>OX376197.1:3042857-3651428 GCA_947363905.1 Lithophane semibrunnea
GAGTCTAGGACTCATAGGGTTACATTGCCCTTAAAACTACGTGTTAGTTAACATCACAATACAGTGACACATGTTACTGACAGCAGTGAATTTAAGGACATTCCACTCTATCAGCTATCATTTTCAGCTGGCAATGACTCGTACGTACCACTATTGATGCAGCGCACTTGCTTTAAAACCGTAACAGAGAACATGTGCAACCAGAAACCAACATTAAAAATATTACTAAAAAAATTTGCGATACTCAACATCTTCAAGTGAAGATAATATAAGTACTGTGGCTCTACTTATTGAGTAGGATTAGGTACAATAGGTAGGTACCTATATTAAGACCTAAATGAAATTGTATCTAACAAAATCATAAAACATTATATTCAAAGAAAAGGCTAACATTATTACTAAGATTGAGTAATAAATATCTTTAATATAGAACAATGAACAAGCTTCTAATTTGCTAGAGATTATTATTATGAGCCTTATCTTACGACCACACTCAGGTTTAGTGCCAACATAATTAGACAGTTTCAATATACAGACTTAGCAAAGTCCAGGCATTATACATTACCATTATTTACACAGTAATAACGATCGATAGACTTTTAGAATGATTTATTAAACGAATTACCTTAATTACTTCTGTTTGAATCGCTTCTTTAATTTTCATAATCAATAATAGTTATTTATGCAACTGTTATATAATAAGGGGTATTAAAACACGAATGTGGGATAATAGTATTACCACCAATACGCTAACTGTTTCAGAAACTTATATAGGATTTATAGCATGGGTGTAGATAAAATAATATTATAAACCGATTCTATATTAACCTCAATTGCTTTAGTACATTCATATTAGAAAGCCATAATGTAGAGCAAAATACCTACCAGATGCAATTTTAATTTTTTACTTCTACACTACTTGGAATCCTGCTCACACCACAACTAAAGGACCTAAACAAATAAGGTCAATAGTATTATCTTTATTACAGCTAACACAAACAATAGCTATATTGGAACCGAAGCCGGGAGGCTGTAAATCTTCCTCGCAAAAGGTAGCGTTACACCAGTAGTAAATCATTTTTATCCCGTAATATTGGTAAGCCTTTGTTTTCATAGCTTTGTAGATAAAATAAAATACAAAAAACGTTTTTTTTTTACTGATGATATTCGTGTGTTAATGAATACAAGCACATGCAACATGGTCATTGAAATATTAATTTAAAACAATTGTCGATTATTCTAGAAATGTCTGTGGTACTCGTACCTACCTATACCTACCTAATGGATGTGAAAATGCTAACGAGGACTCGTTGTGGGTTTCGGAATGCAACTGTGCTCCGGAAGTTTTGAATTCGGAACACTAGCAAGTCCTCTTGTTCCACGTTCAAACAAACATTTGAATATAGAACTCCTAGGTATGTATGTCGACCAACAGTCGTGTCCAAAATAGCTTAGTGTTTAGAAAAAGCTTAGAGTACAGACTGTTTACCCGTCTCTTCGATTGAATCGGATTAAGCCTCTTACATACTGGGGCGATTCGTCGCGCGACGCGACTTCGCCGCATTGTTCGCTGGGTAGTTTTCTCAGAAATTGTTTTGTTAAAATCCGCGTCGCGCGGCGAATCGCCCCAGTATGTAAGAGCCTTAATACTACAAAACATTGTAGGTACCTACTGAAAATTATCATTTTGAAAGAAGTGCCAAAAAGGCTTTGATAGCATCCAGATTATTTTGTTTTAATGGCATCTTGAGAAGGTCCCACTTGGAAAATTTTATTTGATCAAGTTTCCCTTTTCGTTTTTTCTCGCACAAGCTCGCAAAGCCTACCAAGCCTCGACTTTCCATAACCTAAATGAAGTCTTATTCAGAATGCCCCAAACCCACAACACTACGATTCAGATCCCGTTTCCTTCTGAATGTAGTGCACATTTCACGGGCGCCTTCAGTAAATGTCTCGCTGAATAATCTATGAGACTATCGATTCCTGCACTCTTCGCTGTAGATCTCTTAAAAATTGATTATTGTACAGCAAGGGCACGCTCTATAGTTTTGTATTGACGTTAATTTCCGTTATGGGTTATGAAGAAAAACGTTAAGTTATTCATCTGTTGTGTTAGTTTCGAACCTTGGAAAACTTCGCTTAATCGACAGAAATAAGTCGATAACGTGTTGTTAGAAATCACCAGAATATTAAAGACTAGCTGCGCCCCGCGGTTTCAGCCGCATAACTCTAGATCCCGGGAATATCAGGGTTAAAAGTGTGTCAAATTTCATCCAAATCCGTTCAGCGTTTTAGGGTGAAAGCGTAAAAACAAACTCACTTTCGCATTTGTATTATTAGTTAGGATTATCATAATAATAGAACAGTTGCGTAAATAATTGTGATGACTTACAGATGGGCATGGTCTTTAAACCACTGAAAATAGGAATTTTGACAAAAGGTTCACAAAGTGTGCAATAAGAAAATATATTTTACCTCACAAAAAAAAAATAGTTTCAATACCTCAGTAGAAAACGGCAATTTCATATTTAAACCCCTAACATGTTCTCGCTGCTGAGTTGAAAAGTTGTATGTGTTACACGAGACCCAAGTTATTTGCAACTCGTGTCTTTGAATCCCTCGCTGTGCTCAGGAGTCTAACCTAGAATCATTCGCTACGCTCGTGATTCTATTATAGAATCCTTCGCTTACCTACTCGGGATTCAAAATAGACACTCGCAGCAAAAACCAACTTTGCTCTCTTGTTGCACAAATAACTATTTCTTCTCGTTGAAGAAATGAATTTAAGTTTGAAGTTGGGTGTATTATCAGATCCACTGTAAACCTTCATCATAGTTTGATTTATAGTAGTCTACCTTTTCAGAACATAAAATGGGCCTTTATGTCGCAGATAAAACCGGATCTCACCGACTCTGACGGGAAATCAGTTTAGTAACGAACGCGAACGGTGTCCCAGAAAAAGAATATCACATTACCTATTCCTATTTTCTTCATATTGGTACATATGTGATATGAATACCTAGTTATGAAATTATCTTTATTTGTCCATAGGTTTGCAAGCTAATTATACATCGGGATCAAACACGGGATACTGCAATACTTACTGTATGTAAGAACTGCCGATTGTACGGTGTGTAGCTATCTAATTGCGTAACTTACTTAAATATCCTTCTTATTCAATTTATAAAATATCTTTCAAATTGGTCCAATATTGAAGGAGGAAATAGACGACAGCCGAACCTCGAATTATGACTTTGCGTATGGAGAAATGACCGACCCTATTTCCTCTTAAGACTAATCTGCTTCATTTTGACAGTTCAACAATATTAACTGCGTTATTTACGTTGTTGATCAGATTTTTTTTCGAACTTCGCTACTGATTAGTTGGTTCAAACTGATTCAGAATGTGATTTATCGTGTATTACGCAATTAGGGTACAGGTTCACAGATTTGTAAGATTCTGACAGTTGTAATCAAGATTGAGATGAATGCTGATATGAATAAAATGAATCCTCGTCAACCTGTCAATCAATTTATAACTTCATAAGAGTCAGATAAGGACCATGAATCATTACCGATTTTTATGGCATCCACAGAATTACATTTTTACTGTAAACTTCTTTTATTATACAGACTAATAGTATTAACCGCAAATATCAAACGATTTACTGAAGTATCCATCAAACTGTTTAGTGATGTGCAAGAGCGGGCCGTTTGGCAAACTACGGGAAATCATTATCTTTATTACCTCACTAACTCACGGTGAATTCTAAACACGCCAACTTTAATATAAACGAATGGTGCACTCACGAGTATTTTGTTAGTAGAGTAATTTTTGATATATTTTTGACGCTAAAAGCAAATGGTACCAGAAATGTCAAGTTTCTACGTAGTAGATCGTATTATTTAAGAATGGAAAGTAAAAGTAATGGCTAACCAATTAATTCACTCAAGCAATCCAGACATCTTGTTTTGAAGGTTTCCACAGGACGAGTCGGCTGTAAAACCGAATGTCATCAAAAGCGCTTTCCGAAGTTTAGAGGCGTGCCCATGCAGGGGTAAAATGCACAATTAAGAGGAAATAGTGTCGGTCCCCTCCCCATACAAACGCTCTCGCCTGTTTTCTCTCTGGTTTATGACCTTAGAGCTATGATTTTTTTACAGTAAAATAATCCCCTATGTTTATATTTTGTCTCTCTCTCCTAATTTATTAATAATGTAATGTTAATTTATTAAAATAATAATTTATATTGTATGTCTAAAAGACGGGACATAGCCGATCTAATGTATTGCAGAACACCTGTACCACCTGTACCTGTAATTTTTGTACCTATGATCCACAATAAACACGATGATTGATTGATTGATTGATGTTTTCCGTTTTGATAATACATTATCTGTAGAAGTACCCTCAGAAAATGCTCAAAATTGCCTATTTAGACCGCTGTCATCTGAGGCCTATTGCACAAATTTGACAACTACTAATGAAAAAAGAAAAAAATAGGGGCCTTCTTATTCAATTTATAAAATATCTTTCAAATTGGTCCAATATTGGAGAAGGGAATAGACGAGAGCCGAACCTCGAATTATGACTTTTTGTATGGAGAAAAGACCGACCCTATTTCCTCTTAAGGATACTAAAAATCAATTTCCAACCGTTATTACCCATCCGCTTTCCCGCAGAGCAATCTCGCGCTTCCTACACTTGCAATAAACATAAAATATTATCTATACAACCTTATAACTCTTGCTGAATAGAAAGAATCCTCTTCACGAAATATTAATGCGGTATTAACTCGATATGAATGCCATTAAAGCCTGCAAGCAACCATTTTCATCGAGTTATAACGTCAATTTAAACTTAGATACATAAAAGACTGCTTAGTTTTGGATTATTTTGAAACTGAAAATGTATGACGAATAGACGTCGATACAATAATAACTAATGACTCTTTTGTTGAAGAAAATAGGCACTAAGTAGTTATAAAGACACGGCTAATATATTTTTGCACACCAAAATGCACAATACTAAATTATTTATGTAACCAGTGGTAGCATCCAGTGGTAACAGCCACGGCTTACGAGTTGTAGATCTGACGTTACAAATTGTAAAGTAATAGTGTAACCATTGTTGAAGAGCCTAATAATAAAAAATACCTTAGTTATTTGAGTTGTTACTGGCCCCTAAAACAACATGCGGGGCTGTATTTGGGGACTGCTGAATAGAAGTGAAAACTAAGTAACATTCATTCATTTCTTCAAGCGTTCGGTGACGATGACGCGAGTTCCATGATTTTTGTTCACCCAAAAAGTGGTCAACGCGCCTAAAGAAGTTTTCACTTCAAAAGTTGGGAGTACATTTCGGATCCCCAGAAGAATAATGCTTTCTATACTCAAATGAAACCACTGTTACACTGCAGCATGCCGCAACAGACATACTTTTCAATTAATTGAGCGAACGAGTCCCTGAACGATCATAATCGAACGAATGCCATCTGCGATCCGACATTGGTCCTTACACTATTTATCGTTATTATCATACACATTTTTACGAGTACCGTTCGATCTCAGCCTATCCCGGTTTTAATAGAAAAGGCAAATATTTGACTCCTAGATCGAAATATGCCTACGTAATATTTTTATTGATGTAATACCTAATACCGTCAGAAAATAAGTTGTAAACTTACAAAGTCCTGTTAGATCATATCTGGACTTACCTACATTTCGATCGGCGGAAAAGATCTACGATAAAGGAAACTTCGTTATCACATGACACATAGCATCAGCCCCTGAGCTTGGGCGACCCCATTATAAGACCAGAATGATTAGATTTGGGGGATCATAGTACCTGCGAAAAACCAGGACACCAATTGCGTAACACTTTCAATCGCAATCCGAAGGATTTTTTTAAAGGAAATTTCAATACCATTACGAATTTTTCAAACTTATGAAGTTTGAAAAATTCGTCTCCGCTAAGAATGCTGTTGACCTGACAAAATGAATGGCATTGCCATTGCAAGTGGGTTTCGCAATGACCCCGCATATTGATAATTCCCTCTAGGGTGAATTGAAAACATTTACTCCAGAGAGATAAAAAATAATGCAGTTAGTAGCGTGTGTTTATGTAACTTGTTCCATTACTGGCGGTGTAAAACCTTTCGTTTTTATTTCGGTTTCAGTCATAACAATATTTACTAAAACCTTGTTTTCGATTGAATTCTCTAACGAAATACTGTAACGTATAGTAATTGACTATGAAACCAGACATAAAGCCCGTCTCCTAGTTTTATAAAAGGGAAGGCACGTTGACCAGATTTAACTTTAACCCAAATTGTATAATAGGTAAACCTAAAAAAATGTCGTTGTAACTTAAAATTCTGAAATGACTGGGTACAATTCTGGATTTTCTCTTGTGTCTATCAATGGGCCTAGCCTTTTCCAACTACATATGTCAGATTCGGCTTCCAGTCCAACCGCTGAATACCAGAATTTTGTCTTGAATATAAAACAATTACGGTATTTCAATTACATCGTGTCACAAAACTAATTTCGCCTCTTATGTAAAGATCCTTTACAGAAAAGAACAGTCGTTCTGTTTACCCCAGTTGCGTTGACAGCTTGATGTATGGTGCTTGCACTTTGATAACATATCTCTTTGTACAGCCGGGTCGCACTGAGTTATACTCGTAGGTGGCTTCCAGCCTAGGATTGTCAACACTGCTTTTATCGTGTTAACTGGATTATCTGTGCCTGCTGGAACTAAGTACGTACAAAATCCTTATCCTTACATATTATAAAACAAAGTCCCCCGCCGCGTCTTTCTGTCGTCCTATTCGCGATAAACTCAAAAACTGCTGCACCGATTTTCATGCTGTTTTTACCTATGGATGTTTACAAAAAAAGAAAATGACGCACTTCCTAGTTAGACGGAATAATATCATAAAGTCTGTCCTTATCATTGAATACCTCTATTGACTCACATACTGACTGTATACTGATACCAGTATTTTATATGGAGCGATTGGCTCCACAACCTTATTACCTACCGGGTAATACGTTACCCCTTGGTCAGACTAATTGTCAGACTTTCGGGACTTTCGGCGACGTGTCGCCGCGACTCTACTGATTTCTATATATTTCTATTAAATACCTTCCGTAGCTAGCGAAACGTCGCCTGCTGCTTAAAAAACACGAGTAAATTCTCGTAAGCAAAACAGCTTTGTCAAACTATAAAAAAGGTGATCAACTGACTTAGTAGAAGTAGCTAAGTTAAATGAATACAAACTTTAAAGTTTAAACTTTTTACTACTCTAATCTTGTTAAGGTAGCATAAAATCCTGCAAGTGACGTATTATTTAGTTTTTATCCGTATCCACCCAGTTATAGGAAGGATGAATATAAACGTTTATGGTTGGCTGGTGTGAATAAAGGCTAAATTATTCATGAGTTTCGGACTTATTTTGCGAATGTGTTTTTATCAACGGTTTTCACTGCTGCTGTGGAGATTCTTGGAATAGTATATTAATGCAATTAGTGAATAAAGGACGGATTTAAAGCAAAAGCCATAGATAAATCACGAGCAAGTGAAGGATTCTAACGACTGAATCACGACCGTAGGGAGTGATTTGATTCAAGTGTTAGAATCCTGAGCGACGCGAGTGGCCCTCGATATAAATCTTTTTTCTTCAAGAGTTGCATACTATACTTTATACTTTTTTATATAGAAAAAAAATGATTTAAGCGAAAATAAACATTTAATTAATAAAAAAGAAAAGTTTTTCTCAAGGAGGTTGTATTGCATTGAGATGGAGGTCGAATTTATTGGTATTTTCTAACACCAAAATATTGATTAAAAGTGCTTTTTATTCACTGTTTTCAGTGAATAAATAAGCTTTTTAGAAGGGGAATGGTATAAAAGCTAATTTGTTTTCCCATAGTATTGGTATCAACTTTTTGAAAGTCTTAAATTCACAACAGACAACCCACAGCCTGAACCGCTGGGTTCAGAAGCTTGAAATATTGCACAAGACTTTACATTATATAAGTAAAATTACTCTTCCATAATAAATCCTAAAAACGACTTTAATTAAGGTCATAATTGTATCTGAAACTAATAAATCCAAGGAAATGAAAATTTCAAGGATTTTTATATTTATTTATTTCCTTTGTCAATAAAACCTAGCTGTTCTTCTTCCACGAACACAAAGCTTTGCTTGCAGTTTATTCGTTTCTATTTTAAAGTCTGTTCACATTCCCACAATGCGATGTCCACAAAGTCTCCGACTTCCAGTAACAAGTTGGCCATATAACCCTCACCCACTCGGAATGACAATACCTTTTTCACACAATACCTGCAGAAAAATTCATTGCCTTATAGAATTGCACATTCGTCTGCTCGACAACAAAAATAACGCAACGGATGGGTATTGTTGAATTGTCAAAATGAAAGGGCTCTGCGTCCATCGCTCGGCGTGGCAACACGTCGTGTTGGAGTTCGCGACTGCTGGTCAATCCTCATCCTGAAGATGCCTCGTTGAGAGGTGAAACACGTGTCGATTTCTTAGAGGGTTTTTATAACTCTTGAAGAATAGTTAAGCGGAATAGATTACTTATTATATCTACGTCTATTGTATTTTATAATAGATTTCCGCAAAGTCACGCCTGAATCAATTAGCTAAAATTAAAGGGGTTGTCATTCTGAGTGGGTTACGACAACAAAAGATCTTTGGAGTTACGCAATTGAGGTGCAAAGCCTGTTCAGCATCAACTGTTTGCGAAGCGTGCACTCTGGCTGGGAAGCGTTGATTTTTGTTCATTCATTCCGGACCGTAATTGACTCGCAAGACTTTTTGATTGCTGATTCATTCCAGTGGTTCGCGAGCAATGAATAAAGAAATTAAGAGAACGATTCATGAATTTCGTTGCTCACAATTGCGTGAATAAATTCATACCAATATTTTCAATGCGAAAGCAATTCTATCTGTTTGTTTGTTACCAACACCACCACCGAACCAATAGTTATAAAATTTGAAAGCTTGGAACCTGGAGAAGTACATAGACTACTTTTCATCCTGGATATTATATATTTATGTAAAAAATGATAAAATAAAAATACACGCAGCTAAAGTGGTGGACAAACATTCTCTGAATCAACAAAATTCCTCAAGAGACACTAAAAAATTATGCCGAAAATTTTATTTAAAGGGTCGCATGTTGGCAAGAACGTTCCCGAGAAGCTCAGGGGAGACATGAATCATTAGAACACGGCGATCGCCCCTGAGACGAGTACTTGTACGGAATATGGTAAATTATAACACCCAATGAGATAATACAGAAGTTCTACACCTGCCGGTCTAATTCTGTAAAAATCTTACCTGGAAAGCTTAGGTGAAGTGAGCTTGAAGTAATGGTGTAAATCCCTAGCATCAGTGGAATGACAGCTCACTTCAAGATGGCGCACGGTAAGATTTTTACAGAACCTCTGAACTGAAACCTCTGAACCTCTGAATCAGCTGCAAAATCAAATCAAAAGTCATATATTCAAACTAGGCTGAGAATCAGCAAATTTCGAACGTCAAAATTATATAAGACAGTCCCCCAAAACGCCCGCCACTTCCTAGCTGGGGAGAAGTGCCGCAACAAACTCCACAAGCTCCTTTTGAATTATAGCTGGCCATATTTGCCATAGAGCCTATGACCGTTGGGGACATGTTCTTGTATGGAAACTGCGAATCGACAATAGTAAGTTAGGACGCCTTCAGGGTAGGTGAAACGATAATACAAGCAGGGTGGCTGGTAGCAGCTAGATTAGAGTAATCGACGATCGAGCTTAATGGCGAGCGATTGGAGAAGGCCAAGTGCAAGTCGGACTCGCCCAGGAAGAGCTCCGTAATACCATATTAAGATCAAACAAAAAACGCCGAAAAAACACGTTTCTTATATTACATTTTTGATAAGATAGCTGACGTGATAATTTTTTGTTTTAGCGTCAATAGAAATACACAATCTGTGAAAATTTCAACTATCTACCTATTACGGTTCATGAGATACAGCCCGCTGACAGACAGACAGATCGACAGATGGACAGGGAAGGCTTAGTAATAGGGGTCCGTTTGGCCCCCTTCGGATTTGGAACCCTGAAAATATAATGTACAAAGATAACTCTTATTCCTTCTCTTGAAATAAGCTTTTCTGCACGCAGCGTAGTGTGAGCCTTCTCCACATTTAAACGTCATGTATATGCATAAGCAGTTATTTCTTACCGTCATGCCTGCTCAAGGCTTTTATGTCTTTGTATCATTTATATTTATCTTGCGTACAAACTTTAAATGTCTGATGAAGACAAAGGAATGGTTATGAAAATTCTTCAAGTTTTCAAGCTCGAGGTAGTATACTGAGAGTCTTTGTCATGTGTAGTTCTTTTTACTATGCAGTAAGTATAAGCCCGGGCTTGGCGGCGCGTTGGGAGACGAACCCTTTTTTTTTAGTGGGAGAAAAATCCGTCGCTTCGTAATGTATGAGTAACTATACAATATTTTGCTCTATCTCAGAGGAACATATCAGCGTCTTGCAATCTATAGCACTGCAGTAAAGACAAGTATTTTATTGGTTTTAAATTCCGTAGAGGTTGCTACGCCGAAAACCAACCAAACCGGTTGCTACGCAGACAACAAACCGTAGCGGACACTACGCAGGCAACCAACCGTAGCGGACGCTACGCAGGCAACCAACCGTAGCGGACGCTACGCATGCAACCGACCAAAGTGGATACTACGCCTGCAACCGACTGGTTGCAAATAACAAACAATTAAAATCTAGCTTCTTATTACATGCATCTAAAAAAAGAACAAAAAAAACGTTATTGAAACGAGTAGGTATGCAGCACAGTAAACAAATAAATGGCTTTCGAACAAAAATCTATTGTTTTAGTACCTTAAATAACTAGTGTAGTTGCAGCTGGTAAATATATAGCTGGTAGCTATATTTCAGTTCGCCATATTGTTTCAAAGCTGAACTAAGCTCGTTAAGCCTGCAGGAGGCTCTTAGCATCACGTGTGAGGAAATTTCTCGAAGATAATGTATTAGGAAGGTGAAGCTTAGACATTAGGAAGAGGTGAAGGGTGATGGTTTTCTATGACAGTCTTTTTTATGGTTTCGTTTTGGCAACAGTTATGTATAAGTGTTGCACTACTGAGTTAAAAAAGTAGTTACTTACTAACTTTGCTTAAAAATGCAATGCACTCCTGCAACTGAAGTTTAAAGCATCGGTTTCGAAACAAACAAGTACATCAGCTGGTTTGATTCTAGAAAATACCGTAGAATCACCGGATATTTCCTGCCTTGGATATACAGTGCGGACGGCTCCAGTATGAATATGAAACACGATACTGCGACTACAAACCCAAACACAATGCTTTTAGAATCCTGTTGGCTTCATTTCTGGTTTTGGCTGCTGATACTGTCACTTTTGTATTACTTGTTCTAGGTACTTTTATTACCTAACATAGGCTGTTTACGTATGTGACCGTTAATATTCCTTTAACTATCTAAACACGGAATTAGTAAAGTCATGAAAAACCTCAATTACTTATAATACTACTTATCCCTTTTTTTTTCTTTTTATTCGTGCTACAATCATCAAATCATTCACATATCCCTCCCCTATAATAAAAACGATATCAACATTAAAACCATATAAAGCTTGTAAAAAGGGTTGCGGAAATATGACGACATATGTCGTGGAATTCGTTTTCATAAAACAATCAATGCCATAAGTACCTCTTGCGGAAAGAAGAAAATGGTTCCGCACTCAAGAAGGCACGCCAGACCATGCTATTCTGAGGACTACTATAATCATTGGCAGGGCAGGTGACGTGCAGGGCAGGTCAAGGTAACGGATAATGGTTACAGCGCATATGGTACAAAATCGCATGACACTATGTACTCTTTTTCTAATGAATGACATCTGCATAAAAGGTATGGCTTTCCACTCACCAAGGAGTTTTTCTTACCTTAGCATAAGCATAGCATATTCAGCTTATAATGATCCCACTGCTAGCACATAGGCTCCCGTGGGCTGTAATCTACTATACGATTTCAGCACGGGTTGATAGATGTGACCTCATGTCTTCGAATTTCGTAGTGATTAAATTATTTACACAAAGTACCTAAAGCGCCTGTCGGCGCCGTTACCACTGGGCCACCACTGCTCACCTAACTTAGCTAAGAAAAAAAGGACCAAAAAAGGATTACAGGAAAATTATGGTGTGTGCACTCAAACATGCACGTAAATATAAAGCTCCTTATAAAAAACTGTTTCTCAGCCAAAAAAGTCATCCAGAAAAAGGATAAGTCCACATATACACCTTTATTACACTACAACGAAACTTATGTTTTAAAAATATTTATAAATCCAAAGTCTTTATAGGCAGGTAACTCTGCTGACACCTGCTTGACACTTGCAGGAGCTTTGGGGTGTATTTAAGAAACTTTTCTATTTATGTACACGACGACACGCTAAACGCGGTGTTGCATTCTGCTCCAGTTTAGCACAAACCAAGTTTACGGATAACATTTTTCATTCTAGTGTTGTCCCAAATGCCTTTGCCTTTATTCACTAAAACGAGCAAAAATATGTTAGTAGGTACTAAAGACTCAGGGTGCGTTCCGAGTAACGCTGTAATCGATTTGAGCGTGCTAAAACCCGTTCCGTATTAGCCTGAACACGATAACGATGTCCCGTGAATCGTCATAGATGACGTCATGACATGCGCCATCTTGCGATAACGCCGACCATGCCTTAAAATAATATCACCGTGAGCGCTGTCAATGTGGCTGTCAAACTGACAGTTGTACTGTGTTGTTTTAAATCATAATAAAAGTATTTTTTTTTAAATGATGAATATACTTGAATTTGATTTGTTTTTTAAATTTAATGTGTTTAACACAGACGCACTATCAAATAAGAATATCAGCAATAATAACAATGCAAGATTTGAGGTTATGTTTATGTTACGAGGACTGTGAGCATGTTCACGAGCGTTCTGAATTGTTGACAGCCCTCAGCTGTCATAATTATGATATCTAATTCGGTACGCAAGTTATCGCTGTGAGCGCTGTGAGCGATTATTTTCTAATTCGGAAAGCAGCCTAAAAGACATGGCCTGAGCTGAACTACAGACTTCGTGCTCCACTATCATTCTGTAAAGTACCAAATTATACTTCTATTTGAAATCGATGTTGATATTTATTGAAACAAGTCCTTCGTGTCAAAGGAAATCAAATGCCTACATAGTTTTCCTGCGGCATCTCGCATGACGCATTACAGTCATAACTGTCATGGCGAGCGGCGTTCCCGCCACTTTTATTGCGGAAAGCCTACAGGATCTAATCGGCGACACGTGTCCCGCTTCCACAGCTGTTTCCAGCAAATGGTGGAAACGCAATATCGTCCAAATTATGTATGTTTGCACGGTGTTTCCTTTTAGTATCTGCTGGGAACGTGAATAACAGAAGCCTTTCAATATTTTTTTTAATTTGAATATCAGAAATTCCTTTTTTTGTTTACTTTTTTTCAATTGTACCTATCCAAAAAGAACAGAGAGACAACAAAGCTAAAGTGCAGCCGTAAGTGTTCATTCTTTTTTGTTTCAATTTTGATGAAACTGCATGGGGTTTTTAGGCGTAGAAATAATGTACAGTCACGGACTTTAATTGATGAGCCACCTTCAAACTTTTCAATTTCGCAGTTTCATACATTCACGAGATTAAACGATTAAACACGAACTCAAACACACTCTCGTAAACAAGATGACAAAAAAATTACTTTTAATCGGAAATAGTCTTATCCATAGAGGTTGACTAATAAGTTCTCAATGATAAAAATAAATACAATGTTGCATTAAGTTTATCCAATCTATTTGATACCGACCTCCTTTGAATCATAGTTCATTAACTCGATAATTCTGAAAACTTAACTGAAGACAGGGACAGTTGAAATATCGATGTCAGAGACGTTACTTTCGAACTTGTTGAAATGACTTAATATTTCTCCGTATGCTAACGTTACTATCGCAACAGTAACCTAGCAACGATTGTTTATCGTTGCTAGGTTACTGTTGCTAGACCTGCAATTGGTTGACTTAGGGTAGTCACTATGCTGTCAAGTTTGTAGTTCTAGCTCTCAGGTTAGCCAACCGGTCAAGGTATGAAATATAATTTTCTTTTTCTAATATGAAGACTAATATATGACTTTGCGTGTCGGGAACCGAATAAACCCGATCTGCATTACACGGCTAAAATACGAACAGCGCAAGGTGGCTCATCAATTAAAGTCCGTGAATGTACTTTTGCAAAGTTAAAAATACATACAATTCAGTAAAACGTACCTACGTACGTCTTACTTAATTGTATGTATTTTTAAAAGCTACATTCTTTCTACACCTAAAAAATATCAAGTGCACTTGCTTTGTGATAACCTTCGCGCCTTCCGCGAGCAAAAACGTTGAAACGTGTCGTCTAAAAACCAGAGTGAAATATAGCGGTGCTAGGCAGTCAGCTGTTCGCAGGTAGCCGTAACTATTTATAAACTGTTGCTAGCTTTGAATCTAGCACATTATTGTCTTGTACTCTTTTTACCTTGAGCCGGGACAGAATCTTTTACAAAAAGGTTAACTATCCAATTTGGAATATTAAAATTGTTCTAATATTTGGTGTTGATGTGGCGAGAGTTGAGGATGATATTTCTAATCCTATTTTATTTTAACTATCGAATCGCTATATTAGTTACCTCCGTGTTGTAATATAAAAACTATTGTTATTAAATGGTAAGGAATATACTTAAATATGCGCCTACCAACTTCATTTTTAAATAAATTTTTAAAAATCTTAAGTATAGAATGATGTGATGTGAATGTTGCGGTTTGAAAGAATATAGTGTCAAAAATTAAAATGAGTATGATTAGATAGTTTGGTAATGGTATGAAAGTAATATATGAAATATGAAATACCTATGAATGTAAGACGACTAACAAAAGGTATTAAAGGCAGATGTGAGTGGAATCGCCGGGAGGGAGGACGCGCTAGAACTTATATGACCTTATTGGTGATGTTCTTGAAAACGTCAGGTGCGTAGTACTCGCAACCGGCGTGTGTTGATGACGATGTATGCGTAAACGAAGCAAAAGGAATATGAAGGATCCTAGTAGGTTGCGTTCTGCCTACCTCCATGCAGAGCTGGCGTGAGTTTATGTATGTATAAAATCTTTTCCTGAACTTTTCAGCTCGCCATTCTTCGTAATAATGAAACATCCATTCGCTCATTTCTTTTAATGCAAGACATAAAGTAAGTAGGTAATGCAGTAAAACGGGTGGGACATTTTGACGCCAAATGGACAGCATTTGGTAATGAGCTTTGAAATAATATCGAGGCGCTGTCTCTACCAAGTTGACATTTACAAAGAAATAAACTAAAGTGGGCCAATTGCTAACTTTAGTTTTTTATAGTAAACTAGCTGATGCGCGCGGCTTCGCCCGCGTGGATGTTGGTTATTATATACTAAAACTATCCTCGAGAATCACTCTATCCATTGGTGAAAACAGCATGAAAATCGGTGCTGTAGTTTTTGAGTTTATCGCGAACGGACAAACAGACAGACGCGGCGGAGGACTTTCTTTTATAATATGTAAGGATCTTGTTGTTATAACGTTGAAGACGGAACACAAATGTTTGAGGAATTATGTAAATGAAAATGGGTATGGAATTGTATAAATTCAACAAGAGACGCAGACCCGCTATTTAGCAGCAACGTCGTATTTTGAAAAAGGAATTACCCTACTAATACAAAGCCGTTTTTTTTTCGTTTCCGGTGATCTTTAAAGAGCTCTCAACTCATTCGCGGTCAAAATATTTTCAGCCAGTCAGATTTTATAGGTAATCTCCAGCCATATTTTAGAAACAGAAGCCTTAGACAAAGTGACATTCTATCAGCGATAACGATGACGGAAAAGGCAAAAATGTATACGACTGACATAAGCTATCGAAAAGCTTATGTAATCCTGTTGAAAGTCGTTGTAGAAATACGAAAAGGTTTCGAAACGATTGTCACTTGTCTAGGCCCTCTAATATCGAAATCCACACAATAACCGAACGGGCAACCCGAAATATACGTTTTGTCTGGTAGAGGTAGGTGTTACCCAGTCGGGAAAGTTTGCGAGTTAGTGGCGACCAGGTGAATGTGAACCGACCAACTTCAAACAACTTTTAGAACGATTCGTAAATCATTTATTGTTTGTCAATGCATCTGGATCTTTACAGCTTAGTTTATTTAGCACTTTTCGTGAAGTTTAAATTTCACCGTCCTTAAGTGCAGGTGACTCGATGGGAACTAGGTATGGTAGGTATATACTTACTTAAAGTTTATGAATAATTAAGTACCTAAACATACCCGGTCGATTAATCGATATAATGTTGCAAGTAAAGTACATAATGACATACCATACGGGTATTAGTTCTGTTATACAAATCATCGTGTCGTGCCATTTTTTTTAAATAAAATCGGTATTACTAAAGGCTCACACTACGTTTTCCACGTGGCTAAATAAATTGTTGTTAGTTTAGAATTATCAAATCTTTTAGATATTTCATAAATTCCTTCAATATAATAATTTAAAAAGTACTTATAAATAGGAAGGGAACCGCTCTAACCAAATTTTAATACACTCGAATCATAATATATCTACCCTATTTCAGTTTCAGTACGTAGGACTACTAAATTTCACCAAATTGGGTGAATTTCACCAAAGAAAATAAACACGATCAGCACATAAACTAGGTACGTTTAAGGGCTGTCAGTGTCATTAATTTCTGTGGAATATTCACACTGACAGCTCTTAGGTAAACGCGGTTAAGATTTCTGATCGAGTTCAGTTTCATTGGTGAATTTCGGCCTGAATATTCCAGATTTGATTCCAAATGCGACGGGCGCGTCGCGTCAGACTCGGCACAAATATTGGTATCGCCTACTTGTACTAATATTTGTTCTTAGTCTGTGATATTCTTGTATTATACGATTTGTATTTGTATTAGCACCCATGTCTCAGGGTGCAATTCTGTCAAATGGAGGGATATGCATGTTATTTATACAACCTTTTATTATAACCTGTAAGGAAGTGTGCTCATAGCGGAGGTGTGGTTGTTTACAGACATGTCGCTGATAACAACGACACATCCTATTACCATTTATCGGATTCGATTCCGAACTATAAACTTGACAGCCGCGTTTAAAACTACATAATCAATAGTGGGTAGATCATAATTATAGCATATCCACTCAGGAGCCCAGGCTTCAGTAGTTACCTAAGAATTCTTCAAAATTGTATCTCGTAACCCAAAACTCGAGCGCTTGAGTCCGTATGACAGTGAATTGGTATTGCATCTATTGTCAATTAAAACCCCAAAACAAGACAACCGATTAACATATTCTACACACGGCTACACATCAAGCTATACATTTCCAGTTTATGTTGAACTCGCATTGTATAGGATTTCCGTACAATGCGAGGTCAGCTTATATTGGAAATGTATAGCTTGATGTGTAGCTGTGTGTACTATTTGCAGAAAAACTAAGACCGGTATGATGGAAAACTCTTATCTGGAATACGTAGAGCCTATATTCTCATTCAAATCTATACAACTGACGTAACCAGAAGTTCCTGTTATAATTTATTATCATTTGCTTTAACAGCTCGTTGTGTTTCTAACAACGGCAATGCGGTGACAGTACATCAGTAGGTACCTACCTACTTCCGCACGCGAACAAATACCAACAATACATTTATAATTGTCGGTTGTGTGATGCACTGTACGGGACATTAATCATGGCACGCTGTCACTATTACGACTATGTTAGATTGTCCACACATTAACAAACATATAGACAGTACTTCTTATTGATTGTTTTTTTTTAAATAACGGAAACCTTGACGGAAATAAACTAATGAAGTTTATTATCGTACCTACTAACTCACCAGATAGCCTGGCAATCGCTTTCAAATCGTTTCGTATTTGTACAATGACTTTCAACAAGATTGGCATAAGCATTTCGGCAGGTTATGTCAACCCCATACATTTTTTATTATGTTGACTAAGGGCAAATTTCACCGATAAAACTGAACGCGATCAGCACACCTAAACCGCGTTTAAGAGCTGTCAGTGTCAATATTTCTCAGCAATGATGACACTGACAGGTCTTGAACGCGGTTTAGATGTACTACATGAGTTAAGTTTCAAATCTTACATACTGGCGCGACTTAAAAAAAAACAATTTCTGAGAAACTTCACGGCAGAACACTACCGGCGGCGGCGTCGCGTCACGCGACATGTAACGAGCCTTTAGGACGCTGTCATAGATGCTTATATTGATGAGCCTCAAAGTTTCCTTCCGCACATTCCATCTGGGAAATTATACATCAATGGTCTACTCTAAGCCCTCAGGAGTCAGGAGCAATTTTTACCGTGCACATGTAGTTGCAAGCAGAGAATAGTGGTTCATAGAGTTCGTGTGAAAAGCAGAAGTAGGACTGCAGCAGTAGCCTGCAATTTGGTCAAGGTCATCACGTACCCCAGTCATATTCCAAGCGAAGTTTACTGTTCGATGTTTACTCATGCAGTATTTACAATAGCCTTCAAGATTGTAGGTGTATTGTTGTGTTGTGTGGTAAAATAAAATTATCATCGTAGCCTTCAGGCTACAATGACGATTTTATTTATACCCTTGCCAAATTACAGCATTCTAGCACTAAGAGTCTCTGAGCTAAGCCGCGGACAGACGTACGGAAAGACAGACGGATCTGGCGAAACTATATAAGGGTTCCTTGTTGACTACGGAACCCTAAAAACTGCAGTGTTAATACACTTTTATCGCTGACCGTAAAACACCCATTATCTTGTCTACGAAGTTTGTATCGCACCGAACTATTGAAAAGTAATTAAAGCAGATAATAGGTGTAGTAGCCGATATAAATGTCTAAAACATGATAGATGACGAAGAGTATTATGTACTAGCAGCGGCTGTGTACTAGGTTGTGATAAATCACCCTTTTGTGACAGCCAACACTATTCGAAGAGTTATGGAGCAAATAAAGATTATGGTTTTGTATCATCCAGAGTTTATCAATTGAATACCGAGATTAGTAAGCGGGTTAATTTATAGAGAATTTACAATGTTAAATAAGCTGAGATACTAATAATCGACGGGTTTTCATTCAGATTTAAATACTGTCATAATGTTGTCGTTTAGTTTACTCGTTGTGATAAAAAAGGAGTGTAATTCAGGTAAACCAACGTCATATCCGTCTCTTTTGGACGTACCATAAATATATGTAGCTCGAACGAGACGGAAGCTATAGGTATTAATCACTAAGCCATCCAGATTTTCTATTATACGTAGTAATACGTACTGTCATACAAAGAGAGCAAAAGTGGAATACCTCGGAGATCTTACAAGTTGTAGGTCGTGAGTTCGAACCCAGCCAAGCACTTTACTTTGTTTATTTGATTTCATCACCAATGCGCTCAAAACATTGAAGGAAAACGTCGTGAGGAAACCGGCATGTCCTAGAACATAAAATTCGAAGACATAATGACATCTACCAACCCGCACTGGGCCCGCATGGTGGATTATGGCCCACTCCCTCACACAGAGAGGAGGCCTTTGTCCGCAGTAGGCACATTATAGGCTGATTATGAGAAATTAAGGACAGGAAAGTAACATAACGGTAGTGTTAATGCCTATTAGCGGTTAATTCAACGCTTGAATGTCAGCATCAATTTATATCTCTAAGCCCTAAGCCATTGTAAACGCGGGATTAGATGACGTCACGGCTAATGAAACTGTGATAATGATAATACATTACCGTTGCCGATACTATGTATCAGGCCGTAAACGTACGTCCTCTGCTGGAGGACCTCTTACTGGACCGATACATTTTATAGTAAGGCAGAGGTTCCTTGAGGGAAAACTATGAACATTTTCTCAGAAAAACCTAATCCGAATTACACAAAAATCGACTGAAGTAGGTCCCTGTCTCAAGATTTGCAAACAACATAGGTACTTTGTTATACCCGAACCACTTATAATTTCGTTCCTATTTTGGTCTGCATGTTAAGAAGAAAATTGATTTGGTACATCATTTTCACGTCATTGCACAAAATTATAAAGAAAAGAAAGAAAGAAAATACATTTATTTACAGTAAACATGACGCAAAGGAAGAACATATACACATAATAAATCATCACATTGACACTAAACTTTGCCGACAAGTAATACAGGGTTAAATTAACCACCAAGTAAAGGCTCCCACAAGCAGGCGCGACAAGGGTAGCGCTGCCGCGACGTCGCGCCAGTTTACACGACGCTTACGCTGCTGCTGCTAACATTTGCAGTATTGTTTAAGGTCGATTGCGCAGATTTGGTTCGCAGTTTATGGTCGATTACGCCATCTGCATTATCCTTTCGAATAATAACTTAGGAAGTCGTTTGAACTTACGATGTGTCATAATCATGATTTATGTAAGTAAGTAGGTACACACGGCTACACATCAACCTATACATTTCCAGTATAAGCTGACCTCGTATTGTACGGAAATCCTATACAATGCGAGATCAGCATAAACTGGAAATGTATAGCTTGATGTGTAGCTGTGTGTACATATTGTCTTATTGAATAACGCCATGTAATAGGTTGAAGCAAATGTTTGACAATTATTAAACATCACATTGCATTATAATTATATCCGAGTCAACAACGTTTCAAGCTCACCAACAAAACGTGTTTTCGCGTAGCAATCCTGATATAATTGTTAAAAGAAGCTTTTAAAATTATCTTAGGAGTTCCTACAAATATTTAAGTGGGTTAATGTTAATTTCTAATACAGGACCTATTTATCCTAAACAAACTGACAGAACCACATCTAACCGCCGCAGGAGACGCCCTGGGCGTCGGGTACCCCAGGCGGATTCCCGGCCACCATAGGCGCGGGCTTGCGGATGGCGAGCAATGGGTAGCTCGCCGTCCGATAAGGACCAGGCCCGGGTCGATGGCGCGTTGTGTTCCACGCGCGCCTCAAAGAGATGTCAGCACATTTGGCGGGGTCCGCTAGGACCAATGCCTGCCAGGGTTGCGGGAAAGTCCGAAAGGGATACCGGGACCTTGGCAACAAGCAACTGAAGGACCACGGGTGGGTTTTAGTCAGTAAAAGTCTGACACGGAGCGGGAAAAGTCATTTGATGATTTCCCACCCTCAAAAAAAAAAGAACCACATCTAAACCGAGGGATTTCGTCCGTCGTGACGATTTTCGCGCTATCACAGGAATCAGAACATACATATAACTGCGCCAAAATCCACCACACAAATTGCATTTCTGCCAATATTTCCTTTAATTCGAGGATTTCCGCTATTGCATCCACCAAGACTTCGAACAAAGGTTTAGTTAGCGTCGGTTTAATCGGCGACAGTTATTCATGTGTCAGTCGTAAATGATAGTCGCGTAGATTCAAGCTACGCTCTGCAGGGTCTGCTTAATTTATACTTGAATGCTTGATGTGACGTAACGGTACTTCTACGGGTCTTGAAATATTGCGTTGGATATGTTTAAGGGTTAACTCCGCAGTGTGTGCTTGGTTTGTGCTGCTAAGTTTGGCCAAATTCAACTGGGCATGGTTGATTTTGCTATTATAGGTATTCTGTGCATTTAAAACGCTTACATCGATTTGAATAAAAGTGGAGCAGAATTAAGATAAGTAGGTACTATTTATGATCTTAACTATGATTATTCTTTTCAAATACTTGCAATTACAATTAAACTCTTGATAAGATTGTTTTTAAGTAGCAATTTCCGGAATAATTAGAAACATCACAATGCAAACGTGAATGTCGTGGAATTTTCGTATTTTACACTCGAATTTTCAGTGTACATAGTTGGTTTCAGAACTTAATTTGATTGTAAAATTAAGATTGTTAATATTCCATAAAGCTCAGTACAGGCACTAAAATTTAATTACTAAGTATTAGGCAATTTAAAGTGATTAAATACTAGTCTTGCGTTTTTGCCAAAACAACGCAGCTAAGATCCAACTTTGTTTTCTCAGTGTTAAGGCACAAAATTCATGTGGCCTTAATTAGTTTTGGACAAAGGATCCTTAATGTTTATGAGCTGTGATTAAACATTCAGGCTGTTTCAGTTTTCTAACAATAGGAGGTATGTAGCAGATCGGTCGCATTGCGGATATTTTTAGTACTTCCAGTTTTGATGTTACTACAGTGTAACCTGGATAAGTGGGCTCTCAAGGGACCTAGGATCATTTATCACTTAAAGAGGTTTTTAAATTAGGCAGTTTCCCAAACAGGTTTAAAATTACAGCTGTCTTATTTATAGAAGCCCCCGCTAAGACAGGTCGAAATGTACCGTTTTCATATTTATAGCGATGAAAATGTAAATTAAAATGCCTTTCCAGACCAATATTAAAAACTTTAATAATGCATAAAGTTAAAAAAAAAAAAAATTGAAAGAAACAAAAAAAATATAAAATAAAATATTGAATGAATATTGATTGTTTTATTATAAAGTTTAAGTATAAATAAATATTGTGTGAAAGATTTTACGATTCTTCAACTGCAAATATTACCTACTGTATGGATAACTATTTCTTTAATGTAGGCTATATGTCTACCCGTCCAGACGTGGTAGGCGTGATGTTATGTTATTCTAATAAACGAAAATTTTCAGCAGTGCATATCTTTTCCTCGGGAAAGTCCTCGACTCAACTCAGTCATTCAAAGAAAAATTTTCAGTGACCTCTTATGGTCTTGTGTACAATTTTCTCAGAAAGCCCACCTTTTTTTTAGATAAGTAAGGGATCAAAGCGAAGCTCGTGGCTAAGTAATAACAGCCGCACAGGTCGATCCATCAGGTTAAGCTACGCTTGCCGGGGTTGGTCCGTGGATGGGTCACCATCTTTACATACTGAGACTCCTCCGTGCCTCGAAAAGCAGGGACCAACGGCTTCGTGGATCTTTGACAGTCGTTACGAGTCGTCAGAAGCCCGAAAGTCTGGCAACCAGTCTTACCAAGGGGTATCGTATTGCCCAGTTACTGGGTTGTGAAGGTCAGATACGTAGGCGCTTAATGTAAAATACTGGTACTCAGCTGCATCCGGTTTGATTGGAAGCCAACCCCAACATATTTGGGAAAAGGCTAGACAGACTGATTTTGAAGTAAGGGTTTAGGGGTATGAGGAACAGGGTGTAAAGTTCACTCATCCACCATAGAAAAGGGAGTATCCTCCGACCAGACGGGTGTTGTGTCCGGCGGGCAACTGCCCAACGATTGATGTCGGGTTCTTGTATATATGTCCATCGCACGGCAAACTTGAATTGCGTGATGCACGATTTATGTGTCGTCAGGATTTTTGTGTGACGTCAGGTCTTTGATGCGTAGTTCGCATCAAAACTTAAAGTATGGACCTACTCATGTTGAAACCCTCATCTGATGATGGGATGTCGAAGCCAAATTTGTAGCATCCATTTCATCACAACATTCTCCCAAAAGAAAGCCACAAAAGCACAAACACTACACTTTTAATATCACCCTTTTCTTTGTTCATTTTGTACTTTTGTAGTAATAATCTACGAGTAGCCGCAGTCATTCATAAATCTCCAAATGTTGGCGCCATCATTTTGACCGCCATGTTTGTAGTGTCAGTGGCCTCACAATGATAAATTTTTGACAGATTTTGTATGGCATATCTGTCAAAAACTGATCATTGTGAGACCACTGACACGTTTATAAATTAGTACTTGGCCCCCTGATGCCCGTTATACCTCTTATGGACGTTCCGAACGTGAACAACCTTTACGTATGGTTATGTGTATGTGTAAGAATAACCGTATGTTTGGCCGTGAATTATTTCAGGGTCAATGGAGAAATTGGATGGATTTTGGACTAAAATTGAGGAACTAATGGATGAAGCTAAAGCTGTCTAATAAGAGATAAGTAGACGAAGAATTGATATCACTTATGGAGCAGCGGTAACGGCCGCGACTTACGAGTTGTAGGTCGTAGTTTCGAACCCTGACAGGCGCTTTACTTTGTATAAAAGATTTCATCACCACTGCTCCGAAAACAGTGAAGATAAACATCATGAGGAAACCGGCATGTCCTAGAACCAAAAATTTGAAGACATGACTGTGACATCTACCAAATCGCACTAGGCCCGCGTGGTGGATTACGGCTCATTCGTTCCCCCCTCTCGTCTCACCGAGAGGAGGTCTGTGTCCCAGCAATGATGGGGACATTATATGCTAATTCTATATTTAAACACAGTATAAAACAAAGCCGCTTTTCGCATCTGTCTGTGTAACAGCTTAGATTTTCTAAACACTGTTTTGATGCGGTTTCCCCCAAAATTTGGAGCATTTATTTAGGTTTTAGGATTCCATTCATATACTTAATCTCGATGTTTTGACATGTCGTATTGTAGGAACTCGTGTGAAGCGGGGCGATTAGCTAGTATAGACATAATAAGACTAGCTTCTTCAGAAATGGGAGGTTAAGTCAATAATCTTTGCTAAGCCAGCTGCGAGCTGGGCTCATGAGAAAGCTAACAAGCTATTGCAATATCCTCTTGGGATTGTTCATTTATGTACCAATATAGGGAAACGGTAAGTTGGTACCAGGTAATACGTACGTGTATACTTACCTATCTACTATAACTACCAACCTACATGTGCGAACGTTCCGTTTGATGTTCGTGTTGGAACTTTTTGGGTATTCGCGTTATTTCAAAGAAAAATTTATATTAGCTTAATTAATGCGTGATTAAGAAAATGTTAGTATTTACTCCAAATACCTAGTTTAAGAGGTCGAGGTTAAATAATAAAATTCGAAAACGCGACGGCATCCGCAAAAATATTTAATTTCAGTACCATACATTCTTTCAGTAATGTTAAACTTTTAACGTACACACGTCTACATAATATCAAGCTATACATATCCAGTATAAGTTGACCTCTCATTGTACGGAAATCCTATACAATGCGAGATCCGCTTATACTGGAAATATATATAGCTTGATTTGTACTGTACAAACCTTAACAAATCAAGCTTAGGTACATATTACATATTTTAACGTTCACAAGAATTCCGCCTTTTGACTCGTTAAAATTAATTGAAAAACCGAACCAATCTACTTTTCGTTTTTAAAATTGACGATCTTATTGGTGCAGGTATGAGAAGCCACAGAAACTGGAATCCTGCGGTTACAGTTCATGGTCGCGGGTTCTATTCTCACATGGGGACAATAATTTTGTTAATAATGTAGGGCCGGGACTATGCGACAGACGGTTCCACTCCGAACACCGGAATTTTCAAGTTCGGATTATGTTTTTTTTTAAAGGCAACTCACGTCATATGATAAGCTGAATGAAAATACTCGAGGACTCTTTTAATAGGTATGCTGGATTCGTTGACACCAAGCTGGCCAAGATAATGTGCTTTAATATAAAAACTCATGTATTCCAAGTGTGGAGGAGCTCGTGGCTAAGTAATAACAGCCGCACGGGTCGATCCATCAGGTTAAACTACGCTTGCCGAGGTTGGCCCGTAGATGGGTGGCCATCTTTACATATAGAGACTCCTCCGTGCTTCGGAAAGCACGTTAAGCCGTTGGTCCCGGCTGTCATTCGTAGATCTTTGACAGTCGTTACGGGTCGTCAGAAGCCCGAAAGTCTGACAACCTGTCATACCAAGGGGTATCGTATTGCCCAGTTACTGGGTTGTGGAGGTCAGATAGGCAGTCGCTCCATGTAAAATACTGGTATTCAGCTGCATCCGGTTAGACTGGAAGCCGACCCCAAACATAGTTGGGAAAAGGCTAGGCAGATTGATGTATTCCAATTGTGCTACTGTGACTTGTATTGTAAGTCCTGCTAACTTAATTTCATTACTTAAACCACACTTTCATAGCACGATTAGTCAATCAACAAATCATATTTGCAAAATGGTGCCACTGACCATAGTCAATCTCCACAAAATTCTTCGGTTAATTTCATTGACACAGGGCGGGTGGCACCAGCGTAACGGCATGTTATCAATGAGTTTCATAAATAGCTCGTGTTATTATTTTCCTAGTACAAATATTATTTAGAACACAGGGACAGAGCCAACACCTTGCAATGCTGTCAATGTACTAATTATAAACGGATTATGAATTGAGATCGTGTCAAGCACATATTCTAGTACTTATTTATGACTTTCTTTTATTAACTATCTGTAAAATAATTCAGGTACTTAATCGGTATTTATGTGAATTTTCCTCCTTATTTTTCCCCAACCAATTATTCTAGAGTAGTGTAGAAAAGCAAAACATTGCTTTCAATATTATAAGCTCATTTCATCTCGTAAATTAATTTAAAAACCACAAATAAAATGTTTAACAGTTTAAAAATTACTCCGGATGCGGATATATGCTTCGTGTGACAGTTTTTTTTTCGTAACTCGTGATATGTTTCAGTTTTTATCCAGTTATTTCGATGTTGTTTTTTATTTAGTCTACGACTTATAAATAGTTTTCATTAGTTTCATAACATCTTAGATCACCAGGAAGTTGAAATAATATAAATCTGTTCGAATTCCATCTTAGTTTTAGTGTCCAAAGCCGTAAAGCGCATTTAAAAATCGAAGTTATAAATTAACCCTAAAAAATCTCACGTACAAACTTTTTCCCGCCAAAGTAAAAGTTGCAACGGGATTTTGTAAACAGCCACAAGTGTCAAACTCACCGGGCGGCGACTTCTGCGGTGTTGCGGGTTCCTCGTGATGGTAAGGGGTTGATCTGAGGAGTTGAAGAGCAAGTTCGGTCCCGACCTCCTCGGACCTAGGGCACGGCACGTAAGCGTATTGTTTTTTGGTCGGCGCCGGCAGGGGCGCGACGCGGTGTTTGCTCCGGTCGGCCATGCGACGTCTGCCGTGCGGACGGCTCACCCGCCGTAGTGCCGCAGCCCGCGTCGGCCTCTTATCGATAAAGCTGCCCGTTTGCTACCGGGAAATATTAATTTAGTGCGTAAACTGCTCGAGTTTGTTCAATGATAAATCCGCGCGCCAGTTAGTGTTTGACACGCGATTTGTCACGCGTTAAATACGCTTTAGTGAAAGTTTCAGATTTGTAAATATGAGTTCATTCTTTTTATTCTTTGCGACTGAACAAAGGAATATTTGTGTAAGCTCTTTGAAAACTGTGAATTTTTGTTTTATGCTTTAAAACAAATAATTTATACACCCAAACCGGTGTACAACTCAATTTGATTTTCAAATAGCGGTATTGGTATTAAAAATAAAAAAAATAGGTACTCTGTTTATTCTCAAAACAAAAACTTTACGACGATGTGTAGACTTATGCAGTTTAATTACTTTCACTAAAATAGGAAGTACTGCTATTTATGAAACTGCTTCGGAACAATATGAAAACTGAAACTTTAGGCAGTATAGGAGGCGGTCTAGGCACAATAATTATTTTAATGCATGCACCTTTTTTTAGGTAAATAGGATTAGGTACAATTTGTGAAAAGTTACAGCTCTTTTTATTTAATTTCTAAATACTAGTAGGTAATTCCACAAAAGGCTGAACCGAAGAAAACTATAAAAAGACAGTTTTTCAGCTGGTACATTGAAATGACGTTGAATCAATAACATTATAGGTAATTCAAAATAAAACTTTTTGATCCAAAAAATTACCTAAAAAAAGAAACTAGTAAGTCCCAAAGACCCATTCGTTTTTCAAATCCTCGTATGAGGTCCATATTCGGTGCGCGCGCAGTTCCGCGTGCTGAGTCCCGCACTACGGTCGATAGCACGTGCCCGCGGGACGTCTGCACTATGCGGACACTTGCACAATAATAATAACAGAGCAAACTTGCGGTCGCGGTCACAAGGTTAGCTACGGACGTTACTGAACTATGTAGGTGTATATACGCACGCTTATTGATGGCGGGTGCAGTTTGAAAGTTGTTCTGCAACAATTCAACTAAGTAATAAAGTTTAAATTATATAAATATTAACTCTCTCTGCTCTTAAACATAGACCAAATAATTCTGCAAAAGTAGATAAACTTTTTATAGTTATTTATGCAACTGTTATATAATAAGGGGTATTAAAACACGAATGTGGGTTTCACATGAGTGTTTTAATACCTAATTATTTACAGTTGCATACAAGATTTTATCTACACCCATGATATGAATCTTCTATAAAAGTTTCTTTGCAATACCAATATCGAACAAAAATGGCGCGGTACGACGTGAATTCGAATTTTTCGAATTCGAATGTGTTTTATTTTTAAATTACGGTGCTTTGTTAGTGAATCGCTCGTGAATGACAATGTTCTTTTTTTTTTATGAGTTGCATTATGAAAATCAATACAACATTATAACACCCGTTTGGATGATATTATGGTTACTATGACACTGGTTGTTTTAATGTTGGCAATAAGCTAACTGTTTCAGAATTCTTTTACAGAGAATTTATAGCATGGGTGTAGATTAAATCTCTTATAATACCCGCACCTATCTATATTTTCCTCGGTATTTTCTGTTTTGTGTTCTCCTGGGGCAGAAAATCACCATAAATAAATAAGTTGAAATGTACACATTACTTACCTACAATAACAACAAATCGTTCTAAACTGAGACGAGTTTCAGCAACGCTAAAATATAAAGAACGATTTCAGTTTTTCAATACATTGTAAGTCCAATTAATCATCCAAGAAAAGTGATTTAAGCCTGATAAATAAGATAAAGTTAAGATATTTTTTTTTTTACTAAATTACCGATTACAGCAGACTTTCAAAGTCTACTCTGAGTAAAAAGTATTCATACTTCAAGTTAAAAACTCTCTGGCGAACACAGTTTTTTTTTGTAAATTAACAAAACTCCTTTACATTTAAACTTAGCATTTAGGTCTTAGAAGACATTAGAGAAAGTGTTGCTACAAAATCCAAAAAAAAAGCGCTCCATTTAAATGTCACAGATAAGATCTAACAGAAAGTAATCATACTAAAAGGTGATGGGGTCCAGAGTCAATAGGAGCTGTTCTATTAAGCAGAGGATCTGAAGGCTGAACAAAGGAACACACTCAATAATTCAGTGTTCGCGACCGAGCGCACATCGGATTTCGTCGTTAAAATACAATTTCATGAAGAAAGTATACAATGAGATACAGGATTATTTTCTTGCTATCATACTGTACTGTGTACTATATATCATACTGTCTTAAGGCGAAAGCTTCTGGGTAGCCCGCGAAATTCAAATTTTCTTACGTTTTTTGCAATTTGCAGGTCAGTATCAGGTTATATGTTGATCTAAATATAATTCGCATCCCCCTAAATGTAATTTTGCAACCCATTTTGAAATGCTTTGTCTACTCGAAGACACAGAACGTAATAGGTGCCTGCTCCTAGCGGAGCTCGAAGGATAGACAACTCTTGATGACCGTATATTATTGCGTAACCGATTAAGACTAATTTGTTTCATTTTGACAGTTAAACAACATTCATTGCGTTACGTTGTTGAGTAGATTTTTTTTTTCGAACTTATGAAGCAATGGTTTAGTCATTTGTTTCAAACCGATTCAAATTCTGGTTGATTGTGTATTACGCAATGAGGGCGCTGATTGTCAAAAAAAATATCTTTCGTCCATTGATAAGTCTTCAACTCAAAATCTTCAGATTATGAGTGAAACTAGCCTTTTAAATACCTACATAATTGGTGGTTCCGGTTATTTTTCTGAAAACACAAAAGTTGGTTTCATTTTATTTAAAACGCTTCTGAAAGTTGCTCGCTGCCTGAATATGAAGCAATTTGGACGGACGCATGCAATACAGCTGAATAAGTTTAATTTGCGTTAATGCGTATGTTTAACCGAGGAACATTCAGCAACCCTTGTTTGTGAAGAACTCGTTATTTCGGAAACCATCGCAAATGAACCGCTGAGTTAATTAAACAGACTGCATTAACGGTAAACTTAAAGTCCTTATGTTGCGGAAAGCTACGTACGATACCACGGAACACAATGCGGGAAATTATAATTTTAATTTCTGTAATCTTGTATTATTGTATTAATTTTCCTGTCTTGTATGTACCTAAAGCGTTGGCTTTTTCCCTGACTTAGGACAATTACAGGCAATTTTGAAAAGATAATAATTATGTTTTTTTTTCAATTTTAAAACACGTGTGGAACTGAGTTACCAGAAAGCGAATAAATAAAAATACAATATCTTGAAGAAAATATGTTTTTACAAATAATAATGAAATAATAATCGTACCAACTACTGTGTACAATTAACCCTATATAAATTGCAAAAGGTTCTTTATTAAAAACAACAAATACAATTTTTCGACGCCATATTTTAGATATTAGTTGTTTATTTGTACAGTTAGTTATATTTAATATTAGTTAGAAAATTGTTTAGTGTTAGATTGTATATTTTATTTAAAGTTTAAAAAAACTTGATTCAGAAACGAAAAAAAAAAAAAAACAAATACAGAATTCAAGCGTTCTGCGAATTTTTCAATGTAATTTTGTAATTTTCGCACTGCTGGGACATTGGCCTTCTCTCAGTGAGAGGGAGTGGGCCATGCGTCGCCCGAGGGCCCAGTGCGGGTTGGTAGATGCCACATGTCTCCGAATTTTTGGTTCTAGGACATACCGGTTTCCTCACGATGTTTTCCTTCACCGTTTTGAGAGCAGCGGTGATTAAACAATTTACACAAAGTAAAGCGCCTGTCTGGGTTCGAACTCCGTGGTTCGAACCTACGACTTGCTACTGGGCCTCTCCTGCTCTCTATTTTTCTCACGACTGCCGATATTTAGACATTCTCGCTTGTTTCTAAACTAAGGAAACAGAACATTGTTATTGGGATTAAATGCTGCACCATTAATGTGAAATCCTATAGTCTCGGCAGAAGTAAAGGAGTAAGACAGACACGTACTAATAAAGACCTCATCCTTGTCGTGCTACTCATTGTGATGAATCGTGACCTGCAACTTAAGCTGCCTCTAGCCTGTTCATTGAGAATTTCCATATACCTTTTATTTTTTATTTTTTTACTTTTGATTACTTTGATTACATAGACTTGTATGACACGAGTTTTCTGTGGGATATTATGGTATCCTTGGACGTGAGAGTGGCTAGGTATGAATTCCGATTTAATTTTAAGTGATTATGGCTATCTTAGGATAAATTTCTTTAATTTTTCTGTCAGAAAACGTCTTAAAATTAAAATGGTCAAACACAGAACTGTTTCCAAAGTCTAGACTAGCTATAGAAATCACATTGCAAAAAGATTTCCTAAAATCCCTTAACATCAATCAAGCTAATTCGATTTCGAACACTGACTACAAATCAAAACTTGTGGAATTAATCGAGTGAAGCAACCGTCGCCAAAACGGCTGTTTAACGTCCGTCACCGCAAGTTATTATGCTCGTAGCAGTTCCTTCCACTGATAAAGTTAACGATGTCCGAGTTATTTCGCCCATTCTTGGCCCATTCACAGCAATGCGGCCGGAAATTCGAACGCACGAAGGAATTTTGACAGATTGTTGTAATGGGAATGCTTTAAAGTAATAACAGCCGCAAAGCAACCACAGCCGCACCGGTCGATCCATCAGGTTAATCTACGCTAGCTGGGGTTGGTGCGTGGATGGGTGACCATCTTTAAATACCGGGACTCCTCCGTGCCTCGGAAAACACGTTAAGCCGTTGGTCCCGACTGTCATTCGTGGATCTTTGGCAGTCGTTACGGGTCGTAAGAAGCCCGAAAGTCTGACAACCAGTTTTACCAAGGGGTATCAAAAAGCACAATGTCCTGTACAAGGCCAAAAGGCTTCTCATTCAATTACATAAACTATTGTTACCGTTTCTATTGCTTTTCCGATTTACGTAGCAATAAGAAACAATTTGGTTTTTCTACTCAGATGTGGAAGTAAAATAATAAAAATAACAGTTTCCACGACACCGCATTTGAGTCAGATTTGGAATCGTAGACGAAAATCGGTAGACTTTACATAATGGCGCCCAAAAGTAATATCATAACTGAACCGCTTTGTACTTACATCTTACTGTATATTTCCCCAGGACGGAAAATATACAAGACTAGCTGCACCCCACGGTTTCACCCGCGTAAGTCTCGATCCCGTGGGAATATCGGGCTCACGGATATCTATGATCGGGCTAAAAAGTACCCTATGTCCTATTCCAGGTCATGGTCTACCCCTGTGTCAAATTTCATCCAAATCCGTTCAGCAATTTTAGCGTGAAAGCGTAACGGACAACTAAACAAACAAGCTCACTTTCGAAATTATAATATTAAAAAAACTAAATAAGCTAAGATTCAACGCGTTCTATTGTAGTCAACTAAAACAGTTCCTTGAAGTGTAGCGGCTAGTAACACAATTATTTAAGCTTAAAACTAACGTGGTTAGCATGTTGAAAGCCCTGAATTCCGATTAGATTAGCGTTATAACAATTCATGAAAGAACTTTTAAACGATAACTTACACGAAATATTGTAAATTAGGTTATCGAAGGCGCCATCAATTAGGTACTAACGATTCCATTGTAATTCTTGCTTTAATGTTTATTCATTATTTCATTGACGTAACTCATTTCAATAAACAACCGCTGATTATAAGATGCAATCAAGAAAAACACTTTTAAAACTGGTTGTCCTACTCTGTTTAAGTTCTATATTTTCCTTATATTGTTTACTTCGATATCTACTTTTCGCCATGAAGCTTGAATAGAAAGTTTACCCCCATTAACTTTCCCGCAGTTACACCCAGTTGCACAAAGGCAAACATTAATGCCTCATTACGTAATGGATCATTAAAGCTAATGATTTCATTAATTTCATCAAATAACCACTATAATCGAGTGTAATGTTGCTTTCTGCAACAAAACAAGATAATGGAAGATTAGTATACTCATACAATGACAGCTTCAAAAGTAGAGATGAATTTAAAACATTAACGTTATGTTTCCAGCGGTCACAACGGACAACAGCCACTGAACACGTCCCCATATCCCTAGACAATACAGTTACAAGCCCTTTAATTTCAAGCGACTGTAAAGCGCTCTATTTTAATCATTCCCAAAGCCATTTTCATGAACAGCTTCTCGCTTTAAAACGAACTTTCTGTAATAGCAAATGGCGGTGCAATATTGAAATTAGTTTAAAGAAATACGTACCTAATAGTAAAAGTTCCTAGAAGTCCGCGGATAGCAAAACCTTTTATTTGATTGATTTAGCTTTGAATTTCTGAAATATAAATTATCCGGACACACTTCATAGGTTTGAAAAAATCGTCTGCTTACCAACGTAAATAACGCAATGATGAATGTGACTGAACTGTCAAAATACAACCCATTGCGATCAATTGTGATTTTATGTGTGTTGCGCAATTACCTACTTGGATGTCCTCCTTTTAGTTATCATCATCTGCCTAGCCTTTTCTCAACTATATTGGGGTTGGCTTCCAGTCTAACCGGATGCCTGAATGAATACTAGTATTTTACATGGAGTGAAAGAAAGAAAGAAAGAAAGAAAGAAAAGAAAGAAAAATATTTTATTTGTGAGTGACTGCCTATCTGCCCACCACAACCCAGTAACTGGGTAATACGATACCCCTTGGTAAGACTGGTTGTCCTCCTTTTAGTTATGAAATGTAAAAATATACAATTTCTGGTATGAAATGTCTTTCGTCATTTCTGTGTAAATCCGTAGGACTGGCCGTAGCTTTCCACGCCATGTTTGTTGAATTTATGATCATCCTGCCATATACGTATGCAAGTATGCGAATTTCCGGCCTGTTCACGGTTTGTAAATGCTTAATTCACTGCGTTTTCTTTCATCTAGTTATCTGATGTTTTAACTCATAAAATTTTATGTTTCTATTATTATTCAATTTCAGTATGCAGGCCAGCACTGCTTTACTAAATTCTCTCAATATTTCTACACTCTTATCTAGCCAACCTTTTGGCCAGTTTCCAAATTCGGTCCAGTTTAACGTTTTCCAAACGATATTATTTAACTCTATTTCTCTCTTTTTGAATTGCAACTGTATGCCCTTTTGGGAATATAATGAATTAAACTTATCGCGACTAAGTACTTAGAGAAGGAAACTTTGCAAAGAACATTTCGCTGGCTTTAATTTTGCTTGACGTGACGTAGCAGAAACTTTAATCTTTGAACAATGCTGGGTTTTCATTACAGTTTCTGTTTCAATTGTATCGCTACGCTGACCAATCAGGACAATTCCGCACGCTCTCTCATCTGTGTGTATTTACTATTTTGTGAACAATCTACATAAATCTGACTTGTTTGACGTTTTTACATTTCAATTTAGGTTCCATTCTGTATTCGTTTTGTGGATTACCTATATTTGCTTTACTAACGTTCGTGAATATATTACTGTTATTTGATTTGCTTTCATACACATTGCTAACCAGATAGATTTATTTATTTTAGCAAAAAGCCTAAAATAAAATCACAAACAGAAAAGTTATCAACTTTATTGCAATTAAAATCTTACTTTTTCTCAAACATACACGAATCGTCCTTCGCTCAAATTTTAACAACCCAAATATTCAATGCCCAAATTGTATAAAACTTGCAATTGGAAAAAATCTCATAAGATACAGGTCCGCAACAAAAAATCTGATCAGATGATGATGATGTTTAATCTGTTAATAATGAATACATGATAATGTTAGTAAGCAAAAAAAACCTACACCATTGGAAACAATAAGAAAAAAAAAGCTATTCGTCACAAAAGAATTACAATTACTCGAGAATTTGACATTGTTTATTTCGTCGTTACATTTTTGGTAGCTTAGCTCTAAAACTATGTGACGAGGTTAGTAATGGCGGTGACCCGGCTCGGTGTTGTTCAGCAGAGGTGCATTTCTGTGAAAGTCTTCTTGTCCTTGTAGATGGGGCCCCAGGCTCCGTAGTCCTTCTTCTGCTCCTGTTTCTTCGGTACCTGGTATTTGGGCGCCTCGTATGCGGTCTTTCTGTAATCAAACGAATGATGCAATTAGAATTTGTTCTGAAACATTGTCATTTTCAGGGAATATAGTTAAAGATGCCTTGAGGGAAATCTAAAAAAATCGAGCTAGCAATCATTGAATTTGTAAAAATATTATCAGCAGAATTTGCGCCAACTCTGATATTTGGTGCTGTAAATGACAGTATTTTGAATATTTTTCGTCAACTCTTCGCGGAGCTATGTCCAGCTGTGGACGACTTTCAGCTGAATGATGATGAAGCTCTTGAGATTAAATAAATCTCGCCTGAATACATATTTGATGCAAGTGATCTTAATTTTACAATTGCTTAAGAATTTGGTGAAAAAATACTTACTGCATGGGAGCAGATACGTCGAACGACTTGCATGCGTAGTTAGCTTTGTTGGCGGTTTTACATTCGTCTCCGCGAGCCATGGTTCTTAGCATCTATCTCTTTCACGCTGGTTAAGCTGATAGCCGGTGGGAGGGAGATGGATGATGAGATGAGGGGTATCGGGGAGGTAGGTGATCTACGGCACGTGCTGCAGGTGTGTGAGGACCGCGTGTTCCAGGCGGTTGCCGGTATTCGCCCGACGACTGCCTTTTCTGGTGCACAGGTTTTTGGCGAGCCTGGAATCAAGGAAACAACATGGTACAACCTCAACCCTATGATACAATACTTATTTTTCTTAGAGAGGTGTTTATTTTGGAGGAAATGATGCCGATGATGTGCAATCATGAACTGGATTTAGAAACTGCATTATTGCAACGATCTACCGCACTATCACATATTACATCATAGTTACACAAGTTTCTGTTCTTTAAAAATAAGTTTCTTAATAAATCTTTCCGTTACGAATTCATAATGATATTTTTGTTGTTACAAATTATACAAGATTTTGTAATCAGTAATTAAAAGTTTTCTCGTTTATTTCAGTCCTGATTTATTTCGAAAGTTCTAACAATTTGAAATTCAGATAAGTTACTGTTGTCACCTTATAAAACATCTAAGGGACACTAAAAACTTTCGTTATTGCGGCAAAATAAAAAGCAATTCCGCTAGAGATAAATTTTATAAGTGCCCGTAAAATAAGATTTTGTTGAGAAATTGGAAATTACCTGCTGCAAAAGAGCGAGGTGCAAACTTATATGCAAAATATTTCAAAGAGGTAGCTGTAGGGTTCTACGATATTCATTACTTTATGAAAAAATATAACTACTCCCAAACATCTTTGAACGCTCCTAACATACTTGGAGAACCATTTCGCAAGAATATATAATTCTTTATTTAGTGTCAATTTATCCAAATAGCCTATTGATGACGAACAATAATTTGTTTTACTTCCTGTCATATCGAAACGAGAGCAATTTCTTGCTTTATTTCATCAAGTAGGCACATTTGAAACACAAAACCAGTCGCATAAAGTAAATATCGCTCCTATATATATTTTTTTAACATTATTTCGAGAGCTTTTCGTTAGCGAAGAAGCAAGAATACATCTGGGAACTGCAATACTATTTTTGATATTTGCAAAGCTGACTGTATCAACCCTTACATACATATTTATAAATATGGAAATTAGAATAGGGTTGGTTTCTAGCATAGAATCTATTATTGCTTGCCTCGTGTATTGTCTTGACCTTCACGCACAGGTAGGTTCTACCTATCTGCATCTATTACATTTAAACTCGACACTTGCAAAATATACAACTGCATTGAGATTTACATTAACCAGATTTTACCGGTTTTCAAACATTCCCATACCAGCTTGACTGGATGATGCAACATTCGCGATCCTTGAATCATCTTTTACTTCATTTTCATATTGTTTACTCCGTTTTTGTATAATAATGAGTTAGGTTTCTTGATTTGTTTTTTAGGATGTCTAAAAGAGATTCCTGCGACCAAAATTTTGTAGAGACCGTTGGTTTTATTGCGGTCCTGGGACCTGTTTGAATGTATTATTTGGTATTTAATTCTTGTTGTGATAAAAAGGTCTTATTTAGTAATAGGTAACAAAAATATCATTGTCGTCCATGTGAATTGTAATAAAAAACTCACGACAGTTATTTAATGTTTATGTCACTTATAGTTGCAAAAAAATCTATTATTCTGTGTCCTTACTGAAACGTTTACATTTATCTTCAGTTTTTCCAAGTTATTTGTCATTCGATATGAATTTAAATACAAACCACACTACAAAAAACTACTATGTATAGTAAAGTTCTAGGTACTTCTATGTATAGAAGTACCTAGAACTTTTTAACAATGGAAATATAGGTAGGTATCTGTGTAGATAAGTTTTTGAGATTGAACATCAATCTCAAAAACACAGCTTAGCGTATAAGACTCAAATATAAATCCAACAATCAATACAGTAACACAATTTCGAGAGCCAGATTCCCATTCCTAAAATATTGAAGATCATTTCGAGAATTCCGAGACTATGGAGACCTCAAACGAGTTCTACAATGTAATTCTTAAATCCGTAACACTTAGACCTTCGTTAGGAGCAGGCAAGCGAGCACTCGGTGGCCGCGTGATGGCTGAGCCCGCAGTAAATAAAATACAACCGGTTGGACCACATCTCCGATCAACACCGTATAATGAAGAACATTATGTGTATGTAATACCTACTGTAGAAAGCAGAAACTAAGCTTTGTGTTTGATTTATTTAAACGTTTCTGAATTTATTTTGAGTCTACCTCTATTTTTGAATCTTATATGTTTCTTCATCTCAGCTGAGTTATTCTAAAATGCATCATCAATCACGTGATCCTCTTGAGACGCCAAAAATGGATGTATTTCGTTACCTTTATAAGGAACCGTTTCAAAGTGAATCATCCATTTTGAATTAGATTTACGATTTATTATAGTTTTATTGAAACATGAGACACTGACGGATTATTATTATCATTTTTTACACGGACTGACTCGTTGGTCTAGTAGTCGCAAGCGCTGCTGCTAAGCATGAGGTTCTTGGTTCGATTCCCAGGCCGGGCGGTGTTATTGAGTTTTTCCATAAGGAATTTCTCAGTAGCAGCCTGAAGTCTGGATTTGTGTCCGGCTGATGGCAATAGGCTCGCCCCCTTAATAGTCCCAAGGGGGCTTAAGACCCATTTAATCATGGGACTTAAACATAACTGGTGAAATGTGGGTGTACCTACTATGGATACGCCTCTATCTAACCCTTCACGGAAACAAGACGTAATGTTATATTTTTTACATTTTGTAGTTCCTCATCCGACCATAGGCTTTTAAAAAACATTGTGTTTTCAACAAAGATTCAAAACTGCAATATTAGAAACTGCAGCGAAGCACTCTTTTGAAAGGGTGTAGCAATGCTAGCAAGTTTTATAGGACTTCCACAGCCCTTTTGAAGAGCTTTCTCATCTCATCCACACTCAGCGTTACATACACTCTGCCAGACTGTTTGTGTGGCTTTTCTTCGCTTAGAAAATTGACCAATTATGTAAATAGCATTTTGTATAGCGGAACCGGGATTATACGTTTCGTAAAATAAGAAAGTGTTTATTTTGTGTTTAGCTTTGAGATCAAAGCGACGCTATTTGTAATAAGAATAACAATATTATTATGATAAACGTGAAAAATATTTTGGAAAATATTTCTGTTTAAAGGTTTGCATAATAAGAAGAGCACTTAAAACTATTATCTTATTATATCGGTTCGAAATGAATTTTTTTAATTGTTTTAATTCCCATAGTTTAAGTTGCATGGGCATGTGAAAAAATTAAATTATAACTACTTTATATATCGGCATGATGACTTAATAAAGCTATTTCAATGTTTACAAAATCTTAAGGGCATTTAAGAAATAACCGGTCCTAATATACAACCTAGAGGGACACCACTTGATAGGTGCTCGTCAGAATTTTTTACATCTGAAGAAGTGTGTTTTAGGTAGGTATTTGATCTCATGTTGTAATTGTTCGTTACAATCCAAGTTAATTAATAAATTAACTTGAGATTTGACTAAAGAATAAAGATTAAACCACAAGGACTTTCTCATAGGTCAAACCTAAATCTAAATTAATGAAATCTAGAATAGTTTATTGAAAAGTTAAAATACGATGCCATTGTAGTATGCCTACTAGTATCCACGTAGTAAAATTTTGTCATTCGATCTCCAAAATAAAAGCAAGTAATATATTAGTTATGATTTTTCAGTATTTAATTGATTTATTATTATATAATATTATAATGTACTAGCGCTTCGCCCGCGTGGATGTCTTATTCTACGGGTATGTACTACTGAGATAAAAATTATCCTAAGTCCTAATCTAGGTCACGGTCTACCCATGTGCCGTCCATCCAAATCCGTTCAGCCGTTTTTGCGTGAAAGCGGAAACAGCCAATCAAACAAACTCCTATTTATAATAGTTAGGATTTTGATTTCAACAGGATCATATTACTCGTACAGATATCATTCCATTTACCTCAAGGTAAATGAAACGTAGCACTCGGTGCATTTAAAAAAAAACCTGTTGTTTGGAGACAAACTGGTTCACACTATACCACAGACTAAACCTCAGTTAGATTTGAACCTGTTGCTAAGTGCATCGAAATAGACTTTTATATGTTTGGTAATCATTAAAGTTATCAAATGCTCTGCAAAAAGTTTATGTAACACTACATTTACTTCTATAATTTCAAAGTAAGTATTGCATCACAATTTGAACTTTTACATATTTTTTCCATTTTAGAGCATGCTAACGTGCTTATGTGGGTTTCCTTGAAATTATAACTTTAAGTTAGTAATCGCCAAATTATACTAATTATAGTGAACAAGTTGCTCCAAAGCTGTAAACAACCTATATATTATTACAAGTTTCAATTCTATTTTTCTATTTGTTTCCCCAAGTTGTGATCTTTGACATTTTGAAATCGTCGTTGTTTTCGTCTAGCTAAGGATATTTGAATTAATTAACATTCAAAAAACCAGATTTGTTGACAAATTGGAAAATTAGACATTTACAATATTAAAATCCAACCACAAGGGCCACACAGTAGTAAAAGAAAAATAAATGGATATTGACCATAGTGTCGGACTGATAAATATGACAAAATGTTTCACTCACGTAATACAACAAACACTAATCATAAAAGATCACCAAAATAAGACAGTAAATTAAAAAAAAAAACAAGTAATAAAAACTAAAACCCAACTACGACTTAAAAGGTATAAACAAGAGTCAAAAATCCGGAGTCACACGTGTTAGGGCATAAATCGAACAGATTACGTGTGACTCCGGATTTTTGACTCTTGTTTATACCTTTTAAGTCGTAGTTGGGTTTTAGTTTTTATTACTTGTTTTTTTTTAAATTCTTTTGGGGTTATAATATATATATTTTTGAAATGTGCTCATTAAGCCCTTTCATTTGATACCCAACATGGTACGATTAAACCATTTTTTTTTTTAAGTTCCTCACTTTATGTCCTCTAGAGGGCGCCATTTTTAATTTAATGTGACTTCACATAGCCTATAACCAGCGGACTATCACGACGCTTCTAACGATACCTCATTTGTCAAATTGTGATAAGTGGTTTGGAAGATAGGAGGGAACAGATGAACATACATACATACATACATACATACATACATACATACATACCGGTCAAAATCATAACCCTCCTTTTTTCTTCGCCGTACTCGGGTAAAAACATACCACTATTTTAACTGCTAGACATAACTTAAAAATCACAAATCAATTAATAATGGCGCATTCCTCAAAATAGTGCTGAATTGCTATCTCCAGATTCTTAAAACATTAGTTGTTGCTGCATCAGAAAACTACATCCATCCGATATAGCTTCAATTCCTTGAAGCTTGACAACAGTGCGATTGGAACTGGTTTCATAAACATTGAACTTTCTCGCTTAAACTGTATCTACGTACGAACTTTTTACAGTTGGATTTATTTTAATAGTCCTAATGGTGGATACAAATATTTTTAATTTTTTGGTTTAGAATAAATACTTGTAACTACTGTTATCCGCATTGTTAACTTTCCTGTGAAACGGCCATTAATTTGAAGTTCACTGCTATCTTTACAAAAATTAAAGTGATTTTTTTCAAAATCAATCAAATTTGTTAGATCTGATTATTAATCTAGTTAATTTAAACTAATTAAATTTATCACATCGAAGGTACTAACCTTGGTAGAAATTTGTCGGTTATCGCGAACTTTCTCTTCGTTTTTGTCATTGACACCTAATAATTTTTATATAAATTTAAAATAAAACTCCGGAAAATCAAATTTTGCGGCTGATCGTGGACGGGACGAAAACTAAACTGATACTCTGTATCGCAGAACAAGTATTTAAGTATGAGTCTACAACACCGGTTTTGTGATCACGTCATTGGCGCAGTCTGAACGATGCCAGTATTTGTGATCACCTATTTAATATATATTTTTGATATTCCTTTGGCATTTTCCATTAGAAACCGCTTTTAACTAGTTTTGATCATTAAAGTGTCATTCTTTCCGATTGTCTGTAGTTTAGGTTACGTGTCAACGACCGCGCCAGTAACTTTGCGCTTGCGATGAAAGTAAAGCGAACACTCGAACACTGCATTCTATTTAACGATTTCGAAATTTCCGGAATACAGGGGATATTTAACATATTAATATTACCTATTATCCGAGTTACAATGTAGATGAAACTTTGTGTTATCGTATATTAAAATATTCATCTATCTTAATTGAAGAGAGTGTTTGTAAAGTCTTCTTCACCTTTAAAAATACCTAATTGCTACTAAATATTCACATTCGCAGCCTCATCTTGACGACGTCCATTCTGTCACGTACACTTCGCCGACAAATTGCGCTGGTTAGTAAGAACCAACCTACTTAATTATCAGTTCAGTAATCTTAGATCAGTAGCTAAGTAAACTGGGCTTTTATATTACTTCCTGCATTTTCACTACCTAATAGGACACTATTGGACTGATTCGGTAAGTCTAATGGTCACAAACAAGATTACTGAGCGTATAAATTCAAATACAAATTCAAAATAATTATTTCAATCCATATTGTATAATAAAAATTTCAATCACAATAAATAAAAACATAATATAAGTAAACCAAATATTATTGTGGTATATCCAAAGTGTATGTTTAAAAGAGATTCCTGCGACCAAAATTTAATAGAAACCGTTGGTTTTATTGCGTTCCGGGGACCTGTTTGAATGAATTGTTTGGTATTTAATTCTTGTTGTGATAAATACGTCTTAAAATTTAGTTTTATGTAACAATTATCATTGTCAGCCATGTGGATTGTAATAAAAAATTATAACTCATGTAAGTGGTAAGAGTAAATAAATAAAGGGCCTTACCACAAAAACTTAGACACTTGTTCAACGCGTGTTTAACGTCAGCTAGGTCTATGTCAAACTCCAAACAGAAATGTCACGTTTATAAGGAGTTTAGGCTTAACAACTGATAAACACGGTTTTGTGGTAATAAGGTTAATGTATGTCAATTAAGGTTACATAAAAGAATCTATTATTCTGTGTCCTTACTGAAATGTTTACATTTATCTTTAGTTTTCCCAAGTCATTCGATACAAAGTTAAATTCAAACTACATTACAAAATACTACTCTACCTAGAAGCACCTAGAACTTTTTAGCAATGGAAATATAGGTAGGTATCTAAGTATGTAGATAATTTGAGATTGAACATCAATCTCAAAAACACAGCTTACAGTATGACTTTAAAATAAATCCAACAATCAACGGTAACACAATAATGAGAGGTTTTCATGAGAAAATTGGCAGGAGGTAGCAGGTAGGTAGGTGGTTAGGCTGAATTTCTGCTCGGTAAATAATGGTTAACAAGGGGCTCACAGATAAAATATCGCTGCCTATTCATTTGAGCATGCAATACATGGATGATGTTACATTATGAGGATATCTATTTATTATTTGATGACTATAGTTACCTTCAACCTAATTTTTCATTATGTTAATACTTTAATCAATATCCCACTTCGTCAATTTGTGTAATTTGTAACTACTTTTTCGGTACTTAATTCACGGATGTCATAAACGTTGCCCCAAAAGATAACAAAATATTTAATATAAGTTACTTAAACAACTTCATTTCATCGTTTGACGCCAACATGTGCAACATTTATTACCTACCTACCGAAAATAATCTAAGTAATGACTGCAGCGATAACAAAATAGTCGTCAATATGCCATTAATGGCTTGAATATCGGTCGTAGGCAATTTTTATATATTTATATTTATTTAATTATTTGAGCTCCTTAAATTCGGAGTTGAGCTGCACGATTACTGACAAATGCGTGCACTGACTGGACAGGTCCACTCAATCTGTGTGGTTCTTTCCTCAAAAGACCATTTCAGACACCAATCTACATGGTCTTCTCATAATCTGACCAAGATTATGTCTGGACTTTAAAAGAGACTGTGACCTCTGAGTTTGTTTCGGCCTTTCTTCTCAGAGTAGTCAGATAGGAAACGCCGACCTCGTCTCGTTTTAAAAATGTGATTGACGTGTAAAAGTGTTTGTACAAACCTACTTACAGAAATAAATCATTTATCATTTACATATTTATTTTATATTTTTACAAGCCGAAGTATTTTAGTGACCTGAAATGTTACGCTTTTTATGTTGCAAATTGCTGGTAATGTCATCACAACGTCAATGTTTTCCCATTGTTTGTCTTATTCGTTTTAGTATGTTCGTGTATTTATTTGTGCTTATAATATGTAGAAATTACTTTTGTTTTTTCAGAAACCTCCGTCCTTCGCACAACAACTTACCAAAGTTGCATCACAATCAGTGGAGCCATTTTTGAGTTTGAGTGATAATTATCTTTAAAAATCAATTGATTTTTAAATATCAAAACAATTGATTTAAAAAAATCTATTGTTTGTTTATTTGTTTGTTACGCTTTCACGCTAAAACGGCTGAACGGATTTGGATGAAATTTGGCACAGGGGTAGACCATCACTTTTTATCCCGATATTCCCGCGGGATCGAGTCTTACGCGGGTGAAACCGCGGGGCGCAGCTAGTATATTATATTTAAAGATTTTAATAAGTATATCCTTACATTTAAATAAATATTTATTCCACATATTAGGTTATTGCACCTTCCATTGTTCATGTCTGCATCACCCAAAGGTTGACTGATAAAAAATGCCTATGTCATTAAGTCCGCCTCTGTACATTTGTGTGCTTATAGTATTAACTCGCCAACTCGATCCTCGGCTACTCTGATCCAGCTGCTGTCTGCTATCACCCAGCGATTTTTGTGAGAAACGTCGCTCCACCTAGCTTTAGTTCTATGTACACACTTATTTTCTTTTCGTAAACTTTGCTAGCTTAAATATTAAGAAAAGTTTTAGCTGTTAGAAACATGTGCTCGAACCGTGTTGCTCTAAAAACTTCCGTGCGAAGTGTCACGTCAAACGTTTCGTTGTAAACAACCATTAGCATACTCAGCATACTTGTGGAACCAGTAACATTTCAGAATCATAACACACAAGAGTAGTACCTCAATCCTTCTTAATAAAAAAAAACCTAAATCTTGATATGTTTCGAAAACATGTTCATTAGCGCACCGCAGAGGCACGGAATTCCCTGCTGTTTGTGTGTCTTGTACTAAATCTGTGGTAACTTAGGTATAAGGAAGGTGCACCATCGCTTACCATCACGTCAGAGTCCAAGATTTCCAGTAGTGTGATTCTCTCAGCATCACCACTGAATGAGGTTTGAACTTTGAAGTGAACTTTATAGAAAACTAGCATCCGCCCGCAGCTTCGCCCGCGCGGTATGTCGATAAAAAGTATTCCAGGGTTCCATATTTCTCCTTGCCAAATGTTGTCGAAATCCGTTCAGTGGTTTAGGCATGAAAAGGTAACACACAGACAGACAGACAAACTGACTTTCTAATTTATAATAGTCAAATAATAATATTAAAATTAATATTAGTATGGATTTTCCGAACTGTAAAAATTCGCCGTGAAAACTTAAGGTGAAGTGAGCTGGAAATGAGATGTCATTCCATTGACACATTGACATTGACAGTTCACTTCACCCTGAGTCTTCACGGTGAGATTTTTACAGGATAGATCCGCACAAATCTTCTTGTCACAACATTATAAAATGATCTTCAATACCTACTTCGAAATGAGTAATCAAACTTAAATGTACTAAGCGACCTTGTCTCTATTTCCAACCTAGTCGCCACCTAGTAACATAATCAAGTTATGCTTAAATTAGGATGTTAAATAATCATGACAATGAGGCGTGATGCTGTGACGAACTTTACTGACCTATGTGGATGCATTGATTTAGTTACTAAGAGTCTATTATATAACTCATTCAAATTCTACGATAGTTACGCTTGATAAAAAATTTGACCGTAGGTATAAGATACAATGTCATTGCCACATCTAACCGTTTCTGAGAGATGGTTGTTCAACCACTACGCTAGACAAATATATATTACTAGTATCCGCCCGCGGCTTCGCCCGCGTGGTATGTCGATAAAAAGTAGCCTATCCCGCCTATAGCCGGGATGCCGTCCGGGTCCTTCCCCGGGATGCCATCTATCTCCTTACCAAATTTTATCGAAATCCGTTCAGCGGTTTAGGCTTGAAAAGGTAACATACAGACAGACAGACAGACAGACAGAAAGACAGACAGACAGAGTTACTTTCGAATTTATAATATTAGTATGGATATAGTATGGATTATTTATTTATTTAAATCAACTTTGGATCATACAATTAAAAGTAAGTTACAAATTAATTAATTACAAACAAAATTAGATTAAATTAAAACAGTATGTTAACATTATTCAGTACGTGAACCATACAGCAGTGGTTCACGTACTGACAGTCAAAACGTTCAGAAAAAGCGTTCAGCATACTGTTGCGGCTGACACTGTAATTACACCAAACCCCGCACACGTCAAATCAGAAAAAATGCAGCAACGCTGTTTGGCACCAGAAATAGATGCAGTAAGAGCAGTAGGTGCTATTACACTAAAACACAAAAAAGAAAACTTACAGTCGAATTGAGAACCTCCACCTTTTAAAAGTTGGTTAAAAATATGCAAACATACGTATCAGTTATACAAAGCTCTGAGTCATATTCGTTAGTAACGGTTTTTTTAAATATATTATTAGACGAATCCAATGGGTCGGCTTCCAATCAGCTGAATACCAGTATTTTACACAAAGGCTTATCTGACCTCCACAAACCAGGTTGGCAATAATTGGGCTTCAGCATCCATCCAAATAATTTTTAACAAATCAACGCTTCAGTTAGTCAAACAAACATGCATTGAAACAAAACTTTTATAAATCTAGTAACAATTTTGAAATTGAATTGAAATTGTAAGTGAGAAAATGGTGATCTTTCCCCTATACGAATTTCGTAGCAAGTCTACGCAGTACTAACAAATACTTACCACGACTTCTAGAGGCTCTTTAAATCTCTAATACTGTCGGGATAAGTTTAGAAAGAGGATGACTCCTTTGAAGAGCGACTATCCTCAACATTGAGGAGCTACCGCAAGAAGTACTTATAATAATATATCCATTTAATACGTCGAGCTTTAGAAAAAAAGAGACGACGCTCCGCTCTACAAATCTGCGATGCTATTCGATGCTATACGAGTCTCCTTTATAAGGTGATGTTGTCCGAAGATTTATTTCGAACAACAGCCTTGTTACCAAATAGATAATAAGTTTACTAAAATAGGTATAAGTTGTATTTTTGTTTAATAACCCATATGGATGTTTCCTATCCGAATTATGATTACTTTATTATTTTATTTTATTTATTCTCTAAAAAGCTCACAGTGAAAACAGGTGAAGAGAGCTGTCAATTCCTAGCGTTAGCTCAACAAATCTAGGGTATCTATTCTGAAAAAGTCTCACCGTGAAAACTAAGGTGGAGTGAGCTTGAAGTGAGCTGTCATTCCACCGGATGCTAGGAATTGACATCATTGACATCTAAGAGTTCATGTCGCTCGTGTCTATGAGCCATGACTTCAAACTCATTTAACCGTTTTCACGGTGAGTCTTTTACAGAACAAACCGGTTCAAGTTTATCTGAAACTCCATGTGCTTATTAAAGACAGTATGTATTTTATTGTAACCATCATTTTGTAATTTATTTTGTTTCTTGTATATAAAATGAGCTTTGTTATGCAGAAGTTTGTAATACTTATAAAAACACAGCTAGGTATGTATAGCAGGTACATCATTATGAAATAAATACATAAATAGGTACAATATATCAGCATCATATACATAATATTGTATACTAAAGATAGTATAGTCGGGAGTGTTTTTCCACGCTTTATGCAAATTGTATGGTTGTTGCGAATAAATAAATAAATAATTATTCGACATATGGCTTAATGACGATCTGGTCGCTCCGGCGTTTCCGCCTGTGGTACAGAAACTCGAGAACCAACACCGTAGATGCTGTAAAAAAACCTGCCGAACAAAAATACAAATTAGGTTAAGTTAACAAAAAATACCAAGTAGGAAAATGCTACGCAGACCCCACAAAAGCATCGTGCAGACTGGCGCGACGCGACTCTAAGAAAACAATTTCTATTTGAAATAAATTATTTGACTTTGACTTCGGTGTCGCGTCACGCCGTGTCGTCGCGTCGCGCATGTCTGCACGAGGCTTTAATTGAGATAAAGGTAGGAGGATTATACTGATAACTGGAAGACTAGACTAAAGTTAGTAGGTAGTCATTTCGTTTGTAGGTACCTACTATTAACTAAGAAGGTGCATTAAAAGGTGCCCCACGAGTAGGAAAATACATACTAAAATGCACTTCGACATGACTACCCTGAGCATCATTCATCCCGCTACTAAATTCCTGATTGGCTAGTATTTTTAGTTGTGTCGTCTTTTGGGTTTCCGTACCCGAAGGGTGCCAAATAGAACCCTATTACTAAGCCTCCGCTGTCCGCCCGTCTGTCTGTCAGAAGGCTGTATCTCATTAACCGTAATAGGTAGACAGTTTTCACAGTTTATGTTTTTCTATTGCTGCTATAACAAGAAATAATAAAAATTAATAATTAAAGAAAGAAAGGAAATACATTTATTTAGCACAGACAGGGGACACAACGACGACATGGTTGGCGCAGTGGCTGAGCGATGGACTGCTGCGCAACGTGTCGCGGGTTCGATCCCCGCACGGAACAAATGTTTGTATGGTCTGCAAGTTGTTCCGGGTCTGGGTGTTAGTGTATGTGAGTTTCTATGTTTGTAAACGCACCCACGATACAGGAAGAAATTCTTAGTGTGGGGCAAAGTTTTTTAAAAAGAAAAAAAAAACAACACATCGTTTGTAGTTACGTAAAAAAAGAAACAATTAAAAAGTTCAGGTTCTTAAAATAAGAAATTAAGAGGGAAGTGTGCCTCGCGGTAAAGGGGCACGGGTATACAAGAAACGTGTAATTTCGAAGTTTTTTGCTCGATCTTAATATGGTACTAGCCTTCGTCGGTTTTATAGCTAAGCCATCTCACATTTTAAAGGAGTCTCACATTTAGACTTCTACATATTCTGCAGTTAGCAGTTTTCAGTTAGACTACACTTTATATTCGGCAACGTAAGGTAGGACGCCCTCAGGCTAGGTGGAGCGACGATCTTCGCAGGGTGGCTGGTAGCAGCTGGATGAGAGCTGCCGAGAATCGAGCTAAATGTCGTGCAATTGGAGAGGCGTATGTCGAGCAGTGGACTGCTATCTAAGGCTGATGATGTTGATAACATCTTTTATATTAAATTTATTTTTAAATTAATTTTATACAAAAACCTCATCCGAAAACTCACACGTTCTACCTTCTGTACCTTTTCTGACCTACCTCAGTAAATAAATCTGACACGTAGGTTTATTAAAGGTAAAGTTGATAACATACTGTCGTACTTAAATCTCATATTGAGCCTAAACCCTAACATAAGTCTTCGAGACTTCAATAAATGAAAGAGGTGAGAGAGGTGATCGCCATAAAATAGTGAAAATATATCTACTTTAGGGACCTTGATGGACCTGATGGTCATAATTCTGCGGTCTACTCAATAAGGGACCACTATAAGTTTATTTTTCAGAATTTGACCGGATTTTTCCCCTTTTCTTGAAACTACGTGCTACAATCATCATCTGCCTAGCCTTTTCCCAACTACGTTGGGGTCGGCTTCCAGTGTAACCGGATGCAACTGAATACCAGTATTTTACATGGAGCGACTGCCTATCTGACCTCCACAACCCAGTAAGCAGCCCGCAGAAAGCTAGCGTGTGGTTGTGTACAATGGATGACAAACACCGCGCGGGGCTGCTGCCCAGGGTCCCTGCGTCCCGCATGCATGCGTATTCCACGCATTGCAAATTGCAATAAATATTTCACGTATTTATTGCAATGCGGGCGGGTCAATCCCGCATGCGTGTTGAAATCCGCACGATATTAAAAACACCCTATCGATCTGAACGCGGATTTCGATGGCACACGGATAGTCCGTAACCTCGGTTTGTTAGGACAAAAGATGGAATGGAACCCTATTATTAAGTATCTGCTGTCCGTCGGTCTGTCTGTCAGCGGGCTATATCTCATGTACCGTAATAGATAGACAGTTTTCAAAGATTATGAATTTCTATTGCCGCTATAACATCAAATAATAAAAAATAATAATTACTGATAAAAATGTCGATGTGTTCACAGCGGTAAAACAATTAACCTGTATCTACAAGTAGGTGCCAGCGGGTACAGAATGTACACCGGTGTGCAGAATACACATTAAATTACGTGTAGTCCTTGATTAAACAATACTAGTATACATAAATTAGTTATAAAGCATGCCAAGACAATAAACTGGTTATCTAATGCGACAGTCACACGAGCAGAGCTAAGTAAAATAGCCAGTCTTGGTAAAAAGCATATATAGACATATAAATATGTCTAGATAGACAGTCAATGATACGAACTCGTTAAAAAAATAGCGTCCAACTGTTGGCCGCTAAATGCACGCACACAAGAAAAGCACAGTGACGTAGAGCGAGTGTAGACGTAGCTGTCACGCACACCAGCTTAGGTTCACTTGTTTGTTTTAGGTCTTTTCAAGCGAAACACTATAACTAGACATATATATAAAAAAGCACAAAAAAATCAAAGCAAAAACAAAAAGCACAAATGTTATATATCTCTATGTATAAAATGATTTTATTAATGTTACTAAGTACATATTTATATATTTAAAATAACTTTAATTAATATAAATTAAATAGTTACCTATGCAGTATAATTATTTATCCTAGATTTAAGTTACTTATGTAATAATACTTGCTGCGCCCTAACAGGGTCATGTACTCATAAGTCGTAGCCTAGCATGTAACAGCAGTGTACATTGTGCTAATAAATAAATAATAATAATACTACTAGCACTTTGCTCGATGCACGATGTCGGTTATTATATACTAAAACCTTCCTCGAGAACCACTCTATCCATTGGTGAAAACAGCATGAAAATCGGTGTAGTAGTTTTTGAGTTTATCGCGAACAGACAGACAGACGCAGCGGAGGACTTTGTTTTATAATATGTAAGGATCAATAATTAAAGGTAAAAAGTACTTATCATAGACTGACACCCTCTATATTTTACTTTCGGCTTTCGCCATACTATTTAAGTTATTATAACGTATAGTAGAAACTATCAGTAGGTATATGAGAAGCTAATAAGTTTTACAAACCAATATTTTGTAAAGTCAGGGAAATTAATTGTTAAGAAAATTGACTACCAACTTAAATTATCCGTAGAATATATATAGAAATTATACTTCAAATATTAATTACTAAATAATTAATACAACTCAAATAATAAAAGTGTTATGCAAAGCATCAGTATATTCTAATCACAATAGTTTAATGAAATACATACTTAGTTATAACACAGCTTTGATAGTTGAATGAAATACATAGCTTTATCACAGCAAATTGCCGTAGGGTGTCAATTGGCTTTCAATTTTCCTGACTGTACCTTGGTGTCAATTTTCCTGACTGTACCTTTTAATGCAGCATGTGTTAAAAAAAAATTACCCAGTTAGCCATAGGGCTAACTGGGTAATTTTTTAACCACAGCACAGCAGCACAGCAAAATATTTAGATTTAATTCGATTTAGCGAGGTACAGTGGGGCTGCCTGCCAAGGGTCCGTAATTAAAATATGAAATAACTAAAATCGCTGCACAACACCGTAAGATAAACAAGCCATTGATTCCTTCCTTCTATTAAAATGTATAATTAATTAAATAGACACATTTATCTGTCTATTTCTTAAACATATATGTTGGACGTAATAGTATATTTATTCACACGGTGACCGCGTGCTTAGAGCGTGTTTTAATAACAAGGGTCAGAAACCGAATAATAATTTTGAAGTCAATTACAAGTAGCTGCTGTGTTTGTCAGAATAGAAAGGTGTATTTACGCAATATTACACCACTTTAACAAAATTTTGACAGGTAAAATACTTTTCCAGTCCATCATTGGGTGATTGAGTGACGCGTACAAGCTTTCCAATATTAGTTCAACTATCATTAACGAGACACAATAGAATTTTAATTGTGTCTCGTTATAAAGAGTTTTCGACAGTCGGAAGGATAATCAATCCTTCGATTGATTTGCTATCCTTAATCTTTTAGTTTTATAAGGCAGGTCAAACAATACCTAATTACCTACAGCTTGGAAAATGTCAGATTTTGCCTCAGACCAAATAAAAAACCAAGACAGAGCGCTGTGTAGAGTGACGTGAGGCCGGTTTCGTAAACATTTGTGTGAACTTAGTGAGGTGTAGTTTGATTGGAAATGTTTGTAAATGTGTGCGGGTGAGCATGTATGCATAGAGCGGAGGTGCAGTTTGACATACTTCACCGTAATTGTTCGCAGCGCTGTCTTGGTTTTTTATTTGGTCTGAGGAGCAATAGCATCCCAAAAGTTGTGGCTAAGGACCCGAGAGCTCCTGTGCTGAGGCCCTGAGGCATCTCATGCAGAATCATTGTCCGCATGAATGCCTCCTAAGTACATGACTCACTAAGGTGTTCTCATAATATTTTTTTTAATTACGTATCTGTACTACTAACATTAGAATTAAGTCTTTTTTGTAATACTAACACTATATGGATCACTGTTGTCCAAAATAAATGAATAAAAAAATAATAAATCTATACTACTATCCTTTAATGTCAAAAGATTTTAAATGAGTTCAGTATTCACTATTCCGAGATGAAATTCTAAATTACTATTTATTATTATGATCACCTGTTTGTGTCCCGCTGCAGGGAAAAAGCCCCTCTCTCTCTTCTCTCTTTCTCTCCTTCCACTTAACCCTTTCTACTGCTGTTTGTGGCCAATCATAAATTAATAACCAATATATCATATCATTATTACTTACCCAGAAACAACACAAAGAATGAGCCCTGCATGTCTCTGAGGTTCACGGTGTGGTTGTTGACCTCCTGCATCATGGACGAGGTCTTCCAGCAGCGGTCCTTCTTCGGCAGGTAGGCGTCCAGCCAGCGCGTGATCAGTCCCGCTTTGTGCATGCGGTCTAATCTAGATAGAAGAAGATAGTCTACTTACATAAAGTTAGGTTAAGTTAGGTTAGATATTAATTGTGAGATAAGCAAATTAACTGTCATTAACTTAAATTACACGTATCCTGTTGTGATTATATCACTACTCTGGCTCATCACCACAACAAGCCTGTCGTGCAGGAACCGCCTCACTTTAATTAAACTGTTTCCCGCCATTCTTGGTGAACTGACAGTTGACATTAGTGACAGCGACCTCACTGCTGACGTGTATGAGATAGCTTTACTTAACTAATTTATAGATAGGTACATGACAACAACTATCATTCTTCACTATGACTGCTGTTGTGACATGGCTGGGTATAACCCAACAAATTGACGTAGTGTGTCAATTTGCTTAATAATTTATTACTCTAGCTGTAAACTTCTCTGAAATTAAAACATGCAAGTTTTTAATTCGTCAGCTTTACTCACTCTTTGTTTATGACTGGGAGGTACGGGCTGCCCGCAGGCACGATCATTGCAACTTTCTCATTAAAAAACTCTTCAGCGCCTGAAAACAATTTTCATTCTTACAATAATACTTCTCGAAATGAGAACGCATGCAAGACGATTCATGTACCTATACACGTTGTAGAAAATCTTACTTCATAATTAAACCAAATGAATACAGCCTACATAAAAAAATCCCACGGAACTCCAAGTCAAACAAAATACGAAAATGTGATTTTGAAAAAAATCTAAAAAATTTAAGGGTGTGAAGCCAAGTCAGAGGCCCACGGGCGGCATAAGAACTCTGACACCAGCAAGCATAGCATGACAACCATAGAAACGGGTTTTGTCGACGGAAGAATAGATAAAATGACAGATTGTGATTGTTTATCTGTCATTTTTTCTATTCTTCCGTCGACAAAACCCATTGCTTTCTATTATGGTCATGCTAAGCGTGCAGAAAAGTCACTAACCACACGAAAAAGAAATATCAGATACACAAGTATCATAATTATACACATATGTAAATACGTACTCAAGGCAAAGTCGCAGTTGTCTGCTTCCAGCCGGTCTGCCCTCATCAGGTAGCTGAGCCGAAGTTTCCAGTCGATGATGACATGTCGATGAAAACGTACGCGCTGCAGAAGGGCCGACCCTAAAGCAAAATTATTTTGATAGAATGAAAGCTGCTTTATGTATTTCGGATATGGAAGACAGTGACACAAAAATGTATAGTTCGATTAGGTCCTACCATAAATGTAAATATGTCTAGATAGACAGTCAAAACTGTGAACTCATCGAAAGAAATAATGTCCAACTGTTGGCCGCTAAATGCACGCACACTAAAAAAGCACAATGAAGTGGCGCGAGTGTAAGACGTAGCTGTCACGCACACCAGCATAACAAAGTTGGCCTGTTTGTTTTAGTTGTTTTACAGCGTGACAAACACCAACCGTATCAGACGAACTTCACTTGTTAATGATAAGGAACGAGTGATTTTCAGAAATGCTAAAAAAAAATACATATTGGTAGGTATTATTCCGTTCATACCTGACGCCATGGTTCCTCCCATGCCAACAGTAGTCGAGACCAGTTCCGCGCCTTTCAGCAATGCTATGTACTTCGGCTCATCTGAATTCTGAAATGACGGAAAAAGTCGAGAATATTCGCTAATCACATATTCGAAAAACACAAATGCATTTAAGACAAATACAGAATGCACCTTAAAACCTGTTTATTTACCTTTTAGACCAGATAGGTCAGTTACACGCTATTTTTGGCAATACATGATCTGTCATGCGGAGAGAGCGTGGTATTCACAGATGTTTATTTTTATTTAGAAATGGAAGAATGACGCCCAAAGTATCACGCTAACATACCGTGATCAAGGTTGTGTATGGAAACTGGATTTGGTCTGATGTGAACCGTAGATTTGTACTCTACGTGGGATTCTTATTAAGGGGCATGCGCTAGGGTGGCCCGCGAAATTCAAATTGTGTATTGAATGACTATTTCATTAAATCATGACATTTGGCACTTTCATGAACTTAGAGAGTTGTATTGCTGATTTTAATGTTTATAATTCAGTAAATCCATATTTGTTACGAGCGCTAATAATATTTAGATGAACATACAATCCGATACTGACCTGCAAATTGCAAAAAACCTAAGACAATTTGAATTTCGCGGGCTACCCTAGGGCATCAACCTTAACATACCTATCTCATGGCTTATGAATATAATAATTATGGACGACAAGGCACTCCCACAAATATATATTCTGGGAAAGTAATGAATTTTGCTACAGTTTCTAATCATCTGCCTAGCCTTTTCCGAACTATGTTGGGGTCGGCTTCCAGTCTAACCAGATGCAGCTGAATACCAGTATTTTACATAGAGCGACTGCCTATCTGACCTCCACAACCCATAACTGGATAATACGATACCCCTTGGTAAGACTGGTTGTCAGACTTTCGGGCTTCTGACGACCCGTAACGACTGTCAAAGATCCACAAATGACAGGCGGGACCAAAGGCTTAACGAGCTTTCCGAGGCACGGAGGAGTCTCAATGATCCACAGACTAACCCCGGCAAGCGTAGCTTAACCTGATGGATCGACCCGTGTGGCGGCTGTTATTACGTATCCACGAGGTCCCCTAAAAGTTTCTAATAATAATATGTTTTGTTAATGTCTTTAGAGGCATTATGTGAAACTACCGATGCCTAATTAAAAGTTGGTATGAAACCTACCTTCAGCTCCATCTCCATATAAGAACCCTTAGTAATAGACCAGGTGTAAAGGCCCCGGTTCTCCAGGAGTTCGGCCACGGTTGTCACAGGAATCTCCTGCTTCGGGAACGTGAGGAAAGCCACCAGGTTGCCGGAGTACGTGGTTACGACAACCAGGACGACCAACCACCATGTTCCTACTACTAGACGACCGCTGTCCGCGCGGGGAAGGTACATTCCTCCTAAAGACGATGAAAAATTGACAATGTAGATAGGTACTGTAATCATTTGACTAAGGAATTGGGATCGGAAACCAAAGTTCTATTAAAATAGTAATTATGGGGATAAAAATAACAACCTTTTTTTTCCAATCAAATCTTTAACATACTTACATAAGTATTTTAATCAAGAATTTTCAAAATCGATCAACCTTGGTGACAATAAAATATCGATGAACTTAAAAGAATAAAATTATGTACCAATTACGCCCTCCTCCTTTTTTGAAGTCAGTTAAAAATTGAAAACTTTTTGATAATATTCAATTCAAAAATGTAAAATTACAACCTCTTTCTATTATATTTTTGGCATAACACCTGGCCCTTTAAGTAGAAAAAAATTACACTAGTTGCCACAAAAGATAAAGAAAAAAAAAATAATTTTCTTTTGTAGTATTTTATGGCCATGTAAACATTTTTTGTAAAGTTTAATACGTTTAAACTAAGGAGGCTATACAAGTTTCTCTATATTTAGGTAAGTACCTGGCCATAGGAAAAAAAGTACTTACTAGCCATTTATAGAGAAAAGAACAAAAAGTTTTTTATTTTATTATTATAACGGCGTCCAAAACATTTATTTCGATATTTTGAGCCAGGAACATTTTCAATAAGGGTGCGTTTCCACTGAAGCGGAGACGAGCGGAGTTGAGCGGAGACCTGCAGGAATCGACCAATCACAATGGTTGAAATCCATATCGCGTCTCTCGTCTCGTTTGTGATTCTTAAGGAGGCTATATTACTGTTTACAAAGAAAATACATTATTTTTACTTTCATGTAATCAATAAAAAACCCTGAACCTGGCTCATCTAAAAAGTGGAGCTAGAGATTCTATCTTCATCATTTATAATGAGACTTGACTTGTTATCAGAAACAATATTTACGAAATATTGTTACCTTACAGGTGCCTATCTGTATTTTTAAAGGAACTTTATGTTAAGATGGATTTTTTTTAATTTTTATTTGGGTTGTTTTTTTTCGAGTTGCAGGTTATTTTTATTTATTTTTACTAGAATTTATGTACACACGGCTACACATCAAGCTATACAATTCCAGTTTATGCTGATCTCACATTGTATAGGATTTCCGTACAATGCGAGGTCAGCTTATACTGGAAATGTATAGCTTGATGTGTAGCCGTGTGTACACACACTAAAATACATACACATACAACATAACAAAAAGGCCAAGTACAAGTTACTAAGTTTTTCCATCTGGAATTTCTCAGTAGCAGCCCGGTGTCTGGATTTGTGCCCGGTTGATGGCAATAGGCTCGACCCTATTACATGGGATTTAAACATAACTGGCGTGATGTGACTATTCTATAAGTGCACCGCTGCCAAACCCTTCGGGGAATACAGGCGTGATGTTGTGTTGTCTAATTAAAATATTAATCAGAAAACTTTGAATTTAAGCACGTGGAAATTGTATCAGTTTTTTATTCAGATTTAAAAGTCGCTTCTTTTGAAAATAAAACAATTTTCTCACCTTGCTGCAACAAAGCACCATAGATATACCAGAGACAATTGTGTATGGTAGCCAAACCTCCTTGACGAGTGATCTCCATGGCCTCGTAATAAGGACTTAGTCTATGGATGATGTATAACGTTGGCCCCATCAGTATCACTGCTAATCCAAGACACAGCCAAGTCTAGAACGAATGATAGCCTCATTTATCTGTGCTTATAAGCGTATCTAGATAAGGTACCCCGCGAAATTTTCTTCGCCGCCTTTAACAACTTTTACAACGCAATCTTTTCTACAATTAACGCTTCTATTACAGATTTTATGATAAGAGAATAACTGAAACCGTGAACAGCTTACGAAATGTGGATCTAGGTACTATTCTTACAGAAGAAGTGTAAGGCAGAGGCCTCCCACCCAATCACAACAATTTCTATTTTGACAACTTATTTTTTTTTTATGCTTTTTAAAATCCGTTTTCTCGATAACGCAATCAACTCAATGACTACGAAAATTAAAGTTATTCTGATAGCTTCATGCAATTCGAATGCAAATGAACTTGTTTCATTTACACTTGGATGATTCTGTAAGGGTGCCTTGTGGTTTAAATAAATAAATAATAATAAAATGTAGCTTTATTTTTGTGAAATGCTTTAGGCAAGTACCTGCTGAAACTAGAAAAAGAAATAGGTACATGAGTATAATTTAGAAACATTTATACTAAAGAACACGCTTAGCACATTATGAGTAAAGTAACCTAGGTATAATATAAATGTTCTCAGAGCCAAAACTTTGCATTTTATTGCCTGACATGATAAGCCTGAAGTTTTCCCTCGACATATTCTTCTCAGTGTATTCTTTCACTTGAGTGTGGTTCAACATACCTATTTATAAAAATATAAAGAAAAGAAAGAATGAAAGAAAATACATTTATAAGCAATTAAGCATATTATTATCTTGGATTTAGCTGCCTGAATTTTAAACCACTAAAGGTATGATTCCGAATAACGCTTCACGCGGCAGTGCTACCGCAGCAGAACTGCGTGAAGCGTTGTTCGGAATCATACCTTAACCTCCTAACGGTATTTTCACTTGAGTGGGGAAGTTTGTAGTAGATTTGTAGTAGATTGTATAATTAATTATTGTCAAATATGGTCTCCCAGACCGTATTTCGGACATGGCAGCCAATCTCAACGGAGACTATCCTTCGGCGCGGGGGATATTATAGTGCACAAGTGTGCGCAGACACAGGGTGCACACTCTTCCCTCACTCTCATAGTCCGATGGGACGGCAATCCGACACGACCGGAGAGAGATCAGGCGCAGGAACGTGCTTTCCGAGTTACAAACTTTTCATAACTAATCGAATGTTTTGACATAGAAGCCTTTCAAAAACACAAAAAAACTAGCTGCACCCCGCGGTTTTACTCGCATAAATGGGAATATTGGGATAAGAAGTATCCTATGTTCTAACCCAGTTCATGGTCTACCCAGGTGCCAAATTTCATCCAATTCTCTTCAGCCGCTTTAGCGTGGAAGCGTAACAAACAAACAAACTAACTTTCCCATTTATAATATTAGTTAGGATTTTGTAGCTCTGAAAGCAATGCTAAAAAATCCAGGCAGTTTAGGATAATCTAAACTTTTAAATGAGAACTTACGTCAGTTGTAAACGGAAGTAGGAACAACAGAGCTCTGCTGAGCTCCCTCGGGCGCGCTATCATGAACGCATAAGACTGTATGCTCACCGGCATAGTGTAGTTTATACCTGGGAATTAACGTTTACATTTTACTTTTACTAAATCCCTAACCATCAGGTACTACCGCTTAACTTTTGATTGGCCTTTTAAAGGCCGATGACAATTAAAATTATATTGTCTCGTTAGTGACAGTTGCAGGTTAATTTCAATGACTTTTGATTGCAGCGGTAACGGCTCCGAGTAACGAGTCGCAGATCGTGGGTCCGATCCGAGGCGTCATCACCACTGCTCTCAAAACGGTGAAGGAAAACATCATGAGGAAACTGGCATTTCCTAGAACCAAAAATTCGAAGACATGTGAGTTCTACGAACCCGCAATGGGCCCGCGTCGTGAGTCTTATGGCCCACTCCCTCTCACATGCAGTAGGTTTGGGTCCCATGCAGTGGAAATTATGCTATGTTACGAGTATTATAAATCAAAATCAAAATATTTTATTTCACATAAACCTACATGGGTACTTATATAATTCATTTATTGCGGATCACACATAAAAAAACATACAATCCATATAGTATTAGTAACAGAGACTTAGAAACTATGTTAGTGAAAAACTTACAAACTAACCTAACCGACTACTAATAACTACGTGGCTCAACACATGGCACGTGCCTCCGCATCCAGTGCCTAATAAAGGGGCTGTCCACTTTGTCGCCCAATGTTTTGAGGATATTGTTGGAGCTTCCGCGCATCCTACCCATTATTGACGCCGCCCGCTTTCTCATTATGGCATGAAAATCGTCAATACGGGCCTCCGCAAACATCTGCGAAGCGCTGCAGAAGCGCGGAAGCCCCATCAACATCCTAAACCCATTATTATACTGAACACGTAGAACGTTGTAGGCCCTCTGCGTATACTTCACCCACAAGCTGCACGTGTAGAAGGTTTGGCAGTAGGCCTTAAAAAGATACACCTTAACATCCCCACTACAACTACTTATGAAACGTCAGAAGCTAGGTGCACGGTTCCAATTGGTCGTTTCTTATGGAGAAGAGTCGGCAAGAAACTTCACGGCTACTCTTTTAAAAATAATTGGCTTTTACAATATTTTCAAATTACAGTGTTGGGATGACAATGTAGATACTAAATGTCCTCAAAAACCTAACACTGAAATCCTTGTGAAAATATAGGTTATAAGAAATTGCCTTCTGCTAGAGAAGGCAATTTATAAAATTTATTCAAGCATATCGTACCTGGCATGGGATCTGATAAAACAGTGAAAGAAGCAGCCGCCAGAGCTCCTTGTCCTTTGGAAATGGCTACCATGGTCAGCTTGGCGTCCATACCATGCATTGTCTGAAAGAAAAGACTTCACGGATAAGAAGTTTCGATCTTTGATCCTTTATACACCTACATTTTCTAGGAGATCTGTAGCACATGGCTAATTTAAATTAGGTAACGAATGAAACTTCACAGACGAGATGGGAAGATGCCGTGGTGAATGTGGTGATGTAATTTTATAGAAATAAAAAAACATAATAGTTGGAGTTGAACTTACGTCAGCAATCGTATCATTAGCCAATTCTTTCTTCAAAATAGAAGCTAAAATAACTTTTATCCTGAAATAAAATATAAATAATTAAGAATCTGTGCTATTTTTACCATTATCGCATTAAAGTACCTACTTTTTCGGGAGCGGGAGCCGTGCACGCGTTTCGTGTGATGACATCCTATAGAGAAGTCGGTTAAAAACTTAGAATTACAATTGTATACAAGCCCGCCGTACTGCCGTCTCGACCCGCACCCGACACCGACCGGCCTTGTGTGTGTGTTTTCGAAATCGGATATCCGATTCCAAAAATTACTTTGCTATTGCCAAGTGTCATTATAAGATATAATTTTATGTTAAAACGAGTCCCTACATACAAATTCACAAATCTTTATAATATTTGTACCTATAGATTACGGAACTTACGTGAAGTTTTTGTTAATCGCTAACTGGTTAACGATATCAAATATAAGTCCACTATATTTCACAATAGCACCAGATTCATTGCGCTGCAGTATTGTCCATGGTGGGTTCTGAAATAATAGCACATAAATACACAAAAAACGCCGAAAAAAACACGTGTCTTATATCGACCCCCATTAATTTTAGACTCTATTTTATTTTTATAATTTGTTGCTATAGCGTCCATAGAGATACACAATCTGTGAAAATTTCAACTGTCTACCTCGGTTCATGAGATACAGCCTGCTGACTGACAGACGGACAGTGGAGGGTTAGTAAAAGGATAAACACAAACTAAAATTGAAAGTAAAACGAAATCTTGAACATTTGACTGTTATATAAGCTACCAGAACCACGACTGCGTCCAGCTCTCGGTGTGGCAACACGTCGTGTTCTGGTTTGCGACTGGTCAATCGTCATCCTGAGGATGCCTCGTTGGGTGGTGAAACACGTGTCGATTTCTTACAGGGTTTTTTATGGCTCTTGAAGAATAGGTAAGCGGAATAGGTTACTAAATATATCTACGTATGTATATTGTATTTTAATGAAGGCACACAGGTTGACCATGACCTTATATAGGATATGTTTTATGAGGTAGTAGCTTAGAGTATATCCTACTGTAATTATATACCTACTAAAAGAGTAGTAGGTAGTCTGAAGTATCCCTTTGGTACACTCGGCTACATATTAAGGGCGCACCCAATCACAAATTGCTTAGCATGATCCTATGTTATGCCGAAAATATTGCAGCATTAATTTAGAAATAAATATATGTTAAAGTTGAGGATTGGTGCTAGGTCTTACGTGAAGCGAAAACACGATTACATAAAATATTCTCGACAGAAAAAAAATCCAAAGTTACCTTTGCACAGAATTATAAACCGCTGGTATTCAAAAAATATTTCAAATTACATCATGAAACTTTGCATGATAACTGAACTAACTATAAAGCAGGTCTTATGTGTGTCATTTTTTTTAAATTACCATTATTTTCACCGTAAAAAGCAATTACCTAAACTTTTCGACGCTTTAGAGCCGCTAGCGCCCCACTCCGTCTCGTTCTCACTCAGGTCGCGAGTACTGTGGTGCGAGCGGGTTAAAATCTGAGGTAGGGTGCGCCCTTAAACTATACATTTCCAGGATAAGCTCACCTCTCATTGTATAGGATTTCCGTGAGACCATCTTGTACTGGAAATGTATAATAGCTTGCTGTGTGTACATTGATGCGAGTAAAAATAAGCGAGGGAAGTAGTGGGCACATAATGATTACTGAAATAGTGAGGCCTTACATGAAAACTGATGATGGGTAACTCCTTCCCTCTGAATCCGTGGTAAATGTGCGGAAACAGAACATCTTCGAACTTGACTGCGTCGATAGGACGCCAGATTCCGACCTATAAATAAGATTAAACATGAAGAACTAGGAAAAATTACTCCTACTCAGGAACCCGAAATGAAAAGGCACGTCGCATGTTCCAAAGTCAAACTCAAATCAATTATTTCAATTAGGCCTTTCATAAGACACTTTTCAAAGGAAAAAATTAAAAAAAAAAAAAAAAAATCTAATCGCATCTTCTAAAAGGTAGTTTCGTATGGAGAACAATGAGTAAGAAACTCCACCGTTACTCTTTAAAAAAATATCTAAGTAATCCAATGATTTAATATAATATCATTGAAGTAATCCTATTGAATGACTATTTCATAGACATTTTAGGATTATTCTAACATAAGGGAGTTGTATTGCTGATTCTAATGATTATAATTCTGTAAATCCATATTTGTTACGGCCGCGAATCATATTTAATCAAGTTACAACAATATTTAATCAACTGACCTGAAAATTGCAAAAAAAAATAAGAAAATTGAGTTTTGCGGATTACCATATCGATGCCTTAGTTCACAATTGTACTAACTACAAAAATTTCAATTTTCACTTTTTTAGTGCCAAATACACTAAATGTCATGCTCTTTCGTTTGCGCGTATCGAAATGCCGTTAATCCGTCTCTTTCTACCAAAAGCGTAGGTAACAGTTGTATTAAATAAGTTCCATGAATGCTCTACTATACTAATGACCTTTACTTTTGTAAATCCAAACAAGATATACTTTAACTGATTTTAAATTTCTCAACTGCAGAATATTTCAAAACACAAACCTACTAAATACATACAGATATTTTGAGTTTTTCACTTAATGCATGTCAATATAATCAATCTTAGTGCACAATTGTATTAAATGGGGGGTCACATGGTTATTTCACTATTTTTAAAATGTTATGGTTATACTAATATTACAATATTGAGATAAGATGGCGTTAAACGACTAGTCTTATGAATAGATGCATAATTGTTTTATTATTTTACTTTGTTTTCGTACTGTTTACGTCGAAACTATAAAAAAACTTTAAAACGCTCTCCTCAAAATTGTCTTTTTTGTAGTTAGTGCAATTGTGAACTAAGGCATCGATATATACCTTTTAAATGATGGTGAATGCTTACGTTTAACAAATTAATCTTGTCTATAACTCCGGTCGTTCCGTTCAGATTGGCGCTGGCCAGATCTGTAGCATCCGTGAGCCCCCGGTAGGTGGCGCCCCATGTGTCTGCCGCCAGAGCGCGCCACGTTGAACAGTTCCCGCAGCGACTCTTTGCTGCTATGTGTTGCTAGTTGAAAAGAAACAAGTAGGTAGTAGGTATAATATAGATAATAGCTGATTGTGACGTCATAGGTTCCAATTATTAGGTTAAGCTAAGTGGTGGGTTCCTACGACTGTAGGTACAGCCGAACAAGCTTTTTGGTATACAGGCAGATAACTTGCAACTACTTTAAACAACTTTGCGAGTCAACAATCCTTTTACGTCACTGTCCTAAACCATAAGCTCAAAAAGTTAAATTACACACACAATCAAAACGAATTTTGGCAGTGTAGCCGAAAATGAATATATTTTGCTTGTATACCAAAAAAAATCAAGTATAAAAAACTAAAACCCAACTACGACTTAAAAGGTTTAAACAAGGCACCACAGACAGACAAATTAAAAATCCGGAGTCACACGTGTTAGGGCATAAATCGAACAGATTACGTGTGACTCCGGATTTTTAATTTGTCTGTCTGTGGTGCCTTGTTTAAACCTTTTAAGTCGTAGTTGGGTTTTAGTTTTTTATACTTGATTTTTTTTTTAATTCTTTTGGGGTTATAATATATATATTTTTGAAATGTGCTCATTAAGCCCTTTCATTTGATACCCAACATGGTACGACTAAACCATATTTTTTTTTTAAGTTCCTCACTTTATGTCCTCTAGAGGGCGCCATTTTTAATTTAATGTGACTTCACATAGCCTATAACCAGCGGACAATCACGACGCTTCTAACGATACCTCATTTGTCAAATTGTGATAAGTGGTTTGGAAGATAGGAGGGAACAGATGAACATACATACATACATACATACATACATACATACCGGTCAAAATCATAACCCTCCTTTTTTCTTCGCCGTAGTCGGGTAAATAGCTTATTCGACTGTACCTACAACTCTGAATACAACACAGATCACAGAACAGACAGTTTTTTTTATTATGTTAGCATCTGTGGGAGCTATCCCTTATGTGTATATGACTGTGATAGTTGAGGAATGTGGGTGGTTTACGTTATACAGGCTGTAAGGGTAAACACTCTTGTCATTCAAACCATGGGTAGTTGACTTAAATATAAATATAAATGACCGAACACAACAAAAAAAAACGTTATTTTCATTAAAAGATTTTAAAAAGTTTCTATCTGACACCGTGCTTGCTAGCGAAACAGCTGACTGACTAAGGGAGAGATCGCGCTCGCTGCCGGTCAGGTCACATCCCGTACGCCCCGCCCGTGTTGAGACGCAAGTTCGTTGCCCTAGCGCATAGGGCAACGAACTTGCGTCTCTTGTGGTAAAATTATGATCTAAAAAAATTAAAAAAAAAGTTGTAATTTTCCATTGATTTTACGTTCTATAAATTAAACCAAACCACTGGTTGCAAGGATAACGGTGTTTACCCTAACACCCTGTATAACTGGTTACTCCTAACCATCAATTATTTTATACCTACCTACACCCCGAAAAGTAAAATGAAGCTGGCAGCCAAACTGATGGCCACCTACCTGCATATGTTTGAGTAGCATGTCCCGTCTCTGTATCTTATTCGGTCGAATGGCTTCCCACTCCTCATCCGACACCTGGGCAGCAACGTCAAACTCGTCTTGGATCGCCGCGTTCAATGCTGATATGAACGCATCCATCATCTCCTGGCAGTAGCACATTATTCCGTTCTAGAAATATCAGGGTTTTTAATGCTAGCTTATTAAAAGCTAAAGATTTCCTCCATGATTCCATCTCAGAGGAAGCTGGCTCCTTGACTCTGACATAGAAATATGCGGAACGATTTTTTGCAGGAAAAAAAAACTATAAAGAGTATTTTTTATTTTGAAAAATGTTAGGCCACTCCCACACTACAATAAAGTTTCTGTATCGTGTGTGGTGCTCTTACAAACACTAATCTTAAATAAACAAAACATCATCTAAAACAAAATACATACATTTATTTGATACTAGCTGATGCCCGCGGCTTCGTCCGCGTGGATGTCAGTTATTATACACTAAAACCTTCCTATAGAACCACTGTATCCATTGGTGAAAACAGCATGAAAATCGTTGCAGTAGTTTTTGAGTTTACCGCGACCAGACAGACAGATGCGGCGGAGGACATTGTTTTATAATAATAGTGATGTCCCGGGGCGTAATATTTTTCGTCTCTTCCTGTATACCTATCATGTTAAACTCCAGCACCCTATCAAACCACAGACATAATTGTCATGTTACTGATAAAGCCAGACTAACAAACCAAAATCAAGCTAAAACAGGAAACAGCGCAATGCAGGCTTGGTAGAGTAAAGATACAATTATTCCCGGTATTGAGTGAACAAAACGAAATAGCTGAACAATTGCATTTAACAAGCGAAACACTAGACTGGATTAAACTCTGCTTTTGTGGTTGCAGGCAACAAAACTATCTCGGTCATTTGGGTTTTAGATATCGAGGGGGAATTGTGAATATTATTTCATTGCTGTGAATTCCGATAGGTATTCCTTTACATTGGTATCTACCTTTTTTTTTTTGGGTGGGAAATCATCAAATGACTTCTCCCGCTCTGGGCGGAGCGGAAGGGCGTGTCAGACTCTTCCTGACTAAAACCCACCCGTGTTCCTTCAGTTGCCTGTTGCCAGGGTCCCGGTATCCCTTTCGGACTATTCCGCAACCCTGGCAGGCATCGGTCCTAACGGACCCCGTCAGGTGTGCTGACATCTCTTTGAGGCGCGCGTGGAACACGACGCGCCATCGACCCGGGCCTGGTCCTTTTCGGACGGCGAGCTACCCATTGCTCGCCGTCCGCAAGCCCGCGCCTATGGTGGCCGGGAATCCGCCTGGGATTCCCGACGCCCAGCGGCGGCGATTAGGGGCGTGAGGGTGCAGGCTTTGCCTCTCCCTCACGCGTTCCGCCTCCTCCTTCGCGAGCATCACTGCTTCGCAGAAGGAGGTGACCGCCTCCCATGCCCTCTCGCTCCGTACCATGGCCTGGACCAGGGCCGGACGCGAGAGGTCAGTGCCGCCAATCGCCTCCACGAGGACACGGCGGTGCTCCGCCCAAGCAGGGCACACATCCACCGTATGCTCCACCGTGTCCTCCGGAATTAGTATCTACCTGCGTCTATAACAATTTATACAGGTAATTTCAAGGACCAAAAATATCCCAAATAACAACATTATTGTAATAAATATCTTGGATAAGCACGTTCATTTCAGTATCTTATCCTCTTCAAAAAGAGTAGCGCGGTGTGCATCAATTGACCCCAGGATCAAAAAAATATGTGGGGCAGTCTTTGCGAACTGACGATAGAAGTCAAAACTAAGCAACAATGCGTAACCTCAACGTAATTCAAACGGTAGACGGTAGATGGCGCTAAAAAAAACAAATCACTTCAAGCGTGACGATGACGCGAGTTCCATGATTTTTGTTCACCCAAAAAGTGCTCAACGCGCCTAAAGAAGTTTTCACTTCAAAAGTCTAAATCCTACAGTTACCTTACAATCCGGATGGTTATCAGTCAAGTTATATATATAGGCAACATTCTCCCCCTCGTACAGGTCGTTGATCAGGCTGCTCAGGTTGCCGTTCTGTGCGTTAGTGTCAGATATGACGTAGAGCCACTGGGCCATCGTATGCGACATGAGCAAGTCCCGAGCGGTCTCCGCCATTGTCGTCATCACATCTGACGTCACCACTGCTATAAAGTTTTCACCTACGAACATACGAATAACACCTATTATTATGGTGTTTTCACTATCGCGAAGCGATATCTAAATAAAAGCGCGCTGTTGGATATTCAACTTGAGTTGAGCGTTGAAAATACAACAGCGAGCTTTTACGAGTTAGTCAAAACGGGCTAGGCCAAACTTTTTCTAAGACTCAATATGCCAAATATTATAATATCTGTGGCGAAATTAACAACCGCATACAATTGAAAGGACAATGTCGCAAATTGTGACACTGTGATTAAAATTCCGCATAGTGCATTAGTAACTCATTGTAAGCAAAAACTACATAAATATTTTGTTAAAGTGAATTTAGAAGGCAGTTGTGCTCATTTGGATGCTCTCCAACAATGAAAAACATTCGAGAGGCAGTAGAAACTAATTAAAAATAGACTAGTGCTTTTGAATTTATAGCTATGATTTTAGAGCAATACTAAGTCAAAAGTATATTGAGGAAAGTTGTTGGTAGTCGTTAGGCTCTTCGTTCATCAGTTTTCTGTGAAAACTTTAGCTCATCTTACCTATATACTTAACCGGCAGTTTAGACAAGATTCTGTGCATCTCTTTCCTTCTCAAGTATTCGTTGATCTCATGTTTCATCTTGAACACTGTGACAGAGACTGGTGCAGCACTCTCGTCATCTATTTGTGATGTTAGAGACTTAACAACTCTTGAAACCATGTCCCGACCTGATTTAAAATAGAAGACACTTTAATACAACAGCTCCTGTTTTTCCTATTCAAATTATTTACTAAATATGCTGTTCTTGAATTTTGAACGATACAAGTAGGGACGTAGGTACATTTTTCGCAAACTTAAAATAAAATTTTATCTTTGAATGTACAAGAGTATAGTATGCATATTAGAAAACAGCTGAATCATGTTATTTCGATTCTAAACCATTTGCAGCAACGCAACGTACTTTCGTACATAGGTAGGTATATGATACTTACTCAAAGTGTCATCATGCAGTATTATCGCAGACTTCCATTGGAAAGCGTTCGAAGTCCTCAAATCAAGAAGCAGTTGTGGTAGCTCTTCACCAGGATCAGCGAAAGTGGCAGTTATCGCAGAATGAGATGGTAACCTTGGACAGTCCACTTCTGTTAAAGCGAATAGTAATAGTTCTTCTTCTTCAGTACGAGAAAATAAATCCCAGGTGTCTTCGCAAGAGGCTATACTGAATACAGCTAGAAAACCTACAACAATCGTGCTTAATTTACTTGATTAAATTTTTAAGTAACTGTTACTTGTACGGTCAGTCAGTGGCAACACTTGAGTTACGAAGACCTCTCTTTCTGCTATGACATAAAAGCACTGTCAATGTCATTTTTTACAATGGACTAGCGGTTGACTGCTGGGCGCCAATAAGCTATTTACTACTATTATGCTGGGCGCCATTAAGCTATCTACTACATGTTGGGCGCCAACAAGCTATTTACTGCTACTACGATTATGAGTCCCCCTGGAGGTCTATCAGTCTTTCCATTTTTCTTGATATTTAGCAATCTGAGGTTTACCTTGAGGCTTTGCTGCTTTCCGCTAACCATGAGTCATTAATAATTGGGTTACTAAGTGATAACCGACTACCCTAAATATTACACAACACTTTGCTTTCGGTTATACTAAAGAATTTCCAACATTTCATACCTTTCTTGAGACTGATAGCAGTCCAGGAGTAGTAATGAACAATGACGCCGCCATGTTTGAGCTCAACCCTCGCCAACTCCTTGATGTAATCCTTTAGATCGTCAAGAATTGTCTGGTATTTTTCGCCTAAGTACTGCCGATCTAATACTACGGCTGAAATAATGGCACTGGCTGAAAATCATCCTATATTTTATGGGTAGAAAATAATCCTTAGGTATTTTGCTTTTTATGTGGGGTTAGCTGCAGTTAGTGGATTCACATTTCCGGGGAGATTTTATCAATAAACGTACATAACTGGCCTGCATTTGACTTGAAAATACAGCAAAAGGCATTTTTGAGAATTTACACAATTCAGATTTCCAAGAGAAATAATAAAAAAGTTAACCGCATCCACTGAGCATTAGAGCTTTAAATATGTGTGACAAACATTCAACTTACCTATTGAAGCGTTTGCCGTTATCAACGACGGAAAATCCTCCGCGGACACTGGTGCCACCAAAAACGCAAAACTGAGTATCCATAGTTGCATTTTTAGTCAACACGAGCGCAGTCCGATTTCTACACTTCTCAAATGAAATCCCAATCATAATTCGTAAAGCTATAGAAGTAATTATTGATATCCAATCAGAACTTTCCCGTTATTATTAAGGGCCTAATGTAATTAACAGAAACCAGGACGCAGATGTTCCATGTTAACCTTTGATGTGGTTTGCACGAATGTAGGCCGTTGAAAGCTTCGTGATTTATGGAACAATACTTGTTCTTCAGTGAATATACAGGAGGTTTGATTTATCTAGGTACGAATGGTATCTACCTAGTTGCGTTAAGGTTTCTGCTAATTCGGGTACTTAGTTATTAAGCATCTTCTAAAATGATAGCATACGTAGGTATAATAATCGGTTCCAATTGTTTTTTTTTTGTTCTTTTTACTAAAGTGTTACGACACAAGATGCTTCCATCTTGTGTCGCCGGTCGAGGCGTTTAGGTGTAGCTAAAAGGAAATAGTTAACGCGGCAAACGACAAAGTAGGTAATCGATATCGATGAACAACGCAGCAATTTTCATCATCAGCCAATAGCTACTGCTATCACATAAATTTCGCGAGTTCCATTCAACTCGATCCTCGGCTAAACTTTCATCCAGATGATACCAGCCAGCTCTGTGAATATCATCCCATCTTCTCTGAGGGCGTAACGACCGGCACCTTATGTTCGTCAAATTGCGGTCTCCACTCACACACACACGTCACACGTTCATAATACTTACCTATAACAGGGTTTTTTCACTTGTTTGTATTTCATCGTTCAGATTTAATTAAATTAGCCACGAAAGGCAGCAATGGCTCTAAAGTAACTTGAGCAAATTGTAACGCTGCGATTAGGTAGGTAGGTACCTACATGCGTGAGCCACTCGCTCGGATTATGATTGTGTAGGTCATCACATAAATCACATGTATCTTGCGCATTTTTGTTTTAAAGGCGCTCCCTCATCGGAAACATTTGCATGTAATATAACGTTACACATTCGATTTGGAGCATTACGTTACAATATTGCCTCCCTGACAGACGAGCTTTCGCCTGTAATGTAAGTGGTGCGCATTGATGTTACAAGTTGTATCAAAATATTACGACATTGCGCAATGTAATGCTTGGTTCTCCATCTCCTCCCTCCGTGATGTAATGCTCAAATTGTACCATGACAGTTGCGCACTATAATGTTCGCCACACTTTCTGATGAATGCTCGACTCTTTAACGTAACATTACAGCGAACGCTCACACGTAACAAGCGCAAGTTTGATTTTATGTGGCTTGTGCAGTTAAAATCAATCTCTTTTATTCTACCATCCAAAATTCGATTTTGACAAAAGAAACAGCCTTTACATGCCAAGAATCCGTTCCCAAAAGGTCAGGAGTTTGTTAAAAATTCATTAGAATTACGTGTACGCCGCGTTACGTGTGTTAGGTACATTGACACTAATTCCATATTAGGCCTAGAGGCCAAGACCCACAAATTCGGCCTATATTATATAAATCAGGCCATTTTTTTGGGGTAGCTAAGGGTATTTTCCTGAGCCTATACTGTGCCCCGTATAAAATAGATAGGATAGCCAAAATTTGGAGTGCCACAAGGGCGTGTACTTTTTATTTTTATTTATGTATATTACTTTACTGTAACTTAATTCTAAAAACACGCCAAACTTTTAAGTTTGATGGCGAGAGGCGCTCTAGGCGACTAGGTAGGTACCTACCTCTAAACCCCATAAAACAGTGCAGCCATTCGAGTGATCGCCTGGATTCTATTAGGTCTTACCTATGAAATTGCCGTTTTGTATGAAAAATTTAAACGATTTTTTTTCATGTATTTTTTATTTGTATTAATCGAAGTAATCACCCATGCAATCAATGCATCTTTACCAACGCAGTGGCAGTTTATTGATGCCCTTCTTAAAGAAATCAGCTGGACGGGAGGCAACAAATTCTTCAAAGGCATTTTGTACTGCCTCTCGGGTATTGAATTTTTTTCCCGCCAAGAAGTTATCCAAATTCTGGAAAAACTAGTAGTCTGTAGGCGCAAGGTCTGGTGAGTAGGGCGGATGACGGAGAGCTTCCAACCCCAGTTCTTGCAACTTGGAGACCTCCTGCTGTGCAGTATGAGGTCGCGCGTTGTCGTGCAGGAGCAGCGGAGACGAGCGATTAACCAATGCTGGTTGGAGATGTGCCAGCTTCTCCATCATTGTGTTCAGTTCTTCACAGTACACATCTGCAGTAATGTTCACCCCGTTTGGTAAGAAGCTGTGATGAATCACACCGGCGCTAGACCACCAAACAGTGACCATCACTTTTCTAGGGGTAAGTTTTCGTTTAGAGCATTGTTTAGGTACTGAACCAGGATCCAACCAACTTGCTGAGCGCTTGCGGTTATCAAACAGAATCCATTTTTCATCGCAGGTAACAATGCGGTTCAAAATTCCTTCATTTGTGTGTCTGTTGAGCAGTGCAAGGCACGCCTCGACGCGTACTTCGCGCTGGCGATCACTGAGTTCGTGGGGCACCCATTTGTCAAGCTTTTTTACCTTGCCAATTTGACGCAAATGGACCAATATTGTTTTGACGCTAACGTCGAAAGCTGCTGCTAATTCAGCCGTAGATTTTGTATCATCAGCTTCCACAATCGCCTTTAATTCGTCATTGTCGACCAAAGTCTTCGGATGACCGCGAGGTTCATTTTTCAGGTCGAAATTTCCAGAACGGAAGCGAGCAAACCAATAACAGGTGGTGCGTTGGTTTGTAGTGTTAGCTCCGTAAACGTCGTTGATGTTGCGTGCCGCTTGTGCCGCGTTACTGCCACGAAGGTACTCATATTCCATAATTACTCGAATTTTTAACGTATCCATGATGACGAAAAAGATTGAAAATGTAACACTAATCATTCATGTAACACTCATCATCACCTAACGTTTTTGCTTCTTTTCCATAGCAAGACGTTCCCAGTTGCGGGCTCCATGGAGGGTGGGAGCCAGAGAGATGAATTTTAAAACAAATATAACATGGATTCTTTAAGGCCTGTTAAAAAACCCAAGGGAGGTGCTTGCACTTCCCCTGCCCCTGGTGGCGTCGCAGTTAACGCTGCGGGCACCAGCGCGGGCACCGGTCCGGCTGTGGCGAGAACCACAGCCAAGACCAAACCCAAGTCCCAGTATAAACAAAGGACGTCGGCGCTGATTGGGACCAGTACCGACCCTTCCAAACAGACGGTAACCACGGCGACGACTAATACCACTGCCGGTCTGACCCTCTCCACACTGACCCCGGTGCCAGGTAAGACTGGCACTGGGCTCCCAGCCAAACACCCTCCTCCTCCTGTGGCTCCACTAGCCTCCCATCAGTCGGCCGCCACCGGTCAAGCGGAGACGGCCAGCTGCACCGAGGACGCGTTCTCGCGCTCCTGGCAGGTTGTGCAGAAACGCAAGGGCAAGGGTAAAAATACTCAACAAGCCCAACGCCCTTGCAACGACCCTTCAGGTCCAACTGCCGCCCCGGCACAAGGCAAAAAGAGGGACAGATTGACGAGGAAGGAGCGCCGTCAAGCTCTCAAACGGAAGCCAGGGAAAGGCTCCCGTAATAAGCAAACCACCGCCGCCAGCTCGGGAATTTCGACTAGCGGCCAGCTAAACTTCTCCGCCGGAAAGCGGGCACAGGCAGAGGCCGGCACTAGCCGACCAGCGCCCAATCTTTCGCCAACCAGCGCTCCGGAGAAACCAGCCGAAGGTAAAGATACACAGCGACCCGATTGGAAGGATCAGGCCGCGGCCAAGCGAGCTCTCAACGAATCCTTGACACCTCGAGGGGAGCACAAGCGGCCGCGGCTTGATCAATCCAATAGGGTCGCCCAACGAAGCTACGCCCAAGCTGCCAGCGCTACCCTAGATGTCGCGATCACCTGCGAGCGCACGGGGATCCTCAGCAAGGACGTATCGGACCAGGTACTCGCTGCTATCCAGAAGCAGATCATTCTCGAGGCCTGCTCCGCCAAACAAGACACGCCAGGGCCGACCTTCAACGCCAAGCCGCTGTTCGCCGGGGGTGTCCTGAAACTGTGGTGCGGAAACGACCACACCTTAGCCTGGCTAAGGAAGGCAGTCTCCGATCTGGCTCTGCCAACTAGCACTCCGCTAGTCGTCTTGAGCCAGTCGGAGGTCCAGAAGCGTGCACGGTGCGGTATCGTGATCCCGGACGAGCAGGGGGTCTACGGAGAGTCGACCAATATTGGGCGCGCTCTCAGTTACCAGAACCCATGGGTCGACATTAAGAGGTGGGTACTGTTGCACGCCGACAAGCAAGCCGAGGCGTGGTTCGTGGTGGTCGGCATCCCTGTGGACCAAATCCCGACCCTGATGGAGGCCGGACGCCGTCTCTCTATTGGTTTAGGGACGGTGTACGTGAAGTTCCAGGGTCGGAACGGTAGGTTCACCGACGTCCCGCAGGGATGGGACGCCGCCACGGGCACCGTCTGCGAGGCGCCAACAGAGGAAGAAGCAGGGGGACCCACACCCCCTACACACAACCCGGACGCGACCACGGCCGAGCCTGCTGCTGCAGAGCTGGCCGCTCCTACCACCGCCACCGTGGATGCCGTCCCTTCGTCGGGCGAGGAGCTGGACGACATGATCCTGTCGCCAGCTTCGGGCCCGGCGGAGGACGGCTTCGACGAGGGCGACCTATTTGCCGGGCTCAAACTGGGGGGGGACGAGGAGGGTGCGACCAGCGATGGCGTCCCTTTCGTCGGCCTGTAAAATCCTCCAGGCGAACCTCCACCACAGTCAGACCGCGACGGCTCAGCTTCGCAAGTGGCTGGAGGTACAACACACGGCCATTGCCCTGATCCAGGAGCCGTGGATTAGGGCGGGCCGCATACAAGGACTCTCCAATCTTGGCGGTAAGCTCCTAGTAACCTCAGATCATGATCACCCCAGATCGTGCATCTATGTCACAGGTAACCTTAAAACACAGCTTTTAACTGACTTCTGTTGCAGAGATGTCTCTGCAGCTAAGCTGCTTATACAGCGCGACGATGCCACGGAGAGAGTAGTGGTATTTGCCTCGGCGTATATGCCCGAAGCGGAGGCGCCGCCCCCCCATGACCTCGCCCGTCTCGTGAACCACTGCGAGAGATGTGGCTTCGAGGTCGTCATCGGGGCTGATGCCAATGCTCACCATCAACTGTGGGGTATGGACACGCAAAACGAGAGGGGTAAGGCCTTGGTTGACTACTTATTCTCGACTAACCTATCCCTAATAAACACTGGCTCCGAACCAACATTCGTAACCAGGCGAAGCCGCACAATCATCGATCTCACCCTGGCAACTGAAAGCGCGGCGGCAACCATCACTGGGTGGCAGGTCTCCAAGGAGGCCTCCTGCTCTGATCATAGGTGGATCCGCTTCGACATCCAGGTCTGTGTGCCACCAACACCACCGCGGCGAAACCCGCGCAACACGGATCGAGACACCTATACACGCAATCTTGAAGGCAAGCTTGCGATTTTAAGCAATCCGTCGACCTTTGCGGACACGACACAGATTGAGGTACAAGTAAACCACCTTACTAAGTCAATCATAGACAGCTACGAAAGTGCCTGCCCAGAGACCACGCCGCGCAGTACACCGGGTAAGCAACCCTGGTGGGGCGCTGATCTGGAGCGCAAGCGAGGTAAGGTAAGAGCGGCCCTGAATAGAGCCATGAACACATGTGCGGATGAGGACTGGGACATTTACTATGCGGCCAAATCCAGCTACAAAAAATGCATAAGATTCCGAAGCACCTCAGGGTGGCGCAAATTCTGTGGTAGCATTGAATCATGTCAGCAAGCGAACAGGGTAAGGAAAGTTCTGGCGCAACAGAATACATCTGGGCCCGTCAGCCTACGCAAACCCGATAACACACTCACGTCGTCGCCTGAAGAAACAAGACGCGTCCTAATTGAGACTCACTTCCCCGGATGTGTCTTCGCGCAGGTAATCGACTGGCAAGATGTAACTCAAACACCATCAGAGAATGATTGGCGCTATGCAAGCCGGGTGATCACGTTGGAGAAACTTCAATGGGCCATCCTAAGCTTCCATCCCTTTAAGGCAGCTGGTCCGGATGGAGTGTTCCCCGCTCTATTACAGTGGGGGGGCGCTTCCGTCGCCATAAGACTGGTACCATTAATGAGAGCGTGCCTGGCCTTAAGATATGTTCCTAAAGGATGGAGGGAAGTGAAAGTTATATTCATCCCAAAGCCAGGTAAGGGTGACTACACAAACGCCAAATCCCACCGACCGATCAGCCTAACCTCCTTTCTACTAAAGACTCTGGAAAGGCTTTGTGATAGGGAGCTGAGGGACGGCGCCCTGAAAACCATACCGCTGCACTATAATCAGCATGCATACAGCTCAGGTAAGTCAACCGAATCTGCTCTCCATCTAGTGGTCGGTCAGATTGAGGAAGCGATTCATCAGAAAGGAACCTGCCTGGGCACCTTTATAGACATCGAAGGAGCCTTCGACAAAACCAACTTCACCAGCATCAACAGCGCCCTCTCCAGGCATGGAGTAGAACAGGTACTAACGGACTGGATTACGAATATGCTAAGCAAACGAGTGGTTCGCCTTGAAGGGGAGCAGCAGTCGGCAATGATAGCCAGAGGCTGTCCCCAGGGAGGGGTGCTATCCCCCCTTCTATGGAATCTGGTCATCAATGACCTTATTACAAAGCTCAACGCCAGCCGCTATTATACAATAGGGTATGCAGACGACCTCGCAATCCTCGTCTCGGGGAAGGTGACGGGTACAATCTGTAATCTCACTCAGCAAGCACTACGTATCGTAGAAAATTGGTGCAGGGAATTTGAACTATCAGTGAATCCCACTAAAACTGAACTAGTCATGTTTACCCAAAAACGAACTTTAGGGCCCTACCGCCTACCAAAACTGTTCGATACAGAACTCCAGTTGGCCAATGAAGTCAAGTACCTCGGGGTCATTCTAGACAGTAAGTTAAACTGGAGTAGTCACTTAGACAACAAGTTAAACAGGGCCTGCATCACCTTCTGGCAGTGCAGGAAAATGATAGGTAAGAAGTGGGGCTTATCCCCCAAAATCATACTATGGCTGTACACTGCAGTGATCCGCCCCACGATCGCGTATGGGGCTGTGGTCTGGTGGCCCCGCACCCAGCTAGTGACAGCATCTAACAGACTACAACGCATGCAAAGGCTAGCCTGCGTGGCGATCACGGGCTGCATGAGGACTACTCCGACTGCAGCGATTGAAGCCATGCTAGACTTACCCCCGCTCCACCTGTTCATACAGCAGGAAGCGACGATGGCTGCGGTGCGTCTTAATGCAACAGAGCTCTGGGGTAAGAGAGTAACACAACACACCGCGCTACTCGAGGGTCTCAATAATGAGTTCCCCATCACGAAAGCCATAAATGATCGGATACCCAAACAATTTATCTTTGATAAAAAATACAGAATCCAACTGCATGAGGATCGCCATTGCGAGGGCCTGCGTCCTGCAGAGCTACGCATATTCACGGATGGTTCTAAAACAGGTAGTGGCACAGGTGCTGGAATCTTCTCGGAGGACTTCAACATACACATAGCCACACCACTGGGGGTCCACAACACAGTTTTCCAGGCCGAATGCATGGGTATTTCTCTTGCCGCTTCAGCCATCATAGCCAGGGAAGTTAAGGACTACTCGATACGAATACTCTCAGACAGTATGGCTGTTCTGCAAGCGCTAAACAGCCACACTGTTGACTCTGGGCTGATATACGAGTGTCACCAGCGCCTAAACCAGGTGGGTAACCTCAATAATATAACCATTCAATGGATCAAAGGACACAGCGGCTCACTAGGCAATGATGCAGCCGACGAACTTGCCCGTAGGGGGTCGAGCATGGCACCGGTGGGGCCCGAACCCATTGCGCCACTCCCCTTCGGGTACCTACGCTCTCTGGTAAGGAAACGCACTAGGGACCAACACCTCAAACTATGGTTGGACCAAGGTGACTGCAGGCAGGCTAAGGAGGCACTCCCTGCCATCGATTGCCGCTTCACGAAGCGGGTGCTCCGACTAACGAAACAACAGCTGCGAACTGTTACAGCAGCTATAACTGGCCATGGGTCTTTTAATAAACACCTCTTTGTCATAGGAGTCACAGACAGTCCGCTGTGCAGGGCCTGCATGGAGGACGACGAGACAGCAGCTCATGTGCTACTACACTGCCCGGTGGTTTCCACTTCGGTAACCCAGGTACCCTAAGAGAGATGGTCAGTAACACCAAGGCGTTGCTGGCCTTCTTGGAGGAGCTGGGGTGGATCGAATAAGTGATTTCCCACCCATACGCAAAATACGCGCTTTGACGTGGAGTTGCGGATACCAGCCCGTATTACCTATTACCTATTACCTAACACTAATCATTAAACAAATGACTTCTTTTGAAAAAAGAATTCCATGTTTTTAAAATAAACTTAATTTGAAATTAGAATTCTTAGCCAAACAAAAATTATTTTGATTTGAAATGGCCAGTACTGCAGAACGGCAATTTCATAGGTAAAGACCTATTATTAATGAACATTATCTACTCCAACCTCATCTGAAGGTAGACGACGCAAAAGGAGTAAGGATCGTAGCAGGTAGCGTTCTATAGTTTCAGCCTTCAGCTTACCCCCATGGGAAGAAGGCGTGAGTTTATGTATGTATGTACTCTGACATTGCCAGGAACATTAGATAACTAGGTAGGTAGGTATGTTAAAAAAACATGCGGGGCAGTCTTTGTCCCCAAAGACTGCCCCGCATGAAGAAGCCGCCGATAGAAGCGAAAACTAAGTAACATTTATTTCTTCAAGCGTGACGATGACGCGAGTCCATGATTTTTGTTCGCCCAAAAAGTGCTCAACGCGCATACAGAAGTTGTCACTTCAAAAAAACCGTAATATCACTAGGGTGTGTAAATTTTCAGGGACTGGGTACGTAAAAGGGAAAAGTAACAACATTTTTCATAATTAATACTATCTAATGGTGTAAGTAGTACAAGTATTAGGAACTTAAGGCGTCGTCAGAAGCAGCAGGTGAGAACTTTGTTATAGTCTCAGTAATGAATGACGATGACGATTGAGACGGATGACCTAAACGATCTGAAGTATTCAATTGAATGTTGCCCAAATCAGCTTCAAAGATAACATTATGAATAGCATGCTTTACACATGCCAGCGTACGAGGATCATATTTTCGTAGTTCACTGACTATGTAATTGCCAAAACTAGTATAAGGATCGTTGGCGACACTAGAGGCATTACTTCGTAGATAATTAAGAGATTGAGTAAGTGAGTTATTCTCTTCTTCATATTCAGACTCTTCTCCAGTGACTTCCGAACTTCTACGTCTTTTGTTACTTGACAGTTGGCGTGGTGACGAAATCATGACTTGTTCCAGTTCATCGGTTGTGTGCGACTGTTGTAATTCGATCGACGAAGCATCCGTGTCCTCGTTTGCAGTTTGAGAGGTTAGCTGACTGTCATCCTGCAAAGATGAATTACTTTAAAGAATACCGAAAATAAATGTACTTGCACTAAGGCTTAGGCCAAGCAAAGTGGGCTTAGGTATTAAAAAAATCTGCGAGGGTTGCGGTAAAGTCCGAAAGGAACACGGGTGGGTTTTAGTCAGTAGAAGTCTGACATGCCCTCCCGCTCCGCCTAGAGCGGGAGAAGTAATTTGAGGATATCCCACCCTCAAGAAAAAAGAAGGTATTAAAAAATAGACAACGTACGATCGGTTCTGTATGGTGATTTTTAAGCAGCTTGTTTCTGTGTTTCCTCATAAAGTCAAAGTAGGGGTAGCCGAACCATTTTGAGGTATAGACATACCTTGGATTTCCGGTAGCAGCAGCTGTAAAAAAAAAAAGGAGTTACGGTAATTTAGTAACTAGACATCCGTTATTACAGTAGGTACAGATAAAATAAAAACTACAATCGAACCTCTGATACGACTTTTCCTTTCTCTATGTAACTCCCGGCGATGGGAACCCAATAATGATGCCATTTTTTTCTTTAAAACATTGATAGGCCATTTATATTCATTTGCGATCTTGGTCCAACTTTCTTTTCGCATTTTAGACATTAAATGATGAGGATGTTTATTATCCCACAACAATCTATGTTCGCAATACCGTTGTATTAGTCGAATCGTTTGTTCTCGATTCATTTGTCTGGATGGATGCATGTCTATTCCGAAATCTAAAACAAAAGAAATCTTTTTACTCGTTGTCCAAGATTTCAAACATTTGTTGGTTGGAAACAATTAGTACCAGCACCCTAATTTCGTAAAACACGATCATTCACAATCTGAATCGTTTTGAAACAGATTGCTAATCCATTGCTGCTTAAAATTGCTTCGAAAAATTATTCTGCTCAACAGTCAAAATGAGAGATTAGTCTTAATAATTTACGAAAATGTGTTTGCAATTAGTTAGCTGTGTAGCCGTGCCGCAACTATACCTTTCACATCCAAGATAGGTTACATTAGTCACGTCAGAGCCCATGCTTGTAACCTAATCGTCAAAAAAAATTACCTACCTAATAAAAACTAAAACCACAACTACGACTGAAAAGTACGACAGTCGTAGTAGGTAGACTGGCTGTAAAATTTCACATGGAGATTTAGAAAAAGTTCGGTTTTTTAATTAAATCGTCGTCTCTGTCATCTCACTCTTAAATGTATGACAGATGCGGCCAGTATAGTAATAATGTACCTACTCTGTGGGTGCGGCGGAGTCTTGAGGTGAACGCACACCAGTGTTGTTATTCATACGGCAATTACCGTAATATACGGTATTCCACGTTTATTTTTCAGAAAATACGGTATACGGCAGGCCTTTCAATGCTGTATCAAAAAATACGGCAATTGGCTGTAAGTGAAACAAAACGTTTTACTAGCACAGTGAAACGTACCACTCCCGGGAAATCCCGACTCGCGACTAAAAACAGTTCATATCGCCGTATAGAGCCATCTCTTTCGCCTGAGTTAAAAAATGAATGTGACAACATACTGAACTAAAGTAAATTGTTATCTAGAGTCTGGCTAACGAAAGTTGATCATGAAAGCACGTGCGAAATTTAAAAAAATATAGACTGTTTGTCCCTAAACATAGTGCGATAACACGTGTTGATAATTTAAGTTTATTTTAATTTACTTAAAATAAAATTTCAAGTAATTTCGCGCGTGTTTTCAGGATCAACTTTCGTTGGCCAGACTGTATGAGTCGAATTACGAATACCTATATATACCTACACAATAGATAATCATGAATCTGAAGTGATAGAAACGATAAGAAACCTTTTTGGAGAAGAAACAAATGAGGAATAAATATTTTTAAATTTTATACGGCATTTTAGTATTTTATCTCATAAAATACGGCAAATCAGAATGTGACATACGGCAACCCAGATTTTTACGATAACAACACTGACGCACACATAACCGAGCCGAACGTGTCGAACGAATCGAAGTCGAAAACCCTAGGTACCCTATATAAAATAGTAATTTGTGCTAGGCACAGTCATCCAGATGGGGGCGACTCGACGCGGGTTTTCATAGAATTTCATAAAATTCGTTTTGTTTGGTTCGTTCTACGCGTTCGGCTCGGTAAGTGTGCGTTCACCTTTAAACAAACTTTTTATTTGTTTTAAAAGATATTTAAACACTTATAAAACAAATAAAAAAGTATTTTGCATTTCGCAAACTTTAAAAAAACAGCTGATTTACATAAAAAACATTCACACATTCATTCATTTATCTGCATCTAACGCTAACCCATTGCCTGCCGTACCGGCCGGATTGACGCTTGACGGACGCTACACGCTTGTAACCTTCTCAGTTCTTACCTTTAAGACAAGCCTTAGTTTCCGGTACCTTCACACTGGTAATACCCAACGAATTAGTCAATAAACAAGGACGGGTCAAGCGCTACTTAGGCGTGAAAATGCCAAGGATCCTACTAAATTATTTATTGCTTCCATTTTCTACATGTACGAAATGTATACGAATGAATGAATGAGAAAAATGCCACAGAAAAGCAAATGGCACAGAAGATGTTACAGCAGAACTCATTTAATCACTCATTAAAAAAAAGTAACTTCGACGCCAAAATTATTATTACCACGGTTACATCAAAGATTATTGAGCTATAAATTGACTCCGTGGAACCAAATAATTAGAAGTCCTTTGGTTGGCAATTCGGCATTTGGTAAAGGCAAATTCCGTTCTGACATTGACTTGACATTTGACAATTTGACATTTTCATTTTCAATCAAAATCAAACTCGAACTGTCACCACATTGTTGTCACAGAGTGTATTGTCGGTCGTTTTCAAATACTAGATTAAAACAATTTTTGTGAAATGTCGAACCAATATGAGAAAATCTTTATAACAGTTGGCACAACAAGATTCGATTTACTTTGCGACTATGTTTTGACTGAATCCGTGCTTACAGCATTGAAGAATATTGGTTGTAAAGAGATTACTTTTCAAGTCGGCAATAGCAGCGTGGAACCCGGTGTAATTGAAAAGGAAAACGTTAAAATAATCATGTACAGGTTTAAGGACTCCATTCATGAGGATATAAGGAGTGCGGACTTGGTCATTAGTCATGCTGGGGCAGGAAGCTGTCTAGAAACTTTGGAAGCAAATAAACCACTATTGGTTGTTGTAAATGAAGACCTAATGGATAACCATCAACTGGAACTAGCTGAACAACTTCAAATCGACTCTCATTTATATTACTGCACGTGTGATACAATAATAAGCACACTAAGCATGGTAGACTTCACTTTGCTAACTCCGTTCCCAAAAGCAAATTCATCACTTTTTGTGAATTATTTGGATAGTGTGTTTAAAATTGACAACTTAAATTGATGTGCCATGAAACACTCCAATTTACTATTTTATCCTAACTTTTCTGAAATGGTTTTATTAGGATTTTTTGGAGTGGACAAACAGAATTAATTAATGGTGAATTAGAAGAAACTCCAGTCCGAGAATCCACTCTAAGCCTATGATTCTGTTTATCCAACTAGACCTAGGGTGAATTCTTGGACTGATGATTCTGCGTATCCACCTTGGGGTGGATAAACAGTATAACCCATTTTGTTCTTTTCTTCATATAGATGAAGAAAATAATTCACTCTCTTCACATTCTACAGTTTCACAATTTTGGGTAAAAAATGGACAAGAATAAGTTTTAAAAAAAACTTTGAACAAAATTAATAATTATTGACAGTCACTTAATACACATTGGATATGTTAACTAATTTAGCAAGTGGCAACGTAAGATAACTTGTGACTGCAGGCGGCAGCAGCCCGTACCTATTCCAGTCAGTGAATAGAAGATAGAAAAGCGTGTTAACGCTGGCGACACAGTAGTGTCTGCGGTCAGGCTATACGTGTTGTCTATCCCTGCAAACGACATGTCGCTAGCTATTATATGGAAAGTATTTCATAGCACTTGATATAAACCAGTCGTATCGCGGCGACACGTCGCCTGCAGTTGCCGCCTGCGGTCGACTGCGGAATGGTACCTTTATGCTTATCCATTTTGTACTCAAAAGTTAGTGAAACAGTAGCTTGATAAAGCAAACAAGGCAGAAAAAAAAAACTTTTTACAAAAAAAAAAAACAACGAACTTCCAAAAAAAACACTAAAAAAGTAAAAAAATAACTTTAATTTGGGAAGTCGGTGTGTGTCGGTTAGTTTTTCAATTTTCGTTTTTTGCACCGACTTTTTTTTTGTAAAAAGTTTTTGTTTCTCTTTTTAGTTGTGGTACCTACCCTACACAAATTCGATTACCACTACCTGCTACTTATGTAAATAACAGTGACGGAGTCCAATAATATCTAAGTGGGAAAAATACGTAATTATTGAAGCTAACTCAAAACTACGCAAGCACGGGAAGCACCAGCAGGCGTAGCATGGCGCTTTCTATCTCTACGAAGAATAGACATAGCTTTTTCTATACAAAGTGACAGTTCGTTTCTTCATTTTTGACATCGCACCGTAGAAATCCTTCTACAATCTGTCATTTTGTCTTTCATTTCTAACGATCTTTGTCTAGGTCTTTTTGTTGGTAGACTATTTCGGAAGAAAGTTTTCTATCCTTACTGTCAAAATCACACTGACAACCGATAAATCCTATGACAAAACAAAGAATTCCGAGTCGAATTATGTAAAAGCGTGAATTTCGTAAAAAGTGCAGTTGACTCTTTCTACTTTGCTGCCGTCGTACTGTCTACAGGAAACGTCATTTTTGTCTACTCTTCCGTCGACAAAACTGTGCTCATGCTACGCCTGCTGCTTTCAAATAAAAAAAGAATCATCAAAATCGGTTCACCCAGTCGAAAGTTCTGAGGGGGGAAATGGGGGTTTTGCGGTGGGAAATTATTTCCCATTATCCGGTATTTCAAAGCAAAATATAATTAAGTGGGAAATTATTTCCCATTATCCGGAACAGCTCTCAACTTTTAATACATTTTTACTAAAAATTCTATACATGTTAGTTGCTCCTGCTTTGCTTGTTTTTTTTATCTAATATAATAAAATAAAATGAAACATCAACGTTAAGAATAATGTTTTAATATAAATTGAAACTTACTAAGGAAAATAATATTATTGAGGTGGAACAGTGTGAAAGGTTTTGAAACAGTTCTTAGCACACAGAGCTATTTCACAGGTGGAACATTGTATTTTTGTCCTCTGTTCTCTCTGTTTCGTACTACAAAATCGACATCTTTTGTAAGTATTAGTCTCTTCTGGCAAGTGTATGCCCACATTCAATAAACGAATTTCGTCTGGTACGCCAAACCTACCCCCTTTCTTATTTTTTTTAAAAAGTACTCCTGTTTGTGCTTGACCTTTCCGTGTTGTGTAATTATCTATTAGGCCACGTGCAAGGCGTAACCTAAATTCTCGGTGTCCGTGCAGCGTCGCAACATGCAACTTATATAGTGCAACAGACAAATTATTTATTGTATATATAGAAATTGGTATTTTTTCAATGCAGGAACAAACAATGGGAAATTATTTCCCACTTTGTTAAACCTAAGAAAATCCAACAAATATCAATGCTACGAAGGCAAAAATCGAAAAAGGCAATCAGAAAACATGTCTAGCTTACAAGAATATTGTGTTTATGCACTTACCAGATTTTTTTTCTTCAAAAACTTTCAAAACTCCCACCAGAACCGGTCTTTTCGCAAAATATTTCAAACTGTGTTTTTGAAATTGACATACGATGACAGTTCGCGGCTTCGTATAAAATGTTGCCATTAGATTAGATTTAAAAAATCTGTAGGATAATTTTATGCCTGAGGTTGGTACTAACTGGAGTTACCAGTAAAGAAATAAAACAGAAATTTTACGGTGGCGTCAAGTGGGAAATAATTTCCCAATATTTGATTAAGGGTTAATAACATTTCACTTGTTGGTACTGCCTGAAGAGGTTCTGATCTCTGGTTTCCCTTCTAAACATCTTCATCTTCCTACCCTGAAGAGGCAGAGGTGTATTTTGTGTATGCATGTTTTGACAGTTAAAATATTTAGGTGTGCTTATAAAGCTGGGACATTCAGTGTGCTCTTTAAAATTATAAATATAGTCTTCCTAAAACATTCCTTGTTTGATTTTAATTATTGTAAGTAATTGTTAAGAGTAATTAATAAAATTGTTAATATTGCTAATTTTGTTATTATTAGAATAAAGCAAAATGATACATTTATATAATATATTTTGAAGCTTATGATACACTAGGTTATAATTATATGAGACTGAATATAAAATAAATTATTTTCACAGTATAATTTAATTTTATTGGAAAAATACAGATCATTTACAAGGCTCACAAAACATTAGAAGTCATAAATAATAATTAGGTTCCAGGAAATTACAAAAATAATAGGACAAACTAAACTTATTAAATGTTTATTATGGATAATTTAGACTAATTTCTTGGCTTCAAAGAAGCTCTTGAGATGTCTCATCTGCCAGTAGCCGATGCCGACAAGCACTCCAGTCTGGAGGAGACTCCACCACAGAACACGCTGGTTTGTGCTCTCTGATGTTTGTCTGAAACGCTCCTCACGATGCTGGAACAAGAAAGTATACATTTAAAGTGACAATAGTTGACATGTAACTAAAGAAAACCTGTTATCATAAATCTTGACATTAATAAATTAAATACTACACTACCTACACCGTTGTTAGAAGCTTTTAAAGGTGGGGTAGTCACGAAAAAAACTTAAAAAAAAAAAGCTTATATTCAATAATAGATAGGACATATTTAGTTGTTCTAAACCTACCCTTTGGTAGCTCTGTTCCTTAGTGATCTGGTGTACTTGGTCGAGCAGTTGCCTGATCCTCAGTTGAAGCTCTGTGAGTTTGTCCTTGTGGGCAACATTGGCATAGTCCACTGCATGCTCACCAACTTGAATGTCCAGGTGCACCTGTTACACAAGTTAAGCATGAGAATGGATATAAATAACATGTTATACAGTCATTGCGCATTTTTGTTGTAACTCAACCTTTTGGGACTATATTTTTAACAATTTTAACTATGAAAACAAACAAAAAAACAAATCCTGTTAAATAATCAGATAAATACTTATAGAAAATCAATAAATACTGGTATTCAGCTGCATCCAGTTAGACTGGAAGCCGACCCCAACAGAGTTGGTAAAAGGCCAGGCAGATGATGACTTGTAGAAAATCAAATGTCAATAATATAGAAAATACAAATTTTGCAGACATTAAAACCATCTGGATTAAAATTCTATGTTGGAATCAATAAATTTGTTCTTGAAATAAGTAGTACAATTTATTATTTGCACAAGTGTACTTCAATGCTCAAGTGTTTCATGGATAATGATATAAAATTGAAGAAGGTAGGTATAGGCTATAGCTCTTAAAATTAAAACAATCATCTTAACATAAATCGAACCACCTTCTCCTTCCTCAGACATAATACTCACTCTAAGTTGTGATCCGCTGAACCAAGATGTGCTGTTGGAGTACATGCAGATGACGTGCTCTCCCGGCGTGACCGATGTAAATGATATCATGCCCTCAGAGGAGTAAACACGAGACATCAACACTTTGTCGTTGGGATCACGAACCTCCACATGCATACCTATGCCAGGGGTTGAAGGCATAAAACCTCCCGATCTCGGGTCATACAACTCCACTTTGTAATTCACTGAAAAACAATAACGATCAGTATTAGACTTCATTCTCGCTATTCTATTGTGATTAGAAACGCAAGGCTCAGGCACGCAAGTAAGTTTTACCTATTACAGTAGTATCATCTGGTATTTCTTCTATGAAACATTTTCTCTCGGCTTCTGCTATGTGGAAATATAAAGCTGAAGTCACGTCCAATATGAGAAATAGCGCAAATAGCGATGATATTCTGAATAATTCCATTTTTGCAACCTACAAGATTCGGCAAAAAAACTCAAGATGACATGACACACGTCACCGAATTTATAAAACGTCAATTTACCAAGTTTCGTTACCCGTAATGAATGTTGATAATCAATGAAACAAATTTCAAATCATTTCAATTGAAAGGGGCCAGAAAAACTTAAAATTAATGTATTTTATTCTTTTGAAAATAACATTTTATTCATTTTTACTGATTTTATTAATTAAATAAATAATAAATACAAGTTTTGTCACTGGGGTCTGTGCTTTGGTGTGGCCACAGAGCACTATATTACTGGTGTGCAAGGAACGTATAATCCCGTAGACAGAGTATACTCTGTCTACGTATAATCCACTGGCGAGCTGGTGTGGCTCTGCTGACAGACAAGTGACATTTACTTGGTGACGTTTCATTTCAATTCAATTCAATTTGTATTTTTCCTGTGATCTTGGTGGAAACATGTTGGAAACAAACAAATTTTAATTAACAACAGAACGGTACAAAGTTATATTATAATAAATTGTATATGATAAAACCCGCGTAAACGCGAGCTTTGTATGTAGGTGTACAACATTTACTAAGTTTCAGTCTAGCCATGGATCCATTTATTATTGCTGCTATTATTAGCGCAATTGTTGTCGTTTTGCTATCCGTCGCTTTCTTACGTGTTGGATCACCAGCCAAACCCCAAGGTAAATAATTCATACGCAAATCCCTCGCCCATAAACTAACTTACAACCTATTAGAAACAATACTGTCCGTCCACAACAATAATCTACAGTCTTAATGTTATTGTTTACAAACATTTCACTCTCATATAGCCGGAGCAAGGCCAAGAGCAGTTGCCCAGAGGGATGGAGGTCCTGGGAGAGTGCAAGCAGTTCGGAATCAAAGAGCTCGGATGAGAGCCAATGGTATGATAAACTGTGTTAACTAATAAAACACTAAATGTATAAATGCTTCAAACATTATAATATTATATACTTAAAGCCTGTCAAGCATTGTTGTATCATATTTGATGGTTGTATTTAATATTTTGCTCTCTTACACAATATTATATTTTGTCAGCTGCTCGCCACCAAGCGGCAGCATTTGAAGAAGAACCAGATGTAGTTGATGAGGCTGATGAAGAAAATGCACCAGAGACACAAAAAGTTGATTTTGAAGACAAGATGGGTGCAAAGGTATAAAAATATATAATAATGAGTCCAAGTACAGAAGTTAAAATGTTTGTTTTTAAATAAACAACAGCAGGACATTTTTAATAAAAATATTTTTACAGAAAAGGGCAAAACTAGAAGCCAAAATGGAAAAGAAGAAGGCAAGGGAAGCAGAGGAACAGCTGAGAGAGATTAAAAAGAAAAAAGATGAGGAGTCTGAACAAGAGAGAAAAAAGATTGAAGAGAAACAGGAGGTATGTAATAATCATAGACTTTATATTATGTATGACATTATAAAGGCAAAGAAAGTTATGGGTACACAGTGTGGCATAGATAGTTTCTTATTGACAGTCTGACACCCAATAATGAGACATGATGAATACATATTGTATATAATTGTAATCTCAATCTTGATGATCTCATCATTATGAATTTGTTCTAGAAATAGAGGTGGGACACTGCCTTTGTCATGTGATAATTATATGATAGACAGATTATTCCTAGTTGTATAAACAGAGGATAAAATGTGCATTATTGCAATTCCCTCCAGCCACAAACAATCTCTTTCGGTTTTAGGAAGCAGAACGCCAGCGAGAGGAGGCCGAGCGTAAGGTAGAGGAAGAACGCAAAAAGCGAGAACAAGAAGAGTATGAAGCTTTGAAGGCAGCTTTCACAGTGGAAGGCGAGGGCTTCGACGAAAATGATGAACAGGAGAAAGAAAACTTGCTGAAAGATTTCATTGACTACATAAAGGTAAAAATGAGATTTGCATAAAGGGAATCCTAACTAATATTATATATGCGAAAGTGAGTTTATTTGTTTGTTACATGGGTAAGGACATAGGATACTATTTATCCCGATATTCCCATGGGATCGAGACTTATGCGGGTGAAACCGCGGGGCGCAGCTAGTTTATGGTAAAGGTATTGGTATCTATAAACTGCCTAGTGCCTACCTAATGTTTTAAATGAAAATAATGAAAGTTAATAATTGATTTTCAGGCCCAGAAAGTTGTTCTACTTGAAGATTTGGCTGCACATTTCAAATTGAAGACCCAAGCTGCCATTGACAGGATAGCAGATTTGCAAGCATCTGGTGAACTTACTGGCGTCATAGATGACAGGGGAAAATTCATTTACATATCACAGAAAGAACTAGAAGATGTAGCAAAGTTCATAAGACAGAGGGGAAGAGTGTCCATTACAGATTTAGCAGAATCTAGTAATGATTTGATCAACTTAAATCCTGTGACCGTGGTCTAGTCTTAATATTTGATGCTATAAAATATTAAATACCTACAATTTTTTTTATGTTTTGTTCATTTGTTTACTATTGGTGTAAAAAGACGAAATTATACTGTTAATACAAACATTTATTTTTAAAATGAAAAAATACATGCATTATTATTCTATTATTTCATATCCAAACATATCTCTTCCTTTCTCTATTAGCAGAAGTGACGACTCCTTGATCCTCTCCAATACCTCCATGAGTTTACTCTTAGTAAACACTTTATATAAACATCTATTTTCCCCAGCAATAATGTTGCTTAATTTCACTGCTTCCTTGTGATTTTCAATGTCTTCATTGCTTTGTAATATCTTCAGGATCAATATAACAATTTCAGGAATACAGAGACGTCTCAGAGTTTCCAACTGTTTGGTTCTTTCTTGCTTTTCATCTTCATTGAACTTTTGGGAGGTAGTACTATCATTTTCATCTTGAAGCCACCCTCCAGGGAATAATAATACATTGTACAACAAATTTTTGGTGTGTCTAGCTTGATGTAACACAGCATTCAACCAACGGGCTTTTTGTTGCTCCACTTGAGCACACCGCTGTTCATGGTGCACTTTGTCAGAGAATGACGCATCAGAAGCAAGTGGTTCTATATCTTTAGGTTGGCCACTTATAAAGTGTCTGTACCAAGTTGCAAACCCTTCCAGTGCTTCCAAATATGCCTTCAAACACAGATGTTCCCTCAGTTCAGCAGAATTTGCAGATATTTTGTTCAAAAACTCTGGGAACATTTTGTTTACATTTACGACACATGCTAAAGCAGCATCTGTATTGCCAATGAAAATAAATGTTCGTATCATTGCATTACTCAACCACAGGGCTTCCTCAACTTGGTTCGATACAAGAGATAACCACTCCAGGGATGATATAACTTTCTGGATCAATGTTTTATCCTTTTCAACAGCTGTGGTTTGGGTAAATGTCAAATCCAAATTACCATAGCCTTGTTGAATATCTGTGATTGCTTTTTTTATAGCAACTCTAGCCGATGCTGCAACGTCAATGCCAGCATTGAGTCCTGCTTTGACGACTCCCTCCCTGTACTCACTCTTGTGTATATGATCCATGAGCTCTGCATAGAGTACAATTTGTCTGGCAACTGGCACAGTTGAGGTGTAGTAAGCTATAAGCTCTGGACATTCCACTGAACCATCAATTAATTTGCCAACAAGATCTGTGACATACTTTTCCAAAATTTTATCTCCAATGTCATGTTGAGGATCTTTACCCATTTGTCTCAAAACTAGTATGAGATGTGCCAAGAATCTAACAAATCTATCATCACTAGTTTCAATCCATTGTAATGAATCTTGCATGATGGCTCTAACATGGCCAAGCATCAGGTGACGCTGACAAGTTTGGTATAATGATTCCTTTTTACCATCCAACAAAGCTTTCACAGCACTGAAAATCTGTTGTAAAGTCAATTCTTCAAGCAGAAGTTCCGACTGCAGGAGTTCTAGAACATCAGACGGTGTAGTATTAGCATCAACGGTAGCATGGTGCTCATGTAAAAACTTATCAACTCTTGCCTCAATTTGAGCTCTTAAATGAGCCCAAAGCAAATCTTCCCAACTACCTTGACAAGCTGGAAGTGTACTGGCCAAGTGGCCACATAATACTCCAATAGTGGCTCTATAATGAATATTCTCTGCTGTATTATTAGCAAGTCCCAGCGAACACCATTTCCACAAATCTCTTGAAGGATTACCAGCTATTTCCAAAGCAGAATTAGGATCTTCTTTGGGCAAATAGTGAAGTAATATCCAACCTTGTAAAACAGCTCCGCGCCATGCCTGCCCAGCACTTATGCATAAGGAGACTGCTTCTTTGAATTTGCCACATCTTACTTCTGTAAATATTCTTTTACACAAATCATAATCATCTTTTTGATCATCCGAATGGACTATTTTCTTTTGACGTCTTGGTGCATCAGGGTCCATACAAGTAACCATAGCTTTGCTCTTCTCTTTATTAAACAAACTCGTCCCAAGTAACAACTGATGTAAAGTATTTCCCCAGTGAATGTTGTTACTAATTATTGGAGCCGAGGTCTTTGTGGCTTCCTCTTGGTAAGCTGCAGTAGCCTCTAACCAGTCAACAAGCAGCTGTAACAGTCTCAGTTCAGAATCACTCCTAAACAAAGCACTCACCAATGTTTGCTGCGATAGTGTAGTTTCGGTAATTAAACTGTCCAAAGATTCAGGATGCTCAGTTATGGAATCAGCATATAAACAGTGCAGCAGCTTCCATGTGTTTGCCTCTTCAGCCAGCCAATAGTTTTGGGCATTGTATCTATTCCATGGCTCAACTAATTCCAGAGAATCACAACATACTTGTGCTAACCTAGCTAATGTGTCTAACACATCACTTGGACGACTCGTTTGTATAATTTCAAAGAATGCTTCGCTTAAACCTTCAGTGGTGACTCCAGGGTTAACTATTATCGAGGATTCATCTAAAACTTGCCTTAGGCTTGTGTCGTTAAGATTTTTAAATATGGATGTTTCATTCAATATCGGCGACAGGTTCAGGGTGTCTTCTCTGGGCAAAAACTGTCTGTTTCTTCTATTCTTCAAAGGTGTAAACTGAGTTGAATGCAGCTGGTGAGTTCTATCAAAACTTTTAGACATTTTGAATAGTACTAAACTCAAAATCTGAATTAACAATTTACATCTGAGTCGCGCGCGCCGAACTTTGACAGTTTGACAGCATTATTTTCTATCTGACTTGACAGCACCCACCACAGACTTTTTACAGGTACGTTCCAAAAGTTTATCATAATCTCAAAATTCAATCTTCAATCCAAAATCTTGTAAACAAAAATGAAATAACTAAAGCTGTAAATAAATATTAATGATAATTTAGAATAATTCAATAAATTAACAAACCCTGAATTATAAGTTGGGACTACTTCTATCATTATTTTAAAAATATCTCAAGACTAAGGTCTTGGAACGGTCGCCCTGGCACTTTGCGGAAGTACTGAATTAGAAAATTTACAAAAAAAAATAACTAATAGGACCTGAAGTGGAACATACATTTTTATATAGTATTTTTATTCTCAATTTCAGTAATAAAGACACTTTGATAAGTATCAATGTTCTTAGAAGAGTATTTTATCCATCCATCTCTACTCGTACTTTTCTTTTCTTCTCTTTCCCTCATTCCCTCTCTAGACGTCGTTGCGTGTAAAGGTAAGAGTAAATAAATAAAATAAAAACCAAAATACTGCAGTTCTTTCCAATTCAATGTTTATTGTATCTAGACTTTTACTTTTATGCAAGTTTGTGTACTTACCTTCCTATTTCCATAGTTTTACAGAAACTTAATTTTGCTTTTATTTTCTTTTCTAAATTGTTAAAATAAAAAGGTATCACAATTTCGGAATTTCAATTCTTGTAAACTTATTGAAGCTACGCATTTATAGTATTTGCCTAGTTATTCACAATATATTGTACCTACCCCATCCTTGTGCTAGTGAGGTTTGTATCTTCATTCTGCAATTTTAACTCATAATTTCAATTTTGTCCATCCAAAGCACTAGAAAATCAAATGCATAGGACAAACTTAATTTCAACATGTAAATACGTAATAAATTCAACAAATTTTGTTCACATGGTAGGTAACTAGATAAATACAGTAGATAGGGAGTACCTACTATACCAGGCATACAAATCTTATACCTCTTAAGAAATAATGGGACCACATATTTACAATTAATTAAAAACTTGGGTACAGATAGATAAAACTAGTATTACAAGAACTCTTAACTGTTCAGTATTAGATTGGTGTAGAAAATGTTAAATATTTTATTACCTAATTTAGGAACACCTGTGCAAGAACCGGAATGAATAGCTTTTTTTTAATTTACCACCATTGCAAGTTTAGACTACAGCATTAAATTTAAGTCACAGAAATAAAAATACACTAATTTTATGCTTAGTTTAGAAAACTGATATTATTTTGACTTCAATGATATTTTTTTCTAACATGAAAGAATTTTCTGCATCGCATTTAGACTCACAGATCAACATAAAAATATTAAAATCTTGGGTACATTTATGTATTACAATGAATACAACACTTTTCATGTTAATTTCACAATAGATTGTAATTATTAAAATTGGTACCTCTTTCTTTTACAGACATGACAGCAAATTGACCTCGTTAAACTGTATTTCCTTTTTAAACCCAATTGGGAGGTAAATCAATGTACTTAATCAAAACATTTGAATAGCTAGGAATTACTACTGTACTAAGTGGAAGACAAGTAGCCATGGAATAGGTAGGGACTAGTAGACCATCAGGTCATTTTATCCCATGTATTAGGTAACATGTTGTTAGTTATCAATATGTAAATATAATGTACAATACAGATTTTTGCGATAACATGCCTTGCTTAGTTCTTATGTAGCTTAGTAACAGTAACAAGTGAATGTATTTGTTGTGTCAGGTTGTGTCCCAATAAAGCATTCACACTAATCATGAAGGTTTTAAGACAGCATTAGGAGTTCCAGACTAGGTGTTAGGTGTTGAAATTAGTAATTATGTGTAATTTGTCCATGTTATCATTTTTGTACAAAAATAGATTTTTGTTTTTAAGTTATTGACACTAGTGACATTATTTTTTTGCAACTTCTGTGTCAGACAACTGTCTGTCAGTAGTGAAATGTAGCACTGAAAGCATTATTATTTTATTAATTTTTGTTGTTTTAATTGTATGGAGTAAATTTATTCATTCATTTCTTTCAGTTATTGGGTATAGTAGCTGTAAAATGTGGGTGAGAAAACTTGACATGTTTTACCAAAATGTTCAAGTACTACAAGCAACATCAATGTTCACAGTATCTGAGGTAAGAAATTAATTTGGTTTTCCTTTGTATTCAAACTTCTGTTAGTATCTGAAGTTAAAATTGCATTTTCTTGGTCTCTTATGGCTGTAGGTATTTTTTGGGCTACTTATTCAAAAAATTATGATAAAATTAACAAAAATAAATATTGACTGCATAAGAATCTTAAAAACACAAACTGGAGAGATTAGTTAAGTACCTACCAATTTGTTTTTTTTTTTTTAAATGGACCGTTTAATATTGACTTGTATTGTAAGTACCAAATGTTTGAGCGACAACCTTCGGCCAACATTAGGGCAGAGAATCATCATAATGATATTTGAGCACCTTATTTACATATAATGGTATATTACAATAATAATAAAAACTAAAATGTTAAAGTTATCGGCTATTCTAATTATCAAATTTATTCTCAGATGAGGGTAGTGGTGGAGATAGTTTAAGTTGCTATTATTATAATAATTGTAGCTCAAAGATCTTAGTAAGTAAATGTTTTGCTCAATAAATAACATGGTTGAGATTGGTAGGTACCTAGTCAATTGATTGTGGAAAGTAATCGAGAAAGGATTCCAAAATTTTAAAGATTGTTTTTACTTTTTGAAAAAATCCTTATTGTTTGCTTATTTATTCGAAATTGAATAGATTACAAAATATTGGCACCTAAAAAAAATTGTGACTAATGATAGATCAAGTCACCTTACAAAAACGCAATGGAACTTGATGGATTTAGGTCAAGATTCATTTGAGTTTTTTTGGACGTGTCCTATAGATCAAAGTGGGCCTTTGATAATTTGAAGGAACAAAGTAGGTATTTTATGCAGCGGCCGAAAGCAAGTAGCCGAAGTAGGTATCTATTCAGTGTATCAAGTACATACTAAAACAGTACGCCCAATGCCCATTCCATGAATTTTTAACTTGACACTTGACAGCTTGACTTACTAAATACGCAGGAATTTTTTTTTTTTTTTGTCTGAATTCACAAAATAATTTTTATTAATAGTTTTTTTTTCTAGATAAATAATATAGACAACAATGGTAATAAAACTTTTATGATATAAAAATTACTTCGTTTGCCATTCTTATATTTTGGGGCGCATCTTGAACGTAGAACGGAACGCAAGCCAGTAAACAAAACAAGTAAAAAAAATAATTCACTTTCACTATATAGCTTTTAATTATTTTTAGATGATGTATATAAATGTCTCTTTATTACTGTTTAGGTAATTATCATTGCGAAATGTTGTGACATCACAATTTCATCAGAATATTTTCGGCGCACATGTATCGGATACGAAACGTTTTGTTATGTTATAGAAACTGTAGCGTTGGACACCTGGAACGCAATTAATGATTTTCCTATGCGACCGGAAGTGCAATCAGAACTTTTATTGTTATTGCTTGGTTATTTTGTAAATTAATCGTATTGCTGTTATCAATTAATTATATTTACATTAATGAACATAACTTGCTTTATTGAATTTTGCTGAACGACTTTGTTGTTGTGATGTTTCAGTTCAGAGACTTTCTATTGATTAATAGCGTGGCGGCAAAGCCAATAGTCGTTTGTATACTGCTAAATTATTATCTAATCTTCGCAAGTAACGCATAGTATACTTCTATTAGAAAAAAACGCGTAATTTTTTAATCAATTAAGCAGTCTAACAGAAAAGTAACTATTTATTATTTGATTACTAATTTGACTTTACCGCGCAAGTACTCATTCAAGGACGCACTAGCTATCTCTTTTGCACAACTCGTTCTACGCGAACGAGTCGTGTGCGGCAAAACGTTTCGTCACTGGATAAGAGTACCTTACCTACCCAGTTCGCTAGTGTTTTTTGGCCTGGTTCCGCCATTATTACAAAAAAAAAATCTTCATTGTCATTATTTAGATGCTAGACATTCAGTGAAACTCGAGTGCAAAGCAGATAAACTTATAATGCTACCAAACTAGTGTGTGCCGAAAGTGTTTTGGAAGTGTATCATTTCCTGTTTCATATCGTATAGAAACAAGCAACTGCGACCGCTAGTGTACTCTTTTCGTTATCACGTGGGTTAAATTTCGAATTATGCGGCTTTGTGTGTTGGATTTTTCACGTTCCATATTATTAATAAGTCAACAATGTCAATGTGTTGTATGAATAGAAAAGAAACCGGTTCATAACCCTTCAAAAACGTTGTTTTCAGAAGCGCGCCGAGGCGCTGTCGGTCTGCCGCCGTTCTTTTCGGCTCTCCATGGAGCCGGCGGGGGACTGATTGCATGGACAATGGTGGCAAAGAGTTGTGTTTTAGTGAAACTGAGTGTAGTGCCAGTGCTGTGAACTCGTTATTAGTGTTACATAAGGACGAAATGAACTGTGGGAGAAGCCCGCCCTGACGCGGCGAGCGCCAGCGTCCGCGGCGGGCGAGGTGCAGGTCATGGCACCAGCATTGTCCATAGCACCCCGAGAGCCGCTCATCCACGACTCTATTGTGCTTGGAGACACAGACAGGCTGCTGTCCCACCGGAGACGGGCGCTCGCGTCCGTCGATAACCTCGCGACACACATGGAGGAAGACGACATGGGGCTTCAGAACCAGCCCAGCCTTGCTAAGGACTCGCAGGAGATGGAGCAGATTTTAGTAGATCTGGGAAACACTGACCTTGAGCCACAAACAGACTTTCTTCAAGACATAAAAACCCTAGAAACTGGTGACGATGCACTGTCTGGTGGTGATGCACTGTCAACTGATGACCCTGAGGCAATATTTCCTCTCTCTGGATTTGAGTTGCCAGAAGCTGCTGATTCTGAGGGTGATGCTATAGAAGAAAAGATAAAAGGAGTGCAGGTGAAACTGGAAAGACGATGTTCATTCTTACAGAGAAGGTTAAGGATATTACAGGCCCGCGCTATTGGAAAGAAAGTATCTGAAGAAGCCGCTCAATCCTTTGAGAAGTGTACACGGGGTGCCAGAAGAGATACTGGTAGTGGACGACCAGTGGGCTTGAAAACATTTCTAAAGACTGTAGAGACAACTGCAACCTTACAGGCTAGTGCAGCATCAAGGACAGTAGTGGGTCCTAAGTACTACAACCCTGGAACATCTAAAGGTGATGCATCAAAATCAGCATGTATTGGCATACCGTCTGGTACGCTGACAGGCCTGGAGGACACAGCAGGAGCACTGCGCTCGCACCTGTCAGTGGTAAAACATGAGCTGGACTCTGATGCCACTCTGTCATCATCTGGGGCTGAAAGTAATGATGAAGCGGTCACATACAACAATCCAGTTCAACAGCAAATGCCAGTGTGAGTAACGTTCAATTCTTTACTTATGTTTTTGAATCAGAGATCTTAGAATTAATTACACACTGTAATTAGATAAAAGTAAAATGTAAAAGACCGATTGTAAATGTGAAGGTCAAGATGTGACCTGCTTAGCAAGTGGTTTGCATCCATAACAATAAAACAGGATGATGCTGTATATCTTGATGTAGATTATCAGTATGTTAGATCTCTGTCTATCATGGGGTGATATCTAGACATTTGTATAGAGTTGTATAGTAATTGAATGTGAACACAGACAGGATGTGGCTTTATTGCTTGAGTGACACTCCTAATTTCTCTTGAGACAAATACAGCAGCTGCTATTATTTATCCTTGGTATTTAAAAATAGTCTAAGGAAAACTGATTTTGTATGATGATTTTATGTTTTAATAGATATCAGGAACAAAATCTGTAGGTGGTTCTTTACTTTTGGTTAGGATACATTTCAATAAAATAAAATAACTAAACGAATTGACTATATATAATCAGATTCTTATGAATATCTTACTCTAATTTACTACTTCACAATTTTTATAAAGGTCTCAATTGATATCTTTAATTTCACCTGGTTCTAGGATATTGCATCATTTCACAAAGCCATGATTTAATAAGTGAAGAATGTAAATTTGGTTGCCAAGCCTATTTAATAATTCAGGCTAACTCAAGAAATAAATAATGCCAATTTAGATATTCATCAGATTCATTTATCAGGAACATATCAGGGTGTACTATAGGTACAACTCTGCCCAACCCTTTGGGGGAAATAATGTGTGATGTTATGTTTATGTTATTAAGGAACTATGTTGTTATAGAAATGAAACATTTCATAGATAAAATGGTGCTAATGGCCTGTAAGAATATATTCTAGTAAATAAAACTAAAATTATGTGAAGAAATAATATATTTTTAGATAAATTGATTTAAATTAAAATTAAATAGTCAGTATTTGTTTTAAATTGAGCATTTTAGAAAAAGGGGTGATAGGTACACTGACTTTTACCTGACTTTTATTTCGTTTTCAAAAGAAATTGTGTCATTATTACACAACTGCCCAAAAAGGAGTGTAAAGTTTTATTCATTTAATTATAGAATTAAGAAATCTTTAGTAAATACTAGTCCCATAATAGAATGTCTCCAAACAATATGATTGTTATCAACAAAGCTAGTCTTTTCATATCTTGTTGTTGTTACATTTAAAATCTAATGTTTTTCATATGCAGAGGAGGCCTATTCTTGTATGTATGGGAGAAATGATTAGTGATTTAATGTATGATGTTTTGGAACAGAATTTCTCCTTATGAATCATTTCTTAAAACCTATAATAATCTGGATAACACAAGGACTATTAGTTGCTGATTATTATCTGCCATCAACTACTACACACATTATTTCCTATATCAACTCCTATATGGTGTCTTGGTTAGAATTTGTGGACCACCATTACCACAGTGATTTTTTGCTTTTACCAATTTAAAGGAAATACACCAGTCTTTCCCAAAAATTCATTTATGATTGCCATAGTTAATGTTCTTTGTTATCATTTGATATTAGTGCAGCTGATTTATTTAACTACTTTAGTAAAATACTCAGAAAAACCAAATGATGTATACTTGCATAGCATGAATGTTGTTGTTCCAATGTTAAACCATATAATGCAAAATCATGATAAACTCACAAAAGTATGACCTTATGAAACACTTTTTTTTTAACTCTTGTGTCCCTGCAACTGTATGATAACTGTCAAGCTAGTTAGAGGCTAGGAGCTTGAAGTTAAGATTCAATACATCATCCTGGTTCTTATTTTGCATGTTGTAAGTTGCAAAAAAAGAGAGAAGAGACCTCTTCTCTCTTTTTTTAATCAGTGACGTCATAAGGATTACTTCCAGTAAGATTATGAAGACAATGAGGTGGGAGATTTGATTTAATTCATTTTCTTACTGGAAAATATTTATGGCATCACAAAAAACAAGAGAGACAAGATGCTCTTCTAATTTGACACAAATTGTTCAATAAATTGACCATATTTTGGCCATTGTTTCAGTGACAAGCGTGCATTATGGTCATGGCAGAGAACGCGCGCCTCAATAGCGTCTCGTTGGTCCTGGCTGCATGCACAAGTACAGGAGTTGGAGTACAGGATCCGGCAGCATACTGAACTCCATAAACAGGTCAGGAAGATTCTCTACTGGATTCTATTCCTACAGCAAAGTTTATAGCATAGCATAATAAGCCTATAATGTTCCCACTGTTGGGACACAGGCCTCCTCTCTGTGAGAGGGAGTGGCCTGTAGTCTACCAGTAAAGAATAAAATAGCCATGTAAACACATTAAAGGTTCTTCATAGTAAACACATAAGATATACCCTGAGTTAGGCAGAGGTAACACCCAGATTTCGCCAGTAGTTTCATAATACACTTGAGACAACAATGGGAGTAATTATGCATAATAAAAGGTAAATAATAATGAGAGAACAACCTTATACAGTATCTAGCTGTTATACCATAGTTGAAACTTTTGTAATGTTTGTTTAGAACTGAAAAAAAAAGTAGTTCTAATCTCAGATCAATGACCGATGTGTTCACATGTAACTCTTTGAGATAAGCTCCCAAATAACTGTAATTAAAAGTGATATGAGTCATTTGGCCTGCCTAGACCTTAACCTCGTTATCACAAGGAAAAATTATGCTAATGTTGGAGTTTAAATATAATTTAATATGTAGAGAAAGAATATTATGAAAATCGTGTTTACTTGTAATATCTTATCATATATGTAGCACAAATATTTAGCTAAAGATGTTCTGATAATTTATTCAAGTTTTTGCTAAAAGGGTTCTGTGATTTTGTATAATCACATTCATCACTATTCAATTCAGCTCAGCACTTGGCAGAACAGAATAAATATTGCTAATATGATAGAATTAACTTTATTAGATAAGAGGTCAAATTAAAATACTGAAGTTTAATTATTTATGTAAGTATAATTTTTTTTTTAAATAAATAAACACTGGGTCAGTTGACGTGTGAACAGTTTCATGTTCAAACAAGTTATACGTACGACGCGCACATGCCGTTTATCCAAGGTTACGAATTAACAATGATGTACTGAAGTTTTTCTATGTAGACTGGATATTGCGATAATTTATTTTGATAATGATTTATTCGCAATTGAAGCAGCATTTTTGAAATTATTACGTGTAACTGTAACTAAGCTTTCTTTCAAGATGGGACTTTTGCTTAATTTTTTTTTTCTTACCTTTAAAGACGGCAACCTTCATATTAGTGGTTTTTGCGCCATGGCTTGGCGCCGAATTTATTTCGTACAAGGCTTGACCCCAATCAGAATAGGATTTGGTAGTATAATAAAAATGATTATTATACACTTCCACCCTGCTCTCAACCCAATTTATTTATGATCGGCGCAGTAATTCTATTTCTTTTCTTCCATCATCCATGTTAATGCATACAATCGCATTCTAGGTCCGCGATGCAAAAGGTCCAGTGGAGTTCGAAGGTGAGCCAGTGGCGTACGAGGGCTCTTTGCCGGGCGCCGAGCCGCCTGATGACCATCCTTCGCGGGAGACGTGCGCGCGCATACGACCGCTCAGACGAGAGACCTTCAAAAAACGGAAACTACTCCAGATGCATAACTTGCACATCGCAACGCAAAAGGCTGCAAAGCCGTCGGATATCAAGTTAGTTATTTTACAGATTGATATGAAATCTTTGAGAATCAATGTTTACACTTATTTAGATTTAAGATTGTTGGCTTTCTTGATAACATTACAAAGTACAAACACTGCTCAATTTGACTTCTAGTTCTCATAGCCAGGAAATCATGAGATTAACCACATTAGCCTATGATAATGGTGTACTCAAAGTAATATTGATACTTAATAAAAGTCTTAAATTCATTCCTAATACAATGAAATTTTGCACAAGAGTTCCTAATAATGTATAGCGAAAGTGAGCAATATGGAAAGATTTTTGTAAATCCGTCCCCTAAAAAGGTCCAATAGGTGATGAAAATTTGAATGGAAGTTCTTTATTTTCGTGATGTTTACGCAGTCCCATCGGGTACACGGCTTGTTTCCTAAGAACTTTGATAGTAACGGTATGCCGTGCCCTCAGATGCAGCTGCTCCGCGGGCCCGGCCAGCTGCGCCGTGTGCACGGGCCGCGCCGAGCCCACGCAGCCCGCCGCGCCGTCCTGCAGCGTGCCGCCGCGCCTGCGCATCGCCGCCGTGGACCCCGGCTTCCATCCCGTGCTCAGCGATATCAAAGGTACAGTCTTGCTATGAGCTGTCAATAGTGTCGATGTCTAGCATCTGGTCGAATGACAGCTCGCTTCACATAAGTTTTCACAGTGAGTCAATCGGCAGCTGCAGTCAAAGGTCGGCGCATAAGTATTCAGATTCACACATGCTATTAGAAAATAGGAAAGTGTGTAAATATGTCAATCAGGCTACTGGCGAATCCATAAATAAATAAATGATAAAGTTCCACTCACACTTTATGATTAAAATAATGGTGAAGATAATAAACTTTATTAACAATATTACGTAATTTATTTCAGGTGACAGGAACACATAACTTGAATACCTTAGACTAACATAAATTATGATCAAATATGTGTGTATTAAAACTACATCCACGCACTGTGCACTTTTATGTTATTACAAGTGTAAAATAAATATACTCTATGATTCTAAAGCTAGTATGCAGTTGTGTGTAATTATTAAATAATAAAATTATTTTTGTATATTACAGACGTATCGCCATCCATCCACATGGCAGCGTTAGCAAGTCGCGCGTGGTTCCGGCCGCGCTTCGGCAAGTCGTGGCGCGGCGCGCACCACGCCGCGAGCACGTCGCGCCAGTCGCACGGTGCGCACGCGTCGCACCAGTCGCAGTCGCAGCAACACACCTCACATCATCACACACCAAAGCCACTCAAAAAGCATCCAACAAGTGAGTCGCGTTTATATTTATTGTTTATTTATTTATCTGTACAAACTGTATATCTTTATAAACTGCTCGCCGCGTCGCTGCTGCCATTTCAGTGTGAATTGAGCCTTATTATAAAAAACTAAATCTACCTCACGCTCTGTTCAGATCCCGACTGCTGAGCAATCTAATCACCTCTCACCTCACTGCAATCTAAATGATGATCACAATGTAATTTTATTGTGAAAGTTGCTAACACCGCTAAAAAGTTTACAATCAGATGCCTCTATTTTCTATCGCTTTCGTTGGGAAGTTTGATGAATTCTATTATCTTTATTAAAATTGTAATAAATACATTATTTCAGGGTTGAAAAGAGGTCGGCCGCCACTAACGAAAAAGATAAGGGAGAGAGAAAGAGATGAAGAAACTTCAACATCAGGCCATGAAAGGTAAGCTTTGCGATATAAGGTTTCACTTTCATCGTGAAAGTGAAAACTGGTAATTCTGCGTAACGACTAACGGGAGATAGGCAGTTAATGTTACGTCATTACAAAAACTCTTCAACCTTGACCTAACAAAAAACGTAAATTCGCTTTGTTCTCATTCGAGTCTTATATTATGATGTACTATAGAATTTTACTTAATACATTCCTTGTCAATTCAGTGAGTCTCTTGTATTTAAGTGCCTGTAATTGCTTTGACATTTACATAAACATTGCGCCTTTTTTCGACTGGGCGTGGCAGAATGTACAGAACACCACATGCTGTTCTGTAAAGGAAAGAAGACTAGAGAGAGAGAGATTTAAGAATGTGTACATGACAATGTTTGGGCTATTAGTCTGTGACAAAATTCCCTTACTGTGAAACCCATTAAACACTTCCTGACTTATTTACTCCAAATACTGCAAATGACTAGGATTAATAAAATACAATGTTTTGTTGGTGGCAGGTCGCGCGGTCGTTCAAGCACCGAGTCGCGCTCGTGGCGGCGCCAGTCGTACGACATCGACAACATCGTGATCCCGCAGAGCGTGGCCGCCAACACGCGGCCGCAGATACTCACCTACAAGGAGATTATCACGCCTAAGTCAGTATACGTAGTAACTATGGAGTTTTTGCCCATTCTTCTCTATACGAAAATACTTTTTGGAAGGGGCAACGAAAATCAATTCTATTTTCTTGTAAATGTTGACGTTCAAAAATGCCTTTTAAGCTAAGCCTGTCTATCCTAAATTACATTGGCAACCAACAAACAAGTTCTTGTTCAATAATATCATAAATAAAACACAAAGGAGTTCAATATTGCTCACGAAGCCCGCATATTTGTTCCGACGCACCGTTATTAGTCATACGTCCTTACTATTCACTAGGTATTTATTCACATAGTGTATCAAACAGGGCAATCTGCTAGCTATGTAGCACACATATTTCAAATTCAAATGATGTTATTGATGCATATTTTACCATTTGACGGCTCTTATTTTTGATAGTCTTTTTAGAGTTGATTTCAATTATTATTAACTTGATGCAAACTAAACATGATTATTTAATTTCAGATGGCGAGTGTTAGAGATTCCGGATGCGCCGCTAAACAACGGTATCGGCAAGTCCAACCGCATCTCCATTGAGAGTCATGAGAGTGAGGTAAGACTATAATTTTATCATTAATTTTGACATGATGTTTACTTCACTGAGCTAAACTATTTAATGCTTCATAAAGCAACACAACTTGCTTGCTTGGTGTCAAGTTCTTAAGCATGTGCGTTTTATTTATACGTGTGTTAATCGAAAAAGTATAATAATGGAATTGTTCAAATAAAACGAATCTGGGATACTAAGTTTCTGTATAAAAGTCCATTTCTGGTCGGGCTGAATGTAAGCAACATCTAAATTGAACTAGATCATCTTCCTGTCCTTCAGGGCCGGCGCAAAATGTCTTCTTGTATACATTATATATTAGCCATAATTCCAGCAGTTACTTTCTATTATATGGCTAGAAATTGAATGCTGGACTAATAGTCTTTTGTCTTTTACACAATTTCATTCATTTTTTCATTCGACTCAGTGTCTGCAGTTGTCTATGGTGTGTTTTAAGAAGAACATTTTACCCAATCATGTATAATTTAACGCACGACCATAAGTAAGCTCCCAAGTGTAATGTGATATGTTCTATTATGTGATTTTTAAGATTATCTATGTTATGTAAGGTATGTATGATAAGGGTTTTTGTTGCCTGAATTAAATGTTTTATTTTTATTGTTTCACAGGAGGAAGACGTATCAGACGCGGCGGTGTCATTTCGCCACACGCGCGCCGAGAGTCGCGAGCGCGCGCGCTACGTGCGCAAGAGACGCGCGCGACGCTCCACGCTCGAGCACGCGCCGCCCGACGCGCCCGCGCCCGCGCCCGCCCCGCCCGCGCCCGCCCCGCCCGCGCCCGCGCCCGCCCCGCCCGCGCCCGCCCCGCCCGCGCCCGCGCCCGCCCCGCCCGCTCCGCAGGCCGCGCCACCCGCGCCGCCGCCGCGACACTACGAGCTGCAACATGAGGCTAGTACCTAACTACTGTCATGCTTACACATGCATGCTGACCCAAACGACTAGCGTAATTATCGTTACGAGCACAGTCGCGAGCATAAATACCTAACCCTGCGTCTAGAACGCGTGGTCGCGCAGGCATCCCAATGCCTGCGCGACCACGCGTTCTAGACGCACCACGGTATTTCGAACTAAAAGTGACTTGAACGCGACGATCGTATATTCGCGCGACCATCACTTTTGATTAGGGCGCGATAACACCGTAAAATATATGTTGGTCAATACTTTAGGAGAAAATCGTATAACATATAAAATCATATAACATATAAAATATTTTTAATCTTGTAATTGACTATAAAAGAAGAAAGAGAAAAACGCTTTTGAATCATATGGAAGTGTAAGGTATTTATGCGCGTGACGGTATAGTTCCCGGCCGCCCGTTCTGCTATTTCTTTTTATTTGTAATTCTCATTTCTTATTTATTTATTTCTCCTTCATCTGTCGTCATGTTTTCATAATTTAACATTGCGCTTATTACTCTCATACATAACTCATTTCATACGCAATTAACGTTACTGTCACGTATAATTATTTTAATCGTATCCACATAATGTAATCATCTCACAATATAACCCCACCCGCCTTACTAACGAGCACGCTCGACTAACGTTAACTGTGAATGTTACTCCAGACAGTGAGACCGTACACGCCGCGCCAGTTCCCGCTGCCCGACGAGACGTACCAGCACATGCTGGCGGCCATGCCCGACGGGTTCCACGCGGCGCCCGCGTCGCCCGCGCCGCGCTCGCCGCGCTCGCCGCGCTCGCCGCACTCGCCGCAGTCCGCGCCGGCCGCGCCGCCGTCGCCGCCGTCGCCGCCCAGCGACTCGTCCAGCTCGCTGTCGGGCGCCGAGCTGCCCGCCTTCGACGGCGACGACCCCGACGACGTCGAGTGGGACCCCTACGCCGAGCGAGCCGACCGACGCAAGAGCTCCTTCAGGTGAATCACTCTCCCGCACGACTGGTTATGCATTGTCTTGAGGACGCGACTGATGTCCGAACACACGGTACCGAGTCCCGCCTCGGCTTCCCTGCCCTGTATCCGAGCTATCCCTGGCAGGCAGAGGAGAAAAGCTTTAAAGGGCCCATTGCCTACGTAATAATAAATGTAGTTTTAAAATCTGTCTCACTCGGTCTACTGACTCGTCTATACAGGCCAGACTACTAAACAGTGTTTCGTCTTTGTATTTAGTTTAGACACGCGCAACAATTACATTTTGTGATCATTCTATTGATGTTAGCAAGCATTTTTACAGTAAAATTTATAAATAATAATAAATTTTTTTCACTTACTGTAGAGTAGTATTTTGAAAACACTGAAGTTATCACAGGTGATTGTACTTTTATTAATTTGATTTATTGATAATAATTGGATATTGCGATCCAGATCAATAGTTTATCTGTATAACATATGTAAGTGATTACAAATTTAAGTTTATTATGTAATTGTAAGGTTTAAAGTTATTCAAAATCGGCGTAAAATTAATAAAGATTTGGAAAACTTTCAAAATTTTGTAAAATGAATTCATTGCGTTGCGCGTATGATACTGTAAGCATATAATATTCTTGTAAAAATGTATAGAAATACGATGGAGTAAGTTCATTTAGGATACATATAAAATTTATAACATGTGCTATATTACTAAGAGCACCCATTGTACAATATTAAAAATGTGCAAACATACTTGCAGAATAATGATTGGTGTTTAATGATAATTTCAAAGCGAAACAGATTTTTGAATGAGGTATCTATTTTTCAGTTGTTAACACAAAACATTTTTTAATAATAATTAATTATTATTGTAATAAAAACCCTTCCTTTTGGCTTTGCCGTAGTAGGGTAAAAAGACAAGCGATAGCTTTCTTGATGCAGTTTTCATTTGCAAGTGAGCATCTTTACATTCCCTTCAGTTCAAACGATTTGTTAATGTGGATGTTACATTTAATTTAACTGTAGGTTTGCATTGAAAGTTAAAATGCTGCTATAAACTAATAAAGAGATAAACGATATGTATGTGTTCATCGTTAATATTTGGCTACATTTAAGTTTCAACTAAGCTTTTCTACATTAAAATAAATGCCCAATTGCCGCCAAGCGCTTGTAAATATTGAGTATTATATTAAATAGGGCACTGATTAGAAACTAATAGACTGGCTATAAAGTAATTATTTGAATCTCTGAAAGAGTACGAATTTGATGTTTCAGAATAATAAGGCCCTCGTTTTTGCTTCTATGAATATTGTAATTTTTAGTTTGATTTACCATTGGTAATTAAAATTCGCAATTATTTGTTCACACATTTAAAGATACGTTGCTTTACATTTTAAAAGATAAATAAATTGTTTGTATCATAGTTAGGTCTTTGAGACAGGAAATTGACTGAGTATTAAATTTTAATATAAGGTTTGGAGAAAAATTCACTTAGTTTTCTGTCACCGACTATTACGAAGCTCTTGTGGTATACGTTTATTTGAAATAATAATAATACTATTCTTCTAATTTATCAGAGTGTATGTTGTTGTATAGAGACTGCTTGGCTGATTGTATACATACATATTATTGTGAAGGTGAATGTAAAATATTAATGAAGTTTGTTCAATTTTCTTGAGAAGCCAAAGTCTTCTGGTTATTTGTAATTAATTAAAATAGTTTAAGTTTTTTTTAAGGTGACTCTGTTCCAAAGAGCGAATTGAGAAATATAGAATTAAATAAACAGTCACTTTTGTTTTATTTACTTATTAGTGTTTCGGCTTGCCCAAAAATGGCGTTGTCGGTTTTGATAGAATGCGAACAACTGATGTATAGACAGATGACGGTCGTATTCGTAGGCCGTATTAGTTTTCTTCCATTATGTATAAATCCCAAAAAAATAAAGTGTTTACACTTATAATTTGGAGAAATCTTGTTTCGGTCTATTGTACGAAATAATACAATCCAATTTCGAGTGTATACTTTATTCTGCATTTTGCACTACATTAGCAGCATACAAATAGTAAACGATGACTAGTATGCCTAAAAATTTCCAATTACTACGTGTAAAATTCATTCTACTCAACATTATAAGATCAATCTTACAGAAATCGGCAGTATAATGACAACCTTATGTGCTTGACATAATTTATTACAACTAGCGTGAACAGTATATAATTATGATAAAAAAGATCTTATATGTTTATAAAGCAACATGTATAAAAATACAAAATAATATAAATGGTAAACAACAAAAAGCTAGCGAGTATACAAAGATGAAGGGAGTTGATCCTGCATCCCTTAGTTATTATAATGTACATAGAGAAGTTTCTCTTCATGATTTTTTAACTGGCCAATAACCTGAGATTCTTTTTACAAGAAAATGTAATAGAAGGACATTGATAATAATTTCTTATGTAGGTTTCTGGTTCTGTAATTCTGTAATTACCATAATTAAGTACGGCGTAAATAGAGTACATCACTTATTCGCTAAATAACCAAGACACAACCTAACAGTAGTTAATACTTTACAAAATAAACATGGCACTATTTATGCAGCCTTGCACACACTTGTGCACCAAGAATCCCGGAATGTGCGTAATTATACATAAATGCTAATGTCTACTTAGTAGGAAAGTGTGTACAAAGCTTTATTGTTTCGTACAAAACAATTATACCACTTGTTTGATATTCATTTCGCAATAACCTATTTTACAATCACAAACTCGCTAAAAATAATACTGTATAATTAATCATGAATGGTCAGAGCTACACAGCCTTATAAAAAATAAATGCAATATGGAATGTTATCATCAACCGTTAAACATACTTATAATTATTCTGGTACATCCAATCGGTCTTATCAATTTTGTTCTACCATAAGACTTTGAGGCAAAAACATTTTTTTTAAGAATAACAAATGGAGCCCTTTTTCGGGTTCCGTACCCGAAGGAAACGAAACCCTAGATTACTAAGCCTCTGCTGTTTGTCTATTGCCGCTATAACAACAAATAATAACAATTACAAGGATTTTTTTTTTTGGTTCTGAACCCTTCTAGTGCTGGTCCGACTCGCACTTGGCCAATATGTTGTATTCATCAAAACTTGACAAAAAGTACAGATTTCAAGGTTTTTGCTCTCAATGGTCCTTGTGTAAGTCAAAAGTCGTAAGACATATGTGATGTACCGAAAAATATTTTAAAAATCTCATGGTTTGCTTACACTTAAGTCTCGTACATACCTACTTACTTATTTAAGTATATCGCCGGTTACATTATGTACAAATTAATTACAATAACTGGGTGGGTTTAACTACTTACTAAGCGTAACTTTGACCCAATCAATGAGCGAGGTGCATCTTTAACTGATGATATTATTTAATTTCAACCTTAATCATCTATTCAATCAATATCTACAGCAATATTATTACTATAATATCACCAAATCTTAGCTTTTCGAAACCACAAATGCTTGGTTTTAGTTGATATTTCTGGAGAGGTCCTGTATGCGGCGCGCATTGCACTCTCTGCAGTAGAGGTGGTCATCGAGTGGGTAGCAGCCGCGGCCCTCCTGCCTCGAACACAGCGAGGTCCCGCAGTCTTCACACGCGTAGCACGACACGTGGAAGCTCTTGTCCAGGGCCACGATGCGAACCGTTTCCTCCGCACCGGTCTCTGGCACGATCGGTTCGCGGCAGCGTGCGCAACGAGGCGCATATCTGTTGGGGATAGAAAACATAATGTAGAATGGGTAAGTATTAAAAAATAGTTTGGGATTGAATCTTTTTCAAATAAATGATTAATTAAAATGCCCAATATTAGTTAGAAGTTGTAAATTAAAACCCATGTGTTAGCTTTACCATTTGAAATAAGTTTTGACTTCTATACCGTAGGCATAAGGATGGCATTAAAAGCAAAAAAGGTTACACAATACCAACTGTCTACTGCAGCTGCCATTTGTCATACCACCAACGCAATAGAAGTCAAAATCGGTTGAACGGACTGTAAAAAAGGTATACCTATTTAAATGTCTAATCTTAGATATAGACATATGATTATCATAATACCTAATCATATATTATGTCTTAAACAATAATTATTATAATAGTTGTTATACCCTAACTAATGTAATGTACTTCAATCCTAATGGTTTTAGGATTTAACCAAAGTAAAGTGTGGAAGAGTGAGAGGGAGGCCTTTGACCTGCAGTGATACAATATAGGCTAGTTAGATTAGATAGAAATTAAATATTTAAAAATGATACCAAGATCATTTACATAAATCAAGTCATCAAGACAGCAAAAATGGTGTCTGGTGTTATTCTATTTTGTCTTACCTTTTATGAAAATCTTCAATACAATGTATGCGGTTGACAGCATCCACTGTGAAGGGAATCCCATCGAGACTCTTCTGGCACACAACACAGGTGAAGCACCGGGGGTGGTAGGGCTTGCCTGTCGCCCTCAGTATGCGGTCTAGGATAGGGTCGCCACATACACAGCATTTTTCTAATGTATCCAAGTAATCTCTTTCACACAGTGCCTTGCCTTGCACTGCATAGAAGGGTCGGCCCTAGAATAATATACATTGCATAATCAGCATTTAATAATCCACTGCTGAGACAGGCCTCATCTGGGTGAGGCCTCATCTCAGAGGGGAGGGCCTTCATCCACCACACAGGCCCAGTGCGGGTTGGTAGGTGTCACATCTTCGAATTTTTGGTTCTAGGACATACCCGTTTAATCACAATGTTTGCCTTCACCGTTTTGAGAACAGTGGTGATTAAATAATGTACACAAAGTAAAGTGCCTGTCTGGGTTCGAACCTACGACCTACAAGTCGTAAGTCGCAGCCATTACCACTGGGCCACCACTGCTAAATTATAATAAAATACAATATCAATAAATAATATACAAGTTAGTAAATAAATGCTAACTAGCTGCGCCCCAAAAGGTATCCTATGTCCTTTTCCAGGTCATGGTCTACCCATGTGCCATCATACGTCATTTCATCCAAATCCCTTCAGCCATTTTACCATGAAAGCATAACAAACAAACAAACTCACTTTCGCATTTATAATATTAGTTAGGATAAGGGAGAAGCCCGTATGTTCAGAAAAACAAACCTGCTAATTATTGTAATAGTCCTGGTTGATAATAAAACAAGTGCTTATATTCATAAATGCATTATTATATCTCTACGAAGGAAGATCATACCTTGGCACCAGATCAATAATTACAATGGAATGTCTACATCTATCTACATAGATGAGTCATTTGTACTCAGATGAGTGTATGAATAATTATACAGATTGTTCCAGGATAGCTTTTATTATACACTAGCTTCCGCCCATAGCTTCGCCCGCGCGGTATGTAGAAAAGTGACCTAGTTAAGGACATAGGCTACTTTTTATCGACATACCCAGGGTGCCATTTATCTCATTGCCAAATTTTGTCGAAATTCATTCAGTGGTTTAGGCATGAAAAGGTAACATACAGACAGACAGACAAGAGTTACTTTTGAATTTATAATATAAGATGGAAGTATGGATTCTTTATATAGAAGACAGAAGACTGCAAGATGTATAAGTCTGTAAATATTTATTTATTTATACTTTATTGTACACTAGAAAAAACATAGCAAAAAAATAAATTCAACCCTACAAAACATACAATGGGCGGCCTTATCACTTTCTGCAATCTCTTAAAGGCCACCTTGGAATGGACAGTGAAATGAAATGAAATGAAATTGTTCATTCTGTAAATAGGATATTGGAATCACTTTTACACTTCATATTAAAAAGTTGTAAAAATAAGCTAGATGAGGTCGGCGTTTCCTATCTGACTACTCTGAGAAGAAAGGCCGAAACAAACTCAGAGGTCACCGTCTCCTTTAAAGTCCAGACATAATCTTGGTCAGGCCATATGAGGACCATGTAGATAAGAGTCTGAAATGGTCTTTTGAGGAAAGAACCACACAGATTTGAGTGGACCTGTCCAGTCAGTGCAAGCATTTGTCAGTAATAGTGGAGCTCAACTCAGAACTTAAGGAGCTCAACGACTCGACGAACAATACCAAAGAAAGGACATTTGGATAGGTCGCATAAAGTTCTCAAATTGCCAGACCTTCGCTAAAACTAACAGAACGAAAAATAAATATCCACATAGTCCTCACATTCACAATAAATCAATACTTATAAGTAATCATCATGTCATTTTGTATATAATATTCAATAATGTCAATTTGTATATAAAACTGGTATATTTTTATGGCTTTCCAATATTCAAAATGTCACAATGCTTAGCAGAGCGAGCAGGTCAATCCCATGCATTTTTGTCTTCTAAATAATCTGTGATTTTATAGTACCCTTTTTTACAAAGTTTGGTTTTAATACAGCTTTTAAATCGTTTAATGGGTAAGTTTCGAATGTCAATGGGAAGTTTGTTATAAAAGCGTATACATTGACCCATGAATGAGTTGCCTACTCTGTGGAGACGAGTGCCATGTACAGCAAGATTGTGTTTATTCCTGGTATTTAAACTATGAATTGGTGGTAGTGATAAGTAAATATGTACATTTGAAAGGAGAATCAAATGACTTTGGGCATGCTTATTTTAAAATACTCATAGTAAGTATGCTAGACTTGGTTGTCTATAAAACCAGTGCTTATAAAAAATGTTGTTTATTTTATACTTACTTGCAAATTAATTCCACAATGATGACAACAGAAGCATTTGATGTGATAGATCCTCTCCATGGCAGTGCAGCCTGTTGTCTCGCCCATGATCTTCTCCCCACACTTGTAGCAGTTACCACAGTAAAGAGCATCATCTGGCTCTGGAGTAGGCTCCACAGTAGTGCCAACATAACCACCATATAACGACGTTCCAGACAGCTGACTGCACGGTCTAGGGTTGATAGGCTCATATAGAGACTCGTAGGTGGATGATGTTTGTGATCCACCATAAGTAGAGAAGTCCTGCGCGTTAACAGACGCAGAGGACGGAGGATACGCGGAGCCAGGCCGCCGTAGCTCGCTGTAATTGGACTGAGCACCTAAATCACTGATCCTAGATACTTCCGACCTCGTATCCCGATCTCCGTAAATACTGTCGCCTCCGTAAGCATTACGTTGCATCATAATATTGGAGTAGACATGGTTGGTGCCCCCGGGAGGCAGTACGTTGCTGTACAGCAGAACATCACCACTCCGCACTCTGGCTGTGTTCCTCACAATGCAACTCTTTACAGGAACTAAGTTGGAGTATGTGGAACTAGTGCGACTACCACATTCGAGTCTTGAGGAGTAGGACGGCTCGCAGGCAGACTTTACCATACAACTTTGTGGTATTTGAGGCAGAGGCGGCTTATTTTTTTTAGGTGGGATAGATGGTTTCTTCATCGCGGCGTTAATATCATCTTGAAGTTTTGCCTCTAATTCGTTCGCGTATATCCGTAAGTCTGCTAATTGTTTGTCGAGTGTATTCATCTCTACGAATTGTACTCTCTAATAAGATAAACTTAATTATTTTATTCATAAAATGGTATAAATACGTTACGCCCTGATTTATTGTTTGATGCGAAACTGACAGCTCTTTTTTATTGTCACTATGTTATCTGTGGTTTTGCAGGTTTTACGTTTCGTTCTAAGTAATGACAATAATTTGATTTCGAGTTGCAGACAAACAATTTTTTTTGTATTGCTTTGTAAGTTGTAACCCTTGACTTGGGGCATCACGTATTATAAGGCTGTGTTGTTTATGAACGCACCTTAATTATCGTGTGGCCATGTGAGAACGCACCCATATGAAGTGGCAACACTTGAGCAAGATTCAAGGGACTCTACCATTTAAGAGGGATGCGCTAGGGTGGCCCGCGAAATTCAAATTTTCTTACGTTTTTTACAATTTACAGGTCAGTATCAGGTTGTATGTTGATCTAAATATTATTAGCAATCGTAACAAATATGGATTTACAGAATTATAAACATTAAAATCAGCAATACAACTCTCTAAGCTCATGAAAGTGCCAAATATAATGTCATGATTTCATGAAATAGTCATTCAATACACCTTCTTGCTCGTTGCGATTGTTGCCCGTTTTATAGCAATGTCTTATCCTGTCGAGACACGGACTAGAATGCGCGTAAGATAAGTCTGCGCGCCCTCTTGCTCGTTGCGATTGTTGCCCGTTTTATAGCAATTTCTTATCCTGTCGAGACACGGACTAGAATGCGCGCAAGATAAGTCTGCGCGCGACTGGTGGCTGGTGTGCTTAATTCTACAGGGTGTTAGGGTAAACACCGTTATCCTTGCAACTAGTGGTTTGGTTTCATTTGAAAAAGGTAAAATCAATGGAAAATTACAACATTTTTTTTCTTTTTTTTTAAACTACATTTTTCCACAAAAGACGCAAGTTCGTTGCTCTATGCGCTAGGGCAACGAACTTCCGTCTCAACACTGGCGGGAAGTGCGGGACGCGACCTGACCGGCCGCGAGCGCGACCCCTCCCTCAGTTAGTCAGCTGCTTCGCTAGCGTCGAGCACGGTGTCGGATAGAAACTTTTTAAAATCTTTTAATGAAAATAACGTTTTATTTTTGTTGTTTTCGGTCATTTATGTTTATATTTAAGTCAACTACCCATGGTTTGAATGACAAGACTGTTTACCCTTACAGCCTGTATACTGTAATATTTAAAATAATTATTAAATCTATATTAATCATTTAAACGTAATATTATTAGTCTTATACTTATTAAATAATTCTATAATTAATTTGACTTTACATAAATACGACAAGACGGCGGCATACGATTAGTTCCAATTTCAGCCGCGCGCAGACCTATCTTGCACCCAATCTAGAATTTACTCTACTACTAACAAACAAGTGTCCATATTAGTAATGATGACGGTTTTGTAACGGTGCAAAGGAGGAAGCACCGATCACGTACAAACAAGAACCGCTGCGGCAAAGCTCCTACGGGCCCCGAAGTGAACCTACGTGCCGCAAAGCCGAATACACCGGTGTACATCTCCCGCCTGCACTACACCACTAAGGCAGAGGACATCGTGGAGTACGTGCGCCAAAAGACGAGATACGCGCCGAGGATGCAGTTACTTGAATCGCGCCGGAACGTCAACTTCAAAGCGTTCGTCGTGCGTGTGCCAGACTGTTATCTGCCCCTCGTCATGGAAGAAGACTTTTGGCCGCAGGACGTGGTGCTCCGTCGTTTTCGCAGACAAGTTCCACTGGACAGAACAAAGTCTATCTAGTGCAGAGTGAAGAACTACTAACATAGTCTAAGCCTTATTTCTTAACACAAGTTTTGTTTATAGAATATGTATGTTTAGGTTAAGGTATTTATCTATGGGCTTGTGTCGCCTGCAATAAATGGTTTATTATTATTATTATTAGTTAGGTACCTACTACGTGCTACTTGGAACTGTTATATTGGATTTTCACTCTTTATTCGTCAGTAGTTTTGTACAAAAAGGTATTCTACTTGAGAAACTTTCCCGGTTCACAGGTAGATTGCCTTCCCCTTGGTTCCTTAACAATATTGTTTAGTTTTTTAAGGTTCCAGCAATTTCCATAGGTACATTTAATTAATGACCAATCATATTTTATTACAATCGTTAAAATCATAAATCGCAATTATGTTATCGTGTGAAAATTAAAGACCTGTAACTTGTTAGTTTCACTTTTGTTAAGAATGGCGAACTACATAGCGTTTGCTTTTGCACTAGTCCTGCAGGTATGCGTAAAATCTATGGGGCTCCGGGTCCTCGCCTGTTCTGGAGCTGGTCATCAACCTATTAAAAGGAGTATCTCCTCACGCTTCTACCAATAACTTGGCTGTGAAGCCACTCGGTGTTTAGACTGACCCCCGTGATCCCTCTTTGGGGTCCTGTAACCGACGATTGTAATGTGACGTCCCTAACAAAATATTTTTGTTTTACAGTTAGCTGTAGTTTATTCTAATGAGGATTACGAAGGTAAGTGGATGCCGCAGGCAGCTTTCAGCTTCATTAAACCTAAAAACAAAAATGCATAAAAAAATCATTACTAATTCAGATACGAGCACGACGGAATAAATAAAATACTAAAAATTATAAATATATTTAGTTCGTTCCTTTTATTTTAGCAGAGAAATCAAGCGGAGGGGATCAATTGGAGGGTCAGGAGGAAGAAGTAAGCAAATAATACCTACTTAAAAATAAAAATAAATATTTAAGTAGGTACCTACATAGGTTGGTACCTAAAACTTTTTATTATTTTTGTTATCATTTTTAATATTTTACAGTGGCACATGGACTTCATGCCTGTAAGTACTCAAAATTAATTTTGGAGATTTGCAGAAATAAAAACGAATTAAAAAAAATAAGATTACAGTTCTGTTATTACTCATTATAAAAATAATAATGCCTTCTTCAGACGGGCTACCTACCGGATAGTGTGTACAGAGAGTTGGCGTGGTATGGTATCCTGCAAATCCAGCCCCTTCACCACAGCTCTAAGTTTAAAGTAGCTGCGCATCTGATATGGCAGCACACGCTTGGGCGACCACACGTTATTATGGAAAACCCGCCACAGGTACCTACGCATTTTTTTATTTATTTACCTCCATAAAAGTCATAATACTTACCACAAAAAGAACATAAAATATTAGTGTCTGAGTAACAGAATTGTACCTGAAATTATGTTAGCATTATTAGCACCTTAGATATTTAGCTGATGCCAATGGCTGTCCATAACCACAGATTTTGAAAAGCACGGTCAAAACGGGCAGCAAAAGCATTTAGGATGCTGTTGCTGCTGCTTCGTAGACGATGCTGTAAAGTTTGTTGCGCATGAAGGCTTGAAAGCTATCCTTAATGGGCTTCAGCAAACTTAGCAGACGCGCTGCAGCGCCACGGCAGCCCCAACAGCATCCTAATCGCGTTATTATGCTGGGTGCGCAGGGCTCTGTAAGTTCGCTGCGCGTTGCTAGTAAAAATTTAATTTAATTTTTTCATCCGAATGTAATGGAAAATCGAATACTTAATATTATTTTATTCCCCAGTCCACCCAATCTCCTGGAAAGGTAAGTCGACAGATCCTAGCGGAGGAAGCTGCCAAGTGGTCTCGTGAACAGCGCGCGGCGCAGGAGGTGTTGATGGAGAATATCAAGAGTGGCGGCAACGGCCTCACCGTCCGGACTGTTGTCACTAGCAAATCGAAATCGATTTACATCATACAAAACGGTAAGATTATTTGATATACGGTGACGGAGAGATAGGTACCTTTCTTCTCTTTCATGTAACGAAATTGTACATAAACGTTCGCGTCCTTCAAAATTTCACTCTCAAATGATCGTCCGACTATCAAATCGACCCGCCTAAGAAATTTCACTTAAAAAATTATGAATTGCACTATATTTTACCTACTACATAGATCATACAGGATAGCTGAGACTATAACCGTATAGCGTATAGTTTCTTAACAGGTAACTACTTCAATTGTCCCCATGGTTCGGAGCCCGATCTCGACGCGTATCGAGTACAAGCAAATATGCACGAACGAAAGTGCACCTTCGGGAAACCATCCATACCCGTAGCTTTGGATCCCTGCATTGAAGCCGAAGTGGCCCCCATAGAGTACTCATTCCATGACGGATGGATGTTCTGTCTCGGGAACGGCGAAAGAGAAAACAATTATTTCATGAACGGAACTTTGGATTGTGGAAATAAAACTAAAGTAAGTTACGATAGGATCACCTCATCGTCATAACATAATCGGGCTCGTTGCTGGCTTGCTGGGACACATGCTATGCATCCTCTTTGTGAGAGGGAGTAGGCCGTAAGCGGGCCCGCCCCGGTCAATTGTTTTGATAATCATTTTGTTTTATATATTTTTCAGGTATCTGTTGAAGAATTTTTAGATTTTTGCGCAATTGATAATAATATAGTGATCACATTTGACTATTTCGGCGACGAGCCACGCAAGGACATGATGCATAATGCTACTCTGTGCACAACATGGGATCCATGTCGGTTGTCCTATTTGTACAGGCTTGAGGTAACATCTGAAGTTTACATCGTTGTGCGCTGAATCCGGTATTCCAAGTTTAACTGCGCAGTTGACTTCAGTATTACATTTTCAGCCGCCACCAGTAGAGTTGATGCCTGCCTTCCCCACATCAACTGAAAATCCCTGCGACTCTACTGTTTGTCCAGAATGTTTGGAGGAAAATGATACAGAGGATCCCGGATACGTTGTAGAAGGTAAGTTTTTTTTTAAATCACTATGTTGTTTATAATGCGTTTCTGGAGTCCAGCAACGGAGACCTAGGAACGAGAGACCGTCCAAATAAATTGGCATTGCGTGTGTGTCTGTGTGCCGGCTACCGTAACCGTTATTATATATGTATGAGAGTTATCTGTTTCGAATTCGTGTTTTCTTTGTTTACAGATGGAGAATATGAACCTCTTATCGAGAGACGAGAAAGGGGATAAGAAAACGAAATAAAATCAATGAAAACGTAATCTAAAGCCGGCCATACACGCTACGGTCTACCGGAGAAGTTTACCTATGCAGGTGGGCCTGCCCAGGTAGACCGGAGCGTGTATTGGAACAGACCTGTACAGTTCTTGGAACATATGACATGTCGGTCGACCTGCGAAGGCACACCAGTACAGGTAGCCTGTACGGTAGACCGTAGCGTGTATGGCCGGCTTTACTGTACTTGCTGGAATGTAAGCTTATAAAAATAAAGTTTGGTTCAGAAGTTCATGGTTTTTATGTTTAACGAAATGGCGAAGGGACAAATTAATATTGACGATTTAAATATTTTCAAATGATCTATAAATCATTTTGTTCCTCCGGTCACTAGATTGGGTGATTGCTTACCTAAACAGCCGGTCCAAATGCGCTACATGCAGCATCTATGTGGGGTCATAAAAATTCGCACGGTAAAAACGTGGATTTCATGTTTAAAGTTTGATCGTTCGTAGAGCCTTTTTTTTTTTTTTTTTGGTGGGAAATCATCAAATGACTTCTCCCGCTCTGGGCGGAGCGGAAGGGCGTGTCAGACTCTTACTGACTAAAACCCACCCGTGTTCCTTCAGTTGCCTGTTGCCAGGGTCACGGTATCCCTTTCGGACTATTCCGCAACCCCGGCAGGCATCGGTCCTAACGGACCCCGTCAGGTGTGCTGACATCTCTTTGAGGCGCGCGTGGAACACGACGCGCCATCGACCCGGGCCTGGTCCTTATCGGACGGCGAGCTACCCATTGCTCGCCGTCCGCAAGCCCGCGCCTATGGTGGCCGGGAATCCGCCTGGGATTCCCGACGCCCAGGGTGCCTCCAGCGGCGGCGATTAGGAGCGTGAGGGCGCAGGCCTTGCCTTTCCCTCACGCGTTCCGCCTCCTCCTTCGCGAGCATCACTGCTTCGCAGAAGGAGGTGACCGCCTCCCATGCCCTCTCGCTCCGTACCATGTCCTGGATCAGGGCCGGACGCGAGAGGTCAGTGCCGCCAATCGCCTCCACGAGGACACGGCGGTGCTCCGCCCAAGCAGGGCACATCTCCACCGTATGCTCCACCGTGTCCTCCGGACGATCCGCACAGTGGTGACACCCGGGCGTTTCCTCCCGCCTAATCCTACACAGGTACCTCCCGAAGCTGCCATGTCCGGTGAGGACCTGCGTCAGGCAGAAGGTGAGGACGCCGTGGCGCCTCTCCAACCACTCCTCAAAGAGGGGACTTATCGCCCGTTCGTAGAGCCTGGCGTCACCTACAGACGAAACGCGTCGAATCGAAGTGACGAGCGTCAACACGCGCCGGGCACGCGCCCAAAACTCAGCGTACTGGGCGCGTGCCTTCTGCGCTTGTTTTATCTAGTCCCTAAAAGGGGTGATAGACGTGCGAGCAAGTACGCGTACTTATGGCTCGGCGAGCTTACTCGCCCGTGTGTCATGCTCAGTACGCGGACTTTGAAACCGCTGAGTAAGTTCGTCAGGATCCAACAGGTTTCAACTCGTCGTCTGTCATTGCCGCGAGCTGCCAATTTAACAATGACATTTTGAGCAAGCTTCACGTTTGTCACCGACGGTGCGGCGGCGAGCCGAGTAAGGACGCCAACTTAAAAACCGCGTAATATCTATCTCCCACTATCTATCACACACACGTCTATCACCCACTTTATGCAGAGTGACCGGAACATTGACGTCCAAGAAATATATTTAGGTCCCTCGTGTCGTGGGGTATTCAAATCATGAATATTGGTCATGTATGTTTCGCGAATTTTCATAGTTTTCGAGTTATGATTTTTTTTCAGAACTTTTGAGAATTTTCGACATGACCAACTTAAAAAGAAAACGTCCCGTTTTTTTTGCAACTGAATCTTCATGAGTTATACTTTCATGCATAAAATAACCAGCTTCGTAACTGTGATGAAAGTTATCAAAATGATAGTCTAGAGTGAAAAATTTACGTTCGGTGAATTATGAAATAAATCTTCAAATTTAAAATCTAAACAGAGGACTTCGAATGCCCCAGACTCTCAGTTTCCATAATCAAATTTAAAAAAGTAAGTAGTACTTAATGTGGCTACGTTGGCTAAAATCGGCCTTCAAAGAGCGAGGTGAAAAAATCTTAAAATGAGGCAAATGAAAAAAAAAAATTGCTCATTTTCTCGTTCCTAAGTCGAAAATTCTCAAACATTCAGAAAGATTTCATAACTCGAAAACTAGGTATGAAAAATCGCGGAACATACATGGGGGTGATCCGGATACCCCACGGCACGAGGAACCAACATTTTTATTTTGGACGTCAATGTTCCGGCCACCATAAACATCAGCTTATTGTGTGATAGAGATAGTCTGTGTGCAACCAAAAATCTTTAATTTTTGCACGATTTTTGTCAATGTCAATACGAAACTGTCAATGTCAAATTAATTTCGCCAGGTTGTCAGTCGTATTTTCTTTCAATAATTTGAGGTTATCTCCAAATATATATATATTAATAAAGATTCATTTATATTCAAAATGGTCGTATTACACACTATTAAAGATATTATAGATACTTTACCACAAACAGAATCCTTCAGCTTGCCGGCATTCAAGCAAAATCCTTTGAAAGTAGAGTTTACCAAAGATGTAAGTATATTGGGCTTTATTCCTTTGTATTTAAATCTTGACTCATAGTTTACTTCAACAGAAATTGTTGTTGTTACAGAGTGTAGAAACCACGTACAACCGCCTGGGACCTCCTGTACCGTTTGCTAGCAGTGAAGTGTTCCATGCCTGCATCTTAGCGTGGAGGCGCCTTACTGCTTTAGAAGGAGATTGTAAATCTGTTTATGAAGTAACATTTGCTGTTGAGGTATGTATTTTCATATGGTCTAACACTAGAACTTGAGATTTTTGCTTCTAAAATAAAATACTAATAAAAAAACTACACTACACTAATACTATACTAATATAAAATACTAATATCTGTGATTTTTCAGTTAATTTTTTCAAGGCTAGAATGATTTTTAATTTTTTAAATTGTCTGATTCCAGGGAAGCGAATTCATCTTCAAAGCTGGTGACACAATAGGTGTAATTCCCCACAATGATGAGTCAGAAGTAGATTTCATCATTAGTCATCTCAATTTAGATGCCACGGCAGATCTGTCCTACACTTTAACTATAGACAATAATATTAAAGGAAGCAAGATTCCTCCACATGTACCTGTGAAGTCTACAATAAGGCATGTCTTGACACATTGTGTGGATCTCAGAAGTCTCTTGAAAAAGGTATTAAAGTTAAAAAGTATTATTTTCCTTTTTTCAGAATTATTATAATACTGTTATTGTGCTATGTTTTGTCTCGTTGGTCTAGTGGTTGCTAGCACTACAGCTGACCATGAGGTACTGGGTTAAATTCCCGGGTTGGGCAGTGTTATTGGTTTTTCGATCTGTTTATCTATTTCTAGTTCTCAGTAGGAGCCCGGAGTTTGGCTATGTGCCTGGTTGTTGGCAAAAGGCTCGCCCCTTGACGATTCGAACATAACTGGCGAAATGTGGGTGTACTATAGGTAAACCTACGCCCAACCCTTTGGGGAACACAGGTCTGATGTTATGTATAATTATGTAGTAATATGTCATGAGTCTGTACTAATTTCGTTTTTCTGTTTTCGAGGTGTTGTTATCTAACAATTTTTTATGTATTTTCAGACCTTCCTCCTAGCTTTATCAAAATACACAAAGAATGAAAAGGAAAGAAAGTTACTAGAATATTTATGCAGTAAAGAAGGTTCAGCAGCATATTCAACACATATTTTAGACAAAAATCTATGCATAGTGGACATATTTACTATCTTCAAATCTTGTAAGCCTCCAGTAGAGGTAATACTAGCAAATCTACCCAGATTATTTCCAAGGCCTTATTCAATCGTGAATAGTGGCATTAAAACTGATAACGTTATAAAAATCTGTTTTTCTGTGATGACAAATAACAACCGAAAAGGACTCGCAACTGGCTGGCTAGAAAATCTGATTTTGAATGAAGATTTATCTTTTGAAAATGGAATCAAGAGCTTGAGTATATCAAGTGACTCCCCTATTAAAGAAAAGATTCCTATCTACATTAGAAAGAATGTTGCCATGTTTTGTTTACCAGAACACTTAGAAACACCATTGATTCTCATTGGTCCTGGTACTGGTGTTTCACCATTCATTGGGTTTTTAGAAGAAAGAGAGAGCCTGAAGGACAGCAACCCAGATATAAAACTAGGTGATGTTTACTTGTTCTTTGGATGCAGGAATCCAGAATTAGATTTCATTTATGAAGAAGAACTAAATGGGTTCTTGTCAAGAGGAACTTTAAACAAACTTTTTACAGCATTTTCAAGAGTAGATGATCATAAAACTAAATATATTCAGGTGTGTATATTTCTTAAAATATAGTTTCTCATGTAATAAATATTATGCAGATATCACGATGTTGGATGGATTAGTACACAAGTTCAAAATTATGTTGCAAGAAGTTGCTGTAGAAAATGAATTAAAATATGATATAATAATTGTTGTATTTTTATTACAGGATGCAATAATCCAAAATGGACAGGAAGTTACTAAACTAATCCAGAATGGTGCAGCTGTGTTCATTTGTGGTGACTTAAATACTATGGCTGCTGATATAAAAGAAATACTAATTAAATGTTTTGTAGACCATGATAGCATGACTGTGCAAGAAGCCCAGAATAAGATATCTGAAATGCAGAAAGATAAAAGATACGTAGTTGACGCGTGGAGTTAATGATAACTTGATAATTATTGTGTAACAATAGCAAAGAATTTTACAAAACAAATGTTATTTATTATACCGTACTGTTACTAGACTAATTAAAAGAATGATTTACAAAAGATTAATTTTCTTTCTTTTGCTTAAATAAATACAGGAATTTCATAGTTTGGTGGCAACCATAAATACTAATGAAAATATGTAGGTTGAAAAGTAATGGCACAGGTAATGCAAAGAAATCAAAACCACAAGTATTTTAGAAAAATAATTTAATAGGCAAATTATATTAATAAAATGTTCAAAAAGTGTCCTTTGTGTATATAAACTTACATTTATAGCGTATTAGCGTCAATACATATAGCTTTTCTATACGAGATGACCGACTATAGATACTAGTGGTGTGATCGTACGATGGTCGCGAGAACCAGGCTCGGAAGCGTCAGTTAAGAGTTCGCCTGCGAGTGATCTCGATTTACTAAGTAACTCAATGTGGGCTTGATGATATAAGTGGGCTACGATTTATAGCGAAGAAGTAGGTACACTTGCTTCTGAATTGTACGTATTGTGTGCAGTCAATATCTAAAAAAACTCCAACATTGAGCACTTCCGTGCGATTGTGATTCCAAATGATATTCCAGTAACAATCAAGCCATCTTCATATAGAAGAGCATTCACACGATTCTTCGTTGTGTCGATGAAAATGCTTAAAATCTATTCTATAAAAAGTACATCTAAACTATCGCTGTATGAAGCAGGCACTCATGGCGAAGAAATATACAAACTGATATCTCCCACAAGTATGTATGACGGTTCAAGTGATTTTCATTAAGACTTATAAAGAAACATAAGATACTGATATAATACTAAAAAATCTCAAAATACATTTAGTTAACAGCGTTTTTTTGTCCTTTTCAAAAGTTTTGTATATTGCACTGTTTTACAGAAACTTCAAACAAAGTGACATTAAAATGGCCGTTATGTCCATGATATATAATCACGTCCAGCAGTCGAACTGTGACTTATTGCCCTTATTCAGAAAACCCTATTCCTATGAGTATAACTCAACGATATTATTATAAGAAACATGACAATGCGATTTGGTTCCATCTTTATTATTAGAGGCACTATAATAATTAAAAAAAAGTTCAAAAAAGCTGGAACATAAAGTAGGAATACAAGTTCATCTCTTATGAGAAGTAAAAAAAATACGTTGGGGCCATGGCCATCTAATAAATTGTTTCTACACCTATCATACCCATTTTAAAATTCCATGCCAGTACTGCAAGCAAGAAACTAGCACTGTTAGTTTGCTTGCACGCCCTTCTGCGGATAACCCAGTAGAGTATGCTGGTTCGGGGTGACCACTTGTGGTTCCTCTAAACGCATACAAGTCGGATATAAAACCTGGGCCGGGGATAATGCTATGCGGTCGATCAAAATGATAAGTCCCGTCTTGGAGCGATTAGGGTTTTATACACCGCACGAGTAAAACTCGTGGCGAGACCTTGGATTGGACCCTTACACATGAAACTGATCAAATTCTATAAGGAGTATACTGGCCGATGGCGCATTACTATAGAGTAGAATAGCTTGAACACCATAAGCAAAAACGAATTATCCTATAATTCTAAAATATACCACATAGAAGTAGTACAACATATTTGCAATACACATTATTTATAGCACTAAAACATTTCCTTATTTACCATGACCAGACTATTTTTTTTAAATTCAGACACTGAATTTTTAGCCACAAAGCAAAATACACTGTAATCATAACAAAATAGAGTTCATACTTATAAAGAAAAAAAAAACGCCAGATTCCCGAATATAATATTTTGAGCACACTGCACCACACGGAAATGATTTTGCTGAAAAATCATTTCGGTGCTCGCAATCCAACGTCTAAACGTGGCAATGACACATAATAATATGACGAATATAACATGTCCGTTAGATGGATGAGTATATACATTTGTATGTGTTAGAGGATACGGTACACGCAGAGTATATGTATTATACTACTAGTACTCATAACTGTATTAATTTCTAAGGAATGGCTAATACCTACTATTTTTAAAATGCAGCACTGTGACAGTCTTAATTTTTTGTTGTTGGAAGTATACAGGTGTGGCGTAAATAATGGAAAACCCTGAACTGTCGATTGGCCAGATTGTCATCTATCATTTACCCCACTTATATCGCCATATTGTGTTTTCTTCATATTTTTTTTTTCGTGAATTTTTCCGATGTTTTAATAGTTATTCTGCTATTCTGGGCGGAGATAAATCCAACAAATCAAAGATCATCAAAATTGGTCCAGCAGTTCTCGAGTTATAAGTGCTTGAACAAATCCTATTTTGTTTTATAAGATATAAAAAATATCAATAATTTGGTCATCCATGGGCATATGGCGATATAAGTGGGTTAAATGATAGATGATAATCTGGCCAATCGACAGTTTCAGGGTTATACATTATTTACGCCATACTCTGTATATTATTGTAAAATACAATATAGGTACCTACCTACGTATTTTTCTTACCGCGGAATTGCTTTTTCATATGAAGTACACAAGGAATAAAGAAACCAGAAGGAATGTGAAACGGCAGCCTTCTTAAACTGTTGCATTTGGTTGAATTGGTAAATATAATATTATAAAAATAACAATGCAAATGATTACGACTAGCTAAAAAAGTTATTTCGTTTATGTACATTTTTGGTAATAGCCTATCTGTGCACCAATCACATAAGTTATCAAAAAGGACTTACCTACCTAAACATTGTGGCCACCATATTAAAATATTTTTAAACATCATACAAAAATTGTTTATTGAATTTAGTTTCTTTGTTCATTGGTTAATATTACCTATAATAGTGGCCAGAGCCAAGAACGGCATTTTATTATAAAATTGCATAATTTTCCAAAAATCTAGTTTTAGACAACATCAGTCCAAAACATATCCAAAATCTGATTTCTTACAATAAAAAAATACTTAATTTTGGACAGATTACATTCTTATTAAGTAACTAAATTCTAAGCCGAATATCCTAACTTGTATAAGTCATCTCATGTTGCATAATTATGGCATTTTCTTGTACAAAAATTACAGATTTGATTTATTCCCTCAAACGTTTCATTAGGGGAATACAATATGTGATGTGTGAATATCTATATCAGTTGTAGATACGGTATCTATACGAGTCTACAGATAAGACAAAAGCTATACACGCCTAACGTGCTGTCGAAATTAATATCTTGCGATTTTATGCGAAATGCGTACAACAAAAATTATGGAGCTCAATCTATGAATAAACACTTATGCTAATACACAATGCTTTCCGTCCTCCACAACTCTACGCTTAAAATCCTGTTTAAAACTTTCTCAAATAATGCCCTGTTTATTATTGGCGAATCAATATTGTCCATTACAGTCATAAGTTCATAACCTTGTAAAATACGTTCTATGCAAAACTTGGCACCTCATTACAGTCATTACATTCATAAAGAGCTTACAAAATTGTAAAAGGCTATAAAAGTGAAATACATGTGGACATAAAGAGTAATGGAACAATTACCAGTCTCAGTCGTGGTTCTTGTGGTGAATCTTCTGGGCGGCCTTGATGAGCGGCGTCAGTGTGCGCAGTTCCATCGCACAGTCGAGGAACGGATGTCTTAGGAGCTCGTCGGCCGCTGCTCGTAAATCTACGTCTACTTGTAAACATTTGTCTAGGAAATCCTGGAATTCTATTGATAACTTTTCCCATCTAGGGATTTTCGGCCGTCCGACTGCTGCGATAAGATACAGAGCTCGCAGCGGAGACTCCTTCATGTAAGGCGGCTCACCTTCGATCATTTCAATCGCCATAATACCTAACGACCATACGTCAACCTTCTTACCATACTGCTTCCTGGTGACCACTTCTGGTGCCATCCAATAGGGCGTGCCGACCATTGTCTGTCGTTTCTCATCGCCTATAATATTGGCGCAGAAACCAAAGTCTGTGACTTTGACTGTGCCGTCCATAGCAAGAAGAACATTGTCAGACTTAATATCCCTGTGTATTGTACCTTTGGAGTGCAGGAATGCTATGGCTTGGAGAGTTTCGCGACAGACGGCTGCGATCTGACCTTCCTTCATGACGACTTCGGTTACGACGTAGTTAAGCGATCCTCCGTCGAGGAGCTCCATAGCGACCCACAGGTGTTCGTAACTGAGAAACGCGTCGAGGAAATTCACCAGATTCTTGTGGTTGAATCCCTTCAGCACATTGATTTCGTTGAGTATTAGTTCCTTCTTGCTTTGTTTGGTTAAGTCTATGTCCTTGATCGCAACTTTAGAGTTGTCTTTACTGTCTATTGCGACAAACACCACGCCTGTGAAAAAAACAGTATACGTCATTGTTTGGTGCTGCACTTAGTTAATTAAAGGGAAATAGGGAAATGCAATAGTTTGCTGAGTGCGCGAGGCTACGTCAAAGGGGTGTGGTGTCCGTTTTCTAATATAAATAAACACAATGTATTTTGGTCATCCACAAACATAGATATTATAATCAATCCAGAAAGTAGTCAATAGATAAGATTGTTACATTCTTGGTTTATACTTGTTATGTAAAGAATTCGTATGACGGTAAATTTTGCATTAATCATAGTTAAGAACTCACAAGGTCGTTTATACCTTGTTTTATTGTTGGCAGATTACTTACCAAGATTTTGATGTCTTGACAACAGATTTTCTACCAAAGTGTGAATATTTCTATTATTAATTAAAATATTGGCCATTTATCAATGACTAGTTGCGCCCCGCGGTTTCACCCGTGTAAGTCTCGATTCCGTGGGAATATCGGGATAAAAAGTATCCTATTTCCTAATTCAAAGAGTACCATCCAAATCCGTTTAGCCATTTTAGCGTGAAAGTGTAACAAACAAACAAACTCACTTTTGCATTTATAATATTAGTTAGGATTATCCAGTTTATCACAATAATTGACTGTCAGATTATAATGCTTAGAGTTTTGGGGTGAGTCAGCAGTGTCTTCTTAACTGGCCGTAATAAACAATTTATATTAAAAATGTAGTGAAACTTTACCACTGCCTTTCAAAATCAAATTTATTTTCAGTCATAATAACATTTTGGCTTTTTCGTCAATGATATTACAGTATATACTATAATTTAATACTATAATATAACTCACTGCCTTATTACACAAGTGCTGAACATGGGGTCTAAAGTTTGGTACCCAGGACAGGCGGTGTTAGATCTAAAGGTTTAAATGGGTTTTTCTATCAGGAATTTCTGAGTAGCTGCTCAGAATTTGGGTTTGTGCTTGGTCAAAGGCAATAGGTTTATTCTGGGACTAATTGCAACGTAAAACAACTGAAATATGGCTATGTGCCTTTGCTTACCCTTTTGAGGAATACAGGTGTACATTATTAAGTAAACTTCAAGGCTAAAATTGGCCAGTCAAGCCAACCAGTGTTTGTTGTGAGAATACTAACTACTTATCTCAAACCTTGGGTGTGAATTAATGGACCTTGAAGCATGACCAATGTGGTACCACACATGTTTGCCATTTCTTTTGTTTTGAAACAGCAGAACATTATGTAAAATACAAGATTTAGACATAAACTTATTTCTTAACGTCCCATACATGAGTAATATCGACAGAAACTGTGTTTCGAAAATTGAAATATGGTCATTACTTCATTGTTATCACATGTTTAGATGGTACATTGCCTTGTTTAACTATTGTTTTCTTTGTTTGCCAGTATAAATGGTTAAATCTTCTCAATTTGCCACTTATTCTCTGCCCAATTAACGCATTAGTGTCAATTGGTCACTGAATACATAGCTGTATTCATAATGCTCTTAACCTCATTTGTGATCTGAAGGTGATGTTAGCACAGTTGGATAGATTGTAGCAGTTATATTATGATCTGGCTACTTAGTGGCCATTAGCATGCTAAAGCTATTTACATAATCAGGATTATACATACCAGCTATAATTTGTTTGCCAAAAAAGAGATAAGAGCTTCATCAACATCTTCCTTGTATGCTTTATTTGACTGCTATGTATGGGGATGATTGCTACATTCATCTTTATCATTCAATATGACAGTTTACGGGACACCAACATTGAGTAATAGATGTCTATATCGGTTAAGTAGATAAATAATTATGGTAGTATACCTGAAGCACCAGCACCCAGCTGCTTGATCCTCTCGAAACGCACATAAGGATCATCCTTATTACATATCCTCTTCAGCTCCTCATTTATCTCATCATCGTTGAGTGTTGCATATCTCAACTCCTTCTTCCTCAGTATGGGGCTCTCCTCGGGGTCGTTACCAATAAGAGACAAGTCTTCCACCACAGCTGTCAGGTCCATGACAGCATCCTTCTTCTTCATACCATGCTTCATAGGTACGCAAGGCATGGTCTGTCTCTGATTGTATATGTCGTTGGCACTCACTTCCTCCTCACTGCTCTGGCCGATCGACAGGTCGGAGTCTTGACTCTGGTGCGCATTCTTATGGTCTAACAACTTTTCAATCTCCTTGTTCTCCTCAGTGATCGCCTCGTCAGTGAGGAAGGGCTTGAACGGCTCGTCAGGCGCCTTCTCCTTTTTGATTGTGTACATGTGGAACTTGACGGCCTGAATGGCCGCGTCAGGGTTCTCATTCTGTTCAGCAGGCGTAATCTGTGTGTTCAACAATCTCAACCAGGACGTTGGCAATCCTTCCAACATGCCCGTCTCCGAGTTCTTACTAACGTGAATATGTTGTTTCACATCTGTTGGCATTCCAATGTCAGTCACTCGCTCTTCTCTTTCTCTGGGTTGCTTTTTAGAGAAAAGTTTCCCAAACACACCACGGTTCGATCGCCCACTCATTTTGATTGATAAGTGTTTGTCTATTAACGTTTAAGCCATATCACTGTCACGTATCTAAAACACAATATCTACATTGCTTGTAAGACACTTTTTAGCAAAGGCGGAATTCAGATTTAACTATGATAGGAGTGGCTTTTACACGGACGGATCCTTGGGACGGCGGCCACTTTATCATCTGTCAAATATCGTCAAGAAAAATGGAGAGAAAATATCAGGTGTGTTCGGTTTCACGCATGTTAAAATATGGAAACGACACAAAATATTGCTTTAAAATGTTTCAGTTCATTACAGAAAATCTAATTAAACATAATTACACAATAAATATTGAAGTCTTAGTTAATAATGAAATAATTCGTAACCGTGTCAAGGGAAATGAAATTTATTTCTGATGTTCATTTATCAGCTGCGTATAAAGGAGCGTAATATTCGTGCACCTATACATTGGTAGGCCTGGCGTATCGCTGCTGATAAATAGGAATTTTGGATGATTCATTGTCCATCCGAAAGGCGTGAGGACTGAGGAGTAATATTGAATCTTTTGCGACATTTGAATATTGTGATAACAATACGGTTGATAATAGATTATAATTGACTACTTATGTGAGAAAAATGGAAAGTAAGCAAACTTATTTAGAAGAAAATTTAATTATTTTTATCTGATATGTATATATAATTGTAGAGTATTATTTTGATGAGTAGAAAGTCGATTACCACACTTTTACATTGTATCCTATGAATTGTATCCTCTGAATTTTAAATGTTTTAAGTAGGTACCTAATGTAAAAGTTGTCGTTGCTTGCCGTACCCTATATGGCACAAAAAAGGGAGAATTAGCAAAATAGGTACGGTTTTGAAAACTTGAGGAGGGTAGGTAGGTAGGTTCCTACCAGATGTACTTAATTAACTTGAATGCTAGATATATTTCAATATCGGAGCGTTCCTGATAATCGAACTGACGAATTTGTAGCTATGTATAATGGATGTTTTAGTAACAATTATATTTTTAGAGGATTGAAAAAAAAAAACATATAAATTCAAGTTTATTTAACATTTTCCGACTCGACGCCATCGCCAACCCAATCAAGGACCATAAATAAATTCTGCTTCCTCTTGTTACTAATTTTTTGTTTCACAGGAGTTACTGAAAGGCTCTTCTGGTGCTCTATCGTTTTCCGAAACGCGCTCTTCACTCCTCGTCTGCTCCGCCGGCCATCAGTCCTTCAACAAATATGGCCAGCCCACTGCCACTTTAGTTTTGCTTACTCTGCAACCTATGTCGGTCATCTTTTGTATTACTTAGGTAGTGTAAAACTTGGCGCTTTTCTGGGGTACCTCAGGGCCCTCGTTTCGTTTCCCAAGTAGCACAAAACTGCATTATAAATGTTCACCTAAGGCCCACAGCGTTAAACTAAGCATTTATATCGACTTATGAGAGTTCACCCGGGCTGCAACAGCTGTTTAGGAAAAAACGAGGCTCACTTTAACGCTTTCTTCTGTACTGTAAATCTATTAAACACCACAGATATCACTGTTATTCAGCGTTTAGTAGTGCAGTACCCTATCAGCTGCAAGAGCGCATGTTTGTGAACACAAATAATGCAGTTTTCTGAATAAAAACCTAAGCGTGTACTATAAAACTGTTGCATTTAAAGAGAGAACATATGAAGTACTATAAAGTCAGCAGTTACTTTGTGAAGTTATATAACAAAGAATTAATGCTTTATGCTGCATACAGATACACTTTTACCCCATTAGTCAGGTGTTACTATACACTCGAATAATAGCATTTATCTAGGCCGAATCAGAACTTAAACTGGACTTTTATGCAGTTACATAGCAGCAAATTGGGCAGTCATTCTATCTTGGGCTGAATAATTGAACTTGCGTAGGCATTTAATCTGCTGATTGAATTATAATGTGACATGAAACGAATATTATACACCAGGCTATTTTGACAGCGTCTTCACGTCTTTAGTTGTTTAACGAAATGTGGAAAGCCAAAGAAAGAACTACATTACTACTCTTCACATCGATCCATGGCTGATTTATTTCTCACAAGTGCATAACTAATTTACTATTTGCTGAATTATAGGTCACATGAGAACACCCGTACAGACCTTAGCATTAAAATAGTTCACTTGCTATCCGCCATTTTCGTAGCTTGACTGTGAATTATTGTAAAATTTTATCTTTTTATTTTGGTTTATTTTAGAAGATATCGATTGGAATTGATTTGGTTTACAAATAATTTACACGTAAGCTTTTTATCACTTTCTTTGTAAAAAGCAATAACAATTATTTTGTTTACTGTTCATAAGTTAGTTTTTTTTAGTGTTTAGTGATATTTTGAGAGCGCGTGAAAATTTTGAACTAAACATATATGGTATTTCACAGTAAAGTTACCTCCCCAATACCTAAGATTTCAGACATAATAGGAAGAAATCGAAGTTTTACTTACCGTAAATTACCTATATTTATTTTCAGTACTTCATGTTTCAAATTGGCAGTTCATATTAAAGAAAAATAAATAATATTGCATTCCACAATTTCGCTCAGAGTGTACTTTCAAGTGTGTAAAAGCTTATTAAATGTACAAATTCGTCTTTGATGCTGTATTATAGGTAACACGTGTCTTGTTATTCAGACAATTTTCAGCTCTTGGGGTGGACTGTAACACACATAAATGCTAATATGATGTTGAAATAATTCAATTATTTGATAATTGGAATTCTTATACAGCTATGTGCTGAATAATTTGTGCCCAAATTAGAGTTATATCAGCAGAGGATGCGCTGCCTACGCTGTTATACAGCAGGTTTAAGCAGCTAATGCATTCGCGGTGCACTGTGAAAATGCTGTTATAAAGCACTTTTGTGCTACTTGGGTTAGGCTTATTGAGTTTGTTCCATAATTTAGACACGTTCTTGGGCAAACCTTCGCGTTGGCCTGTTTCTGTATTCTTGATTAGGTAAGTAGGGTTTGTATCATATTCGTTGGGGGTCCAATATCAACAGCAGTAATTTTATTTTTCTTTCAATTAATATAATTGCATTTTCTGGCAATACAGAACATGGTGTTTATTTATCTTGAGCTATTACTTACTTCGATAGATCACCTTGACCCTCAGGGCCCTCGTTTCGTATATTAGGCTTATTGAGCTGGTTCCATAATTCAGACATGTTCTTTGGCAAACCTTCGAGTTGGCCTGTTTCTGGATTCTTGATTACATGTATGTTTTGTCTCATATTCGTGGGGGGTCCAATGTCAACAGCAGTAATTTTATTTTCCTTACTTTTTACATGATTGCATTTTCTGGCAATACAGAACATAGCGTTTATTTATCTTGAGCTATACAATATCACTTTGAGGCGAACACTTGTCATAACAAGGCAACAATAACAGTGCGTTTTTTGTTTTTTTTTTAAAGAATCTGCTTTTGTTTGGCGTCCGCCACTTCAGATTTTCAGTCCTCTGTAAAATGTAGAGGATATGAGGTCGGTTCCATTTTACGGGTCTTTAGAGCCAACGCAGTTTATATCTGCCTGCGAATATTTCGCTATGGGTTTAAAATTATTAATAAGTAGGTAGGTAGGTTTATTTTTTAGATAAAAATAAGTAACTAGGTATCGTACTAAAATTATTGAAAAATATGTTTCTTGCATTTAAAAAATAACAGTAGTTTTATACTTAATTCATATAAAATTAAAGTGTAAAGAATCGTATGCAAAACAATGTGTACCAAAACCTTAGTCATTTTATGGCTCGTGTTCCTATAATTTCATTATTGAGTTATTTTTCCTTAATTATTGTAACTATAATATTATAATGCCCTCATCCGCATACGTAGGTACCTACACTGCACGTTATTTATTGTAACCACATTAATATTTAATTACGGGATTACATTTTAAAGGCTCCCAGGGAGACAGGCGCGATGTGACGCGCCGACGACGACGATTCTAGTAGAACAACAATTTCCATGAAGTTTTTGTAGTCGCCCTGTCGCTTCGCGCCTGTCTGTGGGAGCCTTAACTAGTCCCCTGATTCCTACGTAGGAAGGATGTTGGCAATTTCGGGATATTCTGCTTGAGTATAAAATGTATGAATCTTAACAAAGTCTGGCTGAAGCTGAAGGGTCAACGGCCAATGATAATTTCAATTTATTCTCGTCAACAAGTGTAGGCTGTAAACTGCTTAAGTTCCACTAACGGGTCACTTGTACAAATGAGAGATTTTATGTGCTATAAAACGTGGGGCGATTGGAGCGAAACTTCTATTTCTATCTCTTTACCGTTTATAGTCCTTAATACAAAATGAAAGGATAGGTACTTACGCAAGTGGGTGTCGTTAATGATGGCTAGACCTAGGCAGTTAGTTAATCTTTTATTTTTCTTTAACAAAGCTATACATAAGATGAAATCCTTATGGTGGGTCCATTTACAGACACATTTATGATCTCATTTCCACAAAAATGCTGACATGAATCAACGAAACATCAGTGCTATTCTGTCAAAATCTCACCGTGAAAACTTACGTGAAGTGTGCCTGAAGTTAGCTGTCAATAGTTTCAATCATCAATTCATCGGACATAGTGCGTAGGTTAAAGAGAACTAAACCATTTGAGTTAGGGTAGTGTATAAATAGTGAATAAATAATAGTAACAATGCTGTGCTATACATGTAACACATGAACAAAGTGTTTTCATCAATTATCAGACTCTAAGAAAGTGCTACGAAATTGTGTAAAAGTGCAAATTGACACTATTCTTAGTTAAGTATAACTTATTCTATCTCGTAAAATATTAAGTTAGAGTTACATTGCTTAGTAGCCTATTAGGCTAGATTGTAATCCATTACTAAGAACATTAGTTCTTATTAATACAGAAAAAAAAAAACAATTCATCAGATGGAATGACGGCTCACTTCAAGCTCAGTTGAGAACGGGAAACGAACCCGCTATATATCTGAAACGCATCCTGTTAATCACTCAGCCTCTGCGCCAAATTGTACCATCGGCACTGAATTTAGTCTTGTGCCATCGGCATCAAATGCTGCCATTAGGCATTTTCAAGGGTCTCTCAGGTTAAGACAAGTAGGTAGACCATGCAGAACTTTAATACAGTCCTAAGTGATCACGATGATAAAACATTGTCTGTACAAAGTACTTGAAAGGTACTTTATCATTAGATAGAGTAGTTAAAAAAATCAAGTAATAAAAACTAAAACCCAACTACGACTTAAAAAGTATAAACAAGACACCTGAGACAGACAAATTAAACATCCGGAGTCACACGTGTTAGGGCATAAATCGAACTGATTACGTGTGACTTCGGATTTTTAATTTGTCTGTCTGTGGTGTCTTGTTTATACTTTTTAAGTCGTAGTTGGGTTTTAGTTTTTATTACTTGTTTTTTTTTAATTCTTTTGGGATTATAATATATATATTTTTGAAATGTGCTCATTAAGCCCTTTCATTTGATACCCAACATGGTACGATTAAACCATTTTTTTTTTTAAGTTCCTCACTTTATGTCCTCTAGAGGGCGCCATTTTTAATTTAATGTGACTTCACATAGCCTATAACCAGCGGACAATCACGACGCTTTTAACGATACCTCATTTGTCAAATTGTGATAAGTGCATGGGTTGGAAGATAGGAGGGAACAGATGAACATACATACATAAATACCGGTCAAAATCATAACCCTCCTTTTTTCTTCGCCGTAGTCGGGTAAAAAGTATAACGAAATCAACAGAAGACTTATAAAAGTACTAGCTGCGTCCCGCGGTTTCACCCGCATAGGTCTCGATCCCGTGGTAATGTCGGGATAAAAAGTTCTAATCCAGGTCATGGTCTACCCGTGCCTAATTTCATCCAAATCCGTTCAGCCGTTTTAGCGTGAAGCGACACAAACAAACTCACTTCAAACAAACAAACAACAAACAAACTCACTTTCGCATTTATAAGTTAGGAAATAGGATTAGGATCTTGTTTGCAGGCAGAATTGTCTATGTCGTTATGGGCTTCACGTTTGGATCCTACCTTCTCCTTCTTAGCGTGTCCATGGCAGTCTAAATGGACTCGGCCCAGATTTCGGCTACGTGTTATGGTATGGCGCCATCACTAGCATCCATCAGTTCTTGTAACGTGTAGCTGAAAGGACACGCAGGTCATGATATTAAAGTATCCCATCGTTTGTGGAACAGCACCACATTTACATTCCAAAGCGGAGTCGTCTATGAATCTCCACCTGAACAGGTTTTCTTTGCTTCGCCCAGCCTGGGTCTGGAGTTTGTTTAAAGACTTCCAGGTTACTCGAGGCAACTCATGTCCAGGTGGGAAGATCTACAGAGGTGGAACGAATGGTTTTGGTAAGATAAGGAAGCACTGTACCTAACTGTACTACTTACATGTACCTAACATGCCTAATTTAACTTTTATCCTATGTCTGGTTAATATCGTCTATACATACAACCCTAATTGGTTTGTTGGAACTTTCAAGGAAGTAAAGTAAAAGCACATTTGCGTCCTTTATTTCTGTATTTCTATGGCATGAAAGTCTACTTTCTCCTGTTCGATATTAGTAAAGTTTGTGTAGTAACCCTTCAGCGTTTGTTTTTGATTTCCAACGGGATTAGAAAAGAGTTATGGATATTTCATCGATACAATCTAATCGATACTTTGACGCATGAATTTATATCGCTTTCTTTTTTGTTATTTATTCGCATTTATGGGTGTATACCCCAAGCAATATCGTTCACGAGATAATTTTAATTATTTTTAATTGAAGTATTTAGTCGATTATTTCAGTAAAATCAAATAATGTCACGTAAGTATAAGAGATTACAAAAGCCCCTTTGTTCGTATTAAAAACAAAGTAAATTACGTACTACGGGTGTAACTAATATTATAATCAAACTAAGCGCATTATAGGTTAATAAGTACTTAGCACCATTTTCATACTTGGTAGTACTGTTGCATCCAATCGGAAATTAAAAAAAATATTAATAATCGTCTAGCTCCTAAACCATAAAAAATTGCTGAACATACCTACATAAATGTTTCAGGAAGCCCATGGAGAGAGGCTTTTTTACTAACATTTTTCCTTGGACCTCGTTTAACGGGCCACCTTTTATTTTCATAGGCGGGTACCTACCTATATTAAAATTTGTCCTTTGTTAGCAGTAATTAATTAATTATAAGTATAAATATGCTGTAATCTCATTTCGAACACTATTGAGGTTTTAAAGAAACCTAATATAAACACTAGACGGAGAATTAGGTACTTACATCATACAAGAACAAAGGTGACTGCGACCGCATGTTTCAATATAATGTAACAGATATCGTGTAACAGATACTGCGCTGCGCCGTAATTATGATTAATAAACTCGGTCATTTGTAAGGGCGCGCATACCCTAATTTTTTATGTTTTTGTCTATCTATCGTTGGTAATTTTGTGTTAATTCTTGATGAGTTTTCTATTGAAATCTACCTACATTCTTAGGTTTAAGCAAGAGCTTAATTATCTAGATATACTATTCATCTAACGATCAGTAGATAATTAGGTATTTGATATTTTGCAATGTGTCACTGCGATAGAAGGAGGTTTACATTTTGCAACCTTCTTTCACACTTACTTGCGAAAAAAGAACACATCATGATTCATGACCGCACCTTGGTGTTTTATCGATAAAAATACACATCACTATGAAAACTTTTTAAAGTTTATAGTAAGCTTGTGTACATAAAGTTCAAGTCAAAACTCCAGGCGTGAACAGAGATGGTATAGTAAACAATTCTTTCTCTGGCTGATGCCGAGTTATTTTTAGGTCAATAGCTTTTAAATTCGCTCATCGGGCGTAGTTAGACCAATGAAAATATACGGCGGTATGCGTGAGCGCAACAAGAACGTCGGTAATTGATTTCTCATTCGATTAGGCACGGATCTAATTGGGTTTTAGTGTTTGTCTAGTTTGTTTGCGAAGAGATCGAAGATTGGGTGTTTAAATTACGATTAATTCCCGTTTGATTTCTGCCAGCATTTAAGGTTTTAGTGTCGTCTAAGTACTTACAATAGTTAATCTGATGGAGATTGCTCTTATTAGTTCTCCAGATAACAGTTGGTTCCTTATTTCTGTCTGTAGTGCTCGGCCATTTTTATTTATTGCCCATAGAAAGTGCATAAGGTAGTTTTATTGTGTTTTTACCAGTTGAGTGAGACTAGACTTTATTTAAGATAGTTCAACGAAGCATGTTTCTGATATTTTCGGCATTGTAACGTATTTTGGATGCTAGACGATGTAGCCAGAGATAGTGGAAACATGGAAAAAAATCTTTCACCAAATGAAAGCCGAGTTATCGCAAAATTGTGCATCTGTAAATTTCCACGAACAAGAGATAAACTGATAAATATCTACACAAGATTACGAATAAACATCTCAATGTTATGTATGTACCTAATACTTACTAACAGTTGTTATGCTTAATGAACAACAAAATAAAATATAAGGAATGAAGGAAGGAATTTGCAAAGAAGCAGTTGTTCAGTTTTGGTTGAAGTAAGTAATTGCAAATGGGATGGTGTATCTCGAAAACCTCAAAGATTTAAGGTAAGTAATAATTAGTGTGAGTCTGTGAGTACGTACTGAACCTATTAGAACAGTATTATACGACAACGGTGAACATCTTGTACGAAAAGACTGTGATGAAAATCGTCAGGTAAAATAAAAAACAAGCAAAAAAGTAGATATAAATTAGCACTTAAATGGGATTTCACAGCTTGGTAGGTATTTCTGTGAGTCATTGATTAGTAGCGCGATTTTAATCCAATTTTTTTGTTTCCGGAAGGATGGCCAAAGAAAAGATGGACTGTGAGGAATGATATGAAAGAGAAGGGAGGGAGTGAATGATAGCGTGACGGTTGACAGGGGAGAGTGGCAGAAGAAAACGTGTTGCGCCCAGGCGCGGTCGCAGCCCAAGATTTTGGGGGGTTTCACCATTGGTGCCGAGGAATATTTTTAGGGAAATGGTTACCTAATTGATAAGTACTCTAAAAACTTTTTTTTTGTATATGCCCATCGGGGTCACTGTGTCTAAGTACCTACAGTTTTTAGTTAGTAAAGCACGTAAGTAAATTATTCAGTCTCTCGACAGCTTGCATGCTTTTGGGGTAGGTCATGACATGAGTCCTGACCCCCAGGACTCCCTCGGACCGCGTCTGGTTGCGCCCGCGCTGAACACAAGTAACATGGGACAAGAGTAGATGGTGATGATCATCTTTTTGGAACATTTAAATCTAGAAGAGACCTTTGGCTTTGGGAATAATAAATAAATAAATAAATTACTGAAATAATTTGAAAATGTAAATTGATTGAATTGATTCACACTAAAAATAGCTTTTCTAGGTAAGGTATTGCACAGAATGGTACTTGACGCTTGTTTGTTTGATTGATACAGTTTATTGAGTAGGTACCTACCTTGAATAACGACCTACAAGTGTGTGATAGAAGCCCAGAGCTATTGTCGGTAAGTGTTCAGTACTTCATGTAATCTGTAGCTACATACCTACCTACTATTATTTGTGTTCGACGGCGTGCACGGTTAGTTTCATAAATTATCGGGTTCAAAATTGTCATCAATGCATTTTTTTTTATAAACATTCGATATTAGGTAAATAAGCCATGTCTAATTAAGCATAATTCATAATGCTTAGTGGGAAGTGCTGGTAGTCGAAATACCTATTAAGAGAACCACTTAAAAACAGTCGTAAAAATTTCTTGAAATCTGTCATTTCAATAAGGTCGAAGGAGTTTCTTTACCCACTGCTACTTTTATTCCTTCTTTCTTCAGCATTTCAACTAAGTTCTGCCCCTTATTCTGTAAGTAAGCCTGAAACTTGTTTAGTGCGGAGTTCGCCATTTCTATCAAAGTTAATTTGTTCACAACTTCCTGAAAACGTATTATTTCAGTGCTATGATCAAGGAGGAATTGTCTCACTTTTGCATGACGCGTGCGCCAGTGTCACTCGCCGGCTGGGCGGTGCGGCCGCCCACTGAAAACGTTCGAGCGGCAGTCTCGACGTCCACTCCGCGCGGTCCGCCTGTCGTTTCCCGCGACGGCAAACAAAACCCCCTATTTATAAGTATAACCAAAACCTAACTTCCCACGTGATACGAAAATCGCGCCATTTTTGTTTTTATTTATTTTTTATTTATTTACATTTCGAACGGGAAACGACGTAACGCGATTCGATTCGTTGATTCGATGTTCTCAATTTTAATTGTAGTGTTTCAGACTAACGGGGTGACAAATGTTTTAGTGCATTTTTGAGGATATTTTTGTGGATTCTTTTTAGAAGGTATTTTGGTTTAATTTTCTTTTTATGTTTATTTATAAGTTAAGTATGGATATGGAGCACAAAGTATTGTGTAAAAACCTGTACTTAATATTTTTTATTCACTGATCAGTTATTCATGAAGCAATAATCAATCGGTAGGCAAGTATGATTAGCGATGATTATTTTGTCATAGTTCATTAATTTTTCATTAGATTCGAAGAACCGAGTGGAACAGCACTTGCACATGACATGTACCATGTAGATAATGATAAGATCAACGTCTCACTGGACAGAGACCTCGTATAAATCAACAGAGATGAGATCTAATATTGCTGTTAGTTGTTGATTTAAAAAATCATTCAGCGGTAAATCCATTTGACCGGTAATTGTTGATGCAATTATTAACTTAAATGATCCTTACATGAGTAGATTTACTTAGGACTAAGACTATCTACTTATTTTAAAATATCGATTTTCCGTCCGACCGTACAAATCACCGTAATCGGGAGTAAAATATCTAGTATTATTATTCGGGTTGAGTTGACACGGGCCCAGTTGTTACTGACCCTAGAGTACGGGTTGGGTCTAGGTAAGGACTTGAGTAAGTGTAGTGAATTTGAGTAGGTAAACAATAAGTTACCTACCTAAGTAAATAAGCTCTTATGCTCTAGAAGATGAAGATGTTTTCCATAGAAGGTTATAGGAAATGTAGTTGTAGACTAAGACCAAATCAAAAACCAAGACAGAGCGCTGTCAACAGTGACGCGAAGTTTCGTAAACATGTGTGCACTTAGTGAGGTGTAGTTTGATTGTAAATGTGAACATGTGATGGTGTATATGTCGCAGCCTTATCGTATAACACGCCGTATTACAAATAGGCCAGCCCAATTGAAAAACGTCGCTGTTTTGAAATGCGGCTACCATTCGTTCCGCCGGATTTCAATTCGGCTGAAATAAAGTACGCCGCATTGTATGAGCAATTCGCGTTCGTCAAAGTGGCTTAGAAACGTGGCGCCCACATACAAACGGACGCATCTTCGATACGCCGCTTTGAAATCTGACACGCACCGCATGATAATAACAACAAAAATGGCGTCAACATCGACAACAAAGTAAAATATTATAAAATTTAAAATTTTGTTTTGTTCATATTTTGATAAGATTAATAAATAAATACATGTTTTAAATACTTAAAAGATAAAAACAAGTTTTAAAGATTAATAAAAACATTCAGAACCTATATTTGCTAGCATAGTATTAAATTACCAGTAGATATTCTAACAAATTATTGCATGCTTGTAAGCATTTACATAAGAAATATTTAAAAAAATATAAGAAAATTAAATACTTTAAGACTTTTTATTTTTATAAAAATTTTGAGATTTCAAAAGTAAATACTTATTTGGATCTGTTGTTCATAATGTATAGCCCTTCATTGCTTCTTGCTGACAATAAAGCTAAACGTTGAACGCCGCTTTGTAGAATGTATCGCCACCACGATCCGGCTGACCGAAAGGTAGCCGCATTTCAAAACAGCGACGTTTTTCAATCGGGCGCGCCTATTTGTAATACGGCGTGTTATACAATATGGCTGCGACATATACACAGAGCGGAGGTGTAGTTTTGGCATGCTTCACTGTATTGTTCGCAGCGCTCAAGAGGTTTTTTAGTTTGGTCTGAGGTTGTAGACTGAAAGGCCTATTGGGTGATCGCGTGACGTAATACGTATTATTACATTTATAACCCTGGGGTAACGACCCCAACCGAACTTTTATTTGTTCACCCTAGCGTTTCAATAATTTACAATGTCAATATGCTGACGTGTTTCTTTTCACGGTGATAATCGATATTATTAACGAAATAGCTTTTATTTTAGGCTTTTTCAGCTGGTATTAGCTTTCTAACATTATTTAAACAATGAGACTGCCTGTTGGTCTAGTATTCGCAAGCACTAGTGCCATGAGGTCCTGGATTGGATTCCTGGGTCGAACAAAGCATCATTGGGTTTTTTATCTGGAATTTCTCAGTAGCAGCCCGGAGTCCGGATTTGTGCCCGATTGATGGCAATAGGCTCGACCCCTAATAAGAAACTTAAACATGACCGTCGAAATGTGGGTGTACTATAGGTACACCTCTGCTACCCTTTGGGCAATACAGGCTTGATGATATTGATATGTTTGAACAATTAAGTAGCGGTTTAAAAGGGTGATAAATACCGAATCTAATACCTAAGTTATCAACAATTCAACACCCGTCAGCATATCACAATATTCACAATATGAAAACAAAATTCTTTGATCTTTTCAGTCATTTTTCATATTTAACACTTTTCTTCTAACATGCTACTTTAATTAATTTTCATTCTACAAAATTTTGGTTGAAACAAGATTTCTTTTGTTTTCTTATCTAATTATACAAAAATCAGCTGTCTACGAAAATGAGATGTGACATCGGCTTGAAGTCACTGAAATTGAACAAAACCATGTGTTACGAGTCTCATTTAGTGTGTGTGAGTGAGACACAACATTGGAGTAAGTTTAAACAAGAAAAATTGTATCTACACAAATCTAAGTAGGTACCTATATAAAAATCATTTGCCGTGCGTTGGTCTCGCCAAAACTCGAAAATGGCTCAAATGATAATTTTTGTTTGTTTCTTTCGCCTCAATTGGAAAAGATAAAATTAGGAAAAACCTAAAGGAACGGCTGAAAAATGGAAAAAATCGAAATTTTGTCTCTCGTGGTAGGCTCTCATTTCATACTTACCTGCTTTGCACCCTCTTTCTACGTGTACTAACTACAAGAGGATTTGCATTTGCATTTGTTGTACTAGAGTACTCCTACTCCTGCCTGCTAAACTAATCAATTGCGATGATCCACCCATTATCCAATCCATCTGCCAAACATCATATCCATCCCGTTTGAGCACATGAAATCTCTGAAATCATGGAACATGACATGTAGGGTTGCATGATCCCGGATTTCAGTGGGTAGGTGAAAGCTATTAACTATAGGGTTTCCAAAAATTTCAGATGAATTGTAAATAAACTCTGTTCAGGTTAATCTTTTATGCAATCACTTTCAAAAGGGAAATAGCAACGCATTCATCTGTATTTAAAAGTTTTCAACTTCATATTTCACCAGTTTTCCAACAATTATTGTTAGTGTAACATTATTAAATTGAAATTGAAAAATCATCGACGAATTAAATTAACCTCAATTTGTCGAATACAAAACATCTTTAGGGTGATTTAAAATTAGAATTTTGCGGTTCGAAGTCGAATATACAAATCGAAGCACTCAGTTTGGCACTAAATTAGCATCCCGGGGGATTCCTATGTTTTTTGTTCCATTTGTTTACATTACAGATACTTTTGGAAAAAACTACTTACGACTTACCTACTTAGGTTTAGGTACCTTCCTACATATTTTTAGAACAAAGTCGACTCCACAAGCGTGTCTTCTGCGTGGGCTGGAGGCCTTGATGGTTCATGGTAGTCCAGTATCAAGGCAAGAAAAGTATTACTGCATGCGTATCGTTTAGTTGGTGAGAAAAGGCTCCTATATTACATACACAATGGCCCATCACTTGTCCATGCTGATTCGTATTTCAGAAGAGTAGATTACGTGCAACCGGTGCAACAATCCGTATAATACATGCGAAAGTAACGCTGTCTGTCTGTCTGTTACCTATTCACGCCTTAAGAGGAAATAGGGTCGGTCCCCTCTCCATACAAACGCTCTTGCCCGTTTACTCTCTGGTTTATATCCTAAGAGCAATATTTTTTTTACAGTAAAATAAGTATCAACTTGTTCTATGCCCCTATGTTTTCCGTTTTGATGATACATTATCTGTAAAAGTACTAAAACCGTCAGAAAATGCTCAAAATTGCCTGTTTGGACCGCTGTCATCAGAGGCCTATTGTACAAATTTGACAACTATAAATGAAAAAAGAAAAATATAGAGGCACAGTAAATATCCTTCTAATTCAATTTATAAAATATATTTCAAATTGGTCCAATATTGGAGGAGGAAATAGACGACAGCCGAACCTCGAATTATGACTTTTTGTATGGAGAAAAGACCGACCCTATTTCCTCTTAACGGCTGCACGGATTTCGATGTTTGGCTTAAAGGTAGACTATGACCTGGATTAGACATACGATAAGTACCTACTTCTTATCCAGGCACTACGTTCCCGTGGGACAAATTTCCATCCCTACGGCAAAGCCGCGAGCTAAAGCTAGAAAATATTACTTAGCTCTCGTATCGTGATAATTTCGTATCGCAGTATAGGTAATGATAATTTCGCACGACTTCATGTCAATATTTTTTGAGCATAGCTACAATAAAGATAGATGTTATTGTAGTGGAGTGAAGACACGTAAATGCAAAAACAACATCACGTGTCACTGCACTGCTAACATGTTTTTTCTCCATTTCAAATCCTTTTTTTCTATTCGTTACTGCACCCTAATTGCGAATCACAGATTCCATCGCAATCCGACGGATTTTAAGGTTAATGCTGCATTGCTTGACATGTTTGAAAAATTCGTATGCGCAGCAACGTAAATAACGCAATAAACATGTCCCACTATGAAAGACATTGAGATCACTTGTCATGAAACTGTGTTTTACTCAATTACACTGCTGCTGGATTTATGAAATAGGTAGTTAACGTCAATGAAATTTTCGTAATATCAATCAAAAGTCGAAAAGAAATTGCGTTCGTATCTTGCCAAGTGCATTTCAATTAAAATTACGAAATTATTTAAAAAAAAACATTCTGCCAGTAGGTACGTTTAAAAAAATACGAAATTATTTAAAAATAAAAAAAACATTCTGCCGGTCCTGGACTGTCTGCAAGAACGTACTTACTAAGGTGCTACTGGGATCCGATATTTTTTGAGGTTGATTTTTTTTGTAACATAAATGACCCAGGAAATATTTCCTAAATGACTAAACGTGAAGTAACTAGATCAGGTATCGGTATTAATTATCGATATTAGACCAGTTATAGAGGTGTGCCGGCACCGCCGGCTGCCTGGTTCAGAGCGGAACCTATTTCAGTCCGGATCCGGATCCAAGCTTTACGCTGGTCACTGACTTTATAAGTGAAGCTTTTTTCTAGAAATAGCTTGAGGTAATGGACCTCCCGGTTGTTGGTACTTAGAAGTCAAGCGCAATGTTGAGTTAATCTACCAGTTCTTATATCTATGAAATCTACACTAATTTATAAAGAGAAAAGATTTGTTTTTTGTTTGTAATGAATAAACTGAAAAATACGAGACCGATTTTAAAAAATCTTTTACCAGTAGTATGCTTATCATCACCAAGTAACATAGGCTATAATTTATAAAAATGTCACGCGGGTGAGGCCGCTGGCGGCAGCTAGTGTTAGCTTTTAGCTGTCTTGTGGCGGCCTCTACATCAAACACCTGACGTCACACATAGTCCTAACGTCACACAAAATCCTGCATCGCGCAATTATAGTTTACCGCGCGGTCGACATAATATACAAGATCCTGACATCAATCGTTGGGCAGTTGCCCGCCAGACACAACACCCGTCTGGTTGGAGGATCCTTCCTTTTCTATAGAGGATGAGTGAACTTTACACCTTGTTCCTCATATCTCTAAAGTCTCATTACAGGGCAAAGGCTTCTGCTTCAGAAACAAACAGTGTACACAAATTGTTATCATTACAAAATAGTTTTGTATCATTCCAAAGAAATCCTGACTATAGGTAATTTGAAGTTCCAGGAACAAAAATGTAGAAAATAGTGTTACCTACTATGCAAATGATATGACCCTGCGATTGGTTTATTTTGATTTGGTTTAGTATAGTGATTCATTACACAAGTTCGTGTGCAATAAATTACGCATGAAACACATTCACATATGTAAAAATGCAAATAAATGTCGGAAAGAGAAACAAACAAACCTACCTACATAGTTATTACAATTTTCAGTAGTTGCAAGTGTTGCAACTGCAACTTGCATCGAAATTAATTTTTAAAAAAAACACGAAAGACTTACCTATATGTTTGGGTACACGATAAGTTATTAACTACTTACTTGACACACAAAAAAAAGTTAAGGAAAATCTTTTAAGCTTATTTCAGCAAGTTTTAAACTTTGGCGTTTATTTATAAATGGTGCTTAGTTAAGTAATGATTAGCTACTGTAATAACCATACATTTTTGACGTTTGAACGTTACTTTAGCATCGTTTTTACATAAACCCGTCATTGGCATAGTTAGGTACCTATTTCACCAGAGCTCTCGGAAATTGTAAATGGTAAAGTAAATGACAAATACACTTTGAGAGCAGTTTGCGTAGGTTGCTACATACGACCCTCCTACATCTACTCATATTTATTTAATACCTACATGTTTACATACCTGCATGGATCAAATGCTTCAACTAACTACAGTAGAGATAGCTGTAGTAACTCTACAGCAGTGTTCTAATGTTTCCTAATAAAACCCGCACCCTATTGCGTATCGACCCTTCACCATCTGAATCATTTTGAAGGATCATGCTATTCCATTGCTATAAGTATTCGAATTTCATTGTCAAATTGGCTCGCGGGTCGCGGCGATGACAAACGGGCGAGTAAGCTCGCCGAGCCATACGCTTACTTGCTCGCACGTCTATCACCCCTTTTACGATACAAGTTTAGTTACCTAAATAGAGTTTTCCAGCCAAACATCACGTACATTTTGCCAATAAGCTTTTCATTTAATACATAAATGACGTGGGAATAGCGACTTAGCGAATTACGACAGGAACGTGAGAATAGCTCTACGATAAGGCTGATCAACAATTCCAACCAACATAGCCGGGAACTCGTTTACACTGCTAAATTCACAATGCTTAAATCTTGTCCCATTTACAAAGGATTCCCGCGTCCACGCTAAGAATAAGTACCAAATAAGTAGTGTCCAGATTACTATAGTAAAATACACGCCAAGAGAGGACCCGGATCTTGATTTACATTCGCCATTTGAAAGTTCCGTCTAACGCACAAGTATTGTAATTATGCAGCCAGTTATTAAGATATGGAGACAAAATTATGCACGCGAGCAGAATTAACTGGTCACTCACTAAGTATGTTAAGACATTACCGTGAACACGTTCAACACTTGAATTGCAAAGACGTTCTGTTTACGCAGCCACTAACTAGCGTAAAAAGAGAGATCTACAACTGTATCATGCTCTCAGTTACCTATAGAAAGTAAGTATGAAAAATCCGAGTATTTCTTTCAATGATGCATGTGTTAAATCTCAAAAGCAAAATAAAACGCCAGTTTCGCTGTAAATCTTGTTGAAGCAACAAACTGTCTGTATAGAGGCCCAGATTATCCTGGCGTGTGGTCGAAAATGGAACTAAAATTAAAGTACTGATATTGACATTAAACCTTTGCAAGCAGCGCCGCCGTGAACTGCCAAGATAAACTAGGCGAAGTATGTTTAGTTTCTGTTTACAACGCCCTTGCATCATTGACGCAGAACGCGATTTGGTCTCCAGTCCAGTTTAATGTCAGATGTGAAGCACACTTGGCTCGTCGCCATAAAGTATTTAGCTGAAGCCGAGTGCTTTGAAGGACGATGTAGTATTTCTGAATTAATTCGGGCGACGCGGATATTTTATTTTGGCAACTGTATACGATTGATACTTGATTTATGTGCCGATGACACTGGCTTAGGCTGAATAAAACAACATCGTGGCTTTATTGCCGGAAACATGATGTTCTAATAAAATAAACAAAAGCAAATGTTCCACTTTCAAAATGTAAGAATCAGTGTTATTTTATTTTTATGTGTAGGTATTCCAGTTTTGGCACTGTAATGTCACAGGAATGGTTTATTAGAACCTACGTTAGGTAGATGATAAATAACGTTAAATAGCAATTAAATCTACCTACCACAGAATCTTTTATGAATCATTCAATAAACCGATCATTTACTTGTCCGAAACCGTTACAAATAACGCCTCCTTCAAATCAGTTGGTCCAAAAGCGTATTTTGTAAAAGTTCAATGACCGTACAAGATTTACTTCAAGAAAAAACGTAAATATTTATGTTTGCTTTGTCGGTTGCTAGGCAACGGAAGAAGGGTCGAAGTTGGATATAACGGGGAAACGGCTTCGTAACAAAACTTCCTTATTTCTTGGGTGAGAAATAATTCTTGGTCAGTTTTATTGTGCTAATGACAAGCACTTTCACTGATGGATGATATTTTCTGAATTGTATTACATACTATTCTCGTCTCCGGAAAAAGAAATTAGAATGTATCGGCTCGTTATAATGTAACACTGTCGATTGTTAGGATACATTGTTGAGTTACAGCTATTTCTAAACCTAATAAGATCCAACAATAGGATCGTAAGATAAGGTTCGGCGTTCGAATAACTGTATCGTGTGAGTGGCCCAAATCTTTGATAGCTAAGTCTTGATCTGAGAATGTATACGCAGTACTGGCTACTGTGGAAATCAGAACATTGATACAGAAATAAAGACTCAATTACGCAAGATTACCTCATCATGTCTGATATCAGGATTCCTAATTACTGTAATGTTTCACTAGAGAGAGAAGACAGTATTCAATCCATCCAAAAGTGAAGTATTGGGCTCCCTTCATACTGTATTCTAATCTAATAGGTTTTTATCTGCTTTTGAAAATGTGATTGACGCTTAAAATCCCACCCACTTGGGCCATACTAAAATACTATACCATAATCAGTATCGAGTAAATGAACACTATTGGTAATCCCTGTAATAGATCTCAAACTCAATAAAAATAATAAAAAACACGCCTGTCCTGGTCAAAACGAACTAACAAGTAGGTAAACAAGTTAAATAAAAATAAAAATTTAATAAACCCCCGACAAAAACAAAGCATCTAATAGACGATAAAGAGTTAATTTTATACTTTGGCTGTGCCCTGCAGGGTCCGTAATTGTACTTTTACCTTTAAGCCATTGTAATACCTTATCTACATTATGGAATGCAAATAAAATATGAATATGATTTTTTTTTTCATAGCTAAGAACTACTAAGAACACTCTCGATCAAGTCACCTTTCAAACAAAACCAAAAAAATCAATATCGGTTCAGCCGTTCACGGTTCAGACACGTTAAACTTACAACACCCCTCTTTTTCCGTCGGGGGTTAAAAACAAGTTGATAAAACTAATTGTCATTGTCCCCGACTGCAATGACAATTTTATCAACTTGAACGTTCTGTGGATGGAACACTTTTTAATCTAAGAGGACAAAAAATGCCTATGTCACTCGGGATGATGGCATTTAAAAGTTATGGTGGGTTAAAGAAACTCACAAACATACATGAACCCTGAAAACATTACACTCCTTTTTGGGCAGTCGTGTAAAAACCGGTGGAACGAACAGTCGAACAAAGTACAGACTGGATGCTTAATCTAAAGATGGAGATTTACGATACGAAAGTTCCATTGGAAGAGTTGATTGGTTACGTCTGACCAGGCACAGACAAAGCACGACATATTTCATGCATTGCTTTACAACTTCCTCCTGGGGCTGTGTCATACATATTATGATTATTGTCTAGATATACGACAGAATACGTAACGTTGTCTGTCTGTATTGTGTCTACTGTACTGTGGGATGGGATACCAAGGATATAATTTTAAAGAGTAAATAAAAAAATCTTAGAAGATTTGGACACAGACGATTGAATTTACGATCCACATTTAAAAAGTAGACTTGAGTTGTATGAAATCTGTGACATAGAGATATTTTATATAACCGGATAACCAAGAACGTGTTGAACAATCTTCATGATCCAGAAAACTAGCGAGACTCGAGAGAGAGATAGAGAGAGAGAGACTAGAGTTACTCTGGTAAATCAATAGTATTGAACAGAGTTATAGTAACTGTAGCCTCTGCCAAGTCTCAATATATATATATGCTATGAGCCTCATCAGTTTATTGTTTAATGGGCAATTCATAGCTCCTCATTATAACACAAAACTAATAGCTACATTAGGTTTTTTCTAATTTCAAGATAGTCCTGATTATCATATACCTACCTATGTTTGAAACGAATTAATTGGTCTGATGTTATATATGAAGCTCTACTTAAAATTAGCGTCTAGATACTCTATTTATCCTAACCAGGTCGGGTGTAGGTGTCTGCGGTGTAGCATGCGTGAAAACTGTGGCCTCATTCTAGTTTCTACATATTTTAGCAAAAATGTGTACAGAATGTCATGCAGAAATGTGTGCAGAGATTTCATGTTCGCAAATATTTGAATATCGTGAAAGGAAAATAAAATTGGTTACTAACCGATTTTATTTTCGTTTCATGATTTTCAAATATTATGTACACACGGCTACACATCAAGCTATACATTTCCAGTTTATACTGATCTCGCATTGTATAGGATTTCCGTAAAATGTGAGGTCAGCTTATACTGGAAATGTATAGCTTGATGTGTAGCCGTACTAGCCGTGTGTACGTATGTGTGTAGTAGAAACAGAAACTATGGATGGGGTTATGGAATAAAAGGAACAGAGGACAGAAAAGGACAAACGATCTTATTTCTATGATCAGTGCTAGCATATCTGATTCACGTATGAGTGAGTGTTTGTGATATTTTGAGAGAGATGACTATACTGCAAATCTTATTAATACTGATGTAATCATCTCAGAAGGTTTTGCGAAATGTAACACACTGAGAGATTGATGGTTTATTCTAATGGTATTTTTTAGTCTTCCATCTTGCTAGCCTCTTATTTCTTATGGGTGCTTTTGCTTCATGTATAACAATTACGACAGTATTTCGCGCAACATTGTGCTTAACGTCATCCATCCATTGAGTTTTCTAGACCGAACATCATCACATACGAGTACACCATTTTGCTCACTTATAAATTAATTTCATCTTCTTTCTCATTTCTGTCTACCAAATTAACAGTGAGCCCTCTGTTTAAATTAGATACAATTATAAGCACAATTTCTCGCATTAATTAATGCCTACATGCCGTAACCGTAAACGTGCGGATCTAGTCGTACATGTAAAGATACTAGGTCATCGGGTTCAATTCGCTCTGGTAATTGTAACAATTGCAAGCGTCCTTTGAGCGCGTTTCCTTATTAAATTGGACCTAATTTGCGCTGTTATGCGCCCGCGCCGTGACGCGAGCTCTGAATATATTGCATAGTGATTGTAGAGTTTATTGACTCGTAACGTAGTACAATATATTATATGATATGTATATTTATACAGCGCTTTATTTTTTGTTGCGAACATATGCTTGGTTTACGGTTGAAAGTCCAATAACTTGCTAGCATGCTCAAACCGTATGTAGTACGTATAGTTTCTCTCCAAATTCAAATTATTTGGAATTAGGAAACGTCTATGAAACGCGTCATCAGGATGAATTCGGCGATTAGGGTGGCCAATATGTACCGTGTTTACCTGCCCGTACGTTATCATTTCATATGCAACATGTCAATAGTTTGACTACTGTATGTTGTGTTAACTAGCTCATACCACTACCTACTGCATCTTTAAAGTTTCCTAGAACGGACGACCTCTCACTTCCCGTCTGTGTCGTAAGCTTATATGTATTAGGTTCCCCTGCAGCGTCATCGTCATCAGCAGTAATCACTATACCATTGAATTAGTGTCAATTTCATCATTGTATTCCATTGGTTGACTTCTTTAGAACATTATGGAAAACAAAAGTTATCTATGCTTCAATAAAAGTCATTCTCTATCATTTCAAGCAGGCTGGACTGTCCGTACGTGAATCCCTGCTGCGCCATTACCCATGGAATGGTGCAGCCGCGGTGAAGCGTCGGACAGTACTGCCGCTATGTATATTGTACAGGATTTTTTGTAGCTATAAAGATCTATATAAATTACTGACCTAGGATTTGTTTACTAACAAATGAGTAATGATTACTTGAAATAAATTGAAATTGAATTGAATTGAATTACCTTCTTGGCTTTGAATTCCCTACATTTTCGCTCTCTTTTCTGAAATAGCCCGAGTTTTTCAATCGCAGTCTCGTCTCGGCAGTCATGGTTGATGTCATCCACCTGAGCGCTTCTGTCTGGCCTCGGATCTTCATTTTCAAGGGCAGTAGGACTATTTATAATGACGGTGTCAACATTTCACAGTATCCCGGCTACCTGTATATTGGTTCGTGCTGTTCACCCATTAGCTAATTGTGTCATAGTGTCGAGTGACGGACTGGCCTACTTTAAATTGCCTTACTATTTTTATTTCGCACTTATCACGCGCGCTTTCTGTCAGACAGGCGGGAAGAACATTAATTATTCGTATTAAAATTACGTCATGTTTTTTTTTAATTTCCGTCATGGTTCGTTCTAATGGACCTTTAGATGAACCAAACATTTGTCACTACTCATGTTTTTAGCTTTCCTTTGAAGATGTTATTTGCTGTGAACGTCTATGTCTATTTCCTTTATGTAGGCCTAATTATTGAAAAATTTATCGAGCTCTACTGGATGCTGAATTCAGTGCATCACTGTTGTTCAATATCAGAGCTGTAAAGAAGCATGACTTTTTAATTTTTAGGGTAGGTACCCAATAATCAAAGGGACTAAATTCAGTATTATTCACAGGATATTTGAAGAATTTAGAATCAGTCTCGTATCAAAATAATATTAATAGGACTTAGTTTTGTAAAAGATTTTACAACCGTGTTCTAATTACAAAAACACATGTAACGTTGTTTAAACTCTAAGCAAACTCTATCTAACTAATTATGTACAAAACAAAGGCAGAGTTTCATTGTTTACGCACAGATTACCGGACACGCAAACGTTTAATGAGAACATGGTGAAGATTAAAAGACTACTGTTTAATTCCTAGCTGGCCATCGTCCCACATAGCTGTTCACGCACTGCCCTACTTCCACGCAGCGTAAAAACTCTTTCACAAACTAATTCATTTCACTATAGAAACTCGGGCAAATGTTTTAGATTATGGCCCATTTTTCATTGTTCATTATTGCAGACAATAAGCAGATTCCCAGATCTGTTCAGCCGGCACGCAAACGGCCAAAACACCGTGAATTACAACTAAATATAGCAGCTCACATAGAAATAATAACGTAACATAAGTTTTCAATAATAATTTCGGCTTGGCGCTTCTCCAACTATGTATTTCAATTTTCATGTTTTGCATTTCAGAATTGGAAACACAACCCCGGCATCGAGAAACTGCACGAATCGATACGAAATACGATAACAAAGCGATCCGTACGATCATAGTACGAGGCCAAAGACCGCGGACGGTCGAGACATAGTCCCGAATTGTGATAACGAAGCCGGGGACGTCGACATGGCGTCCACCGACACATCGACCACCAGCAGTCAGATATCCGCCGTAGCAGCTGAGGAACACAAGCGTACCGTCGACGAAGCATTCTTAAACAAGATGAAAGGCCTCGTCGAAAGGTTAAGGCTTGAGAACGCGACCTTGAAGAAGTCGCTCGACATCGAGCGGAGCGAGGTCCGAGCACTTAAGGCCCGCAACGAGAGCACACTCAGAAACTTAAAGACTGAACACAGAAGGAAAGAAGAATTTCTAGAGAAACAGTTAAGAACACCCAGAACAGATAAAACATCAGACAATGTGCTGTTTAATGAAAACAAATTAATAGAATTAAAGAAATTAACGATAGAAATTCAGTCTTTAAAGTCAGCAAATAAGGGTCTTCAAGAAAAACTCAAGGTAAACAATCCAAACTATTCTCTATAATTTCTATTAAACTTGTGGAACAGTATTTCTAAGATAAATACTACGGTGCAGATAAATTCTCCGATAGCTAGCATATAAAACATTTCTTGCAGATTTTTGATGTTCAAAGGTTTCCTCTCTTTATTTTCTATTGCACTGAGCCGACTGCGGTCTACGTTATATTCTTCTGTCTTGCCCCAGTACTGTAGAATACCAGCTTGGAAAAGATGATGTATTATGTAGTTTAATCTGTTGAGATATGGACTTCCATATCGCAGACCATACACTATAAAACATGGTAGAGGACAATCCGGAATAGTGTAAAAAAGTGGTTTACCATGATGCATGTACGCTGGTTTACTACACACGTATTGAGAATCAGATTTTCTTAACAATATTGCGTACTGATACTCTCTTTTATCTAAAACTTCCCTAATTTTTTTGTCGCTTATTGGAACAATGCGGTTCTGTACCAACGTGTAGTAACTTGAGGGAAGGCTGTTGTTAAAAATCCCGGAATCTCGATTATGAACTCCAAGTGTCAAATTGGATGACGCTAATTGTTGCATCGTTTCAATGTCTGGCTTATATCGCGGATAAGTTATTGCAGAAGTTATAATTCCCTAGAAATAAAACATAGTTTTAAATAAAGGCACAAGAGAGACTGTTAGCGATGCATGAATTAATTATGCAAGTACTTACATCAATGGCGCAGTCGATAATCAAGGAGTATACAACAATCAGTAAGACCAGGCTTCTAAATACAGGGCCCAAGAAGTTAAAATCCACTGTTTGTCTTATGAAACATTTTATGAGGTCCATCAGAGTAGCGCCAGTGCTCTGTTTGTCGTTTATTTTCAAGAGATGTATTTCTACTTTTCTTACCCAAATCGTCACTATGATAAAAGCGATAAAGGTAAAGAAAAACAGTAAGAGCATTTCCATTGAAATCAAATTAATCGTCGTCTTGAATGCAGATTGGGTATCTGATTTCTTGACAAGGAAACATAATTCATCTTGGTTGAGAGGATACGTAGTATCAATGTATCCGTAGTAACTATTTTTGAGGATTCGTGAATTTAGTTCAAGGTCAGTGTAGCCATCTATTAGATCAGCAGTGACTCCTGTCGCTGTCCCGTTGTCTAGCAGGTCACCAACCGTGCTTTCGTCTCTAGGAGACAAAGGATAGCAAGTAGCGTTTATGAATTTCATAACAGTTTTAGCGAGGTTCGAATCACAAGCTACTGGTCCTGTCTTATCGGATACATAAACTTTTCTAAAGACACTTAAACGCAGTCCATATCCATATAAGTTATTATATTGCTTAGAGAGCAAGTGACTAACGTCTTGAACATCAGTTATATCTTTGATTTCTTGAAAGAAAGGATTGTAAGCGTACATTTTCAATCGGTCTGTTTTCAAAATTAATACTGAGTTCGTCAAGCTGCTGCTCCATAGCAATTGAAAATGGTTATTTAGAGCGTGGTAAAAGTAATTGTCCAATTCCACTGGATTCTTAATCACAAAAATTACAGCACTCCTGGGTTTGAAAAGACCGGTCCTCTTCAGTGCAGCTATAACAGTCTCACTGACGTCGATGGACAGATCGTTCGATGTTACCAAATAGGCAGTCTCCCCGTGTCTGTTGAATCTTGGTTTTATAAGACTGTTGTTTGAGTTTGGACAACCATTTAAGAGCATAACGTTGTATCCATAGCCGTATTGTTCCGTGTATTTTAAGATTCTGTTCTCAAAGTAAGTAAACTCACAGAATGTGACGGTGAAGTACCACTGGCGGAAGGAATTGTAAATGATGTTCACAACGTCGTATGCATATGCTGCTTTCGCATAAGCGTCATTATGATATTCCATCACTTCTTTATAGAGAACGACAGATTTATCGAAGCAAAGTAATGGATTGCAAAGTAATAAAGTTAAAAATATGACTAACATTTTGAGGATGTTCAGCGTTCGTTACGGAAGGTGTCTGGACACAAACTGCAGAGTTTAAGGCCATTTCCATATTAACGGGCGTTTTAAATCATTAGCGGGTGTGCCATCATTCTTTGTGTGTTCAAGCATGTCAATTACTGGCTTGGAAAATATTGTCGTTTAATATTGTGTCGCTATTCCGTGTAAGTACTGCTGGACTAACAACGCCTGCTCATTAACCGAAAGGAATTATGACACGTAGTGACGAGACTAGAGAGGAAAATGTGTAGTCATAATTTTAATTGGTTCAACGACTTTATGTTTCTTGAGAAAGTCGTTGATCGCATACAGATAACTGCAAGTTATTAGTTTTACTATAGAATATGATACTGTACCGGTCAGTATTCATTTTTTTTGCAAGGTTTTCGCTTTATCTGAATCCCACTGTTTGCATTGCCTCATAAATTCGTACGCCACACATAGACTGGCTGTTTGGGATCTCTTATCTAATTGATTGATGTAACCATTTTGATGTATGCAAGCTTGGAATATTTTTTCACATCAATTCATTTCTTCAGCCGTGCCCTTTTAATTGTGATGCCACACATTTTTTGACTTTTCATAATTTTTCAAATATACGATAAGCGTTCTTTATGGACCGATCAAATGTTAAAGTGCATTTGTGAATCGCTTTTTATTTTTATTTTCTACTAACATTTCGTTGTGACATGTCATATTTTATCTTTTTCGGATTGGTCTCTTCAAGCACCTGCAAATAGTCAAAGGTTTCCAGGTTGTGATGGTCTTCCGAATGAATGACAACGATGACGATGAGATAATTCTAATTGTAGTACCTAATAATGATGTGTTGAATGTTCGCAGGTCGCGCAGGCGGCGGAGTGCGCACGCGCGGCCGAGCTGCGCGCACAGGCGGCGAAGCACGACGCGCTCGAGCAGGCCGCGCGGAGAGACGCACGCGCACAGTGCCATAAACTGGTCAGTATCAAGCTATCCTTCCACACCTTTGCTGGATACAAAAGCCTGGTAAAAAAGAAGGTCTCACTTCTCCGAACTCGCAAAATATTTTGCTTTTCCATTTTCCCCTATTAGCTGTCACGATATCATTCCGTCTCCCTTTTCATTTATCATGTATCTTTTCTTTGGTCTCTCTCATCCCCATCCATCAACATTGTATCTTTAAAAGGTCTCGTAATCAGTTGAATTGGCCTTCTTTTTGGTGAGCCGTGGGTAGGATTGCTGGTCTACCTACTGTTTTTTGGTGTCCAAAGCTTTATCAGTGTACAAACTATTCCGGATCCTATTAGCTATCTCACTAACCCAGTATAACCAGAGACTTCCAGTCCAGTCCAGTAGGACTGCCCCGTTGGTCTCGTGGTCGCAAGCCCAATTGCTGAGCTTGGGGTCCTGGGTTCGATTCCCAGGTCGGGGAAAGAGTTATTGGGTTTTCCTCTTAGTAACAGCCCGGAGTTTTGAAATTGGCGTTGTGATACCCACGTGACTTGGAAAGCATGTTAAACCGTTGGTCCTGCGCCTGATCTCTCTCCGGTCGTGTCAGATTGCCGTCCCATCGGACTATGAGAGTGAGGGAAGAGAGAGTGCACCTGTGTCTGCGCACTATAATATCTCCCGCTCCGAAGGGTATATAGTCACCGTTGAGATTGGCCCCCATGGCCGAAATACGGTCCGGAGGACTACCTACCTATAGTATAACCAGTAGGTTCTTTATCTGGACTGTAACCGTCTTGCCCATAAAATTCAGTCATGCAGTATTGTATCTCAACAACCTAATACGTTATTTTACGGTACGATTATATTATGTTGTTTAGTCTAACGTTTTCTTGACCAGAAATTGAATGAATTCATCCCCGGGTATGGCTGCAAACATTCGGCCGTGTAAAGTATTTAGCTTTACGAGCATTTACCGTTCAACACCTACGTAATTAATTAATTTGAAACTATGGGTTATCATAACACATTTGTTGATTTGATTAATGGCATAGCATTATGACATTACTTTCAATAGATATCCGTTTGGTTCAAATAACCTGGTATTTATAAGGGACATAATGAGTTGGCCTATTTTACAATAAACTATTAACATTGCACAAATATGCTCCTAATTAGTGAAAACATTTCTTTTGTGTCTCTTGATCTTTATAATCAGGCGCAGCTATATGTTGTAAACTATTACAATGTTCGCAAGATGTACTATTTATACTATTGTGCAATCAAAACACGTTAATAAAATAAAATAATCTTAACTATTCAGATGAAACCCACAAAAGATGGTCTAAAGCATCAAATGACCTTTTATAATACAGTAGTACAAAGATTATTTTAATCTAGCATTTAGATTCAGAAAACAGCAGACGATTTTGAACGTTGTGCCTTGCAGATAAAATCTCTTTTTGGATGCGGTTGAATGGGTTTATTCTAGTTCTGTAGGCGTTCCTTTATATCAATTCTAGTACATTATCATAATATCTTATTTTATTTGTCCTAATTTACGTTTTTCTTACTTATTTGCAAGGACAACTTTGTTAAAATAACATAATAATCCATTCTAAGGTAGAAGAAGGAAAGAAGAGATCGCAGAAAGCGATAAGGCCGCCCATTGTATGTTTTGTAGTGTTAAATGTATTTATTTTTGCCATGTATTTTCTGGTGTACAATAAAGTATATTATATATAAATAAATAAATAATATTGTTTCGATTCTAGTAGATTAACGTGTTAATTTATATAATTGTTGACCAAGCTCTGCTAGGGTGAAAATAGATAAAAACATATCGTCCAGGTATATCAACGTTAAATTGAGGCTGTGAAAATAGAGGTAAAGAATTTTCCCAGATATGAGATCAAGCAAGATAGTATTGTCGCCCCCGTAAACCTCTATCCTTCCCCTAACTTTCATCGAAATCGCTCATTATATAGTATAGGATACCACTAACACTAAGTATGTTGTTAGTGTAACCAAATATCAAAAATGGCCTTGGTTCTTGGAGAATCTAATTAAATTATCCAAATACGTTCATAATCCAGTTATTTACTGCTAAACGAGTGGTAAGACTGGCTTCTTACAACGCCTTAGCTAAATGTAATAGCAACGTGTGCCTATTCTAAACTAAGGTCACGTTATTTCATCAGGCGTTAATAAAGCACTTATTCGATTAGTGTTCTATTTTAATTGGTTCCAATAAATAATTGATTAATTGGTTTTTGTTCTCAGCTGGAGGAAATTAAATCGAAAGAGAGGGTGATATTACAACTGAAACGAGAGGCAGCGCGGACGGCAGTCCTTCAACAAAATGATCAGGTATGTGAATATTCATGTAATAAAAGGAAAAAATTGTAATTCAAAAGAAATACCAACCAGAATTACTTAATTCATGAATGAAAAACCAGTGTGGATATGAAAAATCTTCAGGCAAAATAGGCAAGGAACAAATTTTAAGTTTACAGTAATCCAGAAATCGGATTCCGTAATTGAACTTTAGGGTTCCTTGTTCTTATGCTCAAACCAAATAAGCAACAAAAAATAAATTTAATTCTGTTTAGGAGAAGCCAAATAAATCAAAACCAGTTCCAAAGTCAAGGCGGTTACAAAATAAAATAAAAAAATGAGTAAGTTCCTATAAGCAATTGTTATTCATGTCTTGTGAACATTTTACGATTCCTACTAACAAGCCTGAGGGCTTTTCTTGGAACACTACTGAACTTGAAACTTTAATGACGTTGCAGGTTGTTATGATATGTAGAAGATATACTTACATGGCGATATATGCGTAGAACTAAGACAGGAAGAAAATAAAAAACATAATACCTATGATCTTATTAACAATATTTTTAACAGAGAATATGAGTACTGAAGCTGTACATAAAAACAATACCCGTAATGCAAACACTATATATTGGCTAAATGATGCTTCATGAATCTGGATTTAATCCTCAGATTTAGGTAGAGAGGATTATAAAGTCAGTCAGTTTGAAATCGAAACTACCTACTGTATGAGAATACTGCCCAATTGATTTGATTTGGAATTTCAAGAGGTGTGTTGACGGAAACCCAAAATCAAACGTATCACTGCATTAATCAGTAATCCTTACGAAATAACATCTGAAACCTTAGAGATCTTAAATTAACAGTTAACGACGATGAGGATAGTAATAGTCCTCCAGACCAGGGCTTGAAATACCGTTAAAAATATGGTATCGTTACAGCCTTCTGATGCGGGTATCGTTAACTAATAAATAACGTTATATTATTTACCGTTATATCTGGCACATTTTACCGTTAAACATACGTAACGTTAAAATCTAAGGTAACGATAATTTTATCGTTATAATTAGTTTTGTTACCGTCGCTCTCGTCCAATTGCAAAAGAATGTCAGATTGCATCGACGCTAAGACTGCCGTACGACTATTTGCGCGTTTAATAGATATTATCTTATCATTGCTATTCTGTGTTGTGCTTGTACTTGAGAATATACTTGGTTGGTTGGTCCACCGTGTTCTGTAAGCGCGTACGATTGCCGTGAGCGGTGAGAGATATGAAGACGACAAACGAAATGGCAACAGCGCCGACAGGGTGTGAGAGTGAGAGGGGCGCGCGCGCACGCCGGCCGCGGCCGCCTTTGAGGCGGGCTGGCAACGTCGCTTAAAATAACAAAATAATACCGATAATTTTTTACCGCTATTTTTACAATAACGTTAAAAATACCGGTAATTTTTACCAAAAATGTTAACGTTATTATTATGTTATGCTACTAAGTAACGCTACCAAATTGTACCGATATCGAAGTATCTCTACGGAAATACCGTTACTTAACGTTACTTTTAATGTGAATTGGTATCGTTTTCAAGCCCTGCTCCAGACCGTATTTTCGGCCACGGCGGCCAATCTCAACGGAGACTAGCCATCGGCGCGGGAGATATTATAGTGCACAAGTGTTTGCCCAGACACAAGTCTCACTCTTCCCTCACTCTCATAGTCCGATGGGACGGCAATCCGACACGACCGGAGAGAGATCAGGCGTAGGACCAACGGCTAGTGAGTATGAGGATAGTAGAGACATATCAAACAGTACAAACTCTGAACTCGGTTGAGCCAAATAATATTAAAAACTGAACTGTTGCATAATTAAACATAATTACAAAAGAGTATCTGAACCTGAAGATAGTCCTAAAGGTATTCCCGTGGGAAACTAATGAGTCGGTGCGAGTAGCCTCGGGCCAGTCAGCTCTTAAAATACTCGTATTAAGTTTACGTTGCGTCGGCCTTTTCCGCCATACGTGCCAGTAATAATAACCATTATGTGACATTAGTAAGATGATGCCGATAGCTTGCCTCGATGGTACCTACCTACACGTTATGACGGACATTTATCAATTTGAAATTCTTCTCATGGCTCACTTGGCTTCAAAAAGTGTTATGTGTTATTTGACATTTTCTTCATTTGCTTCTTTTCGTATGGCATTTGTGACTATCATTATCAGTATTTCTAGGGACAGTGAGGCAAAGCACGCTATACTCCTGATGGATCACTATGTAATACCAATATGCCTAGTGATGTGAGCGGGGGCAAAATACTAACAGACCTGGACCTCCAGAAGACCTACTAAGTTATATCGACCGTATTATACACAATTTAAGCACACTTTTTATAATCATCGACAAACACGACATGGTACAACACCATATTAGAGCGTCGAAATAATTAAATATAAAGGAATTACAATAAAATAATATAGGTCTAGAGGTGTGCTCTAGATTGTTTCAAGATGCATAAATAGGTCAGTTACGTCGTAATATAAAAAATGAAGGGTTATTTTCAGTAGTGACAGTTAAAAAGGCTAATAATAGAGGTATGGATATGAGCGAAAGAGCAACAATAAAATTATACAAAAAGTGATTATAAAAAAAATCTTAAAATAAAATCAAAAGTAAATGTACAACCCGAGGCACCCCAAAGCGTGAGAGAGTGCCGTAGGGCTTACGATAACCGCGCTACTTGGGGAGTGCCCGATGAACGATATTATAACTCATGTCCGGTGGAATGTATGAAATATCCGAATTTTTACTTTAATAACCTGGGTCTGGAGTAATAACTGAAGTTTTAAGTAGACTGTTTTGGAAAGTTATTTCTTATAATTCAGATTATAATATCGTTGACTGTGTGAATGACTATTTTTTAAATGTTTCTGTGAACGGTTGTAGTCGGATGTTGATTTTAATGCGTGTTCAGGGACAAATAACAATAGTTATGGCAATGAGATCTTTAGAGTCAATGCAAAAATCAATTCATTGGATTATTCCTGCATAAGTTCTTGATTAAACATCTTCTGAGGGATAAATTAATGTATTATAATATTTTGATTTATTGGACTAATGTCTTCAAACTAACTCTTAATTTCTTCTAAAGGTTCTGCCGTAACAGAAATAACGACTTGCTTTAATACCATCTAAGATAATTTTCAATTATTGTGATATGAGCTATATAATTGTTACTTGTGGCCTTGTGGGCATTGCTGTCAACTTCACCTGTGTTATTATTGTTATAAGACACTTTTTTTTAAATCTTTTCTCTAAATTACGATTCCGCAAAATACTTCATCTCCAAAACGCTATAAACTTTATACAAAAAACTTTGTTTTTTTTCTTCTACATAAAGTTTCACGTTATCCATAAACTTGTCCTGTTTGCATATCATTTTGTTTTCTCACGGTTTTCTACTGTGTCGACGTAAATCTTATCATCTCAAGCATTTACGAGTACCTACCAACATAAAGCTGTGTTTTTTCGAAGAACTAGGTATGTACTGTGACAGATTGGCAGTTTAGATAGCCTTTCTAAGTAAGATTGTTTCTCCATTTGCAGTATTGTCTTCTGAATTATTGAACTGTTGAAATGTTTAAATTTATTATTGTTGTCTCAGCTTATTGTTTTGCAACTTTTTTTGTTCAAGTCTGCCGATCTATTGCGAATGCTGGATGTAAATTCGGATTTTCATTGCGATGTTTGTTAGATACTGTTGTTACAGGATTTATTTATGCAAAATTTTGTGTCGTCTGGATTTGTGGATTTAGAATTTTCATTATTATTATACGAGTTTATTTTGTATTAGGTATGCATATTTTGAGAGCAGTGGTGGCCCAGTGGTAACGGCTACGACTTACGAGTTGTAGGTCGTAGGTTCGAACCCTGACAGGCGCTTTACTTTGTGTAAATAATTTCATCACCACTGCTCTCAAAACAGTGAAGGAAACATCATGAGGAAACCGGCATGTCTTAGAACCAAAAATTCGCAGACATGTGACATCTACCAACCTGCACTGGGCCCGCGTGGTGGATTACGGCCCACTCCCTCTCACAGAGAGGAGGCCTATGTCCCAGCAGTGGGAACATTATAGGCTGATTATGTATGTAGTAATGTTATGTATGCATATTTTTATTTTTATAATAGGCTTTGATATTGCGACATTGACCCACAGTTCCAATTGGTCGTGTGTGCCCGGGTTCGGGCCATAAACCTTTGTGATTTTGCCAAAATACCGTCGTTAGCAAACACATATTTTAAAGATTATATATAATAATGTTATGTTATGTGGATTACTGAGAAGTGATTTTGATGTTCAGCACAAATAAATGTAAAAATGAGAAAAGCTATTGTGTATACACAAATTATAGGTACGAGTTAACTTCATACCCATAAGTATATTAGCGGTGTAGCCGGTGTATATACAGTATTGCTTGATAGTATATAGTAGAACCACATTGGTTGGTTCTATACCTATATTGTAGTTTGCGGTTATTAATGTTATTATTATTATCCACCAACCTATTGCCTTGACTCAGTAAACGCACAGTACTTTACTACGAAAGACTATACAGGCTGTAAGGGTAAACACTCTTGTCATTCAAACCATGGGTAGTTGACTTAAATATAAAAATAAATGACCGAACACAACAAAAAAAAAACGTCATTTTCATTAAAAGATTTTAAAAAGTTTCTATCCGACACCGTGCTCTCTAGCGAAACAGCTGACTGACTGAGGGAGGGGTCGCGCTCGCGGCCGGTCAGGTCACATCCCGCATCCCCCGCCCGTGTTGAGACGCAAGTTCGTTGCCCTAGCGCATAGGGCAACGAACTTGCGTCTCTTGTGGTAAAATGTTGATTTAAAAAAAGTAAAAAAAAGTTGTAATTTTCCATTGATTTTACGTTCTATAAATGAAACCAAACCACTGGTTGCAAAGATAACGGTGTTTACCCTAACACCCTGTAGTTCATCACTAACGTTAACACTAACGTTTCTATTGATTCGTAATAGTATTTTTTTATTTTTAACTCCTTCATTAATTAGTTTTCCTTTTATTGTGTTCTTTCTTGCTTTCGATACGGTACTAGAACAGCTAGAAATTTCGTAGTAATAGTGTTGTCATTATAACAGATGGTAATTCTCAGTAATCTACACGGTATACGTTTACGCTGTTAGTCGCTCGTAAAGTTTAACTACTCGATTCACAGTTTAGATACGCGTTTTTTGAGTTCCGTTTTAAAATGGAAGAGGAAACGAATCGAAATGAGCGATTGTTGTTGATGTAATTTTTCTCTTAATTATAGATTGGTATAGTACAGTTTTGGGTTGGAATGTGACGTTTCAGTATGTAGTTATGGAAATGTTGTGGTATTCTAACCAAGTAAACGCTCATCTTCAAGAATGTGAAAACAAAATGCTCATGTTGTTTTGATTTAGCTCAGACAGTTTTCAGTACCAACACGGGAATATTTAGGAAGAAGAAATTTTTAACACTGTCGGAATTGTTTTACTTACTTTCTGCAGACCAAGTCGAGCTACTCTTTTCGTTTGTTTGACATCAAATTGATTGCAAGTAGTTTTACACTTACGCGTCCATTTTAACTTTTATAAGATAAACTTTAATGCCTCAATCCCAGGGTTCCATGGCTTGACAAACTGATGGCTTAAAAGGATATTGACCAATTTGGACCAAATGCTGCCCAGCCATGGGAGTGCTTCCAAATGGTTCCTTGCATCAATTTATACATAAAAAAAAATATTGGTCCCAGCGTTAAAAAGTTATTGCCTTTATACGGAGCCGGCAGGTAACCATAGGAACTCCTCAATCAAATAAGACAGCACCATCGAGTTTGGACTCGTTGAATATGCATTGACAAGTGTTTTACACTAGGCAGTGTCCAGGGTCTGATGATGGAGCCGGAAGGTGGCTATAGGAACTCTTCAACCAAACAAGATAGCACAATCGTGTTTGAACTCGTTGGTTTTGTCTTGATAAGTACCTAGTATAGCCCAAGGTTGCATCCAGGGTCTGGTGATGGAGCCGGAAGGTACCGATAGGAACTCCTCAACCAAACAAGACAGCACCGTCGTGTTTGGACTCGTTGAATATGCATTTGACAAGTGCGTTATACTAGGCAGTGTCCATGGTCTGATGATGGAGCCGGAAGGTGGCCATAGGAACTCCTCAACCAAACAAGATAGCACCATCGTGTTTGGACTCGTTGGCTTTGTCTTGACAAGTACTTAGTATAGTCCAAGGTAGTATCCAGAGTTTGGTGATGGAGCCGGAAAGTACCCATATGAACTCCTCAACCAAACAAGACAGCACCATCGTGTTTGGACTCGTTGAATATGCATTGACAAGTGCTTTACACTACAATGTAAATAATATGCATAAAAATGAAATAAGAATGTGTTGTTTAACATAATTACTGTCATTATTTTTAATAAAATGCGCCATCGGTTGGTTGGTATTCATCAATAAAAAATACTCAACAAAAAATAGTTTTTCTCAAAACTCCGCGGATAGATTTTATTGAGCTTTGGTGTAAAGACTAGTACAAGCCCAAGGAACGTAATGCACTATGTGTCCATTATGGGCAGCACTTGGTCCAACTCCCATATATGGATGGTCAGTAAAAAATATTTAAAATGTAAATGATATACATAAAAATGAAATAAGAATGTGTTGTTTAACATAATTACTGTCATTATTTTTAATAAAATGCTCCATCGGTTGGTTGGTATTCATCAATAAAAAATACTCAACAAAAAATAGTTTTTCTCAAAACTCCGCAAATAGATTTTATTGAGCTTTGGTATACAGACTAGTACAAGCCCAAAGAACATAATGCACTATGTGTCCATTCTGGGCAGCACTTGGCCCAGCTCCCATATATGGATGGTCAGTAAAAAATATTAAACATGTAAATGATATGCATACAACTGAAATAATAATGTGTTGTTTCACATAATTACTGTCATTATTTTTAATAAAATGCGCCATCGGTTGGTTGGTATTCATCAATAAAAAATACTCAACAAAAAATAGTTTTTCTCAAAACTCCTCGGATAGATTTTATTGAGCTTTGGTGTACAGACTAGTACAAACCCAAGAAACATAATGCACTATGTGTCTATTCTGGGCAGCACTTGGCCCAGCTCCCATATATGGATGGTCAGCAAAAAATATTAAACGTGTAAATGATATGCATACAAATGAAATAATAATGTGTTTTTTAACATAATTACTGTCATTATTTAATCACATGCGCCACCGGTTGGTTGGTATTCATCAATAAAAAATGCTCAACAAAAATTCGTTTTTCTCGAAACTCCTCGGATAGATTTTATTGAGCTTTGGTGTACAGACTAGTATAAGCCCAAGGAACATAATGCACTATGTGTCCATTCTGGGCAGCACTTGGTCCAACTCCCATATATGGATGGTCAATGTCCTTTCCCCAGAACATATAAAATGCGACGCAATCAATCATCTCCAACATCCGGTACCTTTGGAAACAGTTAAATCGTTCATTGTCGCGTGCGTCTTTTCACATAAAAACCGTTACATTACAGTTAAAGTTAACGTGAACAGGGCGCATTACACCATTACATCTGTTATCTATTATTGCGTATCGTTTTACGATTATGTTTTGTTTTTATTTTAATACCGTTGAATTTTTTTTTGTAAAAATTGACTTTAAATCGATTTTAAAGTAGAGCGTGTCCCGTTTATTATGTAGTAACGAAGAAATGCTCATAGAACTGCAGTTCTAAGGGCAATTGAGAGGAGTGTCCGAATCTATAGCTTATGAGCAGCGATGGCTTTAGTGTAAGTAGTGGATGAATGAAAGTGGCCAAGGATCGTGCTGACTGCAAGGCCTGATGTTTATTAGTGCATAGGACAGGCTGATGACAGTGATGAAGGAGACTACCGTGCTTTTGTCGTTAATGTACCTGCAGTGCTATACGGAGGGAAGTGCCGTAATTTGCCTATTTGCGTCAAATATTACAATTGCATTGTCGGCACCTCGTTACTTGGCTTGAAATGGTTTGAATATTAATTCAATGCTATAACAAGAGCGGTACTTGTCTACTTGATGTAGTTCGTCTATGCTTTGTTTTAATTCAGTAACTGTATACGATAACCGGGCTTCATTATTGTGTATACGGAAATTGTGCTTTGTTTATCACATGCCTTTTCCCCCATTATTTTTTTACTTTAGTAATTATGTGTTTAGAATTCACGCAAGCCTAAAGTCTATGCAAGTATGTAAAACAAAAGCGACAAGTGAAGTTATAATAAAGGGTTGAACCCTGGCGGTAGGGTGACTAGGTTATGCGATGAAACATTCCGCGCTGAAGGGTAAAGTAAGTTGAATGATGAAGATAATGATGATGGAGAAGATTGCATAGTCTGAATCGAAGAGGATTACTGAAATCGATTACAAAAAAAAAATGGATTGGAATACAATTTTTTTTTTAATTTAAGAGCTAGTGTTCTTGGCGTTGAAGGTTCTTAACTTGAACACCCTTCGTGTTCAATTTTTAGAGTTCATAAATATCGAGAACTTTCATCGAAACCGTGTTATTTGGTCAACAGCACTTAAGTGCATTGTGAGTGGGCCACACACGACTCACTTTATCCCAAAGGGTTATATACCACTTAGAAGTATGCGGGATCGTCATAAAAAACCGTCTCATTATCATGGATTCGTGTGGTCGCGCATCGTAGAGCGTTAAGTGCAGACGGGGTCGCCAGACCGATCCGAGTAGCGACGGAGTGCGCACGCGTGGCGGCCATCTTGAATCTCCAACTGTCACTTGTTGTCCCGCGTTCCGTTTGAATAATAACGTTCGGTAACGCTGTGTGCGCTTAATTTTTATATCGGCTGAAAAGTGTGTGACATTTGTGATTAGTGCAATTAAATTATAATTAATAACAACTCTGTGACTGTGGTACGTAGAGTCGTGATCTAACCTGTGGACTTCGTATTTCGGATTTACTTTCTATCGCTGTAAGTGGCCGTTTTATTATATTTAACTCGTTATGAAGTTAGTAGGTAACCGGAGAAAGTCCATCTTTAAGAGATTCTGTTACAATTGTCTACATATCGCAATATTAGCATAGAAAATGGTCGTTAACAGTAAAACGTTTGAATATGATATTTTAATCCCCTGCTTTGTTGATAGACAATATCGGTCATTGAATATGATGAATAAATTAAACGAGAATTGTAAAAGTATTTAGGATATGTGGTGAATGTAAGCGCTAAATTATTTGCAGAGAACATTCGACACACATAAAGTTAATTATCAAACGGTAATAACTGCAATCATTATCGAAAGCAACGAATCAATGAAATAGCTGAAAACACGATGGAATCGTATTTGTTATCGCGGAATACTGGTTGTACACGACAGGAAACTATGTATGCTATTATCGAGTTTAACGGTTCCTTTTATGTATTTGTGATTATAAACTTCAAGCACTATACCAATTTTAATTATTTCTTCCTTATTTTTTTTTGTCATAACATAAAACTTATTACCAGTATTGCTATTTTCATGTGCCAGGTGATATAGTCGGAAAGTTAATCTATTTTCATCGTCAGCAACGTGTAATTTTTCTTCATAATTGTTATAATTTCAGTTTCCACAGCCACCTGTGGCTTTAATAAACATAAAAGTTAAGACCTTCAACGCTTGACTACGCCACGATTGCTTATTGGCACGAATACTAATAAAATGCCGGTCATTATTTAGGTTACCTACCGCTGTATTGTTAATTACGTGTTTCGTTACCGTTAAAGTATTATTTATTATAATTATGACAAGTGCGACAGACGTCTGGTCGTCCTTAACTGGATTATGTGTTGTGGGTTTTCACTACTAACCTTTGCTTTCTAACTGTAGTCACTCCCTTAACTGTAAGTTTATGTGTAATGTTGTCAGTTATTCTGAACTCTGATTATACTATAGTTTTTATCTCATGGGCTATTAAACAAAGAGTTTCTGTATTGTGTAGGTATTTTTTGTCACTGGGAATGCCCATTAGCTATGATTCATAATTTATGCTCGATTCTGCCTCGGCACTTAGATCATCATTAAGTTTTATTTCAAGTCGAGTTGTAATATGAGACAACCTTTCTTAAATACACTGTATCTTATTTTTATAGCATGCAGTTAATTTTTATCTCATATTTAATGTTTGGACACCTGTCCAAGAGCAAACACCATCATTTCACAATACATGAAATAAAAATAATTTTCAATTACACCTGTAATGGAAAATTATTTTTATTTCATGTATTGTGAAATGATGGTGTTTGCACTTCAATTTTTCATGCGGTGTCTGTGTCTTAGAGGGCAAAGAACTATGGAATCATATCTTAGTTTGTAGGGTCAGTCAGATCGAGTTAATGTGTAATGATCTTCTGATTGCAGATGAAGCTTGAGTCATTATTCAGAATCAGAATAGTGACCAGTAACGCAGGACTATAAAGTAATGTCCTATACAAGTAACAGAGAGAGCTAAGATCTGCTGCCGTTAGCCAATATTCCGCTCTACTTCATCATTTGTGTATGATATGATATAGCTGGATAGACACGTTTTGATTATTCTTACAGGTATTCAATGAGTATTGTTTTTTTTCTAGTATCGTGTTGGAATTGCTATTTTCCGAATTTGCTTTTTCCTGGTTAATATTACCTCAGGTACGTATACCTATAAACCTTCATTTGGCTCCCACGGATTCACCATATTATTGTCCTTTATATTCCAATTGACACACTTTTAACAATAATAATTGAGAATATATTCGAAACACATTAAAGTCCGATCATTCAATAGTTAGCATTCGCCATAATAAATTACTGTCATTCACATCGGCTTGTAAAGAACTTTCTACTTACGTCCGCGCATGGCACACCGACTGCCTTTAAATAATTGCTTTCATAACTTTATCGGCACACATTAAGATTTTAATATTCATTATTCAGGTTTTATTTTGGGAACTTAAGTCTAAGTGCAGAAAAAAAATGTGCGTATTGTGTAAATTGACATGATAAGTTTATTACCTAGTAAACTTAAAATGAAATGCTGATGATAGAAATATTTTCATTCAACTAGAAGTAATGCACACAATTTTTGGAACGCCAACGTCTAGGTACTTACTGACGCAGGGGGCTAGAAGTTGATAAAACTGGAACACTTGGAAATGACGTGTAACTAGAGCATCGAACTAATAAAAATACTGTAATCTCAGTTCTAACAAAACAAACAATAGCTCTGCGATTAACAATAATGTAAACGCAACAAGCAAAACTAAAATGGCACAATGATTTATGAAGCTTCTTAGGACGGTGATAGATCACGTTTAGCACGCACTGGACGAGTAGTGCCAAACAAAACGAACATAACATGATGACAGTCGTTCGTACAAGTTACTCTGAGAAAGAAAAAAAGTAACACAATATGCATAAATGTGACATAAACATTTATCATTATTGATGATAGAAAAATGTAAACCATCTCTATATGAAGAGTACAATCAGAAAAACTAGTCCACATTACTCTAAAGGAAATGTGACGTAATACTTAACTAGAAAAGGAAATGCTTTGATCACTAGCCACGGTTGGCTGACCAAACATTAGTTAGTACAAGTCCAGCAACAATCGAAATGTTTGGAGTTGCCGTACTAGGTACTAGGAAATCCGTAAACACGCCAAACCTTGTTCATATAGCTCCTAGAACTATCGAGGAGGCCATATAAATTGATGAACGTAGTAGTATAGAGAAGAAAGATTCTTGAACGAACTAAAACTAGAAGGTATAGTAAGAAATAATAAAGGTATGGTAATTTTTTTTTTCAAAGCTGTTTATTTGGAAAATCTATGGGAATGCTGCTAGACGAGTGGTTCAGTTTTACAGTCAACTTATTATAAAATACTTCTTTCGAATACGATCACGAGGCATCAAACTATTTTAATTAACATTTCTCATGTGAATCGGTATGGTCGCGTTCTGCATGCGAACGCTCAATTTGACATATACCACAGTACCGCTAAAATCACAAGGTGAAAGTGGGTAAATATAGAAGATCTTTTCATAAGACATTGAATAACTGATAACACAAGATACCATGCAGTAGAGATAATAAAAGATAAAGTTACCGTGTACATAGTCGGCTCTGATAAAAATGCAGTGTCGGCGCCTAAAGAAGGTTGCCTACAACTGGAACTCTATGGACCCACCACGTTGCGAGCTGTGGTTATTATTCATTGATTACACATTGATGTTTTGTATCATTAATAATTTTTTATACAAGCGCCGTGCGCCGGCTTTGATAATGCGTAATAATGAGCTAAGTTTTGTACTATATAGATTTCAAATGGAATCATCATGGAATAGAAAGCGTTATTCTATTGAATGAAATATGATTTACTTCAAATATATCAGCAGAGAGTACGGTTTTTGGGATGTCAATGACCGTGGTCAGCGCCGATATTTTATGTTTCAAAGTAAGTGACCGTTGCTTGCGGCATCAATGTAGGCTGTGCCTATAATTTTGTGGCTCCTGAACAATGGTAACGTGGGCAATAATTCACAGTTAAATGTCTGTTACTTATTGCATATGTATGTATGCAGAGCCACCAATACAGTTAATCTAATAATGGACGAAAATGTTTATGTAGGTTAAAGCAGAAATAAGAGAGTGAATCGTCAGTGCTTTTTTCGGTAAGGTACGCTACTGATCTAGTAAAAGTAAGGGAAAGGTTCCGAATTTTGATATTTGTACCCATTATGTTGACTCGCTCATTGTAACGAATAATGCCGAACATTTGTAGCAGTAATATGTGTATAAACAATCAAATAATACAAGCGAGCTAGTAAAAACAGAGGTCGTAACCGTTCACCATTCGCTTCTCGCCATGCTGCGACCTCGGCTAGTTACAATTGTTCACCAAAGAACGGACGTAGAGTACAAACATGAGTTTATTGTTCTTTTTATTATCATCTACCCCTTGTTTTGATTGTTTGTTTATTTCCATTCAATAGATGCATCTCGAGTCTCGTGGAATCTTATTGATTGTCATATAGAATAATATTCTTATTCTGCTACCCAAATATTATTATTGCTTTGTTTGTATAAAAGTTTATTCAATTGGAACGTCCTGTATTGGTGACCCCATTTGGTACCATAAGTGCTTCGAAATTGCAGCCGATTTGTTTAAGTGATAACGTAATCTTGTCCATGTTGTTGGTGCTCCAGTTAATTCCAATTCTTAACGGCCGATTCTGAAATTTTATGTACATAATATGTACAGCTTCTTACGATTGGAAAAATAAAGTTTTTCATTATGTCATCATTGGTTTCGATATTCATTATGTTTGACAAATTTTAGTCATTCGATTAGCAAAATCCATGACAGAAAATATTCCTCTGTCATGGATTGTGATCAGATAATTCTGATCACACACACTATTTTGCCTGTTTTCATGTCTTTCTACGCAAAATATATTGAGTATTGTTACTTCAAACTTATTCAAATTCTGCCATGGATATTGGATATTCATTGATATAAGTAACTTATTTCTCCATCTTTCACCTGTTTATTTTCCCATAAAGGATCTTATCAAGGGACTGTTTGCGTTTTGAATGCATGCATTATATTCCATCGCCCATTGAAATCAATGAGTTGCAAGCGCGAACGCATCTTGCGATATGCCGTTATGCGGGACCCGTCCACGAGACTTGTTAAGTCAAGATGTATGTGAGTTGAATAGATTGGCGTCATATAAATAACTATATTTAATGTCAGTAGCTTAGACGAACGTCCAATTATTTTGATGAGAGCTCTGTAGATGTCAATAGTTTTCTTTGGCATAATGCTTATCTAAATCTAGAACTATTGGCGAGGTTTGAGGTGAATATAATTATTATCATTGGAAATCTGGAACTCATTAGTAGAATTGAACCCTTCGGAGAATTTTCCACTAACAAAATAATAATATAATGACAAATTGACGGGGAAAAATACCTTGGCTAGTTATCTCTAGACATCGAACTTTTTATTTCCACGATTTTTTTTAATATGGTGCATCTCTGTCTGCTGTGTTTAAATAATATAGAATAAGTAGTAATTTTCCTTAAATTCATTCACATAATTTGTCGTTGATTTTTTGCATCAGAAACTAGGCTTTACTTAAATAACCACCCGTGGTGTTGTTACGAGTTTACGAGTTTCATCTGTAATTGATTATTGTTGGAATTTCTTTATATTCTGTTATTTGATTTTTGTTGAGAAATGCTAGCTCTTGCACCAATAGGTGTTCATTATACAATACTGAGTTGTATATTTCGTTTAGTTCTATTTTACGAGCTGTTCTCGATTATTCAAACTCATGCTGAGAAAATGTTGCTTAAAGTGTATCATTTACTTTTTTGTGATGAACAGTCTTATGTGCTCTTCTAGCATCTTCAGCGATTGCACCCATTGCTACGTCTTTGAAACGTGATGTTTTTTTAACTCCTTTTAGTACTTCTTTCGACTCATCCTCACAACTTAAGGTTTCAAACACAATATACCTCATATATGTATAAGCAGGTGTTAAAAATTAACATTAGAAACTTTAAGAGGTGCCTTAGACCATCAAACTGGATAACTTTTACAATGGGACCAACATTGAAATCGCAAAAAAAAAATTTGCTGTTCCATACTAAAGTTGAATACCGAGTGTAAATCATAGTTGCGAAGTTCATTACCGCGATGGAGTTCAATACTCTAAACTGTATGGAACAGCTGTTTTCTTTTTTCGCGATTTCAAAGTTGTTTCCATAGTAAAAGTTGGTTGATGGTCTAAAGCACGTCTTAATAAGACGTGTTTCCTGTTCCATACAGTTTAGAGTCGACGGTCTTATAGTAGACGTAGTACGACGTAGACGGTCTTATAGTTTGTAAATTTAATTTTTGAACACCCTATTTTCTATGTATTCTATAATCTCAGTTCAGTAATCTGTTTCCATAGTTCGTTGCGTTGCGTGTCATTACGTCGCTCGTACGTTTCAGCCTCGCCTTGGTTCGCCACTCCGGTGTAGAAATCGCCAGTTAAACGCAATTATTTTCATTTTCATTTCCAATTTATTCTTGTTAAACATTTTGTGGTAGGTTTGATCGTTCGTTTGACGCTTAGCTTAGCTTTGTAAGCTATAAACTTTATTGGCTAAATTTTTTTGACCATCAAAAAATTATATGTTATTTTGTCTTCAAAAGTGTTACTAAAATTATTATCTAATAATGAAGATATCACGACGAATGTGTCACTAAACCACGTCTGCCGTCTTCTGTCAATTACATGAGCACGAGTTGATAATAAATAAGTGGTGGCTAGCATTAGTGCTCTTATTTAAATGTCTCTGAATCTCTTATTTGAATTCTGATGCCATGGAGAATATTTTTAGATTGGCATCTTAATTGACACTTAATTAGCTTGCTTCAAATAGAATGAGACCAAAGCGTTAAAAGTATTTTACGGATGTAGATAATACTTTACCAGTTATCTATCATTACAGCAATGTCTTGCATTTGTGAGGGTAGGTACCTAATTAAAACCGGTATGTAAGATGAAACAAAGGGATATTTAAAGGGCATTTCATATAAGTACCGTATTATTGATACTTATGTATACTGCAGGTGCTGGTGCAGAATAGTATTAAACACGCAGGTGTATACTTGCCCTTTCTTTTTATCCTACAACGGTTAAAAGCATTTCTTCGGACCGATATTTTAGTCTTCATAAATGTTTGATGATCTAAAGTAGTAACGTCAGAATGAATGAATTTTAATGGTGCATTCCTTAGTGAAAGGCGTTTTTACACGTTGATGTAATAGCTACTTTACCTAGCTACTTCCAAAACAAGACTGAGAAATGCGTCAAGTTATTCGTAACTTAACTACCGAGTTGCAATAACATTAAAACGAAAAAAACAAATATTTTGTCATAAAAAAAAGGAATGAGATAGTAAGATCTATTACGAAAAAATCAATCGGATTGCAATATAATTTGGTTTGCTGTAAGGAGTCTTCGTCTTTCTATATTTTGAAGAACTTTGTGTTCGTTATTGAAGTTATTAAACTAAACTTGAAGATCACTGTTTAGAGCTTTTACTTAATTTGGGTATCGTTATGTCTGAACGTGACGCCAATTTTGTAACTTTACTGATGCTAGTCACCTTATATGCATCCTTTTATGTAGGTGTATATTTTGATGATTCATAGTTTTTCATAGCTACATATTATTTATACCATACGAATTATAATGTTACTTTTGTTATATAGTGACATGTTTTTATAATAGGTAGGAAAATATTTCAATTGATCACACGTTTTGAAGCGTGCTGTGAATGCTTTAGATATGATGGGGAGGGAAAAAGCTTATCAAACCTAAAATAGTACCTAATGTTATGTATATTAGAATATAAGTTAAAAATAAGAATTAAATTATGGTTATAAAGCTGAATGTGTTGTATGAAGGTCTGAAGGTATGAAGGTCAAAAATTTTATAAATATGTAGGATAATCTGACTTTCGCATCATTCAGGTTGTTTAAAAATGTTAAGTAGGTACTTGACTATTATCACAGCGAAAGGAAGAGTTCATGTTCTGCAATAAAACGCTAAAGGTTTCGACCCAGCCAGGTTTCGTAATAATAGGATAATAGGCCAGAGTCTAGACTTCTGTAAACAAACGTTACTCAAACGACGCGGTGGCAAATAAAATATAAGGTGAGGTTACAACAGACCAATCACATGTTTAGAGATGATTTGTAACTCACGGATTTTGAATTATCACATTATTGGCAATGGATATACCTACATCATTCTATTTATGATGAAATATAAAAAAGTCATAATATGAATGATGCTCTATTATTTTTGCGACGTAGTAGCGTACCTTCGCTATAATGTATGCATGTATTTTTAAATTAATTATAAGTTTGCGTTCGTAAAATTTTGCAACAGTCTAGGCTAATCCAAATTAAAGACTATTTTCATAATTTACTAAGGTGTGGTTCCCTCGTTTAGGAGATTAGTTCAATCGATCGTGTTTTCGCAATGATTATGACAAGATAACTGCTTTCTAGTTTATTAATAATTGACGATAAGTGGGCAGACTCGGGTCGACAAGTTAAATTGGTCAGTTTCTCAGATCATTATATTCCAAAAGACACTTTAGAAAGATTAGTCAGCACAGCAGTCAGTTGTTTTGAAGAGCCTTAAGTTATATAGTTAATAATAAAACAAATTAATCACAACAAATTATCTAGCTAATTAAAATAACCAGCTTATTAATCCTGAATTTTCCAACGCATAAGCAGATCTCAAAACAGAATACACAGAACGTGATGAAAATGAAAATTGTGCTCGGTCGAGCTCAGAATACTCAACTTACAATACATAAACACCTTAATTGACAAAGAAAGTTAACCGTGGTGGAAACACACACTTTCCTAGCGAGGTAACCGTGACCTACCTGAACAGGCACTTTGTTACTACAACAGATAGTTATCTCATGTTCGAGAGCTTGGTGACGGTAATTTGACATGTTGTTGTGTTGGCCGTCAAAATATTGGAGGAGTATTGGGTTAACAAGTTGTTTTTGGTGCTCTAGTTGATATTGTATCTTTGGTAAGTGATTTACATACATACATATACTCAGGCCTTCTTCCCAAGGGGCTAAAACTACTACCGGCTACAATCCTTACATACTCCTTTCCGTTTACGGTCATTCATCTGGTCATACACGCACACCAACATAATGTTAAAGATTGCTATCAAGGTAAATTTGATGATAAGTTGCTTGCAAGGAGAAGATATTGAACTGAGAACAGACAGTGTACTGTAGGTCGAAAGTAACAAGCAGTCAATGAAGAATGTCAGCCAATATTCCAATATGTTTGTCTAAGAAAGGGTTTTCTAAAACAAGAAACCTTTTAGGAAAATGTGCAAACACAATGATAGAATTTCCTTACACATGGCGTCAAATTAAAAGCCTAATTGTTACAAAGAAAGTCGACTTCCCCGTCCATTAGTTTGGTCAACCATTGTGACCTGAACATTGAGCCGTGTCCAACAATCTTGTCACATGATCAGAGACAGTAATGAATATGTACCGGTGAAAAGCTAACTTTAAGTGGCAGTGGTGGATTGAAGCCTTCAATTATGATAGAAGAGGAAGTAGTTATAGATTTTAATAAAAATTCTGTTGCCAACTATTATACATAGACGACGGAATGGCTACTGAATAGGGAAACTATTGGCTTTGTATATTGTTTTTTCCTCATTTTGATTAATTTTAACGTAGTCAATGATATTAAATTAACAGATATGTTATAAGCGCGCAATCATGAAGACTCGAAAACATTCCAATTGTAACGTGTTTACTTGTAATGTTAAAATAAATGAAACGTGGGTATGTGTGCCGCTGCTGCGCGGAAAACTTTTTTCGGTTGTTTTGTGAATGTATAACATATCTGTTAATATAATATCATTGAACGTAGTACAATCCGTAGACGAATAATTTTCTCAAATCAAAATGTCAGCTGGTGAAAAATAAAGACCAATGACATAAAGCTATTTATACATAGTTAGCCATCCACCCGTAAGCTGCTTTAAGGCTCCCGCAGGCAGTCGCGACGCGACGGTGCCGGTTTCCACGAGTTGAATGTGATTTGACAAGACAAGAAAGTAAAGTGAATTTATCGGATTTACTTTAATAGATACAATATTTTGTTTATATTTTCTCGCACCATTACCGTCAATGGAACGTAAATTCCTATCACTGATGTAAATTTTGATTGAATTCGGAATGCAAATTGGTGTCGATTTGATTTGTGGTGTGCGAAAGCCTGCGGTAACTTTCTTACCATTATCGAAATTTAACTTTATTAGTAACGATCGGAAACGTAAGTGAAATCGTAATCGATTCAAATGTTTTCGAATTAATGGGCATGCCAGTAGTGTTGGCAATTTGGCATGCCTTTCATGCGTTGGGTGCCAGATGCTAACTATATAGTTACGTATGATGGAAACACGATTCTTTTTCCATTTATGTGTGGTCATCATCATCTGCCTAACCTTTTTGCAACTTTGTCTGAGTCTATCTTAACTATCCTAACTAATATTATAAATGCGAAAGTGAGTTTGTTTGTTACGCGGCTGAACGGATTTCGATGAAATTTGGCACATGAGTAGACCATGAACTGGAATAGGACATTGGATACTTTTTATCTCTATATTCCTACGGGATCGAGACTTACGCGGCTGAAACCGCGGGCGCAGCTAGTTTCCCATATTATCCAAATAATATATTACAATACTACACAGAAAAAATACTAAGAATATATTCTCTGTCGAAAAGGTTTTGAAGTTTCATGTCAAGAGTCATAAAACTACTTGGCACAAGAACTCTCATGAGTAGCAGTATTAAAGTACTATCGGTGGTACCGGATTTGTAAAACAAGACAATTAATGCCAACTCATTAGCCACTTAACCTGGAAACAAGTAACCGTTGTAATCCGATGAGTTAGCATATATAAGTAGAATAGATGCATCGACACATAAGCCTCTGTGTTTGTATGCTTTGATATTTAAGGCCTTGTGGCGTCTTATAATATAAATTGATAAAATCGTGTAAAGAATTCGATTTAACTTCGTCAGTGAATTGTTACGAATCGATAAAGAAGTTAGAAGTCACGTAGGTATGTAGAAATTTATACAGAGCTAGATTGAGTAACATCTATTGTAGTCTGTTGAGTGATTAATGTACATAGTATAAAACAAAGTCCTCTACCGCCTCTGTCTGTCTGTCTGTTCGCGATAAACTCAAAAACTACTGCACCGATTTTCATGCTGTCTTCACTAATGGATAGAGTGGTTCTCGAGGAAGGTTTTAGTATATGTCGCATCATGACAGCAGGGAGGGGTTATGCTTCCGTCCTCTGACATTGTTGTGGGCTGTTTGTGGATCTCAGGCAATTAAAAGATGATATCAGCTTCTTACACTTAGTTTATGGACACTTAGTTTATACAGTTACACAAATCACAATCAACAACTAATGGCCTAATGAATCTTGTTAATAATATTAGCAGAAATTAAATAATTAAACTTTGGAATTATAATGTGCGCACGCGTCTCATGAACGTGTGACAGTTCCTAGGGATGAAGGGTGACTGGCGCTCCTGTTGTTGCCGCGCCCTCGCCCGTCGGTCCTTAGACTCCGTCATAGCGCACCGACTGAGAGTACTTCAGTCAGCAACACTGTATTTCATGCGACACGGCCATCCTGTGTGACACACGACCTCGTGTGTTCATCCTGAAACAATATTGCACAGAGCACAGTACATCACTTTCACGCTCGGCAATCCTGCCACAAATAGGATACTTATTTGGCTTCTTGTTTTAACAAGAACGATCCTTTTGTTCTTTTAATGTTTATTTTTTTTCAGACTCAAACTCAAGTTTAACATTTCCACATTAGGAATCACCATAGCGTCATAGAATTCGATAACATAATTACAACGATTTCCAGTTGCATTATCCAACAATTTAAACAAGCCGTTTAAACAAACTATTAAAACAAATTGCTTAAACAAACAATTTAAACAATCCGCAGCGGGTCCAAACGTAACAAGTACAAAAACCAGTTCACTTCCTGACGGCTTCACATAGCCCAGCAATAACCATTGCTTACGTGAACCTGCGCACAGGAACACCGAGTCGTCACATGACTCTACGGTCATATAATGACCCGACCCCCAGCTAGAGCCACCAGCGTACCGCGTATCCACGGTGTACCCACACAGTGGGACATGCCGACTTCTAACGGACTACGGCTACTGCGTGACCTCTGCCGTGGCCAATTCGGTCGTGAATTCTGGACGGACCTCGGAGGTCCCGGACTCTCGCTCGGTATCCGCGTTATCTTCATTCATCTCTTCAATGACACTTTGGTTATCCGGCATTTTTCTAACTCTGTCGTGAGCATACTTGTATGTACGTTTTGAATCTAATGCCATTAATTAATAACAGTCTCCTGGTAGAGTTTCAATTACTTTAAAAGTACCTTTAAACTTTGAGTCTAGCTTAGTCTGATTACGTTCCTCATTTTCAATCAAAACAAAATCATCTATTGAAAATTTGTTAAGTTTTTATCAAATCAAATCTTTGCTTTTCATATTCAACAACACGTTTTATGTTATTCACTGCCTCATCCCTAACCTCGGAAATATCAATTGCAGTGTCCTGATCATCTGCCATCAGGGACAACAGACGCGTTACTTTGCCGACCATAATTTCTAAGGGACTAGATTTAGTAGTTCGATTGACTGTACAGTTAATAGCAAGATGAATTTCTCCTAGAGAGTCTTGCCATGACCGATCTTTGTTAGTCTCTATTGCTGTCAGCATAGGTTTTAACACACACTCTACTTCAGTAATTTCTGATAGACGTGGGACCAAGTCAAGTGTATTTCTAAGTGGGTTTCGTTAAAAGAAATCAGCATGGGCCATACACTTACCACTGTTGTATTTTACTTCGAAGTCAAATGATTGAACATAAGCTCACCATCTGTGAACCCTTGGCGTTAAATCAACCTTTTTAAGAGAGCACTTAAGAGAGTTACAGTCGGTTACTACGGTAAACTTTTTACCGTGTAGGTATTGACGGAAATGCTTAAATGCGTTGACGATGGCAAGTGTTTCTAACTCGTATAAGTGGTATCGTGATTCAGCTGGCGATGGTCGCTTGCTTTATTATGCAATAACGCATCGTTTGCCATCTACAATATGAAAAAGAATCCCGCCATACCCTTCAGCACTCATGGTCACACAGAAACCATTACTCAAAATCTCACGATCTATCATAATATCGCTTCGCATATTAACTACAGGCAAAACAAGTAACAAAATCCCCATTACTTGGTCATTCATTTTAATTTTACATAAAATTAGATAAAGGGTACTGACTGCTCTCTAACCCAATGCCTTTTAAATAAACAACTTCGTTTAATCGATTACTAATGAACTTTGTAGCAATGCTTTCTTTAATCAACTAACATTCAGCACCTGAATCATAGTGAAACATAAAACCCTTACCATTATGCTTCAGCATTCCCGTAGACGGCTCGACTACTTACACACACGTCGACTTGCCGCTCGGTCTGAGTCGCACCACTGCCGCCGCGGGCATCTGCGCCGCCGCCGCTGCTGCCGCTGCTGGCGCTGGGGCACCCGGTGGAAATGTAACCTGCCTCGCCACATTTGTAGCAGACTATGGAGCTGGATTGTGGATGTTTCTGGTCCGACTTTATTGATTCAGTGTTTATTGATTTTAGGTTGCTTCTTTTGTTCGTTTCTCTGTTTGCACGGCATTCTGATTGTTTGTGTCCGGATTTTCCGCAGTGAAAACATTTCAGTAAACTTGGCAGTGTCCTCTGAAGTTTTTCAGGTACATTGGTTGAATCTCGGTCTCCGGTCACTTTTCGTTTCAAATACGATAACGCTTGCAACTCTTGTTGTAATTTCTGTCGTGATGTGATTTCGGTTGTAAAAGCGAGCTTTTGTACTCGAGTATCAAATTGCGATACGTGTGTGAGTACAGTCGACAAAGCCACTTGTTCTAAAGTCGCATTCTTCCAACTATTCAATAATGACGTCACCAAACGGCTCGAGTATGCGGATCCCTTTAAGGCCTTACTGATCACCACAATAAGCTGACTGCCTTCTATTGGGTTATCACCAAAACATAATTCCGTTGTTGAACACCAAGACAAAGCATCCGAATCTTGTTTTTCGGGGTTAAATTCAGGCAAGGCTAAATTAGTACTCACATTTGGGCTCTTCAGTGTTTGAATCAGACTTTCCATTTGCTTGTTCTGCATTTCAAATAGTAATCTCCATTTCGTATCTTCATCAGTGACATCTCTTATATTTCTAGTTGCCCGAGGTGATCCCGCTTCTGATGTCGCATCATGACAGCAGGGAGGGGTTATGCTTCCGTCCTCTGACATTGTTGTGGGCTGTTTGTGGATCTCAGGCAATTAAAAGATGATATTAGCTTCTTACACTTAGTTTATGGACACTTAGTTTATACAGTTACACAAATCACAATCAACAACTAATGGCCTAATTAATCTTGTTAATAATATTAACAGAAATTAAATAATTAAACTTTGGAATTATAATGTGCGCACGCGTCTCATGAACGTGTGACAGTTCCTAGGGATGAAGGGTGACTGGCGCTCCTGTTGTTGCCGCGCCCTCGCCCGTCGGTCCTTAGACTCCGTCATAGCGCACCGACTGAGAGTACTTCAGTCAGCAACACTGTATTTCATGCGACATATATAATAGCCGACATCTACGCGTGTGAAGCCGCGGGCATCAGCTAGTAAGTTATAAAGGCTCTTACATAATGGCGCGATTCGCCGCGCGACGCGAATTTGAACAAAACAATTTCTGAGAAAACTTCACGGCGAACAATGCGGCGGCGTCGCGTCGTGCGGCGAATCGCGCCAGTATGTAAGAGCCTTTAAAGTTAATTTTGTTGCAGTAGGTATCTCTTTTAAGTTGACGGGTGATAATAGTTTATTGAAATTATCTGAGCAGGTATTTTAAGTCTTTCTCAGTTTCTTTCATGAAATTCTGAGCAAATTGGTTTTCAATCGACATCATAATATTAGAAATCTTTCGAAATAGTTAGAGCATCTCGTTCGTGACTTATTTTCATTTCATAGACAAGTGTGAGAATATCTTTGATCAATAATACTTTTTGCTCAATTGATCTAGTCTATGCCCAAGATGATGATTTATTGTGATTGATCTACTGATTGCCATTTCACAAAGTGAGATGTTTATTTGTTTTAACTAATTTGTTATCACGAAACACACAGCTTATGTAAATGTTGCTATGCTACTATAATTTGAAGTACCTATATTGTTCATAATTACGGCGTAGAATAATGGCCCAGCATTGTGCATTGTGGTTTTTACGAACCTTATGTTTTTAAGTACTGTGTAATCTCAAGTAGGTACACGTACTTATTACCAAGAATTTTATTTTCTCTTTAAATACCATAGCAAGCTTTTATGAGTTTGAGGTAAATATATAATTTTATGTTATACTCGAAATAAAAGCATGTAGGTAATATGGTTTATATACAAAAGGTATACTGTTCTAGTCACACATTTTATTTTAGTCATATATGTTTAATTTTCAAGTATTAGGATATCTATTAATTTTCGTGTAAGTAGCTTACTGAAGCCTATAAGGCTCCAACACAAACGAAATGGAGCACAATTAATTGATTTCATCTTCACTGACGCAAGAAGGTCGAAAAACACTAAAAAGACGAAATGCTCGACCAAAAGTTTATTTAGTAAAGTAATAAACTTTTTCATACTTATGGCGTCTCTAAAGTTCCAATATAATGGAGCAACCATTAATTCTTATTTAAACCAAATGATAGTTTAAAGTGCAACCTTTTAGCGAATTGGTAAATGGAAACCTTCTTTTGGAGAAATAAATTCTTGAAAGCGATAAGCGAAAAGTTCAACTACTAACTGATGGCCAATTTCCACAATGCAGTTTTTGAGATAAGCCTGAAAATAGCCACGTACACACGGCTACACATCAAGCTATACGTTTCCAGTATAAGCTGATCTCGCATTGTACAGAAATCCTATACAATGCCAGATCAGCATAAACTGGAAATATATAGCTTGATGTGGAGCCCTGTGTACATACGTAGTCGAGAACTTTATAGTAATTACCTATCTATCTCAAATCAATAGGTACATTTTAATAAATTAAAGCTGCATTTCGGGTCTGTATGACCGCGTTGTTCTTCTAAACTACGCAACTGATTTTGATGCGGTTCTCACCATCATTTAGAGAATTTATTCCGGAAGGTATAGGACAATACATTATTTTTAAACTACATAAATAATAAAGATTTCTCGATGTTTTGTCAAGTCGTAAAAACAGTGCGAAGCACTAGCAATAGCAATCTTATAATTTTGTTTTTCTGATTTAATTTCAATGAGTTACCTTTCATGAACGGGGACTCGTCAAGGTTCTAACCTTGATTCAAATAGTTTAAATATGCTCTATTTTACTCGTTTCTGGGTTAACACAAGGAAATGATTTGCATCTTGCTTTGTTCTTGTTTATATTTTGGAAATTTCAGTTATGATAAGGCAATAAGGACCAATATTGACAAATAAACCATAGTATTATGTAAGACAGGAATGGAGCTTAATTCATCAATTTAAAGTTTTTATCAAGTTATCAAAATAACAATAAATAATTTCCCATTAAAGTTGTTAAAGCATTTAGAAGGGAAAACTTTAGTAAAACAAGCTCGCGTAACAGCCCTACCGCGGAAAGCGATTCTTATCAAAACGGGTCGATGACTCGGGTTCAATAAACTTATCAAGCCGAAACTAATTCAAATGTAATAAATCGTTTTACGTCAAGCGACTCACAAATTAATTACGTTATTTGATTTCACGGTTTTGTATATTTTAATTCTGACGGCGTGTTAGTATTGGATCTTAACGTTAATGTTGTCACAATGAATGTTACTTAACTTTACGTTTTTTTTACGGTCTCCAATTGTAAATATCTGTACATGAACCAATCACTTAGTGATAAAAACATTGAAAAACACCGCTGGTTTCAAATAAACGATGAAAATATATTTTTTATCTACACCCATGCTATAAATCCTCTATAAAAGTTCCTGAAACAGTTAGGTTATTGCCAACATTAAAACAACCAGTGTCATAGTAACCATAATATCATCCAAACGGGTGTTATAATGTTGTACTGAATTTCATTATGCGACTCATTTAAAAAAAAGAACATTGTCATTCACGAGCATTTCGCTAACAAAGCACCGTAATTCAAAAACAAAAGACATTCGAATTCGAAAAATTCGAATTCACGTCGTTCCGCACCATTTTTGTTCGATAATGGTATTGCAAAGAAACTTTTATAGAAGATTCATATCATGGGTGTAGATAAAATCGCTCCGAATCAGAAGGTTCTTGTATGCAACTGTAAATAATTAGGTATTAAATACCCCTTATTATATAACAGTTACATAAATAACTATACTGTGATTGTAACCTGCACCCTAATTGCGTAATGTACGAGGAATCGGTTTGAAACTAGTCTAATCCATTGATCATGAGTTCGAAAAAAATCTGTTCAACAACGTAACTTACGAAATTATGAAGCAATGGATTAGACATTTGTTTCAAACCGATTCCAATACTGACCGATCGTGCATTACGCAATTAGGGTGCAGATGTCTGCGGGAAAGTCCGAAACTGCGGGTAAGTCCGAAAGGGATACCGGGGCCTTTGGCAACAGGCAACTGAAGGAACACGGGTGGGTTTTAGTCAGTAAAAGTTTGACACGCCTTTCCGCTCCGCCTAGAGCGGGAGAAGTAATTAGATGATTTACCAGCCTCAAAAAAAAAGAGTGCAGATGTAGTTGCGTTGTAAATAAACAAATATATAAAACTGCAGTGAACGAGTTTAACGTTTAACAGGCTGTTATAAGAAATGAGTACCTACTTAACCATTTTTGTAATTTCCATTTTTCCATAACCTACGACACTGTTTAAACGCAATAAAAATTGTATCATAAAAATGCTCAGCCAGTGTTCAAATTCGAAGATATAACGATTGCAGCGATTATCAAAGAGAAACTATTCCATGGGATACACAAATAAAAACTTTCTCATTTATACGCCTGTCTTTAACGTAATTAAACGGAAAACATATGGGTAAAAGTTTGCGAAATCGATTCGACGACACTTAAAAGATTCCTGTGTGCAAAGCTAACGAATAGCAATTAAAGTAAATCACCCTTTTCACTGAGAAACGTAAGTGTTAATAGTAAAATTGTTTAGCATGTTACAGACCATTCGTGTTTTTAGAAGATGCGGCTCGAAGGACCAAAAATTAATACTGGTCTTGGCAACATAGAGTATCTAGGTAGGTAATTGATCTTTACTGCTGATTAAAATAGAATGAATACTTAAAGATAAAGTCCTTTTAGTACGCAACTGTTGCATAATAATATTATTTCCATTAAAAATAATACCCGAAGGTTGAACCGATCTAACAAGATCTAGGTCTCAGCAGTAAACTGATAAGCTTTCCTGTTCTATTAAAACCCTTCCAATAACTATATTCAACGTAATGTCTTAATCTACTGCATACAGATTGCATTAATTAACTGCTTCATAAATTATACAATTCTTTGATAGGTCACCTTGCAGGAGCCTTGATCCAGTAGTTGGTCTGCGCATTCCGATCTAAGTGCATAAATCCGTTTGTTGTGTTGTTAAGCACTTAATAATGCTTTCACTTTCATAAAAATGTGCGTGAAACGGAACGGAGAACAATAAGTCTTAAACAAAAGTGTTGGTGTTGTTTGTATTGTTTAAAGTGTCAATTAAAGTGATGTCATATAGATAATCGTTTGTATGACTTCATGCCGTATTAAAACTCATAATATGATGAGGTACTTTATAATATTGTAGGATAAGTCATTGCAATAAAAAAATTATTAAAATATGTAGAATTTCATAGTAAGCTAAGATGAAAAATTAAAAAATTGAAAAATTCTTAAATCGATTTTCTAAATCCTTAATTTAGAAAATCGATTTATGAATGCCAGTAGTTGCAGCTATAGAAATTATGTAGTAGAAGATCGACTGTTATAATCGAGAATACAGTTCAAAAATCAAAGCAATTTTGTACAAAATGGACCTCTAAAACATCAACGAAAAGTATTGTATGTGTAGGTAGACATAATGATGTTTATTGTCTCTCACAATGATGGTCCAAGAATGATGCAACGAGAGACTCCAAATAGTTGGGTTCAAATGTAACGAAGCATATCGGCTTTCGGAGAAAGTGAACTATTTCTAACAGACATTATTTTACTTTTTCTTTGTATCTCTAATGCTCCAGACGAGGTAATGGCAGGAAATGTTTATGATAATTTCATTGCCCATTATACTTATGGGTTGTAAAATCATGATCAATGTTATGGTAAAATGTAACAATTTGATAAGAATATCGAGCACTTACGGTTGTCTCATTAACATTGTTGAACAAGATATGAGGGTATACCAATTAAACGCATTTACAATTAACGTTTCAAATAAACCTCTTTGTGATCCAATATCCTTTCTACTTCTCTATAATCTTAACGAATGGAAACTTGTTCAGTATTCAACCACAAAAATTATTGAATCACTTTTCTCGTTGTCTTTATTTTCCTCCATAACTTAGTAAGAGGAAAAGAAACTTAGATTTACTGGCCGCGTCTGTTTCGACGAAATATTATGTGGTTTCTTCAAAGGCATATGTGTCATCATCAGCCTACCGCAGTAGCCTTTATGAAGGTTAGAAAATACAAAGCAATGGTGACTCGACTGATGATGAAACAGGGACCCCTCATGGTCTCCTAATGGCTGCAATGCCAAGTAACACCTGCAGAGCTATTCTAATATGGCCGCAGACAATACTTGAGTCGATTACAAATGACCAGATGATATCAATCATTCACCGCACAGTTTCGCAACTTAATTGGCATTATTAATTGTTGCTGTTGCATTATCAACGTTATGGTCATGGCTTTTTCCCATACAAATTCATTATAGGGTTGCCTATTGTATTTTTATTCGACAAGGTTTTCCGATACTCACTTGGTATCTATTCAACTTGGCTCTGGTGCTTTATCTGAATCTCTGTTAGTGTGCTTTTCAGGCTTTTCAATCCCGTTCTGTATATTTATTATTATTAATCAGAATTGTTGCCTTTCATTTCGTTAATTATCGAAACTATCATGCTATATTATTTGAAGCATTTTTTTTTAACTTGAAGAAATGTCTTGTGGGTAAGCTGATCGCCAATACTGCTTAATGATTTTTAGTTCTGACATGTCATAAAGAATAATGATTTATGATAGAGCCTTAAAAGTTTTCCATAATTTATTAGTCATCAATTTTTGACCTGCCATACCCTGCAAGACCTTGAGTTCTATGGCGTTACAAGATTTATGAGGTAACACTCACGAACTGCTCTAAATCATGAAGTTCATTTGAATACAATACGCGTTATGTTTGAAACCTGTCCGCTAAGCTCGGGTATTTCGTCAGGTAACTCCTGTAACAATTATGAGCTGACATTATTAAAACTTGTTTCGTTGGCTTCGACGTGTGTATAACATGTAGATATTGTGATAGGTGACGTTAATCTTGATCATTCACTGTAGGATATAGTAGCATTGTAATTTAGTTGCTTTGTTTTGATTTGATTTGAGTATCTTCATTATCTGTGTTTTCAGTATCATTAACTTCTTGTTTATCATTTACATCATCTACATTAACGCACCTTACTATTACTATTTCACAGCTAAGCGTAATTTCATTATCGTATCGTAATTATGTTGTCATAATCCAATTCCCAGAAGAAATGTTACCATACACGAATATTCCCACATATAGGTGTGGTGTTATTTTACTCTATTCTTGCAAATTATTTTTGCTAACCAACATGAAATCCTATTTACGATATTGACAAGCATTGCTGCACTGTTTTAAAACAAGTCTAGCTTGCTGACTTTGTTTTTGTTGACGTTGTTTTAAATTGATAAAACTGCTGGCTATTAAGCCTCGTACAGACAGGCGCGATATCGCGCGCGCGACAAGAGTTGCGCTGCCTGTAGCACCTGCGATATCGCGCCAGTTTATAAGGTCGAGCTGTAGCATACTTCATAATTCTTTTTATTTGATATATTTTGTATCCATAGCTTTGTTTTAACGGGATTATAAACAGCTATTGAGATCGAATTTATATATTTTATTTTAATAGTTTTTTATTTCAAACGGTCCGACTTCTGCTTAAGTTAAAATAATATATCTGACCAAACATGGCTTTTCACTGTTTAAATACACGTAAATCTCAAAAAATACTTTTGTTGTATGTAGACTATTTACAACTTAAGTGGAACAGTTAACTTGTTAATTTAATTTCAGTTACGTAAACATAAAGGAACATAACTTTATTGGTGAATTAACTGTTACTGGAAACTTTATTACCCACAATAGTTAATAAACATCGTTTTATATGTTCAAGCAACTAAGCGATCGTAACAATGGGACGGATGCGTTTCCTGCAAGTATGCAAGGAGCCCACACTTCGTAGAACGTCATATTATTTGAATACATAAGCGTTGCTTTATACTAAGAAGTTCACGCTTTTGTGTGATCAGGATAGGATCGACGTTTTGTCGCTTGAATGAATATTTGTTGTTGACAGGGTTGGTTCCAAACCTTTCGTGTTTGGAATCTCACTTCTCTTTACAAAAGTATTATATGTAACGACTTTGTTTTTTAGGACCTGTTTCATTACCTTCTGTTAGACACAATGGCAATCCAGGTCCAGAATTGAAATGAATGGAAGCAGGGAGCCTAAACCGGCCACATTAGCAATTCCTCTAAAAGCAGTTCATTGCCTGAATATCAGCTGTCATTAGCAATAGGGAATATGCATGTGATTCAAATATGGGTCAAATATTTTTTTCTATAAACTATTTTACTTCAGAATTAAGCCTCCATCAATATTTTTTAATAAAATTTCTTTTTGAGCGAGAAATTAATTTTTAAAAAGTCCCAAAAAACTGTGGGTAATTCAAATACTTGAAAAGGCTAAGAGCGGATGTGACGTAACAATCCGGGCTAACAATCAAAATGTCAATGTCAAGTCAATCAACAAGTGTCAAGTCAATGTCAAACGCTCATAGAAAAAGGAGTGTTTGACGTTGACTTGACAGTTGCTTGTCTGTTTTCACGAACTGTGACGTCACCACACCAAGCGCGCCAAATGGAGGGCGTTTAAATAGCCCGGATCTGTTGGATATTTTTAAACATTTTTTTAACTACTTTAAATTGCTTTTTTGCCGTCGAATTTTTTTTTACTATTATTTGACGATGTAAACTATCGAATAAAAATATTAAAAAAATACATGCATATTCCCTATTCCTCTAATTTGACATATAATCAATTCATAATTTGTAGCCATTTTACGAATCTCCATAGAAAACTGTCAAACAGATGAATTATTTCGTACCTAATATGAATCGCACGCAGATCATATTATAAATTGTCAATTTGTGACATTTTACGATGATTCATAATATTTTACTATTATGATTCTGCCAAAGTGGATGTTTTAAGCCCCCAGAGCTTTGGTAAAACAAGGTCTAAATCCTTGTAGACGCTTAGCAGAATATTCTCTTCCCAACAGGCAGTTATTACCAAATTATTGCTTGTAATTGAATCAGTCATTGTCTGTTCTTTATCGTGAGTCATGTCCTCAATAAAGGGTCCATGACGATCTGTAATTTTTAAAGCTTTTCAAAGTTAATGTAGTGTAAGATCTTTTACCATATAGAGTGTCATGCAGTTCGGTACCGCTGTAGTTGGTAGAGAATCACGAATTGTCTCCAATATCATTGTGGCTATTACACTGCGATCTGCAATCGATACTCTGGGCAACAATGAGTATACTGCAGTCCTTATTCACACGGGGATACTATTATATTATTATGAGTATTGTGTACTCTTTAAGCTATGTTAGTAAATAGTGTTCAATTCAAAGTTGTTCAATTGTGGATGAATTTATATCGATCTGTTTAACTATAGAGAACTGCGGCACATTGAGATTACGTGAATCACCGTCCAAACGGGTAAACTGTAGGCAATTGTTTCGTATACCAAATTAATAAAATGCAGAAGCAGAAGGCTTGAGTTTATCTATGTATGTATTAATATAATTAGTGATATTTTTTTACAAGCTTTACAAGCATTGTTAACCGCCTTCCACTACGGCCACTACCAAAATATTTGCGAACTCGTGAACGAATCTTGCTTAAAGCGGTTGCTGTTATTATAATAATGTTATTTATGACCATTAAATGGAGCTTCTTAGTGAAAGTACAGGCCGATGGCAGTAAGAGGTCAATTAGCCTTTTTTAGGTACTGGATGAATACAATCTAACATGATATTTATTATCTTTCTTTGCATTTTAAGTTTTTAACAGTTGCTGCCAGTCTAGACTGGCAGCAACTGTTAATAACTTAAAAGTACTTGGAACTAGTTCCAAGTACTTTTATACTCTTGTATTTTGAATACTAGTCCTTTTCATTATAATTATTATCTTATAAATCGTATTCCTATAATTTACCTAAAATATATTTCTACGGCAATAGAGAGATGATTGATCACTAGTCCAACGCCTTATCCATTTGGCTATTGTTGCTTCAATGGAGCATTCTGCTATAAATCTCAGTAATAACCAGGAATTGGTGCTGTATCTGATAAATCGCGATAGAGTCGACCCGTCCCGTCCTTTATAACATTCGGACCTAATACGGTTATCGGACGATCGAACTTTTGATGTACGATTGTACACTTTGGGGTTGGTCCGTCGATGGGTGACCATTTTCACATATCGAGACTCCTCCGTGCCTCGGAAAGCACGTTAAGCCGTTGGTCCCGGCTGTCATTTGTGGATCTTTGACAGTCGTTACGAGTCGTCAGAAGTACGAAAGTCTGACAACCAGTCTAACCAAGGGGTATCGTATTACCCAGTTACTGGGTTGTGGAGGTCAGATAGGCAGTCGCTCCATGTAAAATACTGGTATTCAGCTGCATCCGGTTAGACCCCAACATAGTTGGGAAAAGGCTAGGCAGATGATGATGTACACTTCTGTTCAATGCTTTGAGAATTAAAGGTAACCATTACAATATGATTCGGAACTTCAGTTAAAATTACAAGATTGTCACTTCAAGAAATTTTTCGCTCGACCATACTAAATTCTCAAGTCATTCTTAGCTTGAAGTTTGATTACAAAATCATTTTTTACTTCCCTTCCTAAATCAGTAGTAGCAGTGTTACATAATATACATGGACTAGAATTGTTATGCCTTTTAATAGTATTAATAGGAGATGAGGTGACTGACCGTACGCACAAAAAACTTACTACACAACTTTAGATCGGCACGTTTGGTTCTCGCTCAATAATAGGTGCCAATCTAGCTGCTGCAAGTTGTCTTATTTGGCCATCTAGATTCCTTGTTACTTAATCATTGCTCGTATTAATATCCTCTATAAATGTCAGACATTCTGTTGCTATGACTCCTTGAGCGTCGGCTTTAGGATTTATTACAAACTGTTTGTGAACTTGTTAAAGTAGGTAAATAGGCTAATGATGTATTTTTTTTTTCGAAGTAAACTGTTCTACCATCATTTCTTTGTTCAAGTGGCGATATAAAAGTGTCATAATGGCGAGAGGTTAAGTATGAATCTACCTTTTCCCATTTTGTGTTCAAAGAAGTGATTAGGATAATAACTATGAAATAGATTGACTATAGCATTCAAAGATCATAAGAGCTTTTAAAGGATTGGAAAAAGCTTCACAACTTAAAAAAAAAAAAAAGTCTTTAATGTAAGTGATGGAGTTGAAAACTTAAATATTATACCAAGTGCACGTTTTCCGTGAGTTGTAAGAGTCAATATAGTGGAAACTGGTTGGTTTAAAGGTGCTAATAGGTGATAGGCCAGCGACCTGGCATCTGTGTATTGAGTTCTTTAAATACAATATGCTATGGGTATTTGGAGTTGCATTCATATTGGAAAGCTGCATTCAGATGTCTTCTGCATTGGTTATTTTTTAAGAAACTACAATAATTTATGCCGCTGCATGGGTTTACTTCTTTCACAACTGCGTTATTTTTAGATTCCAACACAAAACCTATTTATGTTACGCAACAATTGCACAAACAAAACTATGATATTCTACTAATAAACCGTAATGTTTCACGACTATAATATTATGGTCCACAGATTGTTCTGTATGTGGTCGTTATTTCAATGTCGACAAAAGGTTAATGACTCAGAAAATTGATGGCATCTGCGTTCCGCTCCCATGTGCTGCAGTGCCGTTTGTTATTGTTTGATCATCTTGATGTACGAGTACATTGTTCGATTTTATTGCTTACAAGTTATTGCCTGTGGCTTTGTCTGTGGGACTTTCGGTATTGGACAAAAAAGTGGTTTCTAAGAAATTGAAATTGATAAAAGGTGTGAGAGTCCTGTTTTTTGGAAAAAGTTTACTGCTCTCATTTTCAATATTGCATCATCATGATTATCAGTCTTGGACCCACACTACACTACACCTCAAAACTTTATACCACCAGCTTCAAATAAAAGAATCATTATGAGTGCATCTGTTATTTAAAGCTGTGTATAAAGTGGATATTCTAGGAGGCAGGTACTCTCTCTTATCAAGTATTTTTTACTTACATTACGTCTGTGCTTCCTCCAAATTTTCCTTCTCGAATCGTTCGTGCATTCATAATTATGATTTTAACTCTGTTATGTTTCATTTGGCTGCTATTGACCCGCAATTCAGTTCGGAGACGTCATTTTACTTTTACTCTCTGACCCCCTTCCGTTGGTGCGGATGTTATTATCTTCGTGTGAAGGAGGCTTTTAACGGTATCATTAATATTGATTGTTTGTTGACGGGATTGTCCTGAATTTATAAAAGGACAATATTAACAGCTAGAGTCTGTGGTGGTGACTCATTAGTGTGCTGTTGTTATTAAGATGATTAATCCGTATTAAAAAAAGATAAAACGGATATATCTGATAGTGTAGTTACAGCAGCTACACAGACGGTTAATTTTCAATACTTTGTTGATTTATTACTGTTCTCTTTTGTATAGTTTTACTTTCAAGCCTACTTTATAGCCGTACAGCAGTAATACCTAAGTACTTTCTAAAGAATCCGGTGGAAGCAACCGCGGATGCTTGCCAACTGCCAAGACGAGGTGTGTCGGACGCGCAGTGTGTGACTAAGCTTAATGCGCGGTTCCGTTAGCGCGTGCGCAGTGCGACCCTACGCGGACGATAGAAAAATGTTGGAATAGAGGTGCGACTTTTTCTAAATGACGCAGGCGGCGGGTTTTTGCTTCACGGTCGATTATGTGAAGGTGTGAAGATATTTTGTGTAGTTAGGGCCTAGATGGAGAATTCTTTGAAGTAGCTTAGAGAGGTTAATCGATAAAAATGATTAAGTAGAAAATGTAATGATTAAGTAAAAATAAAAAGTACGCAAGGCTATTAGTAGTATTACTAGAACAGGGTTTTCAAGAGTGCGAACTAGGTACTTATTTACAGTATTACTTTTTGATGAACCTATTTCATAAGTGCGATTATTATGTGTCAGAGGCTAAAAAGTAAGCTGAATGTGTATGGACAGTTCTTTTCTTCCCAATATGGCCTTCTTATAGTCCTTCAGACAGCATTTCCGCCACGGCGCGGCGGCGGTCAATCTCAACAGAGATATTCCTTCGGCGCGGGAGACATTAAAAACGTCCTATAAAGCGGCACCAAATCGAAACACGTACTTACGCTAAACATTTCATTTCGAGTCACGTCACGCTATCGACCCTACAATTATAGTCATTATTTCTTCTATCATGTCATTTACTGGTGAATTACATAAAGCTTTAATTAATTTGCCATTTGTAAGCTTTTGAAAAGCAGCAGTTTGTAAAATATTAATTTAAGTCTGGTCTATTTTTATCGAATTTAATATGAATAATATAATTGAAAATAATTTAAAATAAATCACAACTTTAGCAGATTTATTTTGAAGAGAACAAAAATTATGTTTTTTTTTATGTATTCTTTTCAAATTCGATTGTTTTTATGTTTGTTTGTTTTCTAGACCATGTGACGAATACACTTTCAATGTATTGAGTCAAAATAGTGACGAATTTACTTTGTGGCGAATGTACAATAACCCATTTAAATATCTGTTATATAGTTTTGTTTTTCCTTTTCCCTTGGTATTGTTCTGCTTGCAATATGTAGTGTATTCATATCGCTCAGATCCATTTGTGGTTGTAGATTGTTCATCATTAGGTCCACAGTCCACCACATCAAGCTTAGAAATAGACAAGTAGGTAAGAGTGTCAGAAACGAAGCTCTACGAAGCTTCTTGGCGTGCAATATTTACAACTGTGCTGCATAGAAAATCATGTTTATTTTTAATAATTAAAAATCATGTTTATTTTTATTTTTAATAATTAAAAATCATGTTTATTTTTATTTTTAATAATTAAAAATCATGTTTATTTTTATTTTTAATAATTAAAAATCATGTTTATTTTTATTTTAAATCTTAATTAATAATCATGTTTATTTTTAATTTGTCTTCATTTCATCTGTATCTGAAGAAAGGAATTTTTCAACATTTGGTCTGGTCCAATCTAAGCTTCCGAACAGGTTGAGAAATTAAAAGGCGGCAAAATGTTGCCTTTTAAACATTTATAATAAATAGTTGTTGTTGGTTGATACTGATAACATAGTTTACATTAAAAAATAAACCCTGTCCATTTAAATAACTATTTATCTTTTATGTACTGATTTGATTATTATTATTCTAAGTAATCCATGAACTTTTATGAAAAAAATCAAGCTTGATATAAATCAATCGATCAACCCTAGTACTGCAATCATCACACTACATAACCAGACACATGCAAACCCGTACCGGAATCTCGTAACAGTTAAACCAGAAAGCGCATTAGCATGTGCTCACCATTTCTAATTAAATACAATTTCACACTGCACTGGCGTGCGCGCAGATCTTCTACCACTATACCTTTCTACTGTGCTATTATAACGTACAGACATCAATTAAATCACGCTCCATAGACAAACTAATCTAACATAGCGATACGAGGCATGATTGAGGTACTATGTACTAAAATAGTGCGTACTTTTTCATCTCTACAACCACTACTTTCTTACTTATTTCTTTTGTCTTTCTATTTTAGGGCCGCATTTCTTTTTTTTTCTTTTTGAAAACGATTGTATTAATTTGTAATGTGTGCCTTGTATCTCTAAAGGTATCTAATCGTTTTTTCTCATAGCCAGTAAGTAGCGGTATGTCTCATTGGGTAAATAGAGCAGCGAGAACAATGATGCGTCTACCGCACTCTTTTTTGTCATAATAACCGTTAATCTGACAACACTGATGGGAAAATTAAACTCGGCCATATTGTTTCTCACTAAATATTGTTTTTTATTGTTGCAGGTAAGTTCTGGGATTATCTGAGGCTCGGGAATCGATCGATCGAGTGGAGTAAGTTGCGTCATAGATTAGTATCGGTAGATAGCGGAAGTTTGCTGACTTCCAATATTGGCGCAGTGGCTGAGTGATTAGATCCCTCGCTTTTGGTTGCGGATTCGATTCTCTCGTGGCGCATATATTTTTTGGTCTGGCAGATGTGTAATTTATCTCTATAAACGCATCTACTTTGTGGGGGTGTGCCTAAGATGGGCCAGACTTTCTGGCAAAATCGAAAAGCCCTCTCTTGCTATAGATATGAACGATCGTGAACTTTTTGATTGGTTTCGTCTTGAAACTTATTAGGTAGTCAGAATAATAGGTTTCTAATTACAATGTTGTAACTATAAAGCGAAGATGGTACCTACATCACAGAATCCCTCTGTTGCCGAAGTCACGACACCCACAATGATGGAGCAATGTTGTAGGCGGGACCAGGACCACACAATAATTAGTTGTGCTTACTCAAACCAAGTAGGCAAATTATCAATATTTAAGTTTAACTAAGTTCTGATTTAGGTACTAGTGTAAACCGGAAAGCCTAGGTACAGCCCCTCTCTTTTTGTGTAAAATGGTCAACGCGGCTTTCTTAAGAGCAGGAAAAATTATGTAAATCAAATCAAATCAAATCAAAGCACATCAATCAAAGAGAATGAGCACTTTTCGAACGCCAAAATTACTTATAAGACAGTCCCCTAAAACGCCCACCCTTCACCAGTTCCTAGTGCTTAAGCGTGGAAGAAGAAGTGGCGCAACATACTACCCAACAGCACAGCTAGTTGTTGCAGCTGTCTGAAAAAAAAAACAATTACACTTTATGGTTTGAAAATGCCATCACTGTAGGAAAGCTTGGTCTTTCTAGTCCCTTACATGTATGAAACTAATATACTAAGCTAGGTGAAACGTCTTCCACCTTCGGTCTGATCATCACTTACCATCAGGTGAGATGATGGCTAAGAGCTGCCGATCGTGGTAAAAAAAAAAATACCTTTACCTTACAGAAGAATAATTACAGGCAATTATGTAAGTTAATTAAAAAACAAGACAGGATACTAAATACGCTGATTAGAGAAAAGACAAAAATTACTGATGTTCTTACCAAAATAGACCAAAAAAAGTGGAGATGGACAGGTCACATGTTAAGAGGCACTCAAGACAAATGGGGTAAAGTGATGACTGAAGTGTACCAGAGATGGCAAAAGGAACAGGGGAGACATTATACAAGATTTGAATTCGAATTGAAGCTTACAGTGGGTCCAAATTGGAGAAGAGTTGCGAGAGATAGGACCCAGTGGAAGTCGAATCGTTAGAGAAAACCTTTGCCAAAAGGCACACTGAACTAAGAGACATTCTGTAAACTACTGAAAAACACCACAACGCAATGATGTTCAGAATAAAAGGGCTTATTATTATTATTGCCATTTCTAAATCCAGGTTGTAGGTACGTTACGTTACAGAGAAAACAGACTACCGTTTACTTGCTATGTTTGCTATCAATTACCCATTAAAGCTGCCCCAAATTTGCCTAACTAGTATACCATATAAAGCGCACATAATTATTGATAAATCCAGTTATTTCGCTACCGCGACACGCAGTTTACCCGATCATGCGTAAGCGTCGATTTTTTGTGCAATCAGTACTTACCCTGTTATTACGGTGATCGTTAGTAATACATAATTGATGGCTCAAGAATTTGTTAATTGATGTTTTTAGTAAAGGTGTAATTAATGTGACAGATCTTTTACTTGCACCAGCTTTTTTGAAGTATATAGCTGTGTGGTATCAGAAGAAAAGCTTTGAGGCATACTAACATATTGATGTAGTAATGATACGGACTGGGCAAAGTGTTTTGTGCACCACTAAATATAAAAATTATGTAATGGTAAAGTAAAATAACAGGGCTTGTGTTTCAGCCCAGGAAACTGTTACTGTATTTATCCAATTTCATCAGCAGTCCATGTTGACAGCAGTGGTGGTCCAGAGGTAAAGAAAGGTCTGTCAAAACGGTAAAGAAAAACATCGTGAGGAAACATGTCCTACGACCAAACATGTGACATCCACCAACCCGCTCTGGGCCCGCGTGGAGGATTACGGTCCATTTCCACTCACTGAAAGATGAGGCGTGTGTCCCAGTAGTGGGAATGTTTCGGGCTGATTAAATGCATGTTAACAACTAACCCATTGTCGTATGAACGCATCCTTCGAACCTAAGTCTTTTAATGACGCAATTTGTCAAATTGTTTATTTAAAGTTTCCGATCAGCATTCAGGTCTCCGTCATGCATGATCTGTAAATGAAGTTACTGTTTCAAATCGTCTATGCAAACATAGTACTTATTCTAGCTATGTTATTCTCTCTGCTCTCTCACGGTTGTCCTCATGTCTCTACTATACGATAAATTTTCTCACTAACGAGAGAATGTATCGTATTGTAGGAAAATTGTATGATAAACATGGACGTCATACTATTTATATGGTGTTAGTGCGTGTCTACAGTTCTCATTAGTATGAACTTTTTCTTAGAATTCTTATGGTGCCATCGAACTGATGCTTTTGAGATGGTCACTCAAATACTTGTCGTTGTGTATGGTTTCATTTTTTATATCTCATCTACATTTAGCTTTATTTAGAATTATTTCAAAGAATTCTTGCCTCTTACCATCTCTTCTGATAAAATTGTTTCCATTACAGTTTTCGGTTACGGCCAGACAGCCTGTTTGCACATAATCTGCACGTAATTAGAGTTCGACTAATCTCATCAATCCTCAAATTGATTGCATCTTCCGACAATGTTTTAAAAACATTGTCTACATTGTACCTGCATAGAGATACCAAAGTACACATAGGACGCACTAATAACTTAACAAAGTTACGAGCACATTGTCGGCGCGCCTCCGCTTGGATGCTGCGCCCTACGCTCCGACCCATTGTTTCGGAGGCTCCTACATAACAACAACTTTATTACCTTTACATTATTATGTAAGTTTTCCTTTAACATCCGTTTCGGCTCGCCCACGGCCATGTATGTAAATAGGCAAGCGGTGGGCTTTCGCTTTACGTACCTACACAATGCCTTGGGCAATTTGGATAACATTTGTCTTCGTGCGTCTTCGTCAATTGATGTTCTAAAGGTTTTGCGAAAATGGTCATTGAATGTAATCTGTAATGAATCTTGGTTGGCTTTCATTTTCTGAGCTGGTAGAAGTGTTTTGATAATTCAGCTACATCATGATTGGTCTCTCCTAACGGAGTTTGAGTGGCAATATTATTTCCGTAGTTATTTCCAACAATCCGGGGATACCCTAAAAAATCTACTGAGAAACTTTAATCCAACTTATTAATACATTCACTGACGATATATTATAAATTTTTCATCGTACTAGCAACTGATAAATATCTATGACGCAAAATGAGAAGAAAGCGCACGCTTATTTCGACGAGCGAAAAACTAGGATGCAGGCGTCGGTGCATCTCAATGTGGAGCAAAAGAAACGATAGCGATCAGTAGACATTAGGCGCGGTCTACAATGTTGGCAGGGGGTAAAAAATCTTTCTTCTAGAAAGATTAAAATTTAGTATAGCTGAGGTGGTTCAAAAGTCTGATCTTCTAAAACCGGACTGGGCACTGGGCAGTACATGACTGCAGCATGCCGGACAAACTGAGTCCTGGGTCTGAGCTGGGAACCGGGAAAAACGAAGGGATTTGTTCCGTAAAGTACTACTTTAGTAGAAACAGCTGAGGTTGATGATAAATAAATAACTATATAGCGCTTTTAGTTTTATTGATCGATTACGTAGAAATGTAGGTAATCAAACTTGTCAGAATTAAAGCCTTAGGTTTGAGACTTAATAGGCTACAATTTTGATATAAAATTGCTAAGTCTAACAGGTGTTGAGTTGGCATTTAAAATAAAGGTGCGTTTTATCGCTTTTTCATCATATTGAACGTTACTAACGAAAAAGGGTTGAGATTTAAACACAGTTTTGGTGGTTAAGTAGCTTGTTAATGCTAAAAGCTGACATTTGAAACATGGTAGTTTTATCACTAAGTTTAACGATTTTAGTCTTTTAACAATGAATGTTGATTAAATCAGAATACTGATCGTTGACTATTTAATCCGCTTGAAGCTATACATGGTTCGCAAAACTTTTGATTGACTTTATTTTATTTACACTTCTCGCTCGAGCACTTGAGCGGATATTATAAATACATAGTATTTGGCAAAAATAAAATATAAGGAGAAACAGATGTAGATAAATTATTATTGCTTGTCATATAATAACAAAAAAATCCAATCCAAATCACAAAATCTCAACAGAGGACATAAGACTCGAAGTCACGAAAATAAAAAAATCAACGAAGGCTAAGCTTCCATATTTTTGGCATGGGAAACTCGTTGACCGTTATGCCCTTACTATTTCGCGCCAGGAGACTAAAAATAGTTCCTTTCTAATTCTTTAACGAGGTTTTTGCCTCACATAGGTGCAGTTGGCTAATATGGGTGCAGGAAATTAATAGGAGCAGAAACAGGTAGATAAGCTAGTTCAATATTTGTAGCAGGTACATTGAAATCGAGGCAGTTGCACTGATTACGTGGATTTCAATTTCCTTGTGGTAATCGATGGATGCATTAGTAGAAATTCAGGGATGTGCAAGACCACTCTTTCGTTATCGGCGATATTTTTTGTAACGTTATGGATAACGTTTTATTTATGATCTACATATATTTTAACTTATGGCTTGTGGGTTAGATGGTTATTTAGATCATTCATGTTTTGAATTTCTTCTGCTGTCTTATTTGCAGTTCACCTAATACTTTGCATCCAGTATGATTTCAAGCTTACAGTGAAATGCTGTTTGAAGAATTTCTAACAATAAATTATAGTTTTCCAATGACTTAATGTAGTAGATCGATCGGTTCCGATCTAGTTCGACTGACTGGCTACTGGCTGCTGACATTGACTTCAAACATTTATTAGAGACGGTCATAATCATATCTTTTGCTATGCTAGTTTGGTAGTTTTATGGTTAATGTTTAGTTTCGCTTTCGTTTCAGATGTAGTTATCTTGTCTTACTTTGAAGAAATGAGAAAATATTATGAATATCTTCATATTGCATACATTGTGTTAGAGTACGTCATGAATTTCAGGAGTGTTTGGTTAGGTTAGTATATCATTTTAATATGTCGGATCAAAAATCTACCGTGTTATAGGGTTACCCTTTTTACCTACAATAAAATAAGCAATCTAACAGCATATGCTTTACGTACGATGACTCAAAGTACTTGGAAAGTCGTCTCATGAGGGTTGAGGCTCGCATCAGTGAAAGTGGCCACGATTGCTATCAGTCCCGACTGATAAGACAACTCAATGCGTTACTTATTCGGTCAGATGGCTTTTTGTTTGACACCACTCTTGTTAGGGCGTGCTGCGAAAGGAATGCTGGACAAGCTTTCTTTTCTGTATTACATTTCATACTTATAAAATCAATAGATAACCGTTACAACTAGCTATTGATGTTGTAAAAAATGTAAACGTGATGCAATTGTATAAACCCAGCAAGTTTTCTCATGTCTTGATTTCTGCCGATCGAATATTGTTTAAGGGCTTGTACACAAAACTGCGTTGCAACGTCGCATGATTGCATCGCAAAAATCAGCAACGGTACCCTAGCTTTTTTTTAAAAATTTCGGACTTCGTCAAATGACTTCTCCCGCTCCAGGTGGAGCGTGTCAGACTTTTACTGACTAAAAACGATCCGTGTTCCTTCAGTTGCCTGTTGCCAAGGGTTCCGGTATCCCTTTCGGACTTTCCCGCAGCGACGACGGTACCGTAAGATTTTCTTAGAAAACTTCTGCATTGCAAAGTCGCATCGCGCCGATTCGAAGTTTTGTGTACAAGCCCTTAAAAGTTGCATAGGTGGGTTTTCTCTTACTATTAGTAATGGGCTGAACTTTTAGTCTACAATCATATAAAATCAGCGTCTAATAGTCTATTAAGAAACATTTACTTAATTAAACTCAATTTTGTCGCATAAACACGGACACGGAAGTAATTTAACACTAAACGGAATTCATCGTCTGCGTTTTGTGGCATCATAGTAATAAACTTTTCAACCATAGAATCTGATTCGATCTTAACGCTCTCGTCACACATGTTATGGCGAATGCTCATGTGATCCGCTCATTATTGAGGACCCGTGAAAGTTCGATTTTGATTTATTACTTATAGCCTCGTCACTGTTACACAACGTGAAGATTGTACAGTCATGCGAGGTTGCGTTGTCCCTGCGATTTTAGTCACATTGTGAACGCGCCTTTATTAATATGTGCGCGTAGTTGATTCGCGATTTCACGCGATGCTAATATTGGGATGGAAAACTCTTTTGATTAAGCGGATGTATAGGTATTTTTATTGGCAAGTGAGCTCTCAACATAGTTTTTAAAAGTGACAAGTGTCAAGCAAACCTTGACCACCAAACATAACATTATTACTTTCCCTACATACAAATCTACTTCGCAATTTTATTATTTTCCTCACACAATATGTTATTATGCGTTTTATTGTTGCGATAAATTAAACGCTTTACACATAAAAAAAACTTACACAATTTGTAGAAACACGCGGCGTTTTCTTTAACAATTCAAGCGCGGACTGCAATAATGCTACTAACTAACCGAAAAAAGTTTGCCAATTAAAGCAGAACGGTTACGAAAGTTTCACGTGTGCACACAATTAGACGAACGGACAAACGGACCGAAACCTAATTATACAGATTATACATAATTGCACACCTGATTGTCAACCTTTGCCTTTTTGGTTCTTTTGACAGATTGAGGTTAGGGCGGGAAAATGAGAGTGACATACGTCATTTTTGGCATTCGTGCAAAAATATTTACTCAATTAATGCATTATTTGGATTTGTAAAGGCATTATTAATTTAAATCAATAAGCTGATTGTTTAACGAAGGACACTCAAAGTAACAAAGTGAGGAAATGAAGTCATCATAATGACTCGCATTTTATGACAGACGGCATACCTTCCTTGATTAAAACACTTTTACTTTTAACTACACTTACTTTCATAAGTTAGAATAATTATTCAGTTTCATTTATACACTCGACCACAATCTTTAATCAACAAAACGTCAGTCACAAATGAAAATAAACAAACGTAATTTGTGTTCACCTTACGACGTATGACATAATAAGGCCGTAGGGCCTCAGACCATGTGGTCGTATAACAACAAAATGATATAATAGACCATAAGTGGTTGCATTTATCATAATTATCTTAATTGCTCGTGTTGTAATGTTAATAATTTGTTACAAAATGTCCCTTTGCTTGTTTCAGGTGAGAGCAATTTTCGTAAAAATGCATTGCAGTAACGCCGAGCAAATAACTTAAGGTGAGTGTGCAAATAGTTAATTGTTTACTTATTTGCATTGTGTTGCAATGTTACCTACAGAATACAGCAGTTGGAACCTTCTTTTTAGTTTTAGCTTTTTTCAAAATGGTAGAGATTTGTCAAGTTTCAAGGCATAACAGAGATCTGAAAGATTAGAGAAAGACCTATCTTTTATGCCAACCACACATCTTGCATTCAGAGCATAAAAGAAATCGGCATAAATCTTTAAACATTTTTGATCTCAAAGCAATTACAGTCACTTATCTGCGTTTTAAAGAGCATTGAAATAATGATAGTGTTCATACAGTAATGCAACGCCTCCCAGCAAGTTGCGTGTTTCAGAGACAATCGTACTGTGATGTCTAAATAAGACCATTATGACATTCAATGTGAAAATTACATTCAAATTATACGTAGTTTACTAACGTCTTATTTGAATGATGTTACGTGGTGTTTAACTACTGCAATCTTGTTTATTTCAAAGATTTGTATTTCACCTACATTGATTTTCATTTTTCTTCTACTAAAATTGTTTTGTCTTCGTTCATTATTGTATCTGTAATAATACCTACTAATACCTTATAATTGTAGTAGGTATAACTTATTCTATCTACTTTTGCTTTTGTTCAGGCTTTTTAATTTCCGTTGCTGGATAGTCTTCTATGATTCTGAATTTTATTTGCAACCGCAAATTAGTAATCAACATTCTTTTGTTTCTCCTGAAGTAATTTACATATTCGCAATATTGCAATCAAGTATTCCATTGTCCATAAAAAAATACCTTTCCGAGATAACTATGTATTACACAACTCGTTAGGTCATGAACTTCTGATCTCCATATCGTTACTTCAGAATCTATTATCGATCAAACAATTTAACCAGACAGTAAATTCTTGGCGCCATTAATAATGATAGGTTTTCCATCAAACAGCGAGCTTGTAGAAACCGTTTTATAATCTACTGTAACTTAATTATCTGTGCCAAGGACTGCCGCCTCATTTGTACCATGCATGAGCTAAACAAAGCTTGATAATAACTATATTTTAGTAAAGGACAAGGGTGGAGTTCACTTTAATTAAAATAGTAATTTGTTTTGTTATTGTGTTGGTGGCGTGTGGGGTCGCTCTTAGCGTGTGCTTGGTGATAGAAGTTATAGGCTGTTCATGTGTACCTTTATAATTATATCTTTTAATGTCTATATCTACTTTGTCCATGGCATATTGCTTTTAGTCTCACGTTTGCAAAATAATTGTCTCGTTTGTCAACTCCCAAAGATTGTCTTTTGTTAAGTCGTAAGTAATTGTTACAGATTCTTTTGATGCTAAAAAGCAACTTTTTTGATACGATTTACAAATTCAAAATGCAACGATTTCATTTAGGAACTTTTTTGTTAAACTTTGGCAAAGTGCACCAGTGCAAGTGCTCCTACCAATGTTTATCTCTGCACCACCCAAAGGTTGACTGGTAGAAACTGACTGGTAGGCCTATGATATTAAGTGCGCATCGCATTTGTGTGCTAAAAGTATTCAATAATAAATATTAAAGTGCTATGCAACAAAAATTTTGAAACTGTTTCAGAGCCGAATAATTCTCAATGGCCGTTTTTAAAGCTTCATGAATATTAAAAAAAAAAAAAAAAAAAACTTTATTTCGGATAAGACACATCCATATGGGCTAGTAAACAAACTTATACCTATGTTAGTAAACTTATTAACTATTTGGTAACAAGGCTGTTGTTCGAGATACATCTTCGAACAACATCACCTAATAAAGGAGACTCATACCGCTCCGCTATGGTCTTCAGGATGGAGTTGGAGCTCTCCCGCACTCTGCAGAGCAAAGAGGCCGATTTCCGTCTGACGATGGCGTGGAAGCCATCAACGTGTGCTTGAGCAAACATACCTGATGCACTGCAGAAGCGGGGCAGCCCCATCAACATCCTGAACCCATTATTATATTGGACCCGTAGGGCGCTGATAGCCCGCTGAGTGCAGTTGGTCCACAGGCTGCACGTGTAAAACACTTGGCAATAAGCTTTAAAAAGCGTAATTTTGACTGCCCTGCTACAGCGTGCAAGTAAGCAGCTCTCTAAGCGCCCTAACCGTAGGGCTCAGCAGCACCATATCGTCACCGTAGCTGATGTTGTTGACACTGACGTCATCAATGCGACAAAACAATTGTCAATCAAAATATTATAATGTTGCTTTTTTACCTCCAAAAAAGAGAACCTTTTGTGATGTTTATGTTGCTACCCACATGTCCAAGGATATGCTCCATACTATGCTCTTCTAAGAATATTCACAGTATATTCAAAATTGTTGCTGTTGCTGGGTCGTCTACGTTCTTGACCCGTATTTACGGGGTGACGCACTATAGCGTGTGGACATCCACTTAGGCTATTGTCTCCTATTTATTGATGTCACTGTTTTATTTCATTTATTTACCAACGAATAGAGAAAAATCTAATCATTCCGTAAGTTGATATACACCTACTTCTATTTTGCATTACAGAGAGATATAGTTTATTCCAACTCAAAATCAATGACAAATTAATTCTGGAGGATGAGAATGTGACCGACCAAAGTCAAAGCAATTTAAAAATTCTGTCTGTAACATTAGTAGGTAGCCAATAACAAAATACCAGTTACGTATGGTTGGTATGGTTTAATAAAGTTCTCCTTTACTTTATTAGTACCTATTAACTTTGTGGTCAGTATATGGTTTGATAACGGCGTTTGTACGGCGACGCGTAAACATGCAGTCAAACAATGACACAAAGGGTTAAACGTTTGCTTAAATATTTAATATATTTCGTCATTTGTGGTATTTTTAATATATTTCGTCATGTTGATAATGGCGTGCAAGTTGTTAACCTATTAGTTGCCTAAAAAGGCTTTACTTTGCTTCATGAATGAGTAGAAGACGATGGTTATGCTAAAGATAAGGATAATCACGACTTAATGGTATCAAAGAGATAGACCGCAAAAAGTGATTCTAAAAGTTCCTAAAATTAATTTAAAATAAAATTTGATGGTCTAGAAAAATCAAATTGAACATGAGATCAAAACACAGTGCCAAAAAACTATGATAAATGATAAATGATTATCTCTTCAAAGCCAAGTAACAATCAAGATGAGGCTGATCCGGTCGCCTTATAAGCTCCTGCGCATATAAGGCAACTTGATATCATCTATAATAAATATTGCCAGTCACTTTATGTTATTAAATGTTCGCAATTACCTTAGACATATTTACGGGAAACATATTCTGTTTACAGGATCCTTTTAAAGTATATTTTATTAGTTTGTTAAGTACAGTAGCATGATGGAGTTAATTTGATATACAGCCTGGTTCCTCGTCTAGGAGTTATTTGTGAATGTTTTGATCTTATCTTAGTATAAATTGCTATTTGTAGTTGTACATTAGTACTTGTGTTCGATATTTTAGTCTGTTCATGATTTCTAACCAAATAGCCTTACGTTGAAGATAAATATTGGTAGTAATAAGATAAAATTAAATGAAATCTTGAAATTGTCAATAAAAATACAAAAAACATAATGCAAAGCAAATAATATTACGATATTAATTGTTATAATAGCTTTAAGCTTCGTAGCAGTGTAGGCGGGTGGCGGGAGGTATCTATGCTTCGCCATTTATGTCGTCTAAATTAGATCAACGTGAATCATCGGAGACAGTTTATTTTACTAACATTAATGAAAACAAAAACTAAATAAATTGCTTTTTAGTATTATTTCTAATTGAGGAGCAACCAAAATTGTCATCAGTGTAAATAATTGTTGCGCTTATAGAGTAAAGCATCTAGTTATTAAAACGCTTGGCATATTAGGTATAATAAGGCTGACACGGGTTTGAGAGTTATGTTAAGAATATAAGACTTTAATACGATTACATTATAATATTAAACGACTGACCAAGATTAGTGTGATAAATGGTACAAACATTTCGAATTGCTCAAACGTTAGACCATTAAGTGTTTCATTTACATTAATTCATAATGCTGTCGATGACTTCAAGACAGTTACTTTAGAAGGCAACGTAATTTTTCCAACCGAAGTATTAGATCAGCTATTAAATCTCCATAATCCGTTGGTTTTATGAACGTTTTCTTAGGCAATCGGATTCGAAATGTCAATCGTGCGCATCTTGTACCCGTATAACCTTTAACCGATAATTGGACACAGCTACCCGAGTGTTTTATTTGTTGTGATGCTACCTAATTGATTATTGGATTTCAATTTTGCATCATTTTATACTTAAGCTGGCTTGTTAACTAAATATTTAAGTTTGTTCTTGACCCTAAAATAAACTGTTTGATAAAAGGCATTAGAAGGTATGAAATATAAACTTGGTTGGTAATGGATACTACTGAGTAGAATTTTATAATTACGTAAGTAATTGGCAGTTACACAAGAAAATCGATGCAATATATTATTTCTAAGTAGACTAATGAAACGTTATGGAGACATTTCGCCCCCACACAATTTTCACTTCAACAAAGATCCCTTAATCTGCATTACAACCCACGGTTAATAGCCTCATTAAAATAGATTCTACAGCAAAATAAGCCTAAATGATGCGATATATTCGATCTCAGTCACGCAATAGACAGCACCAAACATAGAAGTTAGTGGCGGAGTACTATAAAGATTAAAGTTAAGCTAAATTAGCATGGCGCATTACATCCGTCTGGCAGATATGATCGGACTGGCGGCTCGGTGGGTGTGCTGGCTGACCACGTCGGATAGAGAGATCAGATAAGCTCTAGTGTCCCTCAGGGCACTATGTTTGGTCACATTTTGTTTCTCTTGGATGGTTTTCTGGAAATCTGTGCCGGAATTTGTGCTATGATAATACATTGGCAGTTTTGTCATACTCTTGTTCCTTACGCGGTTAGCAGTCCTAAGAATTCATGTTTGAAAACGGTGTGTTTGTTCTAATTAAATTAGAGCAACCATATTTATAGACACCATAATTTCGAATATTTGAAAGTGTACCCTCGCACCCGAATGCTGCGCCAAGAATGGTGATGCGAGTCGTGCACTCGTGCGCCACTGGCGATGAAAGCGGCCGTTGTCCCATATGCATTGTTGTATTATTAAATATGCGATAGACGACAGTAATGTTCTGTTCTGTATGGTCAAACTATGTTATTAGATTACCTTTCGTGTATTCAGACATCATTGGAATATTAAGGAGTATTGATAAATAGTTCGAATAGAAATTGATGTGACGATACAATCGCGGTTGTGTTGTGAAATTATGATAGCATCATTATTGATATTATTATCTGTTTTTTTTACTAATTAGTTTTGTTTTTCCCCTTTGCCTTCAGACTCTTTTCTATGTATTTTTATTCACACATACATAATATAGTATACTCATTAACAAATGACCTAAGCTTTAAGTAATGAGTAATATTCTCATATATACATATGAGGTCTGCCTCATATGTCAATATCATCTGATGTGTGTCACGCTCTCAATGACCCCTGCATAAATATGGTCAATATAATCATTACGTTAATTAATAAATTTATGGTGTTTTTAGTAGGTAGGAGAACGCTGCAGGCATTTTAAACTATACCGAAGTCACCTTTTACGATAGCCGATAGTGAAAATATTGCCTATTTGTATTTAGACGAACATCTTTAATTCCTAAATAAACCGGAAATAAATCAAAGTTACGTAGTATTATTATTTTAAGGAAGTAAACATTTATTTATGAGCTCACTTTCAAGGCTCTGGGTATTTTAAGATTTAGTTTTCTCTTACATAACACTGTTGTATCACCTGTCCAAATATTAATATATTACCTTGGCATGCAGTTTGCAGAGGCCTTTATTTTCATTTTCTTTTTAAAAGATTATGTAGTTCTTGGGAATATTATTAATTACAATTACGGAAGTAGGAGCTTCGTCTTTCTCAGGGTAACAAGTTATTCTAGAATTGCCCTTTTCTTCATAAACACCTGAGTTTTTACACACAGCTCCGCAACCGCAACTGTCCTCGCATGACGACCACCGTGGGAAGCATCCACTTCCTCGAGAAAGAAATCAATTTACTTTTACACCGTAGTATACCATACACTAATAGTAATGGAAAACATGCCACAAAAACCTACCGTAATCATAGAATTAATGATATTGTGAAATTCGTACACGCTATTGTATTCTTTATGGTTGCTTCAATAGGGGCCATAATTACAGCAATAATTTTTAAGGATGGGACAATTTGTTTTGCTTTCATGTTTTTATCTCCTGATTGTACTTTGTAGTCGGTCAAGGCTCGTTGGCGAGGTCGGTAGCGTCTCCTGCCTATTGTTGGAAACTGGTCGTGATCAGCGATGCATGGAGAGGAATTCTGAATAGGTTCTATTCATCTGCTATGAGAAATGACACGTTTGTGTCGGCTTGATCTGACGGCTGACAAAGATATATAGTTGCGATGAAATAAAAATATTACAATTATTGTCAAAGTAGCTTATTTTGATCTAGAAATTGTAAATTAGAAAGGATTGTAAAACACCTGTATTATCTTATCTAAGCTAATGTGAATATTGTCCTACTTGAATAAGTTTAGCGTTCAGCTTTAGACTATTGCATCGAAATCGTTTCAGGTAGGATTACGTGAAATCATTTAAGAATTAGATTTCACATAATCATAAAATCATTTTATCGAGCAATCAATCATCATTGACATAATTTCGTTACGAATCGGTTATAGTGGCTTTACTATGCACTTTAATATTATGACTAGCCCAAATTTGATGCAGATGACTTGGCACATTCATATGCATATAAACATCATTTAGGTCCCAACTATTACTTAAGTCGTTCACCTATGTATCTAGGTTGTCTTTAGGTGTGGGCTTTACCCTTACGAAACCTCTAACGGGCACATATGAAAATAAATTATCTCGCTGACATGCATCATGTTCTGATAGACTTGCCTTTGATCGAATTTTAGCTCCGTTTAATTGAATAACTATGAGTATATGGAGTACATTATCGAAATACAATTAGAAAATGCAACCCGAGATATGAAAAATCTAGATATCTCTACGCAAAGCAGACTAATATAAAGTTTCGAGAGATAACATAACATCATGCCTTGTTTCCCCAAAGGTTTGGGCAGAGGTGTACCTATAGTACACCTACATTTCGCCAGTTATGTTTGTGTCCCCAAGTGTTATAGTATGTGTAGGGTAAGGGACTTATAGGTATTATTATAAACTAGCTGATGCCAGTTTAGTTATTTGTCAGATTATGCCAGATTATTATTATAAACTAGCTGATGCCAGTTTAGTTATTTGTCAGATTATGCCAGATTATTATTATAAACTAGCTGATGCCGGTTTCGCCCGCGTGGATGTCGGTTATTATACACTAAAACCTTCCCCGAGAACCACTCTATCCATTGGTGAAAACAACATGAAAATCGGTGCAGTAGTTTTTGAGTTTATCGCGAACAGGACGACAGACACGCGGCGGAGACACTTTGTTTTATAATATCCAAGGAAGTCTTACCGATTATAAATGACGTGTCAATATTCACATTCGCTGTCGATTGTTTCTCGATTATTTACGTTCACATGATCTAGTGATTCATCCGCCAATTCACTCAATGGTGCCACAATATGGTTCAAGTTAAAAGCGGAGAGCGATTGGTATTCTTTTTTTTATCCTTTTTGTATTGTTGTGATTATGGCTTGATAAAATGGATGTATAAAACCTTGATGAAGGTATTATTCGTTTTGAAACTTACCTAATGTGTCTAAGGAGAGTGTGTCTAGTGCTAGTGTGTTTAAGGAGATCTTAGTTGCTGGCAATAGAAGGTTCCTATTGTCTGTATTATTAAGGACATACAGAACTTGTTGCAACTTGTTCCAACTTCTCCTTACTTCGGAGCCCGCCTTCCTCCTTTTGTACCCACGAAACATAATATTTTTAAATTCGCTCTCGTCTGTTATTTGAACAACACAAAACTTTTTGAATATGCATTGTTTGTCTGCTAAAGGTGGTTGTAATGTTAGTATAGTCACCGTTTTGATTCGTCATCAATGCAGGTTGAATCCTGAGCAGCAATGGGTTACGAAAGTTATTTGTATTCAAAGCGCTATGCGTCGTTTGATTGGTTGCTGGTTTCTAATGTTTCATTAGGAACCATTTGAGTTTCAATAGATTTACGTTCAACTTTGTCGGAATGCAAATTAGCAATTTTAGAGCATCTTTGACATTATAGATGTTGAAAGTGGAATTAATTAAAACAAACAAATCTTTCACAACAATGTTCCTTAACAAGCAGTTCTTTGGTAAAATCATGATAACTGAAGTAAATTCTTACAGTTAATACTTTGTTTTTCTACATCCAACATCCAAACGAAAAGACAATAAGGTTTACATAGGATTTTTATATCAAACTTTAAAATTCTGCCTTCTTTCACTATCATTAAGGAAAAACATTTACTCTGCAACCATTTTGCGTAATTATTATACCTTTGCATTGTTCACACATAACACATAACGTTATCATTTTGTTTCAGGTAAAATGAGAACTGTGTGCGAGATTTCAACATTACGTAAGTAACTAGGGTGTTGGAGACCGATGTGCTAATATGAAAGTAGCATCAAAGACTCACAGTACTATTAGTACCATTTTAGTGAAGATGGTGTGAATTTTATGACCTGTGTGCTTATTTGGAATGTATTGACATTTGATTGTGGATGCAATCGGTACCGTTGTTGATGATACTCGTAAATATGAGCTTGCTGCAAGTTTTGAAATCATCAATGATGATAAGTAGGGGCTAGAACTTGGAAATACTTAAGTTGAAGTATGATATGAATTACGTTAAGATATCAGTAAAACAATAGACAAGCAAGAGCCTAGATTTAATTAAGAATTCTATAAACAATTTAAGATGAAAAATAATCAGAGTCTAAGTTTTTTAAACCGCTTCGATTTCTCATATCAAATTGGCCATGAAATTGTGCATTTAAGAACGGAAAAACATGTAGGTAAACCAATTGCTTATTTTGGCCGTATAAAAAAGATTTATTCCCACGATGGGCCATCTCACGGCCAATACTGGCAAGTTGGCATGTCACACGGCTAAGCTCATCGTGATTTTTCAAGTGTGTATGGAATGTAAATGTTACAAGGCTAGCATTCAAGAGAAATTACTTATTTATACAATCTTAAGGATGTATCGTGTAGAAGTATACTTGTAGTGAAAAGGTCAAACAATCGATGCCAAGTCTATTCACTAACGAATTGTTCAATGAGTTTATTGCTTAATATTTGTATGGCGCGTAAATATCACTGCATCTCTCCTGTGTTAGGTAATTCATTAGTCATAGCATTGTCTATTTCATCTCATAGTTCAATTGTTGGTAAAAGGTGTTTGTTATATCTGCATCATTTATTTATCCACATGTTTTATGGTGGTTTTGTGATCTCATATTTTATAGGTGAACAGCATTATTTTTATAATTTTTTGTATCAAAGTTAATATTCCGTACATAACATTTTACTCTTCAATTATACTATTTATTTATTCTTCAGATATCTTAAAAGGTAAGTTATGTCAATAGCGCCTTCAATTGCCATTTATAAGCTTCCATAAATTAAAACTACGTACCTAAAATTAAAAAAGAAAAATAAACATACAAAAATTAAAATTAAAAACAAAATCATATACTCAGATAACTTAACAAATTCTTCTATAGCAAAACAAAATAAATTCTTCTTTAAATTAAAACATAAAAGATCTTGGAATTCATGAAACTCTACTTCCTTAGTATTTTCAAGTTATCTTTCAGTTTCTTCGTTTTACAGTACTTCTAACTCAAGTGTAGTTTGATCAGGCATATTATCTCCTAAAGCCCTCAGCTCCTTCCACTTTCGCTTTTATATAATTTCACAATGTTTTAAACTTTACGCTATAATTATTTTAATGCTCAGTAATTTCCTATGATAGCTATTGTAATTTTTTTAATTAGATATCACTCGTTTTATCGATGGTGATGGTGAATATCGCTTATATCGCAAATGTTTTAGAAATGATAGGTTTTAATAGTTTTATACAGAAAGGTAAGTTAAGTAATGCGTACATTGATTAAACGTATATATATTACTTAACTTCGGCTCTTTCTACACCTAGTGAAAACCATATGTATTTTTTTTTTATAAGCCTATCTTTTCGAAACATTCCTTATTTTTATTTATCTATACATATAATTTAATACATCGAAGTATTCAAGTTCCGTAAACAATGAAATAATGTAAAAGAATTATAGCACAAATGTAGCACAAGTCATTCTTGCTGAATTTAGTTCCTGTAGGAAAGCATGAAACAATAAATTATCAGATTCGAACATTCACAAAATAGACACGACAGTGCATTGCTAATCACATGCTATGTAAAAAAATTAAATTGGTTAGGAAGTAGTTATCTAGTCCAGCTTACATAATAACTATTGAAAACCAACATTTTAAATGAGCCAATTATATCTGGCTTCTTATTTGAATAGCAGTACAAGCATAGACGTGTTGTGGTTTTAGGGAAAGGTTTAAAAGTTACCGCAGAAGGAAAATTTCGAAACCGACCATTTTGCCGCTTTTAGAGCCCATTTAGAACTAACCCTTCTTTGTATGGTAACTCTAGAACGATAAAATGAAGTGAACAATGTTGAAACTGTGAATCATAATCGTAAGTTTGAAGTACAGCATATATAAATATGAATTTAAACGGTTCTCAGTCATGGTCTTAAAAGCCGTTTTATTTAAGCAAGTGTAAAGACAGCATGCTATTTGCATGCTGTCTGCTAGATATAAGAGAGATATAGAGAGAATATGTATAACAAAGGCGCTATCAGTATTCCACCAATATCAGTCAACTTGACTAACTAAATCGATTGGCTCAAATCAGATCTTCAGATGTTTATCTTCAAAATGTTGATTTTTAATCTGCGTTATCTATAACAGAAAAGTTATCTCAATGGCATGATCTAGCTTCAACTGTGCTAGACTTGTATCAAATGGCATTGTAGACATTGCTTGATTTAAAATTTGATTGTAGTCAAATGATTCTAGTCTGAATTTCAAAATACTCTATTTAACATATCTTTCTCACGTAAGCGTGGAACTAAACTAACGTTAACAGAGTTTTAATGCAAATTCAGTCATTTATTCTGTTGGCTTGCAAATAAATTGACTTTGTATGATTCGAGGAAATATAAACAGTTATCGATTACGTCAGTCTTGTCTACGAGTAAATTAATTTGGATTGCGACAAGTGCATGTTATTGAAGACAGGTGTTACGAAAATGAGAACATTGGATTTAGTATAATTGGCTTCTGGTTAAAACACTTCATGATCATCGTTAATGAAATGGGCTGATTCTATTTCTTCTTCGAGGTCTAAAGATTGCATAACAAGACTCTAAATGCTAATTGATTGCTCTTAGTACGTTTGATCATCGTTGCTGAAATGAATTGGATCTTTTTCTTCAAGGCTTTAAAATAGTGCTTGATCTCTGATCTCTCAATAGGGATTCACTCACTTCACGATCCCTTGCTACAACACAATTGAGGACGACGTTTCACAAAGTCTCAGAACCATCAATTCCAACCTTCTAGTTACTATTTAGCTCACCGAATTCCTTTCAAAGTAATTAACAGAATCGGCTCGTGACAGAATCATGCAGAGTAAGCCGCTCGTTAAGAAGTTTCGTACGTGATCGAGAGGTGAATTACTGCTGTCAGCAATTAGTTATCACCTTGTCTTACTTTGGCTTTAGTCGATTTTAAGTGCGTGTGTTGTACTACGTGGGAGATTAAAATGAACGGAACATGGCAACATGCGTATCTTTACATTTTCTTCAGTAAAGTGTGTAAGTATTGTTCCTTTCTATAAATTCCCATGATAAAAACAGACATTCCTTAACTATACTTATGTTTTTGCAGAGCGTTGCATCTTAGCTCGGAAATAACTTGGTGTATTTCGGTATTTTCATCATCAGTTAAGGTATTTCCGTTGGCGACATGCTAGCGATTTAAGCACGATATATTTAGTTTAGGTGAATCTTTAACTGTTACCGAATGTGAATTAGATGTTATGAGTACTTACTGTATTCTTCCTTGCTTTAATAATATGTATAACGTAACGGCTAAAGACGGGTGTAGAAATAAACTTAACATTAGCTGGCTCAATTTGAGTTTATTTTTGAGGAGACGCTAATGGTCGACATAATGTGCATTTATCAAAAAATGATTTCATCTTTAGCCGGCTTAACTGCACATTGGCTAATGAATATTCGATCTATACTCGAGGGGCAGAGTAAAACTTTCTCAAAAACACGGTGTTCGCAAAAAAATCATAATCTCAAAACATTATTAAGTAATCGCAAATCATCACATTCGCAAAATATTACATGCACCTGTGCCTAAATGGACCCCGACCACTCACTTCGCTCGCTCGGCTCGTGCGTTGTGTTAACCTACCTTTCAGCCATTTTCCATTTTTAGCCAAGGGGTTACGGCTACACTTAAGTTTAGCTGGCTAAAGATGAAAGAAATTAACATTAGCCTCTCCTCGAAAATAAGCTTAAGTTTAGCTGGTTAATCTGATGTTTATTTTTCCATCCATCTTTAAACTTGATATAGATAAATATATTTATATTATTATACTCTGATAGTTGTCTGTAAGATACGCGTGTTGTTAAAAGGACATTTGACGGTCTACAAATAAAAACCCTCTTCAAGTACTTATCATCTTATGTCAATATGAGTACAATACCATAAAAAGAACCATGCTCTTGGTTCATTTTAATCTCACGTCCCAACAGTGTACTAGGTAGAGGTACACCCATTCACAGTCGAGACACCTCCATGCATAGTTCCAAGAAAGTACGCCACTGACCGTCGTCGCCGTCGGTCGAATAACAATGTGAACGAAAGTGTCGCGCCCACCGGAAGCGCTCGGTGAAAATCTTATAACATACAAACAGCTATTACGATAAGTTCAATCGTATTTACTAACGTCTTGTTATGTAAGGAATTATGTAATGTTTTATTGTCATATGGTTTTTTATTCTAGTTATGCGTTGTCATGTTTTCAATTGGAACTTTATTCATATTTTGTACCCATCGGCCGATAGGAGCTGCAAAAGAAACACGTACGACTTGAAAAGTTAAAAGAAATGATTGATATATGTTTTGCAGTAAACATATTACAGACAGCCATTTTTATAAACAGAAATATTGAGATAAATTTGTTTTTCCAACTACATATTGATTGATGGTCCATATAATTAGGCTACTTTTTACGCCTGAATGCATCAAATATGTAGGTGATAACGGAACAGCTATGCTTGAATACACACTGAATATGTATGAACAGGCAATAAAATCACTGTGTTGATAGATGTTTCCTTAATGCATTTGTAAATAAAACAAGTATATCGTACGGTTCAATTAGCTAAGAATGTGGTAGTGGTTACTACCACATTCTTAGCTAACTTAGTTAATTTTTTCATATCGCACACTATGTGACCTAATAATGGTAATTTCTATAATGTGTATGCAGAAATCGAAAGAATCAAAAAATAAATAACATCAACTGATACCGTTCATATTATTAAAGTCTTAAACAATCATACAATAAAGGACACTTTTGTTTAACGCACCTGCATTATTGACGCATAATTACTTCATCAGTCGGTTGCAAGATCCAAACCAGTAAAGGGTTGATCGACTTTCGTCGCAGCAAGAACATGTTTTGCGATAATTTTGAGCAATATGTGGTTCGAATTTCATATTATCCATATTTTGTATCCATCAACTTTGTGGCTACAAGTTTCTGCATCTAAAAATATCTTAACAGTTATTGATATAACAACCAGACTAGTGTATATATGAAGCTTTTGAACTTAGGGATCCTGAAAGTGGTTTTACAAAAACCTAAGTAGATTTAAGTGTAGAGATACTAATACTTCTAGAAATAATAAAATATGAAAAAAATACTACACATCCAATCCAATTAGACAGGCAGTTAAAGCAATAGTCAATAATTAGGCAGCCAATGTAATTTCATTGTATTCGCACCTAATAATACTGTGGAGCAGTAAAAACTCGTGCGAAATTCTATTACTTTACGTGAAGTGCGCAATCCTGGTGTTTACTGGCCTGTCATTAATATGGACAGACATGGGAGAACAGTGGGAAATGCTGGGTTGAGGTGGTTATTTCGATCGCGGAAGAACATGATCTTACTTTCGCTTGTAATGTGTGCCGATTGTTTTGTCTGTTTTGCTGTAAGTTCTAAAGCTTTATTTGTAGTTTTAAATGTAGGAGGAATAATGTACATGATAATAAATGTATTATTTACTCCATTGTATTACAAAAGCGTAGTTAGTTTTCGATTTCATGTATTTACTCATGACACGGAGTGCTTTAATTTAATTGAATGAAGATCCTGTTTCATGAAGTTACTCTCCAAAAATCATATAAGTTAAAGATAATAATTATTATCATTATCTAGACCTTTCCAATTTAGCTTAAAGCCACCAGTTATGGAGACGTAATATTGTGTGAAAACGGAACCCGTCGCAGTTCAATTGTCAGCGTTTAACGAACATCGTTGCGTAACCCTATGCTTAATGGGAATAAGTGTCGGAATTAAATATTTCCGCAAGTTTCTTTGTAACTTGTTGCCGATAACATCTTCAGTAATGGCTGCATGTGCTGTAAATGTTTTTGTATTAGTGTCGTCATTTAATAACGGGTCATTATTGTGAAGGGAGGTTAATTGTATTGTTCATAAGTGGGATGTTTTCGTATGGTTAGTGTGCAGACGTCAGCTGTAGTTTTCATAAGAGGAAGAGTGTCTCTTTGTAATATTTTTACCCGACTACGGCGAAGAAAAAAGGAGGGTTATGATTTTGACCGGTATGTATGTATGTATGTATGTATGTAAGTATGTATGTAAGTATGTATGTATGTATGTATGTATGTATGTTCATCTGTTCCCTCCTATCTTCCAAACCATTTATCACAATTTGACAAATGAGGTATCGTTAGAAGCGTCGTGATTGTCCGCTGGTTATAGGCTATGTGAAGTCACATTAAATTAAAAATGGCCCTCTAGAGGACATAGAGTGAGGAACTTAAAAAAAATATGGTTTAATCGTACCATGTTGGGTATCAAATAAAAGGGCTTAATGAGCACATTTCAAAAATATATATATTATAACCCCAAAAGAATTAAAAAAAAAATTAAGTAATAAAAACTAAAACCCAACTACGACTTAAAAGGTATAAACAAGACACCACAGACAGACAAATTAAAAAACCGGAGTCACACGTAATCTGTTCGATTTATGCCCTAACACGTGTGACTCCGGATTTTTTATTTGTCTGTCTGTGGTGTCTTGTTTATACCTTTTAAGTCGTAGTTGGGTTTTAGTTTTTATTACTTGATTTTTTTTGGTCCGTATATTTTACTGAATCTTCTTTAACAAGTGAGTTGAGTTGGATTGGTATGGGTACCTATGCTTAAAAACCATAAGCAGGTTGATTTTCTCTTTCTTGACGATCGGTACCTCCGCGCAGAGGATCATGACTTTTTTTAATATTTTCATAACAATAATTCCGTGTCAATCTACTTACTACATACGTCAATGTCAACATCAAAGCAATTACGCTTTTAACAAGAAGTCAGGGTATGGATAATGATATACTTAACAATGATAGCCTTGCCCAACATATAGTCGTAAATTGAGACATTTCGCTGTGACAAGTAAGTAATACACAAACTTATCCTTCACTGCGACTGATAAGACCACCCGTTATTTACTGCTGTTTGGAAACCGCCTGCATGTGAAATCAGAGTTACAATTACAAGGCCTGTAATTTACGTAGTATTGTGCAATTATTTGAGCACTAAAGATAATAAGTATTGTTTTATTTAATTGGATTTTCTGGTTTGCTGCATGGTCCTTGGTTATGAGAACGCGGTTCACTAGTTATTTCCCCGCCGAAACTATACTGTCATCATGATTATTTAAGAACCGACCTTCACTGAGTCTATGTGGTGGATTACGGGCCACTCCCTTTCATATAGAAGAGGCTTACTGTGTCCCAGCAGTGGAAACGTTATACCTAGGCTAATTATGAATAATATAATGACTGACAGGTTCAAGAGATGAATAAGCACTCATATGCAATAAACAAAAATTTGAGACAGTAACAAATTCAATTGCTTGTGTGCAAACCATAACACCTGGCTTGACCAGGAATAAATATTGTGAATCAATTTAAAAATGAGAGCTTGTTATGAATGAAACAATAATAACCATTAAAACAACCCAATGTTATCAAAACGACTATTGTGTAATAACAAGTTCGTAGCCAAGTTGTATAATGAAGCCCCGAGCCTAACACATATATTCGATTGCTTACGATTGTGTTACAATGAATTAATATTATTTATTATACAATGGGATCGCCCCGAGCGACGTGATATAGTCCGCATTCAGGCAATTAGTTTATCATAAAAGTTCATATTTGATTTATAACACTGTTTTGCATTTTGATTGTAATGCTTTAGATTAATTTTAACTCTCTCCTGATTTCAATGCTCAAATGCTAATAAGTAATTGTCTTTCGTTTTAATTTGAGCGGCTTTCATGTATTTGTTTTAACTAGAAGTAAATAATGTAAACATCAATTTCGTTTCTAAATGGCAAAGCAACGGGCTTCTACTCCACCCTTACTATTACTATTGTATACAAAATACTCTTTCCTCAATTTCACTGTTATCTTAACTGAGTCAGACCATGTCAATCTCATTTAAAATTGAATCTACAGTAGACAGCATCGCATCTACTACTCTGATATTATCAATAAGGTTATGTACAATTACCATTATATCATTGGGCTGCGGTCGCCGCTGTCATTCACCCGTGGCCACTCACCGGCGCTTGCGCAAGTGGCCACGACACCCGATATATCTGCCGGGTAATTGCAAATTGTTCAAAGATTTATAAAGGGCCATGTATGCAGGTACCTTGTGACCACATGCTTAGGCTGCGTTATGCTTTATTGATAGGCAGTTTGAAACTGGGTTGATAGGGGTTAATTTAAGATGTGGTGAAGATAATGTTGAATGTGATGTGTAATTTAGCTACATGCACAAATTCTATGGGCTTTTAGCGAGGAAAGAGTAGATAAATGCTCGACGAACTTTCTGATCTAAAGCTACTAAGAACTTTACTACTCTGCTTGGCTACACATTCAAAACAGCATTTCTCTAACACCTTCTTCGAAACTCTCACTCGTTCTCAATGAAGGCATTTCCAAGACATCTATTACTAAAATGTTGACACTTGTATACTAAGTAGTTAGGAAGTACTTATTTACCAACTTCGGAATGTATTTGCCCTTCCCACGTGTGTTCCCTTTCCCATTGTGTACACACTGGCCTCTGTAGAGTCTACAACTTTTTCATGGTTGAAGTTATCAGTGAAAGTTGGTAGGCATGAATATTGAACAGTTTATGGAGTGTATTTTTCAACAAATTATGGTTATGCGTATATTTTGATCACTTTTGCACTGGATTTTTTTTGCATGAGATTTATTTAGCTTAGTTACCCCTTCTTCTTTATTAAATTCTGAACTGTTTAATATTTTTCGCTATCGACTTTTCCTCTTAAGAATTTGAACTCCTTCAACAGTTTCTGTACTTTATGTTAAATGTTTAATTTTACCGTGATGTTTATTTTACCAGCCTGGTATTTTCTATATACTGAAGTTGTATATTTTATTCTCACAATTTCTTAATATTTCCGTTGTTTGCCAGGATATTCAACAATGCCTGTTGAGGTTTACTCTTTGCCAAAATTATGTACCTACAGGTTTTAAAATATTAAAGTTTTCATAAATGTAAAAATTATTCGTAACATGATTTAAACAGAATATGGATTTTAGAGATTTATTATACAGGCTGTAAGGGTAAACAGTCTTGTCATTCAAACCATGGGTAGTTGACTTAAATATAAAAATAAATGACCGAACACAACAAAAAAAAAAACTTCATTTTCATTAAAAGATTTTAAAAAGTTTCTATCCGACACCGTGCTCTCTAGCGAAACAGCTGACTGACTGAGGGAGGGGTCGCGTTCGCGGCCGGTCAGGTCACATCCCGTACCCCCTGCCCGTGTTGAGACGCAAGTTCGTTGCCCTAGCGCATAGGTCAACGAAGTTGCGTCTCTTGTGGTAAAATGTAGATTTTAAAAAAAGAAAAAAAAAGTTGTCATTTTCTATTGATTTTACGTTCTATAAATGAAACCAAACCACTGGTTGCAAGGATAACGGTGTTTACCCTAACACCCTGTAATGTTACTTGCGGTATAATTTAAAAACATATTTGTAAACAAAAACGATGATAAGTGTCGTAATGTAAGTCCATTGAAAGAAAGTAAAAGGTGAACAGTGCGTGCGGTGCCCACAGGAAAAGTTATTAAGCTAAGTGTTAATGATGTACACAGTCACTGAGAAGAAAGTTAGGAAAGTCATAAACATTTATTGAACAAATTACACATCTTCCTACAATGACCATAATTTCATTTGACCTTCCACACATTACGACTACAATGAACGTACGGAGGATATCATTAGAAACAATGAAATGATTCAAGTTAATGTGGTCCTTATCCTCAATTGGAATAATGACAGAGACGTTCATTTCGAAGTAGACTTAACCCAGTCACTTGTCCCAGGTACACGAGAACAATAAAATGTTATAACATGCAAAAAACAATTTCTCATCAAAATAATTGCATGAATGTAGTCTCGCAATCACGACTGTCCTAGAAAGTAAGTGACCATATTCATTGCTCGTTCATCATTGTGTTGATGTGTCGAATAGTTTTCCAACTAGTGGCACTGTGACGGTTCTGACTTAAAAACTATTTAGTTCAAGAGACGCCGTGTATTCTTTAATTAGTGTTGGAATGCTTTTGTTGGATATAAGACCTGAGATCGTCTGTGTTTGATTAATTTGAGGTGAAAAGATAGAAATAATGAGATGTGGCAAAAAACACCAATAAAGAAAACCTTTATGAAGTTCCAGAAAGTAACTTTTAGAAAAATATTGTCAAACAACCAGTGACAAAAGAGAGAGAGCAGTGATGGCCCAGTGGTAACGGCCGGAACTTACGAGTTGTAGGTCGTAGGTTTGAACCTTACCAGGCGCTTTACTTTGTGTAAATAATTTCAACACCACTGCTCTCAAAACGGTGAAGGAAAACATCGTGAGGAAACCGGTATGTCCTAGAACCAAAAATTCGAAAACATGTGACATCTACCAACCCGCACTGGGCCCACGTGGTGGATTACGGCCCAATCCCTCTCACAGAGAGGAGGCCTGTGTCCCATCAGTGGGAACATTATAGGCCGATTATGCTTATGCTATGCCGTGACAAAATGGATTTCAGTTCAATTTAATTGGCAACAAACTGTTGTCCTCTTTCCCGTACGTGAAATACAAAACGGATTCTAACTTGTGTAACCAAATTGATACAGTATCTAGAGAAACTCAGGTCTAAATCTTTTGAAATCAACCGCGTCTAATTCGTCTGTCCAAATCTCGAAAACCTTGATCCGTACGAGACACATAATTTAATTTTTGCACACGAAGTTGCTCTCACGTCATTCGAAAGTTTTCGCCATTCTTCGGAACTGCGAGATGCATTTTTTTATATAAATAATAAGTGCTTACAAACCTATTATTTTATATGAATGGTTTTAGACAGACTCATTCATTGCATTAAAGAGACGAACTAGATGTCTGTATTGGGACCATTTCTTTTAATCCTTACATTTAAATTATTTTTCAATCTTGGAGATGGCAAATCTTTGAATTACAGAGTAGACTTTTTCTCACTTTTAATTTTAGTGAATGAATTTAATTTACAGCAATTTATGGACCATTTCCAAAGGCATTGTCAGAATCATTAGGCATGCTAGTTTTTGCTATCCATATCAGTTCATAATGGCGTTCGTGCGATCCGGCGGCGGTCGCACGGTCGCCTGCCTCTTAATTGATCCCATTGTTGTTCTCCGCCCGTTCGACGAAGTTATTAGTGCTGGCAAGTTCAAGCGATCATGATGTTACTTGAGAAACGTACCGCATTTGATTTAAAATAATTATCTTTAGTTCCTTGTGAGAGGAAACTAGAATTTAAATAATACAGCCTACGTAAATCTGAAATACTTTTTGGATCATTATTAAAACATAGGTTAACCATCCTGTTGGTGAACCTATAGTGTGCCAAAATAATACCCAAGTATTCAGGAATATATTAATTAAATATTTATAAACAAAACAGGTAAACTTGAGACGAGACAAACTGTTTTCATTCTTAGCATGCAGATGCAGTTAAGTGCAGAAAATAACAGTCTCATTAGCGCATAGCTCTATAAAGTATTTAAGTTATACACTAAGTATGCACAGCAAATATAATTCTAAGTATACTTTACCATTCCATGGGCATCGGTTAACAGCACTGATAAGATTAAAAATAACTATATTCTATATTATTCATTCAAAAGCAAAACCTTTTGAAATATAGCATTAAACATTCAAGAATCGTTTTGTAACTAACTGTCTAGTTCTTATGAATGGCCTGATGTTTAACATTCACGGTGCCTTGTCTAATATAAAATTATTCCAAATTGTTTCTTTATCATCAGGTCTTTGTTTTTAACACGTGCTTATAGTTTATTGGTGTATTGTTGTTTATTCATAGTATGTAATGGGATTTGCACAATATGACGAGATAACTGTATGATTTTACAGACATGGAATGGCCAATTACTGTATACCATGAGACAAAGAATTTTCACAGATTGGATTGAAGAAAATGATAGCAAAGAAGTCAAAAATGGAAAATAGGTGCGAGCAGACAATGCTAAAATTAAACGGAAGAACGTGCCATGAAAACCAATAAGTTATTCCAATACATCAAACAAAACATTCCGATTAGCTCATCGAATAAAACGTAAAACCAAAACGGTCATGGGAATCAATATAAAAATTGCAAGGATCACGAGGGGAGCGTTCAACTCTGTCCAAACGTTGCGCTAAGCTATACATTTCCAGTATTCGCTGACCTCGTATTGTATAGGCGTTTCTTACAAGGAGAAGTCAGCTTATATAAGACATATGCAGCTTGATATATAATATCGTTGTGCGTACGAGCGCGAGCAGAAACAGAATTATTCAGATGTCAACACGTAGTAACGTTCACATGATGTGGATGGAATTGCTGATTGTCCTATGTATAGCAATATTCGCATCGTGACCGTACGGTGAATTTATGGGAATTGATGGTTGATGAGAAGGAAATAAAGAAATGATTGCGTTTTAAGTGTTTGTAGCATTATTACAGAAGTTCTACAGTTTCTTATTTTAATGCTATATGAATTTTTGATATTGCGCTAAATATTGAGTCTATAAACGACAAATCAAAATGGCAGAATAACAACAAGATGAATTAAATGTAACTTCTAATTCCGCTAAACAACTATTTATAACTCAACTTAAACACACTGATAATTACAATTCTAAATTAACCGATAAACTAGAATAACTTATTGATGTAGCTGACGATTAAAACTAAGTAGGTTCCGATGGTATCCACGATAAATGAACCGACCATTAATGACCGTAAAGGTACAGATATCCATGTAAGGAAGAGACAGATGATCCGCTATCGACTGACAATTTCCCGTAACTTAATATAGGATGATTATTACGTTATTTTGTTTCCTGCGATCAGTCAGTTTCTTGTAATTGAGTTGCATCAATCATGATGTCGGCAACTGGTTTGAGTCCTGTGGGAATCATGTTTTGCCTTTTCTCATGCTTTCAAGTTTGATCTTAATTTTGTTAAGGTAATATTATAGCTACGTTTAGATAAAAACGATTTAATTTGAAGATTCTCTAAATGAGAATTTATTAATAAAATTTATCGTTACTCCCAAGTCTTATGACACAGCAAACCATACAAACGGTACTAGAAAATTACAGACTTCGTTAGAAAATTGTAAGTGAGCTATAAAGGAACTAATAAGTGGTAATAAGTGAAATGAAGTAACCCGTGTTTAGACTAATGCCTCGCTGGTATCTGGCTTCTAATCACCGTATTCAGCCGAGGTGTAAGCACCATAAGCAAAGGCTCGTTTGTGCTTAGAAAGTGTTTCAGCAGCACTCTCTAACTACACTTTAATGTTTCTTAGTATCGGTATCAGATGGTTTTCATCGTTGAGTTTTTTAATTCGAAAATGTACTGCATCTTTGAGCGAAATTGATTTTGTTTGTTTGTGTTGTTTCTATTAGTCTGTTGTGTTGGGCTGCTTTTATGCCAGCTCTTCTCCATAGCAAACCAATTGGAACCGTGAAACTAGCTTCTGATGTTTCATAGGTGTCTCTTTATATGAAATAAAATATTTTGATTTTGTTGAGTGATCAACAAAATCAATATTCGCATCTGAATGTAAAATGTGTGCATTAGGCTATTGTAACTTTGTGAAAACATCAAGATAATACTCTAAGTGGAAGGCACATCCAAATTCGGTATCAGACAAGAATAAACTAGGCATTATCTGCATGCCCCACTTAAAACAGCAAGTACAAACTCATTACGTAATTAAGCGAAACAAATGGCAGACTTAGCATAGATTTTTGGGAATAAAGCCTCTTTGTCTCCGTTGCTACATCTTGCCTTGACTGATTTGGACAAAGTCTTGTCACGTTGCTTGTACACATCGGCTTTATCTCCGACGTCACTTACAAACTAAATGCAGTACACGTCATCATTTCTATGTTTGGTTTAGTGTGCCCATAATATCTGTTACTTCATGTTTTATTTAGCTTAATTATTGTTTTTTTAAATATTGTCCATTGTTACGGAGAAGCAGGAAAAGCTGCTGTATTTAACGGCAGTTTAGAGATTTATTGATCCGTGTAAATCTACTCTATGTATCTTATCTACAATGACTCAGTCCGTTACAGTTTAAGTACTGTGCGGGTGGTAGTGCAGTTACCTCTAAAATATAACATAAAATTACAAAGAATGAATGAATTAAAATACTGAACCTTCGCGTAACTACTAGCAACGAAAAAATATATAAAAAATGTGCACCTATTAGCTTAATTACCCAACAGTCACGTACAAACATGCCTGCGTACGTACGTCTTGCGTAAGAGCATTTGCAACAACCAATTATCGGGCGAGTTCTTTTTCAGAATTATTTGAAACAAAACAATACTAGACTTACCGGTTCGCTGTGGTCATCGCAAAAGGATGGTGCTTTCACCTGCTAACAATTACTCGTCGACAGCTGTCCATCTTCAGTATAAGTTTGTATAAATTGTGCCATGTGTGGCGTCGTTTTTTTGACATCGTTTGTGTATTTTGTGGCTTTAAATGTCAATGCTCTGTATCAGTCATGATGCTGATGATAGCATTTGTTTTTTTTAAGTAGTCGTTAATGAGTTATTAAGAATTAAATTGACTTGTTCTTCCCAGCTAAATAATGAAGTCGTGAAGGTGATTCTCAGCATAACAAAAACTTACTAAAACCCCTTAAAAATACCTTACCATGTTTAGCAGACGACATCATCGATAAAAACCGTCCGTGAACTCTCAAAAACTGATGTAAACAATAACACATATTATGCTTATGAGTTCGTTGATAAAAAGCACAGCTCCGTAATGTTACCGCAGTATTACGAAGGTATTTATTACGTACGACATTATACGCAACGCCCACGTTTGCGTCCTGCCTGGTCTGAGTGAGGCTTCTCTCATTGAGATTGTTTTGTGATATTGCTGATGATGATTGAACACTAGGACTTGGCAATAAAATATAAAGAAAAATTACATTGTTGTCACAGACAGTAATTTCAAGACAAGACGGCTCACTTTTCATTTCGTGAAGAGGCTCCAAGTGGCAGCCAGATTGATTTCCTTTTAAAAGTTAAAGAAAGAAATAGGTTTATTTGTCACAGAAACACGTGCATACAAAAAGATAGCAGTAATTAATCATAATTACTGTCATTGTCGAGCAGTGGTGGCCCAGTGGTAACGGCCACGACTTACGAGTTGTAGGTCGTAGGTTCGAACCCTGAGAGGCGCTTTACTTTGTGTAAATTATTTCATCACCACTGCTCTCAAACCGGTGAAGGAAAACATCGTGAGGAAACCGGCATGTCCTAGAACCAAAAATTCGAAGACATGTGACATCTACCAACCCGCACTGGGCCCGCGTGGTGGATTACGGCCCACTCCCTCTCACAGAGAGGAGGCCTGTGTCCCAGCAGTGGGAACATTATAGGCTGATTATGCTAATCATAATTATTAGTCATAAAAATATGATAATATGAGGAGTGGGTACATTGAAATTAAATAAAAATAAAAAAAAAACTGTTGGCAGCTGCACGTCATGAAAAGGTGAACAGTGTTTGTTTTGTTTTAAAAGTTATCTCAGATATCAGATGACAGACGATCGAAATGAAGACTATGTCAAGTGTTTCGTTGGAACCTAACTTGCATGATAATTTTTAATTAAGTATGCCATATTTTGTATGTACAAGAATGTTTCACTTTTGCATTTTTAACTGGCATTCTCTATACTTGTTGGAAGGCTAACTTAACTTTATAATAAGTTAACTTTCATAATATATTCATAAGTAATTTTAATTTACCTACATCCTACATACGAATCATGTTTTGTTCAACGAGTTATTACAAGTTTGTTGTTGTGACTACATTGATGATTTATTATCGCAATGAGAATTCTGTCATTCATATTTTGTATGATAATAATCTTCTATTGCTTTTTCATTTCGGTTATTGGTTAGTTAATTAAGTCATTTGAAATATGTTATATAACCATAGTTACGAATTTTAGCGTATAGTGGAAGTTGGTTAAATTTCGTTGGGAAATCAAAAGGAGAAACCTTTTTGCTAGGTAAATTGCATCTCACATGTGTGCGTGTTTTGTAACTTTGTTTCATCTTGCACCGAACAAGAACATAGTAACTTTTATGCGGACGAAGACCATCATTTATCATAAATTTCATTTAAACGACCCATAAAATAGCGATATAGATAGACTTTTATGTTAATTAAATGAAGTTTGATGTATATTGATGATATTATTATACTTTACGTAACGAAGGCGGAAGAGCATCAATAACAATTTAAATGAAAGCACCTGTTTTATTGGACGTCGCGAATCGAGTATCGTGAACGAAATTATTTAGATTGAAAGTTACCGGACACGTGGACACGATGCGATCGTTACGATATAAAAGCAGAGACCATGAAAATGGAAAATGTTATTTTGAAAAGAAAACATGTTTTCACTGGTAAAGTAAGTGTGAAGAAAAATGAAAGAATTATAGTAATAATAATTGAAACACTAAGGACTGCCATAAGGACCAATGTAAGACTAACCTCGTAGCAATTTTAATTTAATCAATGATAGAAAACAGTTAGTTAAAAACGAAAACATTCTACCACTTTCAAGCTAAATTGACGTCTGCCAAATTTTAATTAGAAAGAATTGATAAACCTCGAGATTTTTTCTCACAATTTAAAAGAGCATTAATCAACGCCAAGCCAGAAATTGGGAAGAAATGATGATGAAGTACTATTTTCCTTGTTTTGTTACATTTTTGCAATTATTATAGCTATAATATAAATCGTTAAAAAAATAGATTAATTCGTGACGATGACGTAAGAAAAGTTAAGACCGTTAATATTAATACGGAACATTTTATTTGACTGTCGTTTACATCGAAACGACTTTAAGTGATTAATGTAGAATAAATTACATAAATATTAGAGTTATTAAATTATGTAACATTTAAGTTATTTATAAACGAATAAATTCATAAATTGTAAAAGTTGTGGGTCAAAGAACACTGCAATTTAATTCCTGCAACGACATTTTGTTCGATACACAGATACGATATCGGAATAGTAGGTCATAAGAATAATAATTTAAAAACTTATGATATAAAACTAAAATATGGCTAGCCCAGTGGTGTGCAATTGCAGAAATCTATATCGAGCAGTGAACTCCTATAGGCTGATGATGATGATGAAAAAACCAAAGCAGTTTATAACGTAGTCCTACATGATAAACAAAAACAACAAAATTTAACAAAATTCCTATATGGTTTAAAATAGACGAATTAAGCGTTTCGATAAAGGGATAAAGATTGATGACCATATGTTACTTTTAACGACCAGCGTTTATTTTACCGCAGTATGGTGTCGTCATACCGTTACACGTCATCCACCATATTAGGGTAAAATCTTAATTTCCTGCGAATTTAACAACCTGTCCAATTTTTTCAAGTGGGCGCGGCTCGCTTTCATCCTTACGTAACAATTTTCATCATTACGCCATGAACGGAAGTGAATATGTTAAATCGTTTAATGGCATACTTAAAGGGACTTGTAACATGTGATAAGGTAGGGTCAATGAATCGTTATGTAAGTGTATGACTTTGTTGATGTTTACATTGATGTTGTTTACGTTCTTTTTCCTTATTGGGAAAATGGCACGTGGTCTTCCTAAGCGTTGTGTTGCAACATGCTTTAACGATTAGTTTTCCGCTTAAAAGTTTCTGAACAGAGAAAATTCTTTAAACTAACTAAGTTTTATAGTTTCATTTCATCTACCTATGTCACACATACAACATAACATAACATCACGCCTGTACTCTCCGAAGGGTTAGGCAGCAGGTGTATCTATAGAAAACCCACATCCACCAACATCATCATCATCATCTACCTATGTCCTCCTTTGACAGATTGTAAAGGAGCCAAAGACGTTTTACTATCAAAATTGTTGCTAGTTATTATATACTTATAAACACTGATTTGAAGATTACTGAAACATTGACGTGAATAGAATGCATTATGCCCAGTTTGGGCATCAAAAGAGCGCGGCATGATGCCTTATGAAACTGAATACACCTTGCATACAATTATGTTAATAGCGACGACAGGAAGCGGCGATACAAATGATACAATGTTTTGTTGTTAAAAGGAATAACTGGATGGGAAAAGGAGACCAAAGAATAGATGGATAAAATGAGGGATGATGTGAATGGAAAGGGAGTATACTGACAGAGGAGGATAATGTGACAGCTGACAGGGGACAATGGATGAGGAACATATTTTACTCGGATCCCAAGTAACATGGGATAAGATCAGGCAAAAAGAAGGTGCTGAAGTTAGACTCCATGAAACTACTGTAACTACATATTAGGTATATGTTTTGTATAATGTAGGTACCTACCAAACTATCATCATAATGTTTGAGGAAATTAATTTGATTCGAATATCTCGATATTTGAGTCAGATAAAATTGCGAGCGAACTGATGCGATTGAGAACTCGCGAGCTCTTCGCAAAAAGCGAGCAATTACAGAAGAATGTTCAAATCCCATAACGGAATAGAAATGCCTATTATGTAACAACCAATTTTGAGTGGATTCCATAATCACTATCTATGTGTTTGCTAATCTTAAATAATAGATGTTCAGATAAATTTTATTTTTGAAATATTTCGATAGTTTCGTGAGAAATAACTGTTAAAAGTTTGACTTTCCAATCGCAATTCGTGTTTCAAACTTTGTATGAAACGTTTTACGCTAAATGTTGGCTGGATTTTAGACAATAATATTAAAAAGAAAATTGCCAGCCAAAACTTTTTTATTATATCCCGTCTATTTGGGATTACATCCAAGATGACAGAGCTGAAGCTGAACAAATGCTGCAATGTAGAAGAAACAAACAATTTCTCGTTCAGCGGGCCTAGACAAAAACAAACGAACATCGTCATAATCACTCCCATAATTTAATTTGTGTCTTCTTTGGAACTTCACACTTTAACGCTAATTTGACAATTCTTGATATTCCTTTTCAATAAATAATACACATTTGAATTCTTGACAATGTAATGCCAAACATTATGGTGTTTTGTTGTGTTTTATATGCCAAGGCTTTGTTTATTACACCTTAAAATATTAAGGTCATACCACAATCAATCTAAATATACTTGGATGGTCAAATTTTAATTAGCTAAGTATCGGTTAACGATATGGCTGATGATAATTTTCCATTCAATCAACACTAATAGGTTGGTGGAACAAACCTCTTTAGAATTAAATTATTTAAAAGTATACATATTATGTAAATTAAAATGCGTCGTGACAAGAATGAATGTGAAATGCAAGTAGATGACAATCTTGCTTTGTGCTCAAACAGTTCAAGAACTAGTAGCTTTAATTAAGCACGCAGGGTTAGAGTTACACTCAGCGTAGAAGTAATCCTGCTTTGCACAAGTTTTCAGTTTGAGAGAGTTTGTAACTTAGAACTTAGGTTTAGTAGCCTTAAGCATGAGAATTTAGTAATATGTAAGACCTTGGAGTATCAAAAAAGATTTTTCAATAAAATTACAACTTTTGAATGTCGGGAGAAGACACTGTTGCTCCGCATAATTAGCAACATAGAAAAAAATTGTTTTTCTTTTATGATTTTTTTTTTTTTTTCTAAGTAATAGCAATAAAAAAACTTAAAAACTGGTGCTGTTTTTTTTGGATCATAAACATAATGAAAATCTTAGATAACTTTAGGTATCGTTTATTTTCAAAACGGAAGCTTACTCTAATGAACTAATTGAAATAAATAATTTTCAATACAAAGGTATAGTTACAGCAGCCCATAGCGGCCGAGCTTGACGTTTATCTGTCATGCACCAGTTGTCATTGCGACTGACACACAATACTCTAATGTTATTGTATAATTCCATTTTTAAATGAATTAGATACCTACCGCAGTTTGTTCCGCGATTGACGAAACACTATGTTTAACCACGTATAAGGTTTCTTTAATATTACGCCATTTTAGAAATATGCTAGTTGGTACTTAGGATTTCTGAAGAAGAATCAAAATAGGTTCGTTCCAAGAAGTATTTTATATTTTTCAAGTCAAGAGATTTAATACAACTAAACCTGTAATTAAAACTGTTTTAAAGTTCATAGAAGTTTAGCATACCTACCAGCCAGTATTCAAAACTTAAAATAGATCAAAAAGAAGCAAAAACACAATGACACTGACGAGTTTGAAATGAAGAGCTTCGGCTTTTTCTCTTTGAAATGTAGAACCAGATAAAAAGAAACAATGCATAGTCTTTTGTATAACGACATAGGTATTCGAAAAAAAAAATAGACGACTGGATTATATTTCCTCGAGTTGATCGAACATTTGATTTTGCTTGTTGAAATTAATCAACTGGAATTCGACTGGTGCTGGTCCAATAGCTTCATAAAAAATAATATTTCAACTAGATTAATACCAAGCTTTTGCAAACATAACAGGCACTTTGGAAGTTGAAATATTTGAACTACAAATGATTGCAGTTGAAGATAGATTTACTTTTGCTTGTTTGAAGAATACTTTAGCTCATGATATCATGCACAATGTGAATCATGAATGGCATCTATAAACAGTACAGAATTTATAACGGCATGTATATTGTTTTAGAATATGATGGCCGCATATCGCTCGAAGAGAAATTGCGTGCAATTTGTATCGCATTCATGTTTTAAACATCAATGAAATATAAATTGCGTATATTCTTTGATCGGAGTATCTTCGTTGTTACTTACTTTGATTTCGGCTTCCATGAATTATTTTTTATGTGTTTATGGTACCTTATGATAATAAAACAAAACAAAATAAATTCTATAAACGATGATTTCCAACGATAATCGAATTACAGGTTTGTTGCACCTTGATGACTAATTCGAAAATGACTGGATGTATCTGATAGATTCCTTTGTCAGGTAGAATGGCAGGGTTAAAACGCGAGTCGACTCACAATTAGCGGGAACAATAATGTTGGCGCCATTTATAGCCTGTCAAGTTTGACAAGGGTCAAATACAACCGACAGTGAGATTTATTTATGGGAATGATTTCATTCTTTTGTTTTGAATATAAATAAAGAAATAATGAGATTAAAGAATAGATACAATTAACCTAGTTTCTGAGATGAAAAGTGATGAAACGATCGTATATCACAAGAAAGAAAGGAAAACAGAGTTAGTTTATGAACCGTTTTTCTTCTCACGCAACCAGCGAGAGTCGGTCGAAGTAATTGTGTCACAATAGGTAATAACAATTACCGTGCACTTATAAATTATCAAACAGACGCTATATTTGTCTTGGAAGAAGATAACGGTGGTACATCATATCATTGACCTATTTCAAAAGTAGTAAAATCATTTCAAGAGTAACCTACCTTACCTCAACACGAATATGAAAGGAATTCTCTAGCTGCAGTGATACTTCAGAAAGCTCTAAAAGAGAATGGTAGCAAAACTTAGTGACCTACCATCACTCAACGGTTCTTGCTAATTTATACCTGACTGCAATTACATAGTCCTGCTAGACACAGTAATCTTTACTATGCAGTCACGAAGTATGTCTTTTGTTGTATCCGCATGAAACTGGTAGGTACGGTTTCTCATAACTCGATCGGACCTTGGAGTCTGATTAAGCATTCCTTTGAATCCATTCACTGACTTAGATCTGTTTGATTTATATTGTAGAATTGTGGTATTTTTTATATTAAATTGATTCATTGAGTGCAGTTTTTGCTTGCTTAATTCAGTGTTCAAGTGCTGTTGCATTTATAATGATAGCTTCTCAAAAGAACGCCTCTGGTGGAATTATTGCCTCGGGGCTCTTCAAAGCTATCAAAGAAACGCAGTCATTCGTCTTATGTTTCTTTTTCATTGCCTCTCTTATTGTCTTCATTATGTCATCGGTCCATCTGGCCACAGGACGGCTCTACTCTGTTGTCCGAAGTTACTGTAATTATTTTTTTAATACCACCGGAACTATAAACACGCCATTAAAGAGATAGTATCGCCGACGGACTGCAGATTCTCACTCCACCATGATTAGCAACATCCCGACACTGCTGTCATTAATCATTAGCTGAGCTTTCCATCCATACTTATCTCCAGCGTTTGCACTTCCAATAACCTCTACAGCTTACAAAATAAGAGTTATAGTTCAATGTTTTTATGAAAATATAAAGTTGTCTGCAAAATAATGATAGTGCTCATTATGAATCGTATTGCGGACTGCGTAAGTCCGAAATACTGTGGCGGATGGCAACGGATGCACAATCGCGTAAGCTTCTCTACAACGGATGGATGCAAGCATAGCGATCGCTTTCCTGTTATCTTTGTATTGCATATTCAAGTTCTTATTTTGATTTAAGACTCATAAGTATCATCTGCATTGTATAATACAAAGTCATCTTTTACAAAGAAGGTATATCTTACGATGGCAGCAAAAACCATTTATTGTGATGAACCTAAAGACTAAAATTAAGACTGTCCGAATTTTTTCTCATACACAGACAGTCCTTTGTTTAATACTCCTTGCAACTTTTTGTTGTTTTATTAAATTTATACATTGTATGGCTAATAAAGGCTAGAATTAATTTATCTCTTTTTTTTTGTTACAGACGCAAAGAATGGACTGCGGAGCAAATGAGCTGGGCAGGAAACTGCGAGTTGATCAGGTAAATGATTATGTATCATATTATGTACACACGAATACGAAAATAACTTGTGACATTTCAATTAACATAAACATTTCACCGTTATAATTAATCGCATAGAATGACAGTAGCAAATTGTCGTGCACATTGATAAATGGCGGCGAAAAAAAACAAACTCGCATAGTTAATCACTCTCTCGATTGACATAAGTGTCATGTGTGTCAGCTGTCAAATTACGATTATGTAACCGGTTTGCACACACCTGTAGAAAAAAACTAGAGTATCCGATCAGCTGTTTGTAGGTTAGTTTTTATTGCTGTCAATTATAAGCGTGTTGTAGTCTTATTGCTGGGCAATTACTTCGCATTTTAAACGTAACCGTCCGTCTCGTTCATGAGAGTTTAATTATTTTATTGAACTTAATTAATAGTTATTAATGATTTTTATGATTGCAACAAATTCATAATTCACGTAATTGATTTTGTGTCTGCAACTTGCCAATTTTTTGATTTCGTTTCGAAACCATTCGCTTTGTACTTCATTGATGATATCGGAAGAATTTTCGTTCATCTTATTAATGTGTTATAAACCCAATTTTCAATCCGTAAACTCGACACACGGACACTTGCTCTCGAAGTAATCAAAATTTAATAGAACAAAAACGAGTTTTGGAATCGAATCTATTCAGTATCGAGTCGTGAGCGGTTTATGTAACGGTCCCGTCCTGCTCGAGAGATGGCCCGATATATCGGACACCAGTTACTCGATTCTTCAGTGCGTCCAAAACTTCGAGTAAATTGTGGTGAGTGAGAGAATTTGAATTGTGCATGGTGCTAGCTGGCGAGGGATAGTCTGTTGTTGACACTTGTCACTTATTTATGTATTTATTGATTGCCGTTTAATACTGAAGTGGGCTTTTAAGTTTTTATTTTATTTGACAGAAAATGAGTATTGTATTGTAAAATATACCTCTATTGTACCTATAATAAAATTCAGTCTATAATATTTTTATAACTTGATAACATGAATTAAGTTTTAAACATAAATAATCATAACAATTTTCAAGTCAAAGTTAACCCTGAAAATAATTTTGAAGTTCAATGAACGTTAAGAACATTCTGCCATCAGTAACAAAAAGTTTAACGTGATCAAAATAGCTTCTCGTGACAAATGGTCTGTATGAGCGAACTAATGACCAAAAAAGTTTATAAAATAACATTACTTTTATTGTAATTTATTTAGCAGTAACATGCTAAGCTTCGAAATTATTTTTGGTACTAAACATTTAAAAAATAACAGTTACTCATATATTTTTACTAATAACAAACAGTGAAAATATAATATATATCGATTCGATATTAGTCATCGGAGCAGCGACCTCCTTTCTACGTACACTCGAAAAATAGTCGATTGTTCACATAATATAAGCTGAATCGACTTCAAATTACCTTACATAACGTCATTAGAAATTTTTCTTTTTTCAAACTTTTCGTACGTGATCCTTTATAAGCGACCGTTAGTGATGTGCATAGCCAGCCATATACCTAGCACTGACTTATGTCCTGCTAGCTACCTAGTACTGTTTTAGATTTAGTCATGATTTAGCTGTATTCCCCGAAAGGTTAGGCAGAGGTGTACCTATTAGTACACCCACATTATTGGTTATGTTTAAGTCCGGCACACATAGGAACACATCCAGACTTCGAGATATTACTGAGAAATTCCAGATGGAAAAACTCAATAACACTGCCCGACCCGGAAATCAAACCCAGAACCTCATGCTCAACAGTAGCCAATGACTATATAGCCTCTTGACTGCTCATGCGGGCGCCTCGTGCTCACGACACATCAGTTTAATTGAACTGATATTAGATGACGATATGAGTGGCCATTTTAGTATTGACCAGTGGTTGGAACTCTGCACACGCGGCTATTTTGATCGTAAAAAACATAATAATAAACAATTATGAGTTATTGTTCGGTTAATTGGTGTGAAAAATCGTCTAGAACATCCAACTATAACAAAGATAGCATTACTTTTCATCGGTAAGTAGAATATATTTGTGATTTAATAATATTATGAATTTATTGCAGGGCTCAAGATAAACTGGTTGAAACGTAAAGAGTCACAAAAAAAGTACACCGCGTTGATGTCTTTTTGAAAAGTCCCTTTCTCTCACTAGGGTATTGCAATACGTCTGTCCCTTTCTATCTGCACTTATACTGGAGAGTGTTGTGATAACTTCATAATAAAGCAACTATTTTATTGACGATAAAAATTACGATGTTTCCTAATGGTAAAAAAGTAACATTAAGTACTTAATGTTTACATTTTAGATTTCAAAATATTCAGTAACCTGAAAAGTGGATGAATGCAGTTCACAGAAAAATTTTTATTTCAAATAAATATACCGTTGTTTGTTCAAGGCATTTCACAGCAGATTAAAAATAAGTAATAGCAATGTGATTTCCTTTCGGATAGAACAATAAATTCTCATAAGTGAAATTCAATTAGGAAATCGTCGAATCGACGTCGATTTTATCGATATCGATATTATTGTTGCAAAACTGACTTGTGCCTCACTATGTTTGGGACTTTCGTCCTGACATTGTTGCATCGGCCAATCACAACCGCTGTAATGTCTTCGTCCCCCGCAGTGGTGAGTCGTGTGCCTAGACGAAATCGGTCTATCAGCTCTCAAGTGGTTTAATACTCTTTGACAGTAGCACTAGTGACCACTAGACCAACGAGGCAGTCTGAATCTAAAACAGTAGTTAAATCGCATAAATATCTCGGATATTCACATTAACATACCTGAATACCGGAGTGGTAAGCAAATCGCAAAAGCACCATTATTTAGAAGTCATGTATATTCATATGTCATAGTTATCAGAACCCGTTTGGTTGGAGATGACAACAATGGTTGTAGAATACTAGAGAGCTTTCAAAGCGCTGTTTGGGAATATTTATTGTGGTATTGTGAACATAAACCATGTGCAGTATCAACAAGCGACGCGGCGACGATATAAAACTTGACCTAGTTCACAAAGCGATGAAAGTTTAGCTTCTTAAAATATTGTCACCTAGTGGTGACTTATTTGGGCTGTATGCTCATCTTCTTGTTAATCTTGACTTATCAAGATCCTGGTACGACAATTTCAATTTCAAAATGATTCAGTTTTAAATAAAGTTTTTATTTTTTATTTAAGTTATAAATTAATTATATTTTTCTCTTTGTTTAGCGCAAAATAGCGTGCGCTTTTGTTTACCACATAGTTTTACGTCTTCAAGCCCCAGAATGACACGGAACAAAATTCTTATATTCATAACCTCCTTAAGACAAAAGCCAGCATACCATTACATCAATATATCTATCAGTATGACGCGTGCGCAGGCTCACGGTACTATTGAGACGTGAGAAGAGACATACTGGCGAATCATCGTCTCATGTGGCGTTTCTCCGGTTTATTTTAACTTACTGTCTTAGAATTTAGGACAATCAATGTAAAGAGTGGGGAGAGTTTAAACCTCATGCAGAATGGCGCGACGCGACTCTAACAAAACAATTTCTAAGAAAACTTCACGGTAGCAATTACCGGTGTCGCGTCGCACCAGTCTGTACGAGGCGTTATTTAGAGTTCATTATTCTTCTTAGCGTAGACTGTATTGTTCTGAGGAGTTGTTCCCTTATTTTAAAGAACGGTCGTTTTTTTTATCTAAGTGTCAATCTGCCAAAAATTTAAATTGAAAATTGATTGTCACTGAGATGAAAATTAAATGGCGACTAGATTTTGAACGTCTTTAATTATAGGAATTGGCTTTCTGCAATTTTTTTATCAAGGATTTTATCAGTTGTTAAATTCCAGTAAGAATGCATGTCGGCCGATTTACTTACTATGTTTTTTCTTCACAAGAAACAAAGTGCGCTTTTACAACGGACAGTCTCATCAGGGAAATCCATGCAAAACACACCATTATAAAGGAAGCGGGTAAACGCTTCATAAAGAATTCGTGCAAACGCGAAACTTTTGATTCGGGAAAATTACGATTCACCCAGATTTTATACGTGTGACATTCGAACGGTGGTTCGACGTCACGACGGTGATCCATCACGGACCGTACCGTGCAGACCGGTCCTACGAACGGTACACCCGCCATAAGGCGAAGTTTCCACCAACAGATTTAAGCAATACTAAGAATCAACTGAAAAAATGGTATGGACCTTGGACGGCCTCGTTAAAATAACTGGATAAAGAAAATAAAAAACGGAATTGGGTTGTTGTAAAATGTAAATTATACAATAAGAAAACCTGTTGCTTTCACGATAATGCATACACCGCGCAAATCATGCTGAATAAATAACTTCTAAAAGGAAAACAAACAGTCTTCCTTTAAACAATTTTTTGCAACGTAATCGGCGCCTTATCTAAATCTAATAAAATCCCCTTACATGTACAGGGTGTTAGGGTAAACACCGTTATCCTTGCAACCAGTGGTTTGGTTTCATTTATAGAACGTAAAATCAATGGAATATTACAACTTTTTTTTAATTTTTTTTAGATCTAAATTTTACCACAAGAGACGCAAGTTCGTTGCCCTATGCGCTAGGGCAACGAACTTGCGTTTCAACACGGGCGGGGGTTATGGGATGTGACCTGACCGGCAGCGAGCGCGATCCCTCCCTTAGTCAGTCAGCTGTTTCGCTAGCAAGCACGGTATCAGATAGAAACTTTATGAAATCTTTTAATGAAAATAACGTTTTTTTTTCGTTGTGTTCGGTCATTTATTTTTATATTTAAGTCAACTACCCATGGTTTGAATGACAAGAGTGTTTACCCTTACATCCTGTATAAACCTTTTGTATCCTCGACCGACAGTACACGCTTACCATTAACAACATCGGATATCGGTGCGTCTGCGAAGTTTTTACACGTCCGTACGTTTCCGCTCTCGAGTACTTACCCTTAATGACCGGGGAGTACCTGCTTGCGATCAGGTTTTACTTGTTCTCCGATGTGGACTATTGGGTTATGTCCTTTGCTTCTGAACTAACTGACAAGTAGTCAATGATTGTCACTATAGTTGATCCGGTCTTTAGTAAAGACACGACTTCCGGCATTCGGTTCACGATCTTTGGATGTCAGGTGTCTGAAATTCATAACCCTAAATGAACAGGTTAGCAGGAGAAACATGACTGATAATTTTATGTAGGATACTGAACAATAAAAGTGTTATGATTGGCCTCGTTATATTTTCCAAAGAATAACTAAACTTGTGGCAGATTTCAAAAACATAGGAAGATCCCAAAGTAGTCCCCTAAATATATTCCATTCCACAAAAATCATCAATCCAACTGTCAAACGCGGTATTTATGCATTATCCCCCAAGAATCTTTCTTTTGAGTTCGTGGGAGATGCAACTGTGTACAATACACATGTTCGATGGTAAAAATGAATGAATCCGTGGTCGAGTTGGTTAGTGCAGTGGCTAAGCTTTTGGCCTTCTGTGTAAGTAAGTATAAGACTAGGGTGTACCAGGTTTTAGGTTAAATATTTTATGGCTTAAAATAAAATATTTGTTTTTAGCTGTCGTTTCGGATGATATTATCATTTCTCAGGTGAGTCTACTCTATCCATAGTATCTACGTAGGCTTTTTTATGACCCATGTTATTAGTTACAACTGTTACAACGGTAATAAATTTAAATAACCGATATCTACAGTAAATTATTTCTTTGATGGTAACTGTAATTACGTAACAAGTTGTGCGAGGAAACCTGTAAACACGTTGCAGCACGCATGCAATAGATTTTGTATTGGTGTTACTTGCATCGAAGGTGTTAATTGAATGCACAATCTTGATGATTAAGGTGTTAATCGATTTCTTGGAGAATTACTTCACGTTCTTTCAGTGGTTGTTTCAAAACGTAGTAGTTCTTGTACTGTATCTTCAAATTCTGTGAATTGAGACCGTCTCCTTAGACCGTTTTCCTGTAGCTACAACGGTTCAGGTACCTGCCCTTCCGCCACCCTCCACCAAAATCCACCCTGAATAAATACTGTTCTATTTCAAGCTTGTCCACTAACCTTTGACGTAGCCTTCAGCATCTCTATTTCACTGTTTTCTTACCAAAGCATAACGAAGCTGAATAAGTTTATTTTTGGCAGAAATCGTGATAGAAGCGTTTTTAGCCTTAGCTTGAGAACCAAGGGCTAATAAAAGCTCGAGGTTTTTTTGTTTGATCTTTTAACTTTTTAACTTTAACTTGACAAACTCCTTGTGAAAGTAATAACATTACGTAATAAAATATTTCGCATATAAAGCATCCAAGCAAGAGATTACAGTTTCATCTCCGCGCCCTCAAACGTGATTTTCATTGTTATGTTAAAATGTTTTCTTGGACTGCCCAGCTGCAGGAAGTTAGCCGCAAACTATTTGCATCCGCTGCATCTTTGAAGAGATTACGTAATTTTCTACCGACTGCCACCAAGATTGCTCTTGCACAATCGCTTCTTTTACCCATCCTTGACTATGCCGATGCCAGCTATCTTGACCTTACCCAAGACCAACTCAATAAACTTGAGCGGCTTCAAAATGTTTGTATAAGGTTCATATTCGGTTTGCGCAAATATGACCATGTTTCCGAATTTCGTGTGAAACTCAAGTGGTTACCAATCCGCCTTCGCCGGAATGCTCATATTCTTTCCCTTTTGTTTAATGTGCTTTTTTCCCCTTTCACCCCTCTCTATCTCAAAAATCGTTTCCAGTTTCTTTGTGACTCCCACACAAAATTTTTAAGGTCATCGGATAACTTAAAGCTTAAAATGCCAATGCATTCCTCAACTTTCCTCGACAAATCCTTTGCCGTCCAGGCCGCTCGTTTGTGGAATGCATTGCCAGTTCTTTTTTTTTTCGCTTTCGTTATATATTTTTGTGGTGTACAATAAAGTATATATAAATATAAATAAATACCTAATGTAAAAGTTCTTCCATATTTATTGGCTTACACTGAAATTGTGCAATTTAACCTTTTATTTAACTTTCGTACATTCTTGTGCAGACCCCCAAGTAGCACATAATTACCTGTGTATCAAATAATTAGCCTTTCGCCTTGATGATGACGATTTTCATAGCAAAGTTGTGTTGTTTGTATCAATAAGGAAATTCTGATCATATCTTATGATTGTTAAAATCTATTGTCCACTTTTAATATTATTGCGGAAAATACTATAAGGAAACTCACACCTTTATCATAAATTCTACACGTTTGTTTTGTGATGCACTTCATGTTTCATTTTATGCCATTATTTTATGTGCACGGCTAAAATATTACATAGGTTTCCATTAAGTAGCTACAAAATATTTCAAAGTAAAAATAAATGAATAAAACATTACCACCAACAATTTTTCTAATGGACCACTCTCAAAACACATTGGACAAAATTAATTCAATCTAACATAAAATTCATTCATAAAATATTGGTTATGCTGACAAAAATATAAAGCTTGCTGTTAATAAAATCGAGTCTTACGTACTAGAAAATAAAGCCTACATGACCATAAGTGGTAGCTTGGTAATATTTGAAACAGGTAACTCCAAAATGATGTCGTGATCCCTTTTCTTCGGCTACATTCATTCCTTGGAACCGGTTTTTTCTTCGGGTTCATTCAGTGAACTATGTTTGATATTTTTTCTCATGTTTGGTATTATTTTACACATTTTTTTTTGGGGATTCTTCTACTTTTTGGGTCCAGTCGGCGTTTAGAAGATGAATTTTGATGAATGGTGTAGTTTTTTTTTCCAAACAGTTAGTTATCGGTTTATGAAACGGCTAAGTAGTTTTGTGCTATTTTCACGTAACAAAATACAAATAAATTATGCTTATTAACGTTATCATTATCATACAATAATTATACGAACTGGGTGGCGCAAATTATAAAAATATTCTCATTGAGTTTTATTCCTTACATGTCCAGTCAATCACATCTAAGTAAGCATAATTACATAATTTGCACACACTCAGCTAATGACATTAATAACTTTGAGTCATATACGTCCAAGGCGATTCTTATCAGTCTAATCACGCCTCGCCGAAGCATACGACAAGAAGTAAATGTGCCAACGGAAGTGCCTGCATTCTCACGTGCATCAGATTTTGCGTAACCCATCATGATCATGCATGATAACCTGCAAGACTTGGGCGAATTACTTTTGCAAGGCATCTGTGGTCTTAAATAAGTGAAATTATCGACTAAGGATATTAAATCTTAATTAGCCGACTTGATAATTATGTGGTTTTTTCCACCACCCAAATGCAACTGTGTAGGTTCTTCGCGAGAAATAAATGCGCATTCTGTTTTTAAAAATCACCAAAATGCGTTTTCGATTTTGTTGAATATCAAAACAAATACAAAATCATCCAAAAATTTTGTAACCTTATTGGATCAAATTTTTCAAACGTACTGCTTCTACATCAGTTATCAAACAAATTTTACGTTTATGAACGTAGAGATACCTCCACAAACAGTTCATTTCCTTTTCACTTGAGGATAAACAAATACCCGACAGATTTCAATCGAAAGTTACTTCTGGTGGTATCCAAAGGCTGCATCCAAGTATCTTGGACATTATCATCTGACGATATCTTAAAAGACACCACAAATAATCCTTATCATTTAATTTATAGACACATGAAATGGTCATCTCATCGTACAGGGTGTTCCACCCACATGGGACCAGCAAAGTGGTCCATCGTCCCACTTATGGCCACTTTCCCAAAGCGTCTACATGTGGGGGTCACAAGTTTATGAACCTACTTTTATTGTGATTTGTATGAGAACTGTATTACTTTTTGGCTGATAATTTCTTTTGGGATCGATGTCGTTAGGGTGGGTGTCATCTATCTATTGTTTTGATTGATTTTTTGTTTATGTTTAGTTCTGTTAGGTCGCGGCATTATAAAAAGACGCTATTCTTGCAAATAAATTTTGTTCGTTCTGATCCTAACTAATATTTGGGTCAGATAATATCTCCTTTAGCCATAATTACTTTTAAAATATCTGCTTTTACAGGTTCCAAAACCAGATCAGAATATTGTAAAACTGCACTTGTTAAATCTCGGAATAGCTTTTGTATGTCACAATAAAAACGTAATAAAAAATCTTAAAGCACCTTGTTGGACAACTTAAAATAACATGACGAACACTTTGCTGCCATTCAGGTATTACGCGAAATTCCTTCACATTATTGGATCGTTTAAGGAAATCGAAAAACAGTGAGCGTCCAATCGATTACATAATTGATTAATGGAATAATCGAATGTAATCGATACGGAACATAGATGCAGTGGTGAAAGTCGGCCGGCCGATGCAGGCGCATCTCAGAATGTCAAAGGTTTCGGCGACGACCGAGCTTTTTATGAAACTTGTTATCACGATCGTACCGTTTTGTCTATTCTCGATTAATTTTATCTTTTTAATTGAGATGTCAGTTGTTTAACTGATGAATATGTTTGATTAAGAGGCGATTATTTCAACTTCAATTTTGTTAAAGTTAAAACATTAATTCATATTATATGATATTATTTAGTAGGACAAAATAATAATACCTATTTATATAAAGAAGTTTATTTATATAAAGACAAAATAAATTGCTCCAAAGGTTATACGAATGTCAGAAATCACTAGGTATTGCTTAAAACGTATGTTGTAGGGTTAAATAATGGCCAATTAATACAATCAATAATGGTTGCCAATAATGCAGTTATCCCACGAGTGCACCACAAATTTCCGGAAAGAAACGTGTACTTAGTGCTATGTTGTTTTTTTTAGTTTTTACACGACTGCCCAAAAAAGAGTGTAATGTTTCTGACTAAAACCATTTTTAAATAATCCGTCAAAATATTGCCTACATAGGGCTTGATCCTAGAACCATTACCAAAGCTCCCACTACCAAGGCACCAGAGACCACAAGTAAGTTATTCCTCGGTAATGACCGTCATTACGGCTTACAACGGGAGGGTCGGACCACAGTTAAGGTCACACTTTCCCATGTGTCTTTATCTGTTTACATTACAAGTATTAGAACCACTCTTTTGGTTTACGGTAAAAGTAATGGATAGAACGGGTGACAGTTTTTCTTTATTTTTATTGATCAATGTGAACATTTTGGGGTGCTGGGCTGCTGTCAAACTCCTTTGTCAGCGTTCGTGCTTACGTCTTATCATTATGGTCGTCTTATACCATAATATCCCTCACCAAAATAAAGACGCGCCTCCACTGGAAAGTGCCTTCTGTTACACTATTCGGTGATCGAAACAATGGGAGAGAAATGCCTGTTAATTGGTACGAGTATTCAGTTCTACTTGGAGTTTTATGATTGTCTTGAGCACTTTCAGTACCAGTTGAAAAGCCCAAATTACCATTAAGAAACATTAAAAACTCGTTCAATTTCTCTCAAAACCTATCAAGCAATTGGAGCCTAGGACCTGCTCACGACTAGTGCGGCGCCTTAATCGATAACTTTCGATTTATTACAAGATCGATCCCGTCGATAGTGTTGGATTTATACCGAGTTACGATAAACGTGAATTATCGTGTCTGTCTGTGTTACATAGCGTTATTTACAGCATTTCGTGTAATGTGATTTATTATCGGTATGAGAACTTGTTTTGTGCAGTCTAAAGTATTAATTTGTCGATTTACTTTGTCAACTTTATGGCAGCTGGTGAAATTTTAATTTATAAGCACTGATTGAATTACGATAATGATGTAAATAGCACGTTTGTTATTAGTGGTATTTGGTTTGACATTTATAATAGTCTGAAATTCTTATTTAGCTTTGTAGATCAGCGTAATGTCTGGCGATTGAACCCAGTAATAAGTCAGACAGACTAGACTTAGAAAAACAGTTTTATTTTTAATTTGGTGCTCTGTCCTGTCCTTCTTCTGTGAATTATTATCTTCTCTCTTTAACGTCATTGATATAGCTCCATGCTTAGATTAAGAGCTTCTTCATTCGACACTCCAACCAGTCATGTCTTCTTGTTCAATAAGGTGCATTCTGTACAAACTTGATAATTAATGCACGATGTAAATTTTTTGTTTCATAAATATTAACTTCACGTAACCTTTTTATATTTTATAACCAAAAAATATAATTTATCTCCCAACTGTATGAAGCTCCTTTTCCGCCTGTTAAGCAGCCATCGTACGTTAAATTCAACACTTGTGAATACATGTCACGTTTCTATATATGCGTGACCGAAATACATAGTACATAGATTTGTTTGTATGTGTGTGTAAACAAAACTCAGATTTTACGACATCCTGCTGTATGTACTCAGGTGTTTGATAAAAGTAAGAGTTTCATTATTTTGTTTTACGTGAATACTATTAGATAGATTACTATGTATGTATATTTAATTAAGTGGCACTATTTACCTTTATTACACAATTAACTCCTGTAATAGCAAATTGGGTAATTGTCAGATCTTTTTTCAGTTCCTCTCTAACAACTAATTGATTCTTAATTCTTTAACACGCATCGCTGACTAACGAGCCAAATCGCAGCAAATTCAATCGTAATAACTCCAAAAGTCCTTGTATGGACCAGCCCAGTTCTAAATACATACTCCATTGTTCTAACAACATTATGAAACAAACGCAAAACAAAGAAACATGTAACATAATCGATATACCGGTAAATCAGTCTATAAAATTTGCTATCGAACAGTAAGTACTGGCAGAGCATGGGAACTGGGGCAAACAAACGGGCTTCGAACAAATAGCCCATGACTTGGGACAGTCACAGTGAGCTATACAAGGACATTTGGTCTATGTAGCTAGGACATAGTAATAGGGATATTGTGTCGTAAGGTTTTAGGTGTTGAGAGAAGTATTGATGGTATTACAGAATTAATTAAATGCCGTAATACTTGCGCTTCCGTATAGTTGTGGGTTGAATGAGTACGTCTCCTATGCTAAAACTAAAACAAAATGATTCCGCGAAAACGATCTATTCTGCAAAAATCTCACCGTGAAAGGTGAAGTGAACTTGAAGTGAGCTGTGAATAGTGTTAATCGTCACTGTCAATAGTGATAATGCCTCGCATTGTACGGAAATCCTATACAATGCGAGATCAGCATAAACTGGAAATGTATAGCTTGATGTGTAGCCGTGTGTACATACAGAACTTATCAACTTAATCACTTCAAACTTAGACTGCAAGATAGAGGTTGTGAAGAAAAGTGGTCTCATACCTGGTTCATAAAATTTAATGTCCACCCAGTACATTTTAAACAGTTTTGAGTATACTTTTAGCAATCCCATTGGATTGCCATTGAATTAAATGAATGCTTTCTTATTAATTCAATGTCAAACAAAATTGACGTTATCAGAAATTAAGAACCAATTGATGTGAACTTTGATCTGTAGATTATCGTTTTACTTAAAGCAGCCTATCTCTGACTTACAGTTATGTAAAATTTAGAAGTAAATAAGTATCTATCTATTCTATAAAAAAGTACAAAGTACCTCATAATTCGCAAAAACGCTAGTCATACAATATATACGCAAATATCTATAGAGGTACTTAATAAAAAAGTGACCCGGTCACGGATACCAGTTTTTTGGTATTATCGACACGCGTCATCGAGGATCGCCCATCACTATTTATTAGATTATGTTGGAGCAATATTTGACTTTCGCAACTTTCATTACGAATTCTAATTACTAAGAACAATGTAGTGAAAGTTCTGGTCAGATTCCAAGTGGTCTTGGGAATTAAATGAGTGATTCAAAGCCAGTACTGTCCAACTGATTGTCGTCATTACAGTAGGTACGTGAGTTCTGATGGACTGAATTTGCTGCTGAGTCTCATTTGTTATTCGCGTGGAGTTTGTAATGGATGGCTACTTACTTAATTTGGCTAGAAACGTTGGCGAATGCAACTTTGATTTGGTTGATGTTGTAAATACAAATGTTATTATCATGCGTGTTGTTTACCTGCATTTATCTAGGTTTTGAAATCCTTGGCAAGAAAGGAAAATGGAAGTTTTGAATCTTTAGAAGTCAAATCAGACGTACGGCAAATCAAAGTTTAGATGACCTCTTTATTTCAATCAAACCATTACGGTATCACAATTTATCGATACAATCAATCAATCAAATCACAGCCCTATCGTATTCAGGGCAGCATGATCTCGCAAATAACTAGAGATGATCACATGAGCTTCTACAACTTTCTATCGACTTTCGCTAATCGAATCGTAGCGATCCCCAAGGGAATCGAGAAGTGTAATAGCAATTATTACTATCGCGGTATCGAATAATTGGTTACTGGTAGTTGAATAATCAGATGTAGAGTAAGTTTCATATTGAGAATTGAGAATAAATTCGATTCGATTACTTAGTGTAGGGTCGGTATGTCCTGCCAGGGTTGTGTCCTGCCAGGGATGCGGGTTAGTCCGAAAGGGATTCCTGCCAGGGTTGCGGGTTAGTCCGAAAGGGATACCGGGACCTTGGCAACAGGCAACTGAAGGAACACGGGTGGGTTTTAGTCAGTAAAAGTCTGACATGCCCTTCCGCTCCGCCCAGAGCGGGAGAAGACATTGGATGATTACCCACCCACAAAAAAAAAAAAAAAAAAAGGGTCGGTATGTGCTCTCCTACCTAATTGATTCTTTTTACGAAGACGATCTTATTTTATTATTATACACAGTACCTACTTTAATAAAATGTTTAGCTTTAGAAAGAAAACTCTACATTAAAATTGCCCAGCGCATCAAAGTAAGTATGCACGCTAGTTCCCAATGGTTCCCATAATAAAATTGATCACACTTTCTTTCACTACTGGCAATAAAAGACTCAGTAGCACAAACTGTTTCCAAATACTTACATTTTCACGCGTTAACCAATCAAGCTTTTTGACGCAAATGCGTTTTAACATTTCGCGGTGCTGTCCTGACATTGTTCATAACCGATTTATACGGTTTTAGTCACGAAACAACGCGTAAAATTACGGTGTAACTGAATATGCATTTGCGTAAAAAATCGGTTTTGGTTTTTTGGGGTAAAAATACATAATTTATAAGATTCACCATGGAACTTTTTTGGTCGAGAGTCTCGTATCTTGTAACGCCATCTATCGGACATCTTCGTCAAATTATGTTCTTTCCGGTTTTGGTGAGAATTATAAATTACTTTATCTTGCGAATATTTTACAAGAAAAAGTCCGTTTAGCCATGTTTCGTTTGGATTAAACTTTCTATAAAATAAAGGGTTAGTTTCAACCGGTTGAGCAGGCCGCAGTAATACTTACACGATAAGTGCAAAAGTTCAGCTAATCCATACTTATCTGTGGCTTGTACAGCCATTTGTGGAAAATTATGCCATAAGTTTATACGGTCGAGAAAACTGGATATAAAAGTTGAATAGGGCAAAGAAACAAACCGTAATTAAAACATTTTTGACATAATTGTGCATGTAAAAAAATCAATATGTTTTAAACGCCTTTCAACAAAATTGTTAGGTAACGCGTGACAGCAACTTTGCTATTATAAATCATGTAGGCGTTCGGACAGTCACAAGACGCGCGACGCGGCGAGAGACGTTAGGATGATTTCGTCTTTGTGTTCATTGAAAAAAATAAAGATAAAGATAACTTGTAAAATATAATAAAACTAACTAAAGTGCAAGATTAGGTACAATTAACTTAAAATAAAATTTCAGGATTTAAAACTCCAATTTTAAGTATTCAAGAATAAACAACTTCCTAAGTTACCCTTCACATGATACATACACTGGTAGTTAACATTATGAAAGGCAACTTTATACCAAGAACTAATCTGAATTAAAACGCATTAATCAACCAAAATAACATCAATCAGCTCAGACAAAAGCACAAAAATAACAATCTCGTTACAATAACAAACATAAGTCAAAGGCTAACTTGCTCATTAAACATTCGCAGTTCATGTCATTCAAATTACACAGTTCAGCTCCCACGATACGTATCGTAACCAAACAACTAGGACCACTTTTATTTTCGTTGCCGTGTCGCAAGAATATCGAGTTAACTTTACCGGTCACGACCCGGCCCGGGCATAGATATGGACAACAGCTGATGTCAGCCGCGGGCGGGCATTGGTGACTGCTGATAGATTTAAAAGGAATTTGAAACCTGAAAGACGGAAGATAGAGGGGATGTATGATTAAACTGTGCAAGGTTGGAGTGAAGAAATGTTTCGTTAGTCATTTTAGGCTACTTAGGTTCTATGGAATTCAAATAATGCAGTCTAGAGGAAAGCTAAGATGGATTTCGATGAACTAAATTGCATCGAAATAATTAGGCGTAGCGTAGGAGTTTTGGGCAGACCGATGGCAAGCTAGGCTGACAACTTCATTAAGCTAATTAAGCTTTCGTAAATTTTATTCTGGGCAATGACGAGGAAACAAAGGGAGCCTAAGTACCTGTGCCTTAGTGAAACGAAAAGGTATGAATGATTATGTAAATTAAATTGATGTTAATAATGATTAAGCTCGGATATTTACGCACTTCACAAACGCATTACGCAACTCATAAAACTACGGTAATTCTAATTTAAATATCAATCAATACAGTACTTCGTAGTCTTTCTTTATGCCGGTTGCAAAAAGCAAGTAATGACTAATGGCCAATGCTTAATCCATATAAATTAAAAACTAATTAAAGGTTTTTCTTGTTACAGGAAAAAGGGAAGGCTAACCGTGAGGATCTGAAAACAGATATACAGCATCGGAAAGAAACCTTTTATAGGGTATGTGTTTTTTATAACATTTGTTATAGTTTGAAGTCAACTTATCATATCAGTAAAGGCTCGCAGACAAAATTGTAACGAATCACGCACGCTTTGAGAAAGGTCAAATTCTACATTCTACAACAACGAGTCAGATTATGTACTTACCTATTTATCTATCTATACTATTAATAAAGCTGAAAAATGTTTGTTTGTTGATAGCCCAAACGCTATATGCTATTTAACATCATGCTAAGACAAAATGACGGATTGTGATTGTTTATCTGTCATTTTGTCTATTCTTCCATCGACAAAACCCGTTTCTACGGTGGTCATGCTACGCGTGTTGGGAGCCGAGCAAAAAGAAATAAAGTCAGAAAAATCGCTAAGTGAAAACTAAGTAATAGCGCGGCAAGCAATGCGATGAGATGCGACATCGTGGGTCCTAAGAAATTTCACTTGGACGAAGACTTGGACGAAGTCGCGACAGAAGCTAGTTGATTTATATTTTGAGATAGACTTACTTATTTGTGCCTAGTTGCTGTCAATAGGCTTGCCCTCTACAGGTGTCCCTGGAAGTATGGATCAAATTGAATAGGGGCGTTGGCAAGGTCATTTCCAAACTTTGTCACCCTGAGAATTTTATTTCGCTAGTGAAACTTTTCCCCATGAAATTCGCTCGTAAATTGAGTAAAAGTTTTTCCAGATCAAAGCTTTTGCTGTAAATGTTTTTTTCTTATTGAACACAGGTTTTCTAGCTGAGTTGAAGTATTACCACATGAACTGGCGACTCCTCTAAGAAGTCCTGAAAAAAAAAGTTAAATTGATAACCCTGATAGAAAGGTGGTCATAACTTTTCAACCATAAAAAATTGCACCGACATTCTCAGGGTTAAAAAGTTTGGGAATGACCTTGCCCACGCGCCTATTCTATTTGATCCATACTTCCAGGGACACGCTGTATAACACAACTGGCTTACACTTATGCCTGCCTGTTAAGTTGTGAATAATAGTGCTTTTCAGTAAATATCGTCGTTTGTGTTGCAGGAGGCTCCGTCGGACGAGGATTCGGCGGTATCGTCCGCGCCCGCCTCACTGTCACCCCAGCCGCTCAGCGACATGTGGGTCAGTATATCACAAAGCAGTTCTATGACATTACATCATACATCACAACATTATCTACTATATACACATGCACACACTGTTCAGTAAATAGTTGGCCCTAGACACCTGTACGTGTTTGGAAACAATGGTATCTGGAAAGCCGATGCTAAAGTTAATTATGTTTTATCACCCTAGGGTTCCCATGGGGTAATATTTTTCATCATGACTTTGTTATCTTTGGTTTTTCACAGTAGCATCAACACTTTTCACTGTTCAAGCAACGTCCTACCTGGTAGGTGCCGGGGTACCTTCCGCGTTGGATAACCTTGTACACAATTCATGAAGGGACTTCTCGAGTAAAACCAGTCTTCGAAATTAGAAAGTAACTCTGTCTGTCTGTATGTTATCTTACGCCTAAACCACTGAACGGATTTCGACAAAGGCAAGGAGATACTAGCATCCTGGGAAAGGACATAGGCTACATAGGCTTTTGTTTCAAAAATAATCCTATAGGGGTGTTAAAGGGGATGAAAGTTGCATAGGAAACCCAGCATTTCTTAAGTATCCCGGTAATACGTTCCCGAGAGACGATATCCGACATTCACGCGGGCGAAGCCGCGGTCAAAAACTAGTCTTTTATAAAGGAAACTATTCTCCCTTCATCAACGAATAGGTAAAGTTGGCAGATAGGCTCTATTACAAATCAAGATTATCAATTCACGTATCAAAATTGTAGATAAAAGTTCCCATTATGGTTTTAGGTTTAGGTTTAAAGAATTTATTCTCAATAAAGAATACAGAGGCCCTAGACAAAGTGACATTCTATCAGCGATAACGATAATGGAAAAGGCAAAAATGTATAGAACTGACATAAGCTATCGAAAACCTTATGTCAATCCTGTTGAAAGTCGTTGTAGAAATACGAAACGCTTTCGAAGCGATTGTCACTTGTCTAGGCTCTCTGATTCGCTTACTTGAGAACAACAGATTAACTTAAACAATAATTACAGTTCGTCGTTAATACACAAATCTAATGTATTCATGTTTGACGAGACTTATTGTTCGCAATTACAAACTGAGCTAGTTGAGTTTTGAATACATTAAATGAGTTTACATTTTTTATGTGTGAGGGTATTTTATTATAAAGTTGTGCCCCTTCAAACGTCAGCATTCTTTTACCATAATTTGTTCTAACCCTTGGTAAAACTAAGAAACTAGCGCGACGGGAACTACGTTGGCTAATATGTTTTATTTTGGTAAATGTTAAACCGGTTTGAATGTTTTTGTCGAGAACTTTTCGAATAAAGATGCACGTATTATAAATATACAATTTTTTTAAATGCATTATATTTTTTATCGACTGCTCGTATACATGTTCTAGATTCTAGATTATATAAGTACCATTCATAGAATAAACAATATACAAATTAATTTCATTATACCTCGTATATAATCAGATTTATTGACATTAATCATTACCTTTAGAACATTATTTACGCATGAAGTAGCAAATAGCTGTCGGACTGAGCAACTTACTTTCCAAATAGATTCTTCCTTGTATCCACAATTAGGTAATGCCGATACATTTGGTTTAATAGCAATTTCATATAATTATACTGTTTTAGATCTTACGGTATTGAAACTATGTCTACTTTCCACGGCTTAGATTTTGACATAAGTTAAGACAAGTCTATGGATTATGTAGGACTAGCTTCTGTATCGACAGTTATTTATAAATAAAATATATAGGCCTATGGTATGGATTGTGCCAATGTGTAAGCATGGCCGATTATAGAGAGTTCTGTCATCCTTTAAGTATAGTACTGGTATTAAAATATTAATTGCAGTCAATGATATTATTAATTAAGATGGTATGGATGAAGATCATGTGGTACAAATTGCAGTAAATCTGCCGGAAAAAAGTGAGAGAGGCCGCCCCCCATTGCCCTGGTATTCAATATAAGCCGAATTTCCAGAATCGACAACCCAAGACAGAAGAACTTGGCGCAGAAAAGTGAGGAAACCCGACCCCAAATAACGGAACCAGAGACGGAAGAATGGAAAACATTGATATTATGTTGTTGTCGTCTTTTATGCTGAAAGGATTATGCATGATAGACGAAAACATGGGAAGGGAAATATTATGCTATTGCACCACATAATGTATCTATCAAGTATAATAATATATCTGTAGGTGTGTAGCTGTAGATAATAATTAAACTCGATGCAATATATCAACGACACCTTACGTCGCGCCTTCTACATAAATATTGATTTAAACGCCGAAGGTCGGATCAAATCATTAAACTAATACTAGTAGCAATGTATTTATGGCTTGCGATTAAATTAAGTACTAAACGTCTTCTAGACACAAAAGGCCCTTCGCCTTTCAAAATAGCGTTGTGGCAAGAAGACTGGCAAGAAGCTTATGTGTGTTCAAATCACCTAAATCTTGCTAGAAATTAGCTGTGCCAACGAATCCACGAAAGCCACGATTTATATTTTTTATTTAATTTGATGGCAATGGGTGAAGATCGTCACTAACTGGATGCCTGAGAGAGAACATCGCCGTCGAAAGACCGCGGCAAAGGCGGTGTGACTGTATGATCATGTCGGCACTGCAAACCTCTCTAGGTTTGGAAAGAAAAAACAAAATGACTGAAAGGTAAAGGTATATAAATCTGACAGGTGGGTGGTTTTGCCATGAAATTGAACCAAACAATCTCCCTAAGGACATTCAGGAAGTAAAGCCACAAGCAAAAGCTATTTAAAATAAAATCAATTAGATTTATGAACATCAATAACGATGAAATCTAAGTGGCTGACCATTGTGCCAAACAAAAGGCGATTATAGCAGTAACGGCCCAATTAAACCCACACGAAACGACTTATCTAACTTGACGTGGATTGCCTTTTACGTGTTATATAGGGAATAGTTTACACTGAGGTAACTGCTACCGGCGTCTAATGCTGGTATTATAGAGATGTACAATAGGATCCAGGAAATAAATAGCCGTATAGAATAGTCTTGGCGTGGGTAAATGCAACGAAGTTTGGCAATAATTCCTTCTGCACATGTGGCTTGCCTGGTACCTTATAAACGGCATAAATGTAAGAGTCTATTAACTGCTCCCAAATTACCATGTTTATTTTCTTTACATTCATCATTGACATAATCATTATATACCTCCAATTTAATTTCAGTGGTTTGTGTGGACTTGATAATTATTCAATTTGTACAGTTGTAATAGCAATCACGTCATTTGGTTTAAATAGGTTTTTTTTTATTATTGGTCTTTTATATAGATTCTTTTCTATGTTGTGAATGTGAGAACGTTGTACTCGTAGGCTTATTGGACAGTTGGACTGTAGATTTATTGAACATCTTCCATTTTGTTAAGTACCGGGTACTTACTAGTTGAAAGGCGTACATTGTCCTCCCATGTATACTAACACTGTAATTTGAAATTTTTGTAAAAGCCAATTCTTTTTAAAAGAGTAACCGTGGAGTTTCTTGCCGAGTCTTCTTCATAGGAAACGACCAATTGGAACCGTGCACCTAGCTCCTAACGTTTCATAAGTGCCCATGTAGGCTTATGTGAAATAAAATATTTTGATGACATCATCATCATCATCACATAGAGGAGCTCGTGGCTAAGTAATAACAGCCGCACGGGTCGATCCATCAGATGAAGCAACGCTTGCCGGGGTAGGTCCGTGGCTGGGTTTCCATCACATACCGAGACTCCTCCGTGCCTCGGAAAGCCCGGTAAGCCGTTGGTCTCGACATTAGATCAACCGTTACGGGTCGTCAGAAGCCCGAAACTCTGACAACCAGTCTTACCAAAGGGTATCGTATTACCCAGTAACTGGGTTGTGGAGGTGAGATAGGCAGTCGCTCCATGTAAAATACTAGTATTCAGCTGCATCCGGCTAAACTGGAAGCCGACCCCAATATAGTTGGGAAAAGGCTAGGCAGACTGATTTGGTTAGATGACATCATCATCTTTAATACCAAAAAAGGTACATTCAAGAAACAATTAATAACATCGGTATGTGACGAACTGCCTAATAAACATAAATTAAAAAAAAAAAAAAAAAAAATTAAGTAAGTTGACATTGAATAGAATCGCCCCATACCACTACCACTGTGACATATCCACACACCATTCACCACTCCTCATGCACACTCCCACACACTCACTCACACTGTACACTTAGCAATGCTTAGATGGTGCTAGCATTTCACTACTCACTTTGTATGTTTGTTTCTGCTGCATATTGTATGGTTATTAAATTGTAAATCCGTAATTGGCTGTAAGACTAGTTTATATATTCTAAGTTATTATCTCAAAGAGCTGTGGATTTTGTAATAATAAATAAATAATGTCTGCCTCTCAAAATGGATGTAGGAATGGGTCCCGCGGTACTAAGGAGCTACTCCTCATTGATATGGCCATTAGCCAACAGGTTCGTCGTTCCCGAAAGGATCTGTCGACATGTTGGATAGATTATAAGAAGGCCTATGACTCGGTGCCACATACATGGCTCATGAGGATGCTGGAGTTGTATAAAGTAGATGCATCTCTGCGCACCTTCCTGATGGCGTGTATGGGGCAATGGAGGACAGTCCTTCGCTATCCAGGATGTCGAAATATCCAGAGGAATAGTGAGCCGATAAGGATCGAGCGAGGCATATTTCAGGGCGATAGTCTGAGTCCACTTTGGTTCTGCTTGGCCCTGAATCCTCTAAGCACACTGCTGGAGGACTCGGGTCTAGGCTATCGGCTGAGGAGAGGTGGACAGGTTATATCTCACCTCCTCTACATGGATGACCTAAAACTCTTTGCCCCCAACAATTTACAACTGATGGAGCTACTAAAAGTAACTGAAACTTTCAGTAGAGCCATCAGGATGGAATTTGGTGTGGACAAATGTGCGGTCATGCATGTAAAGCGAGGGGAGATTGTGGAATCCGTGGGCACCCAACTCTCGGATCCCATATACCTAAGAGCCCTCTCCGCATCCGAAACCTATAAGTATTTGGGTATGTCGGAAGCGTTAGGCATCAATGTTACTGACATGAAGCAATCGTTGAAGGAGCGCTTCTTTGGCCGCCTGAAGAAAGTATTTAATAGTCTTTTATCAGGCGGGAACAAGGTGCGCGCCTTCAACGGTTGGGTCATGCCGGTTTTGATGTACTCCTTCGGCATACTCAAATGGACTCAGACCGAACTTGACGCCCTGGATAGGAGAGTCCGTACGCTGCTGACTGCATACCGAATGCATCACCCACGGTCATCGGTAATGAGACTGTATATCCCGCGAAAGTGTGGAGGTCGAGGCTTTTTAAACGCTAAGACCCTCCACAATCGGGAGATATGCAGTCTCAGGGAATATTTCCTAGAAGCCGACGTGGGAATGCATCGAGATGTGGTCGCGGTGGACAAGGGCCTCACCCCGCTCTCCTTGGCGAAAGAGAACTGGCGCAAGCCTGTAGTGCTTGACACTAACGATCGCAAGGAGGTATGGCAGAGTAAGGAGCTTCACGGACGCTTTTTCCGGGCCCTGCATGGACCCGATGTAGATTTACTAGCGTCCGTAGCCTGGCTGCGTTTCGGTGACCTCTTTGGGGAAACCGAAGGTTTTGTCTGTGCAATTATGGACGAAGTTATCATGACGAACAATTACCGGAGATTTATTGTGAAGGACGGCACGGTTGACATCTGTCGGGCATGCCACCGACCGGGAGAATCGATCCGTCACATTATCTCCGGATGTTCTCATCTAGCTAACGGAGAGTACTTGCATAGACACAACCTTGTAGCCAGGATTATCCATCAGCAACTTGCTCTGAAATACAGCCTAGTGGAATCGGAAGTGCCGTACTACAGGTACGTGCCCGACCCAGTTCTCGAAAATGGAAATATCACATTGTACTGGGATCGATCCATCATCACTGACAGGACTATTGTTGCCAATAAGCCTGATATAGTGGTGGTGGATCGAACAGAGCGGCGCGCAATGATCATTGACATAACAGTCCCGCATGACGGGAACCTCGTGAAGGCCGAGAAAGATAAACAAATCAAGTATCTTGACTTGGCTCACGAGGTTGTCGACATGTGGGATGTGGACTCTGCGATCATTGTGCCGATAGTCGTATCAGCCAATGGCTTAATTGCCAAGAGCCTCGACCAACACCTAAGGAGGCTCTCGTTGGGCAGCTGGATTAAGGGCTTGATTCAGAAAGCTGTACTCCTGGACACGGCTCGCATCGTTAGGAGGTTCCTCTCTCTGGAGCCCTGACCGCCGGTAGCTTGGACCCTGTTCCCGATACCGGTGGGCTACTATTTTTTATATTTTTAAATGTTTTATATAATTTTTTTATTCTAATATTTAAAAATATAATTTATAAGTATGGAAAATGAAATAAAGAAAATAAATAAATAAAAATAAATAAATAAATCATCGTCGGTAACATAATAGGTTTAACTGTCTAGATTTTGTCTCTGACTCTGCTTGCGTGAGTTTATGATCTCGTAATTTATAGGCTGTATATATATCACTAATTTGTAGACATACTTGCTTTCAATTACTGAGTGGCTTTACTAAGTGATTGGTCTGCACGCAACACAGATTATCTTAGAGACACATAAAGATCAGCAGAGTAGCAGTTAGTGTCACTATCTGTTCTTGTAATGCGTAAATTAAATAGCAGGCCAACTGATTTATTAGCTACATAACAATGCTCATGCTAAGATTAACGTGGCCACCTACTGGGACCAAGTATTTAAGAAATTGCCATCGAATCGGAAAAAGAAGAAGAATGAGTTACCGAGTAGCCTCTTGCGCATTTCTAAAACAAGAGACTGAACTAACTTGAACCAGCACAGTTTAAACATTCTATAGCGAATAAAATTTATTCAGAAGGCAAGCAGTTAATAAAAATACTCCACGAATTAGACCCAGAGCCCAACGTTTTGGAATATTCTTTAGAAGCCTTTCAGTTTAAAAACTAGGAAAACCTAATTGCAAATGTATTGACGAAAAGAAGTTTTATTTTGAAAAAACACTTATTTTGAGTTCAGCCAAATTCCGAGATTAATTAGGAGTTCCAATTAAAACCAGTATGCATACAATACGTGAAATACACACGAAATTGAGAAGTAGGTATGTATTTCACATACCTTATTGTTCTACTCATATTCTGCAAATGTATTCCTCAAGTACCATTTTCCGACGCTGTATTGTTTATGCGTCTGTCTCATAAGAATGCTTTTCGGCCTTGGGACACACGAGAGGATGGCTGAGATCAGCGTATAATGTCAAATAGTATTGCAGTATAAACATTTTGTCACCTAGTAAACTATTGGCTTGGCTCTTGCGTCACTGTATTGTGTTTCTATGTTATGTAGGGTGTCTATGCTTCTTTAGTTTACTCGTACAATCTCTATTTACCGTACTACGTATTTGGATAATCTGAGGTTTGATTATAGCGAATTTTGAGAGTATGTCATGCTCGCTCAAATGTCTCTCTGGTGGTGGCGTGTGTGTTGGATCATTAAGTTCCCTTCAAAATGGTTGAGCTAAATGGTGCTGATCCATGCGTCATGTTCGTGAACGGGCGCCATCAGTAGGGACTGGTCATCTCTTAGCTACCACGGCTTATTTTAATTTTTGAATTGTTTTGTTTTACTTTTAAGTACGGATGCTTTTAACGTGCACCTTTTTCTGCATTGTACTCACATGTCAACATGAATGATGTAACCAATGTATTGTAACAATATTCTGATTAAAAAAGAGTGTCCGTGGAGTTTCATGCCCGTTCTTCTCCATAGGAACCTACTACGCTTTGGAATGGGCAACTAGCTTCATCTTTCTGACTGACCGACCCCTTGACAATTCAAAAGTGCTTGTAATTGGTTTATTTGAAATAAATGCTTTGAGTTCGAGTTTGATAGCCCATGAGGAACAGTCAAAACGTTGCTGGTCTGTTTTTGTTTTTTTTTTTTTTCGTATATTTGGCCTTTGTTAGCGTCATGTTTGCCGCACATAAACGTTTTTTCTTTTTTTCTTTCTTTTTGTATTGTTTTGTCCGACTATAGAAAGGCCTAAGAAGGAACCTTAGAACTGTCACCGTACTTGAAGCTGCACCTGAGTATGTCTGATGAGTAGGTAGGTTCTTAAACAATTATTATGTAATTAGTAATGTTCAATGAATATTGCAATAGATATAGGCTGAACAAGTCCGATGGTTATACAAGAGGCTTGCGTTGGGTGATAGGTAATTGTAAATCTATACAATATGTATAGATTTACAATTACCTACCTACCTGTATTTATGTTTATATATTTAAGCTTTATGTATTTATTTAAGTATATGTTAATTTTCTTGCGTATATGTGTAGGTATATTTAATATTTTTAATTAAGACTTCGCAGTTCATGTTTTTCTCTTCTTGTTCTCACACACTATTGTACATTTCTTTCTCATTTCTCCTTTCGCAGGTCTGCTGGAAGAATTTTTTTAAGAAATAAGCAGTAACTTTGTACTCATATTTTAATTATGTCGTATCTATTATGTATTTTACTGTGTGTACATAAATAAATAAATATTATAAATTAAAGTCGCTTTTCGAGTTTGTCTGTATATCCGCGTTGTCTGTATATCTAAACAACGCAACAGATATTGATGAGTTGAGATGGTTTGATGATTCTTCACCATCTTTTAGAGAATTTATTCCGAAAGGTTTATGTGTATAATACATTAGGATTACTACTATTAAAGTTACATATAACTAAGAAATCTGGATGTTTTGTCGAGTAGTACAAACCGTGCGAAGCAGGAGTGGGTCGCTAGTCAATTAAATGGAAAACTTGTTGTAATTATCATTAGAATTGCCAACAGGTTTTAACAATAATTAAAAATTGATATGTTGCACTATGTAGGTTAAAAGCGTTTAATCATTTTCCGTTTCGTGTATTACAGAAGGCTGGTTTTGAATTAAATACGTTCGCAATAGTTTCAACAATATCTAATTTGTTTCACCGTATCAGTGGTACATGCGAGCTCGACCTTTTTAGTGGAACTGCGCCTTAGACACGATCCGAGTGGGTGTTGCACGTGTAGGCTAACAATTTGTTAATTCTGTACACAAAATCGCCCCAATTTGGACAAAGCGATAAAATCTAGGCTGTTTGGTTAGATATGTAGAAATATTCACCTGCCTTGCCGACATAATAGGATACGTATAATTAATAGTTTTGTTTTTAGATAAAGAAATAAATTAAAAGTCTCTTGTTTTTTTCGTGTTAGTAATAAATTAATTTGACATTAATTAAGTTCATTGGTTTAACCAATGATATTCATTGGGTATAACACTTTATGTGGACTATACCGTTTTGAAAATGAAGAACTTTTCATGATTAATTTCAGTGTTCGACTATCTTTATGCCAACCTGAATCACTGAAATACATACACATGTACATAAACACATGGGAATGATGGACAACCATTTCCGTAAATATAGTTATAAGTAGCATAGCCGTACTAGGACATACAAATATTTGTTACCCTAAACAGAAAATAATTATAAAGGTTTTTTTTTGCAATATATTGTCTCATGTACACAAAACTGATGGTCCCTTCCGTTCCAGTCATGCGGCCAATGCCGTTCGTCGGCGGAGCGCGCGTCGGCCGCTGCGCGGGAGTGCACGCGGCTTGCGGACGCCTTGCGAGACGCGCGCGACCAACTCGAGCTCATGGAGTTCAGGCTTTTAGAGTTGGAAGACGCACATCCCGATAAGGTACATTAAAAAATCTTTTTCTTGTTTTTTTTTAACTTCTGCCATGACTTTACCTTCTTTAGAACCATAAAGTGAGGTGATTTTCATTTGTTTTCCACTGTGACTGTGACGTACCTACGTTTTCGCGCGTGATTCGAATGTTTTATGTACTGTTTTGTGTGTGTTTGTACGTCATGTGAAGGTGAAGGCTGTATTAGTTTGCAACGGAGTTTAGAAGCGAAGTAATGAATGGCGCACGCGCTGATCAGGTATTTTTGTGTTTTTTTTTTCTTGTAATTTTTCCTGCTTTCGTATTAATTTATCTGCATAAGTATATTGTTATTTTTCGAGGTTTCCCAATATCTTATCTCCACTATTTGGAAAGATACGATTATGTTTGATTCGTTATCTTTTATCACTTTTTTCCGATATAATACGTGTACCTAATGCGTTTAGCTTTGCAAATTTTTGGTTACCACGTAGTGCCACTCAATGGCAAGAATTATTTTGAACTAGGTACATAATATTTCGACCTCGTTATAAAGTTGATAGTATAATGGCAATCCTTATGAAATTAAAGAAATAAAAAAATTGTTTTTTTTATTTGGGAAATTAACGTGGTCACACTACTTACAAAGAATTCATTCAGACTGTTCATTTCTAACGTTTATTACAATATCATCAAAACATCAGCGAAGTTAAAAAAAAATGTATGAAAAGCAGAAGAAAATTGTGAAAACAAGAATTTCCTCCGATTCATTCATTCACGACATTCCTACATAACTGCTCATATATCTTTTGATTGTAATAGCAAGAACACAAACGCAAGAAAACCCTTCCAAAGTATGTATAAGTGTAAATCAATTAACCGTTATTATCCAACACCATTATCCATAAAACAGCACGGACTAAAATACTTTCTAACGTACCATTGATTATAGATAACCTTGACCTTAGGCTACACACATTCTCCATACAAGTAAGAGGTCAATTAGAAGTGGTTGTTGTGAAGTTAAGCACAGGTCACACATATGCATAAGCAGACTTAGCAAAACTTAGCTCCCGTAGGGCAGCTTATTCTCAATAAAGACGAAATGTCTACAGCAAATCGAGCTAAGCTAAAGATATCTTAATTAGCTCTTGGTACAAAAGTTATGTGGGTTTGCAAACTTAAATATCTCTAAGAATGCAAATATTCACGGGTACAAGGAAGATGACCCACAGAAGTAACTTAGCTTATTCTGAAATTTTGGCATGCTTCAATGTATTGTTCGCAGAGCTCTTGTTTTATGTTTGGAATGAGGTCGCAACTTCTGAAGCTAAACAATTATTATAAGCTAAGTTTGCTAAGTTAGCGGTGTGGCCTTTGCCTTATGTTCTTTCAAATATAACTTAAGGTGTTAACGGAAACACCATTGATCATTATTAACGGTTTTGTTACTTATTTCTATGGTGGCCGGATACAGCTCTGTTTATGGGACACTTGCTGGTCGATTACCTCATCAGTTAGTCATAGTCTTATATCAGGTGTTGATAAATAAAACATGTAGGTACCTACTTATGTGTGTCCTAAGTAAACAGGTATGTATGAATGGAATGGACAGTAATGCGCAGTACTTTAGTTCTTCGGTTGCTTTATGTCAAGAATCAAGATGTAAATCGATAGATTTTATGGATTTATAGTTTTTTTTTTTTTAGATTTTGGAAGATCCTAGATCCTCTTTGTTAAAATTACAAATTTAACCGAACAATAAACCGCTAGTATTCCAAAAATACTTCAAATCAGATCATGAAACTTAGCCTAGTAGGTAACTGAACTAAATATTATTTATTTTGGAATAGAATCGGTACTCTGGGAATAAATGTTTCTCAATCAATTATTAGAACTGCTATCGATAGCTGGGTCTATAATTTCTTACATTAGTAGTAATTTATTAGAAAATAATAATCTAATTTTTTCAGAGCACGTGTTTTTGTGCCCTTTTTGTGAACAAACAATTCATGCAGCAGTTACATCGTCTCTCAAGATTCACTTAAAACAATGACCAATCTTCGCAGGATGAGTTCACAAATTCTCTTTGCAAGAGTTAGTTAAGATTTTACTGTGGAGAGTTTAACGCGCATACTTTGTAGATACAGTAAGTTAAAATCATATATCGCGTGAATCCCCGTTACCGTCTGCAACTTGATACGGTCCGCAAAACTAATTTAATATCCCATCAATAACGCTAGTAAGTAAGTCACAATAAACATGTCTCGTTGGCTTCGTTAGCTCAATTATAACTTGGTACCGCAATTATGAAGTAATTTTACGCTTTGGGTAATTTAACCGATGGTTACTCTCGCAATGTTTGAACATCGCTAGTTATCTTAGGCATGGAGCTACCGCAGAACTAATTTGTTGGCATGAAGCAATTGATTAATTCTTTTTTTTAGAAGACACTCCGCCTTTTAATGAATTGATCGAAATTGATCAGAACGTCTTTGAGCCTACTATTTGATGATTCGATGGATGTTGATACAGAAATTCGAGCTCCAATAAACACTCCATTCATTTGTCCTGTTTATAGATAATTGGCATGTTTAGGTCTAAGCAAAATAACCATTCATAAAGGTAAATACTTTTGAATAACTGGGACAAACAAAAGGCCGGTGAAGGAGGAAGCAAATAACTCGTCTCATAACGCCATGTTAGTTTATTATTACGTTTCCACGAACAACGAACGACCGCCTATTATAGTAGCAACATTCTACAACATACTTAATCTGTATCAGAAAGAAAAAAACGTTTTACATAGGTATATTTGTCAACGCCTACTGCAAGTTGCTCGTTAAGCCTCTGGCCGCCTAAACTGAACCACTACGGTCCAACTAAGGAGAGAGTACGGTCAGATTTTTGGCTTCCATTTTTTATCTCGAATTATAATACGTGTGTGATGTAAAGTGATTGTTGCGTTTCGACAAACTTGTAACGTAATACCGTGTAACCTTCTTTCAGACAGTTCTTGACTTTCGTGATTCTTACAAGGATTGTTATGTTCAGTGGTCTGAAAATTGTGCGGTGTTTTTTGTCTATATTGAAATTGGTTTCTTTTCTATAGCATCTAAGGTCCATTTCTCTGTTTCAGGGTGCTAGGGACAACCTAACCGACTCGGATTCGGGCTGCGTGTCCCCAGGCTCCCGTATCAAGGACTCCGCGTCGCCCGAACTCAAACGAATGGATTCCGGATACAAATCCCCCCACGCCCCAAGCAGCCCCTGCAACCCTCGACGGCACCTGGGCACGCCACACGATGACTTCAAAGAAGATTTCGCCAGAGCCCAAGTGTTAGCCGACATTTTAGACAAAAACTCCGAAACCACCAGTGATTCCCTCAAAAGTAACCCAGTCAAAGAGCATTTGGAACAGATGATTCTAAATGCAGCGTCGGCGGAGGACAGGGCCTGCTTGGAACAAGTTCTGATGCTGCTATACAACCTTCAAGCGTTGAGCAGTTCTGTCAGTGAAGATGAATGCTTTCAGGTTAGTTAGAAACTTTTTACTCATTGACAAATATGAAAGAAAAATTAAATGACAGTTGTCAACTAATATGGCACAAAAACATGTTTAAAGTTTTATGATCTATATTTCCAAATTTCCGTCTTTTTTCAGGCAAAACCAAGAAAAATAAATGACCTGAGATTCAAACAAGAAACTGACAAAACTCAGAAGGCGATCGCAACTGTTACACCGTATCAACAGAAAGGGTATAAATGCGAGTCCTTGGAGAGTCTTTGCAGTGAAGAACGGAAACCAAGCAATGTTCTGCAAGAGAGTGGCATCTTTGAAGGTGTCGAGACAGAGTCAAAGAGTACCCAAACAGACGTCAACGAAAGCTTTGAATGTAGTGGTGAACTAAACACCGAAATACAACGACTGAATAGTATAAGAGAGAAATTAGAGAGGCAAGGTGTTAGGAATAGGACATTAAGTACTAAAGAAGATGGAGACGGCCTGGAGTGCAGGTGTGTGAAGTTGGGCAAGAAGCACAAGCAGTATTACGAGAGGAGGCTTAAGTTTTTGGAGGGAAAGATCTCTATATACGAAGCGGCACAAGACGTTAAAGAGGCTAAGTTAGCACAGAGATTGCAGAAAGAGTTCCTTCTTGAAAATAGAATACAGGTATGCAAAAAATTCATATAAATTCTAACGTAAAAGATAAAGTTTATTATTTTCATAACTCGGGTACAATACAGGGTGTCAGGGTAAACACCGTTGTCCCTCAAATTTAAGTCAACTACCCATGGTAGTTGACTTAAATATAAAAATAAATGACCTGGTAACAACAAAAAAAAAACGTTATTTTCATTAAAGATTTAAAAAAGTTTCTATCCGACACCGTACTCGCTAGCGAAACAGCTGACTGACTGAAGGAGGCCGGTCAGGTGACGTCTAGCGCCCCCACCTGTGTAGAGACGAAAGTTCGTTGCCCTAGCGCATAAGTGAAAGGGTGAAATACTCTTGTGGTAAAAAGTAATTTTAAAAAAAAGTTGTAATTTCCCATTGATTTTACGTTCTATAAATTACACCAAACCACTAGGTTTCAATGAGAACGGTGTTTACCCTAACACCCTGTATTTTGTTTTTGTTTTACAGGAACTCGAATCGCAACTATCCGAACTACAAGATAAATATGAGAGACTAGAGGAAGATTGCTGTGAACTAGAAGAAATCGAAAATGACACCCGTTTACATTGGCAGCAGTAAGTAGCGTGATCTCATTAAAGTAAATTGCCATAGCATTGTTTACCTAGCTTTATTACTTTAACTTACTGAATGAAATGCAGTCAATCTCAAAGTCAAGAGCACCAATTAAATGCGAAACTCTTTTGTCGTTGAATTGTTTTTATGTCTTTTTATTCAGCGTTTAGTTTCCCGGCTTCCCATTTTCATTCAAAACAAAGAATCGGTAGGTATGATCATCATATTATTATCCGTCTGTAGACATCTCCGTCTGCCAGGCGGCAGTATTGTAAATCGAAGTTTAGACTTTTCAATATCGTGCTTAGTAGGTAGGTAATTATTTATTTGTCATGTTTAAAATTCGATATGTATGTAAGGATAGCAGGTGGCGTCCTTCTGCCAACCCCCATGGGGCTCCATGGGAAGAAGGCGGTAAGTTTATATGTGTATTAAAATTCTAGGCTTGAGATGGACTATGAGCTCTGTTCTGCTCAACTAAGAGACATGACGGAGCAACGAGAGTGTTCACGGTCGCAGGCCGAGCGCCTGATGACCGAACTGGCTAATAAGGAGTGCGCATTGAAGTCTAGGGAGGTAAGCTCTTCTTTTTTTAAGACATTTTTTTTCTTTGCTGGCTCCTGTATCATTAAATTACCATCATCATTCTTCTGTATCCCGATTTAGTTGTGTCGCCGCAGTATATATCCCTCTTCCATACCTACGTCTCTATTGTCCGCCATCTCACAAGTCTCGCTCCCTTTCCTGGAGTAAAAATTTTGTTAAAATATGAAACCGAAACACAGTTTCAATAACAATCCCAAGCATTTTGATGGAAATTCATAATCCATTGCTACATGTTTAAAAAAATCGTCGGTATTGGTAAAATGAAAGTCTTTTGAATTGTCAAAATGGGGGCATTGGGATTGTGAATGTGTTTCACAATTAACCTACTTGTCCATTTTAAGTAAATCTCCGTTAATAAAAATAACGACAATATCCACATTAGTTGACATTGGATTTACAAATCGATCATAGAATCAGACTTGACATATTAAATTGTGATTTCTATACCTTACATTAAGAAAAAAAAAAATACATAAATTAAAAAAGAATGAAAAAATAATGATGATGACGATGATTATGAAGATGATGATAATATAGACGGTGATATTTGAACGAAATTATGAAGTTGCTGACCTTCCGTTAATTCTATAATCTTCCAGAAAGAGTTACGTACGAGATTGGAGAAGCTTGAAAAAGCGGTGCCGGCGCTGATAGCGTGGAACGTGGTGCAAGTTGTTGGCGCCGACTTGACCTTTGGTGGAAAGGTACAATACTTCCTACCTTCCTTAATCTTTATATTTATAATTCTTCTGTACGTGTGTTTGTCACCTAACTCCTCCTAAACGTTTGGATAAAATTTTGTGTGTATATTTGAGTGCGTCTCTGGATGGTATGAAAACATAGTAGGACCCGATATGTGGCGCTGTTTGGACAGGACAGCGTCTGTCAGATCAGCTAGTAAAATTATAAAAATCCTTCTTTTCTTTATAAATCTTTTGTTGAACAATGACTGTATCATTGTTCAATGAAAGATTTAAAGATGGGTGAAAATAAGATAGATGTTCAAATATTTCTTAATGGTGCTAGGTTTGATTTAATATTCAAAAGATCATAAAAAATTTATGCAATATATTGTACTTAAAAATATTCTTCACCATTGTATATTTGTAAAAAGATACGTACCTATAAGTACCTACCCTATTTGTGACAAAAATCTGTTGTCTTTTTAATGGTCGTAGCTGGAAAAAGACTTTCCCAGAAGTAGAAAATTCCTCATTTTTAATGTAAGAACTCTGTAAATCCTCATATGATCCTAATAGATCAACGTGTAGTGCGGTATCAAAATAAAAACGTTAACTATAATTGCCTCAACATGGCGGTAGTTCAGTTTCTCCCTCATAATAATTTGTTGAAAAATGAACCTGCTCTTGACCTCGACCTCGCCTGATAGAAAGCGATGAATGAGTTCTACGATGAATCGAGCGTGCCCTGAAGAAGATCTTCCTTCTAATAAAAAACCCTCTGTTTGCTCTCCAGAGGGCGCTCATGACTCGTATGAGTGGCTACAGTGAGAACACGCGCTTGGCCGTGCAGCAGATACGTAAGGAAAGTAGCAAGTGCAGCAAAAAGTGCGAAGCGCTCGTCGCCTGGAACCTCATCCAGACAGGCACCTCGCCCCAGGAGCTGGAGCTGCAGAAGCAAGTCACTAAGTAAGTATCACATATCTTGAACGTCCTAAGATCCACCGTTGGTCCCTAAGAATTCGCGCCATTTCCAATTTATTGTTCTTAAGATTCTTTAGCCCTTTAGCCACAGAACACGGAATCGCCTCACCGGCTGCGTCTAGAGACAGCAGTACTAATAAAATTCATGGCGCCAAAAGTGCGTTGAGCGCACAATTTCCGTCCACACCGCTTTTCAAAGCCTTCAGTTTCTATGCGTAAAGCCGTCACTTAGGTCGTAATGCATGTAAATGGTGACACGGTTTGTTTTTATGCCACTGAGGTGTCTTCGTACTCCGTGGGTTTAGCCATATTGACATCAATGATCCAGCTAATGGCAGTTTGACCAACACTATTGCGCTAATCGTGCGGATGCCGCGCGCGGCCTGCCACGCTTTAATTGAACGACTGCCGCGCGCGAACGCTTCTGTCTACCTGCCGCGCACAATCATTTTTACCTAACTAGAGCGCGGCAGAAATGTGTCCTGCAAACGCCGCGTGTTGCTGCCGCGCCCTTGCCGCTCAATAAATTAACTGTATATACTTTAAGAGGTGCTTTAGACCATTGAATTGAATAACTTTTATTATGTGACCAACTTTGAAATCGCGAAAAAAAATCTGCTGTTCCAGTTTAATACCGACTTTTCAAAACTGTATGAGACAGCTGTTTTTTCAACATTGACGTGAGTTAATTTTTTCTTATATTCCCAGGTTATTAGGCGAGAAACGGAATATAGAAGATCAAACAGCAGATATAAAGAAGAAACTCGAAGCAAAGGTGCGAGAGCTAGAACAACAATTGGACACCGCTAAGAGACAAATAGCAGCCACCATCTGCGGCGGAGAAGTGAAGAAAGAAAAGATTGAAGAAAAGTTAGCAACCTTAGAGTCTAAGCTCCAAAAAGATAAAGAAAATGCAAAGGTTCGTTTACCTCTACTTTATCTTTTGTAGAAGTAAACTTCTACAATATTCGTCTACAATATTCTTCTACTATATTCGTCCGTAACTGTACCTACATATATTCAAAGAAAACTATACTGCAAGCATTATCCTACAAGGTACTGTAGTTGAAATGTTACCGGCTTCAGTCAGTCTACATTGAACAGATTTTTTTAAATAAATTGCCAGTTATTCTGTTTGAATCGATTCATCAGCTACGCATCATAATTTTAACTGAAGTAATAGTGTAATAGAAACTTTAACAACCTGAATACAAATTCACACTGATTTCTGATAACGTAGACTTGTAGAGTCAGACATATTTGCGCGAAGTAGAGCGTTGTAACAATGTAACACATTTAATCTTTAACCATAACGATTCTTTTCATGAAATCTTGATTGACTTTTGCTTTCCATAACCGAACAGATAAGTTCCACTGTACGTCATAGGAACTATTTGATGAAACACACTCTACGATATGTATTATAACATAAGATTCTGAATCTTAAAAATACCGATGCCTTATTCGTAACATCACCGTCTCCGTACCTAATGCGCCACAATAAACCGAAAAGTAGTGATGACAAAATTTGTCAAAATATAATAACAATAAGAAAATTTCTCGTCCAACAGCAACCAGCAGACCCGACAATGGGAATGAAGATCCGAGCGTTACTGATCAGCGAACAAGACCTAAAGAACAGAGTGTCAGAGTTAGAGAGAAGAGAGGCGGCTTACTTGGAGATGTTGACGCAGGCAGACGATATGTGGGCCGAGATGGAGGGCGGCTACAAGAGGAGGATCCAGGACTCGCAGACCACGGAGTCTTCGCTCAAGGGAATGGTGAGACGATATGTTTAAGATTTTAATTGTAGAACGTTTAGGAATGAAGTTGGTATAGCAGAGTATGTTTTATATTTGACCGGGCGAGTGTAGCGAGCGAAGTCTCTGCTTCATGTCTGGCAAAATTTGCTTTCCTGTGTCAGTTTGTTGGTACTCCTCTACAGGTCGTATTTTACAAACGATCTGGACGAAATTTTTTAAACAGGGTTTCACGAATTTATAGACTTTTTTGTCATCGGGGATTCATTGGGGGTCGTTTTGATTGAAGGGGCCTCTAAAAAGGGGCAAAAAGGGGCTACTGGACATCTCCGCCTTATGAGATCCGATTTCGATGGTTCTTTTTTTATTTGAAACTTAAGTTGGTCTCATAAAAGTTGATGAATATAATTATGATGAAGACCTTCTGCTTCTGCATTACTGCATTTTGAGCAGAATAGCATTTCAAAATGCAGTAAATCGCTCACTTTTAGATTTCTACCAGTGGAATCGGCCCTTTAACTACGTAGGAGATTCACGGAGCACCTGGAACCACCACAAAACTAAATAATTCTGAAAATCATATACAAAATTCTCTAAAACGAGGGTTTAAAACTACGGGATATTTACCATGTTTTAAAAAAACAAAAATCTCCCTTAAGTGAAATAAAAATTTAGTGGTACCTAAGTAGTATAAGAGTGTCCTTGGAGTTTCTAACCCGTTCTTCTCCATTAGAGATCTAAGTTTTGGAATGGGCAACTAGCTTAAACTTTCTGACTAACTGACCGGCTCTTTGACAATTCAAAAGTGCCTGTAAATGGTTTCATTGAAATAAATGCTTTGAGTTTGAGTTTTGTTTAAATTACTTTAGCGTTATATTACTTGTTGCAATAAAAGTTTGTGCTCGCGAGGTCTACTGTTCGCAGAACTACTAGTATATTAATAGAAAACCGAGGCCAGATGCCTCTGAAAATTCAATGATAATCGTCAGAAGTAGGTATAAAAAACTACAAGAACGAAAAGAGTGGAAGGCAGAATTTCAGATCGTGGAAAAAAAAAAATATATATACCTAATGTGTTTTTTTTGTAATTTCAGGTTAAGAAACTAGAATCCGAGCGTGATCAATTTAAAAGATGCCTCGATCCACTAAAAAAGACTTTGAGAGAAGTAGAAGAGTCCGAATCAGGGATGCGTATAGCGTTAGAGAAAGCTGAGAGAGACGCCAAAATCCTCAAGGATCAGAACTCAAGTATGCAAAGTGAGCTGAGAAAGTTTGAAGTCGAAGCGAGGAAGTCTGAAGTCGCGTTTAAGGCCCTCGATCTCAAGTTCAAGGTACTGTTCAGATTTTACTAGATACTTGGTAATACAGAGTACAGTTCGATTCAAATTTAATGGCGGCTCGGAACATGAGGGACTCGCTGCGCAGTAACAATTTCATGTGTCAGCGGGGGTGAGGGGTGGGGTACTGCGCAGCTAGTAGCTACCTTCTGAGCCGCCATTAAGTTTGAATCGAACTGTACTTTGCTGTTTTATTCCCTGCTGAGGACTTTTTTTTAAATCTGTCTGCGTTTTCCGTCAAGTAATTGAATGGTCAAAACTTTCAAAATATAAAAGTCAGTTTTTCTGAATATCTTACAGAAAGAGTTGGAGCAACTGCGTAAATTAAACAAAACCTTAGACACCGAGGTGCAGGTCTCGAAGGAAACAATTAAGAAGACAGAGATCAGTTTCTTGGCAGACCTGGACTCGATCAGGAGAGAATGGTCTCGGGCCAGCAAGAGTAATCAAGACTTAGAAGTAACAAATAGCGAATTGAAGGAGGAGGTATGTGCGATAGATTTAAAAAAAGACAGACACCTTTGTCAGGTTTTTACTAGGCATTGGATCGGATTAAAGATTAATAAATTATCTAATATGGAGATGGTACCTTCACATTATTCATTGGACAGAAATAACATCTTCTATAGTAATACCTTCAGACGTAGACCTTCTTATTTGATATTTATGTTGATTTATTTATTTAGATGGCTCAGTATTTGTATGTGTAGTTGCTTTGGGTACGCACTTTATAACGCTTTCAATGTTTACTGCTTTTTAAACTAACGCTATATGCATGTCTGCTTGACACTTGTCTTGATCGTTTCGATCGCTCGGCACACAAGTGCATGCTCCGTACCGCGGTTGTGACGTGTAAATATGCATGGAAGCCTTCGGGGAAATTCTAAGAAGAAATGTGTTCTCAGGTTGAATCTCTGGAAAAGCAGCTTGCTTTGACGCAGAAAGCTTTAACGCAATGCAAAAGAAAGTGTGACGAGAAGATAAAGACTTTAAGTCACGAGTTGTCCATCAAAACTGAAGAGCTAGAAGAATTGAGAAGTGAAACAATGAGACAGTCATTTCACGCCTCTCGCGTAGAATTAAAGCCGGATAGAACTGAATATATAGACGAAGGCTATTCTGTATACACGGCGGTACCAAAGAAGACAGATTACGGACGAATGCATCACAGTATGAGTTATATAACGTCGGAGTCTCGTTGCTCGTGTCCGTCGATGCGCAGTCAGCTGGTCGGACAGCTGATCGAGGACTTGTTCGAGAGGGTGCACAACACTGTGGACGATGACCTCACCAGGCTGTGCAACGATATCAATTTGATTAATAGTAGAGAAGTGACTGCTGAAACCAAAGCGAAAATTACAAATTACCTCTTAATGGCTATCTCGAAGGAGCTCGTTAGGTCTATAGGGGACGCTGATGCTAAGACTGATACAGAGGTCAGTATGGTAGTGGTCTTTCATTATTATTATCATTTCATTGTGACTAAAGTTATAACTGCATTAGATTATGAATGTTTTGATTTTACTAATCAAGAATTTTGACAACCTAATGGTTTTGGTCGATATAATTTAATGATGTGGTAACCTGGGTTAATTATTCGATTTATAGCGTTGGATGTCTTCTTTTATTTAGTCGTCTTCTTGTCATTTTACACGATTTTTTTTTTTGTAATAATATAAAAGTCATTATTATGTCTCGAAATCAGTTAGTTCCTAATCATTTATGTCCAATTTCATACTAAAAATACAAAAAAAACATGAAGTCTGGATAGAAAAAAAGATATAGTTTTAGATTTTCAAAGCTATTTTATTGAATCATCGCATTATCATTATGCTAAGCTGGGTATCCACAATGTTTGTACACCAGTGTATTGCGTGTATAGCTAATCTCCGACTGCAACAGTTTTGAGAAGTTACATTGAAACGGAGCGCGTGTTAGAACACTTACCGCTGCCACACACGTGAAGCGATCACCGTGGACTGTGTAGTAGATGCATCTCGTGATGCACACTCTGAGAGTGAAGACATATTCACTTACGGAGTAGTTGCGAAAGCCGAGAGCGTAATAGTTGGTGGCTCGAACATAGTGGAAACTCAACTTTACAGAAATGTATGGATGGGGTGTCCTTTAAACGCTTTTAGTGATGTTTGACGTCAGCGTAAACATTACTGAATATTTTACGGCCGATGGCGTTTGAGGAGACTTCACCCCTAAGTCAGTGATCCACTCGCGAGCTTGGAAACGTCACTCGTCTTACCTGCCGGTTTATTCTTTAAAAAATCTTATCGTGAAAACTTAGGTAGGATTTAGGTGGAATGACAATTCAGTTCACCTAAGATTTTATGGTAAGATTTTTACAGAATAGGTAGATTTGCTGATATACGAGCGAGCCAAACAAACAGTATCGTTCTCTCTAGTTTATGTGGCGTGCCGTGAGCCTGGCTTATTCTGCAGGAATATTATATCAGGTTTACTGGCGAGCCAACACGACTACGCTACAGCTCGTTGGTGGATCAACGGCTTTTTTGCACCATTACGGTATTATTTTGATTGGTGTTGCTCGTTAGGAGTGGCAGCGCGCCGCGTCGTCCATGGCCCAGGGCGCGGGCCCGGCGGGCGGCAACGCGGGCGTGGTGGCGGGCGCGGCGCGCCTGGCGTCCGTCAGCTGCGCCTGCGCCGCCGCGCGCCTGGCCGCCGCGCGCCCCGACCTCGCCGCCGCCGTCAAACTGTGTCAGGAGGTAACTGTTGCTGCACTACTGATGTCTGTTCCGAAACTATCTGATATACATATGAAATCTATTCTTACAAATGTTACAAAGTACAATTCGAATTGCAGGAAGTTCTGGATCATGGCGATGTAAAAATCATGGAGGAGCAATTAGCGAATGCAATCGAAAGCATTGTTGTAAGTATTAACATCTCTTAGCTTATTCATTCACCCTTGCTCTAAAATATAACCAATGTATTCATAAGCATCGTACCACGAGGATGTGCAGTCCTTAGAACATTGTATTGAGATTGATCTTATTGGTTGCAAGCAAGCCCTTTGTACAGTCGAACAAGCTATTTGGTATACAGGCAATGTTTTTCTCATGTTTTTGTTTCTTAACTCCTTGAGGAGCACTAAACCCCCCTAACTAGGATAAAATTTATATTGTTTCTCGTTCAGTGTCCTTCAACCGGCTAATATGTTTTTTTTCTTTTTCAGAATTGTCCATCTTGTGCGTTGGGTACAAATGCGATAGTTTGGAGCACGGATGTCTAATAACGTCATTACGTGCAATTTTATGTGAGATAATTAGATTTATTATTATTTATATATTATTATTTATATATTATTATTTATTTACTTATTATTTATATATTTTTGACATTCGCATGATTGTATTTTTGAAGTTTTAAGTACGGTTTGTACCTTTATATCATGGTTTTCTCTGTTCCAGGTGTAATACCTCCACCGACCTCACTCTGGTGCCTTCATTAGTTAAGCCGTTAGCCACTTACGAATTGTAAATATATTTGTATCATAATAATACTCCTATTTTAATGAAGTAACGTAAGCGAACCATATCGAACAAGTGTACCTACATTCGAATAAGAAAACTTTTTAATACGCATGAATTCTTGACGTATTTTGTTTTATAATTTTTTTCTTTTTGTCCGTTTCTGTGCCAATCGTGTGTTGATGTAAACTTGCGTGCAATCAAACTTAATAATTACATTATTAGGCTTCTTTTGGGACTACAAATCGAATATCGTTTGTTCCAAATGTTTCAGATCTGATGATTTATGTTTTAAAATACATTTTATTTACTAATTTATTTTCTGTCTTACGTTTTGTATGGAACAAATCAAAATTGTCGACGGATATTTTTCAGATGTTAAAACTTATCAAATTTAATAAGTTTCATTGCAGGCGAGTGTTGTTTGTGTAAATAATTATTACCATTGATAGACGAATCAATGTTTTGTTTTATTAACAATCGAGTCACTCCCAAAATTATTAGATACATTAGGTATCTTTCTTTATTTTAATATACTTATTAAAAAAATGATTTTATTTAGATGATTCATTGATCGATTAAAATGATTATTTAAAATTGTTGTTTTATTAATAAAATACCTGCTTTCAAAAGAAATATATATGATAGGTAGATACAGTCAACCGCACATCAGTGGTAAAAATACGAAAATCGCCCTAACTAATACGAAATTAAGAAGTCCTATTTAAAAGCGAACGTCGCGTGTGTATGCGTCTGATCGCGTGCATAATATTATGTTATGTCACTTTTTGTTCTGAAAATCGGAAAGCGCCCTCTGCCGGTGCCACGCGTTTAGGTTCACCGAACAAAAAGTTCGAACGACCGTGTATTCGCGTGACGATCGCTTCTAAATAGGACGCAGTAAAAGACACTGTCAGTGTCAACTCATTTGGGAGTGCGATTGACTGTACTTGAGTAGTTAGGCAAAGAGTAAGTGCTTCTAATTTTGTTAGTGATTTATGAAGTTACAAAGAGTACCTAGTTAGTGCAGGTACACACGGCTACACATCAAGCTATACATTTGCACAAGCTGACCTCGCATTGTACGGAAATCCTATACAATGCGAGCTCAGCATAAACTGGAAATGTATAGCTTGATGTGTAGCCGTGTGTACTCATCTATACAACGTGTTTTTATATCCCACTAGTTGATGTCCGCGGCTTCGCCCGCGTGGTTGTCGGTTATTATTTACTGAAACCTTCCTCGAGAACCACTCTATCCATTGGTGAAAACAGCATCAAAATCGGTGCAGTAGTTTTTTAGTTTCTCGCGGACAGGACGACAGACAGACGCGGCGGAGGACTTCGTTTTATATCATGTAAGGATAAGGGATCTAGGGTATTAATGAGACCATGTCAAAGAATCCCCTAGAGTTATGGGATATAAAAACATGTTGTATACATAAATAGACGTAATTACAAATATACGTCTATGGTTGTAAATAATATGTAGAAGTAGGTACAAAGGTCCATCTTTTTATGTAGCTAAGTAGATCGTTTATTAAATCTCTAGTCATTTACCAACCTAAACTAATATTATATAGAGAAGAGATTTGTATTTTTGTTTGTAATAAATAAATTCAAAAACTACTGGATCGATTTAAAAAATTCACATAGTAGTAACATAGGCCATGCTAATATTATAAATAAATAAATTAGTAATAAATTAGCTAGGGGCGTCCCACACTACGCTTTCCGATACGAGATCTCTAGGACTCGTCTGCTTCACCGGCCATCGGTCCTTCGACAAACATGGCCACCCACTGCCACTTCAGCTTGCTCACTCTGCAGGCTATGTCGGTAACTCCGGTTCTTTTCCGGATAACTTCATTTCTGATCTTAGGCTATAGACAAAATCCCTTTTCTGTAAGCGTTAACACCAACGGAAAGATCAAATTTTATGGAGTTGACATTAGCTTGAGTGATGTCACGTGACTGCCGCTGTCAACTCCATTCAATTTTATCTTTCCGTTGGCGTTAACGCTTACAGAAAAGGGATTTTGTCTAGGCCCTCTTATCCTTCAAAGAGGGGGCTTTGGCTAAGAAATAACAGCCGCATGGGTCGATCAATCTTTACATACCAAGACCTCTACGAGCCTCGGAACGGAAAGCACGTTAAGCCTTTGGTCCCGGCCGTCATTTATAGATCTTGATGACAGTTCTTACTGTTCGTCAGAAGCCCGAAAGTCTGACAACCAGTCTCACCAAGGGGTATCGTGTTACCCAGTATCTCGGTTGTGGAGGTCAGATAGGCAGTCATAGCCGCTACATAGCGTGCTGAGCGATTCTGAATTTGTGGACTAGCCCGGCTGTCAGTGTCAGTGTTCACCAGCGGCCAGGTATCTATTCCTCCAATTCTCCGGTAAAACGTAGCGAACCCCACGGGTGGGTTCGCGCCGCCCTGTCCATAAACTGAAAAATGTCTGACGCGCCGCGAGACGCCACGCGGGTCTGTAAACGAGCACTAAAAAGGACTTATGCAAACTTATTCGGCCATTATTTATTACAAATAAGAAGCAGAAGAATACAAATGTCACTTAAGTATGTCACGATGTCTCATAAATGTTTTTGTATTACAAAATAAAAACTAATTAGGTACTTAGTTAATAAAAATCATGATTACATAATATTATAAAATATATTGAGTTTCTTGGAATGAAGGTGATGGATGTGTACATAATGTAAGGCAAGTACTTACCTACCGAGTTTTATGTTTTATTTCGTGCCCATCCTGTAGCCTACAGAAGTTCTTTTGGGTTCTTCTAATTTCTGATTCTGTGCTCAAATACAACATGGTCAGGTATGCTTCTTCATGCCAAAACTTTTGCGGAGTTTTGCTAAAGAAGCATTTGGACAGATATTTATTGTAAAGTCGAGCTGCGTATGTTTCTGTAACACAACACATCGCATGCTTAATGGAATACTGACTTAACTCAAAAAAGACGATTTTTGGGAAATCGCAAAAGAAGATCTTGCTATGAGGACTTATCCTACTTATTGATACATAAAAATAAAACTGATTTATATTAATTATGAATGCTTGTATTTTTAACTTCTATGATAAACTAATGATGAGACGCGAGTTAAAAAAAAACGGGAAATAATTTCAATCTATTTTTTTTTAATATTTTAAAAAGTACATTCAAAGTTAAGTCAGTTTTTTATAAAAAGTAAAGCAAATATTTTAAAATGCAAATGTTCCATTAAGTTTTAAGCCTGTTTCAGTTTGAATAAGGTATTAATTATAATGGCTAATTCAGTATTTAGTCTGTATATGATTACTTTATTAAAACACATTTAGAGATTGGGTCACTTTATTCAAATTGAATTTAGTCGTAAACACACTCAACGACGATTGGGTCTTCGTTCTATAATAATGATAGCCTCACTACACAGATGTCGGACACAAACTGGCATGAGTCGCTATTCGACGAAAACACGATGAAAGATCCCACAATAGTGAAAGAGACCGATAAATCATTTGGGTGGCAATAGTGCTTAATCTCAACGTTATTCGAACGGACGCCGGTAGATGGCCCTAAAAGAAGCCTGTATCTGTACGTAACTCAATTCTGACCTATCTATTAATGGGTCAGTATTCCATTAAGCATGCGACATGAGCTGTATTGAGGCGACTGTTCGTACGTCCTTAGACGTATTTGCACGTTTTCAGTTAGAACGCATCTTCACTAGTTAAAACTAGTTTTTACTGAACGAATTTTTTACTATCTACTGGAATTTACTACGATAAATATCAGTCAAAACTAGTTCTTCTTATTTATCTAGTTACCTATTAAGATAAATAAACCTCGTTTTAACAAAAATAATCCGTTATAACCGTTTTGGCCCAGTTCAAAGTTCGTATCAATACGTATGATTTTTTCTTTTATTGTTTTGATTCGATTGTCGACATGAGTCTTTGATGTTCCTTTATTGTATTAAGCTTAAAAGTACTCTGTGATTAAGCTTATTCCAGACTATGCTATTATACTTTAGGCTTCGTTCTCGATATAAAATTTACCAAGCAGCTTCCTCTCGCTAGTCGACAACCAATCGCATATTTAGAGCTGAAAGCAAAAACTAAACGCACATGTGTAGCTATTCCGCTCTATACGTCATCTGTCATTCTTTACGTTTGCGCGGCAACCAGTACGCTGTAATTCCCAAAGAATATTAATTTAAAGTGTTTAAAACTAGTTTAAAGTGGGCATACGATATCATGCCGAAACGAAAACACGGAAAAGAATATTATCTTCAAAAAATCCGAAGATTACAAAAGAAGATGAAACAACGGTACAACACCGATTCATCAAAGTCGTCCAGTTTTTTCTTCACCAGATAAAACAAACAATTGTTTACAGTAAAAACAATAGCCATACGATATTTATTGTAACACGCGGGTGATGTACGAGATGCATTGACGCGAACAAATAATTCGGGGCGTTTACGAGATAAACGCACGAGTTGTATCATTGTTTTAAACGTTTTATACAATAAAACGTGTTTCACATGGCTTATATACGATATTTATCGTACTTCGCGGGTAATGTACGAGATGCATTGACGCGAACAAATAATTCGGGGCGTTTACGAGATAAACGCACGAGTTGTATCATTGTTTTAAACGTTTTATACAGTAAAACGTGTTTCACTTTCACATGACTTACATACGATATTTATCGTACTACGCGGGTAGTGTACGAGATGCATTGACGCGAACAAATAATTCGGGGCGTTTACGAGATAAACGCACGAGTTTTATCATTAACCTATTTTAAAGGGTGTAGTCCGAGAGGCTAAGCAGTAAGTAAGTTTATTATGATACATTATCGTGGTCAATTCTATTTTTTTTTTGCAAACTGCAAAAATAATGAACCAAAAGAAGTTCAGTGGGTCGTATTAGTAGTTATTGAACTACATGAGAACTGTGTCAAATCACCGATTCTATTAACCCCAAACTGGGATAACACTAATACAGCCATGACTGTAACTGATGCTCTACCTGAGCCTGACCCAGCACCTGTGCTAGACACTGAGCCTACTAATATTCTATCCCTATATGCAATATGCACATAAGTAGAAATAAACAAGGACTTAGCCCGCATTTGGAATACCATGTTGAAGGAGGGACTCACCATTTCAGTTGGTGCATTATCAATGTTAATCAATAACAATTATGATAGACTTAATACTGTTCTCCCTGCTCAGTTATGCTGGAAGGATGTTAACAGACTTACACTTCACTTTTCCCTGTTCTGGGCTAAAAATGCTTAGATATTGTCAAAGATGCAGAAAGACATGATCACCTATATGGTAATAACACTAACATCTTATCTTAACTTTATGGTAACAACCTATCTGAAAAGATCCAAGATTCTTACTAGCTTGCCAAAGAACAGGTCAATCTTTAAAAAGCCAACTACTGTTACCACAACCCGTCAGGGAAACTTAGTGGTCCACCTCGTTGCAACCAACAGAGGAAAAATCTGAGGCTGGGATACAAGAAACCACAGTTCTCATATCAAGCATGGAAATATCAACCAGTACCAGTCACAGCCCGCTGTGAGAAAGCCCAAACCCCACCACCACAGGACGAGACTCGTGCTTGATATTTGAGGTTAGTTAATTGATTTCTTACCTTGGTGGCAAAGCATCTGTGACAATGTTTCAATATTGAATCATGTCAATGGATACTCAATACCTTTTGCTGGCATTATGATGCAATTCTCTTGCCACACCATGTAAAGGCCAATTCATTCCTTAAGTGTTTTTTGAGTTCCAAATTGAATGGCAACATCTGATTTATTCTAACCTAATTCATTTATTCTAAGCCTCTTAACAAGTTTGCTAATACATGCCATTTTATAATGAAAGATCACAGAATTGCAGTAACCATAATTTCTCCAGGAGAATTTATTGATTTAAAAGAGTTCTATTTATTGTTAAATATTAATCCAGCTCACAGGAAGCATTAACGGTTTTAGTATGATAAATTTTTATTATACGAATTTAATGTCATTCCCTTATGTCTTATGTTTTGCGCCTTATGCATTCTCTAAGATTATGAGAGTGGTGGTAACATAATTTTAAATCTAATAAAAATCACAAGTCTGCACAATACTTTGATTATAAAACATGTTTGAACAATGTTAATTAAACAATTGCAATGTTCAAATGTCTTGGATTAGTTAATATATATATAATTAGACCATCATGACTCCTGTCAATTTTTAGGTCCATTGAAAATATTAATTTGAAAAAAGGTGTAGTATTATAGACTCTGCTAATAGGAACATTAAATGCCTGGCAAGTATATGTTTGGCTTCACATAAAACTATTAGATGATTTAATATACCATGTAACCATAAATATCATGGTTTAAATTAATGTAAAGGCAATTATGGTATAAAGATTATCATTCAACCAGATATTAAACTAGACCTACAGCAGTGGCTGATAATATCAATAGTTTACACAAAAGTAAAGCATATTTAAAATATGATTTGTAAATATTTACTGTTGCATCAAGAAGTGTGGGGGGGCTGTTTGTAATAGGGTTCGTGGGTTCTGGAAAGAGACTAAAAATTATGAGTACCTGTCACATGAATTATCTAGAATTACTCACCATTATTTTTAGCCTTTACAAATGTTTGGTAAAAATAAACAGCATTCACATTTATATTGTTAAATGTTGATAATAAGACTGCCATATTATACATTGCCAAAAATAAATGTTTATATGTAAGTAATAAACGTTTATTTTTCAATTGTGTGAAGATACACAAATTTTGGCTATTTTGCTTCTTACATAAAATCGAAGAATAACAATGAAGCAGATAAAGAATCACATTGGTACAGCCAATGCTGACAAAAAGTGGGAACGAAATACCTCCACATTCCAGTACATTGCAACTCAGTTTGGTCAACCTGATATTGACTTTTTACTTCAAGAATGAATGAAAAATATTAATCTCAACATTTTCTGGAAACTGGCTCAGATACATAGAATATAGAAGCATGAAGCAAGAAAGAAGTTCGTCCAAGACACGGTAAGTACCGTGTCTTGGACGAACTTCTTTGTTACGTCTTTTTTATGCCCATTTTGTCTATCATTAAGATGTTTACAAAAAATTTAGAATGATAAAATGACAGGCATGTTTATGCCATACTGGCCATCATAAGCCTGAGAGAATCACCTCTAAATCTCCACCTTACACTAAGGGTCGGGATATTATCAGGAAAGCATGGCTAAGACGATGCATCCCCCATCAGCAATAGATGTTATTTTAAATTCACTTTCAAATAACAACTTGAAACAATGCAATTTTACTTATAAAATATGATGGGCCTTTTATCAAAAACAAAGTACTTATAGATCCATTTACAATATCTATACCTACCAAATATTATGTACCGAGCAATTCAAATTAAGGGTAGGTATGGGTCTTTAAATTGACATAGTCAGCTCTTGCTGTAATAATGGACTCAAAAATGGGGGTGACGACCGCATCAAGAGGTTACTTAAATGTTTCTAAAAAATCAAACTAAGTACATTGGTCCCAGTATCAAACTAGTTGGAACCCCAAGTAAAGTTTAAAAAAAAAAAAAATGTTTCTTAAGAAATTTAAAAAGATGTATTGGTAATTATATTAACACTAATTACATATCAGAGAGCACAGACTTAATCTCTTATTAAAATACCTAACAACACAATAAATCATACAGGTATACACATTTCTATTACAGATGCTAATAAACGGTTGCAGTCAACTGACTGAACCTCTCTCTTTTTACCTTTCTTTAAAAGGTTCGAAATTTGTACAGCTAGTACATTACTTCCATAATAAAATTAACTGTAACTACTCAGAGCATTAGGGGAAATAGTACCTACTCAGATAATACTTTCATTTTAATAAACCCCGGAAACCAGTTTCTGCCTCTACCATCATAGATGGATAAAAAATACTATCTGTTTGCAGTAAATATATTAGTTTTTTTTTTCAGTACATAGTACTAGATGTGCCTTGACATCCACTACTAACGCTAAGGGAGTATCGTTAGAATGTACTATGGCAAACGGCCGGCAGGCTGGACAAATAGCCCTTCCATCTTTCGCCTGATTTTTTATTAGGCACATATTGTCAATAATTTAAGTTAATTTGCTCATGCTGTGCTGAATGTTACCTTTATTTATTACGTGGCATAATAAGTATGAAACTAAATTAGACAAGAAGTTCAATAATAAAATGACTAATTTGGTTGTTTATATTAGGGTAATTTTATAAAAACTTGTTTATAAATTGGATATTATGTCCTATAATAAGATGAATGAGATTAGGTATTGCCATTTTATTACCTATGTCATTTATGTCTTAAAATTGAAAGATTTTATTTAATATTGAAATATTATTTATTTATAATTTCATCTTTGGAACCTCAATTTTCCTCAGCTTGGTAAATTTTATATCGAGAACGAAGCCTAAAGTATAATAAGTGATCAAACGAACTTACCTGTTGTGAAGTTCGATCATTATTATACGAAGGGCTTCGTTCGAAGATATAGGGACCCTCCCTACCCTACCCCAGAAAAATTGAGATTCTCTTACTCTAAAATAATGACAGATGACGTATAGAGCGGAATAGCTACACATGTGCGTTTAGTTTTTGCTTTCAGCTCTAAATATGCGATTGGTTGTCGACTAGCGAGAGGAAGCTGCTTGGTAAATTTTATATCTTCGAACGAAGCCCTTCGTATAATAATGATCGAACTTCACAACAGGTAAGTTCGTTTGATCACTTATAATAATAATAACATATAATACACTAGCTTCCGCCCGCGGCTTCGCCCGCGTGGTATGTCGATAAAAAGTAGCCTATGTCCTTCCCCGGAATGCCATCTATCTCCCTGCCAAATTTTATCAAAATCCGTTCAGTGGTTGAAGCGTGAAAAGGTAACATACAGACAGACAGATAGACAGACAGACAGAGTTACTTTCGAATTTATAATATTATGTAGTAATAGTATAGTAGTATGGAAGCATGGATAGCAAAGTGTGAACGTGTTCTAAATAAATGTGTGGCGAGCGATATTGTTGTGCTATGAACTATATGCCATACCTATTATAGCTTAGTCTGAAATGAGCTTTAGTAGGTAGGTACCTACATTACTGTCGCGTTCTACAACTGGGGCGTTAATGGACGCTCGTGAAAATATGGACCCAGACGAAGCCGAGGCCATTAATGCCTGGTTGCGGCCAAATCTAGGATACTTAGTAGGTACTTTTCTCAAATAATGCGTGGAAGTTCAAACTAAGTAAAATGTTTGAAAGGTATTGATTTAAATAAGCCGTTTGAAAGGTATTGATTTGAAATGGTCTTTTTCAGGTCATAAAAGAACCCAGCTTGTGTTGCAGCAGTCGGGAGTTGAAGTAATCAATGCGGTCACACGAAAGGAGGGGGAAAAACACAAAATCCTAGGTGTGTACAAGCATAAAGAAATTTGAAAAGTATGGCCCAAAATGCATGTAATGACGAATGTTCGTGTTCACAAAATGCCATCAAGAATCCATCTGAAAAGCCAAAGGATTTTACCTGCTCTTGCGAAGACTGCACAGAAGCTAACACATGTCTCGATTACAACAAAAGATTGGGTAACTCGAGTGAGAAACTTTTGGCCGCATGCTGCGCGGACATGCAGAGCAATCAGCCCGCAAACCCTCCCAACATCAAAAAATTGACGCCTTATCCCAAAATTATCTCAACCGCAGCGTTATCTCAATTACATAAACAAAATAATTCATTCACAACGACCTCCACAACCCCATCAGGGCTATATGGAATTATGACGGCAACACTGCAACAACAGGAATCGATTGTTGGACTACAAAAAATGGCTTATTTACCAGCATCAGAAACTACCACATTAAAGGTTAATAAAATGATGAAGGCAACACAGCGGCAACAGGAATCGATTGTTGGAACACAAAAAATGGCTTATTTACTGGCATCAGAAACTACCACATCAAAGGTTGATAGAATTATGACGGCAACACAGCAGCAACAGGAATCAATTGTTGGAACACAAAAAAAAGCTTATTTACCGGCATCAGAAACTACCACATCAAAGGTTGATAAAATTAGAAAGGCAGCACCGCAGCAACAGAAATCAATTGTTGGAACACAAAAAACGGCTTATTTACCGGCTTTAAAAACTACCACATCAAAGGTTGATAAAATTATGAAGGCAGCACAGAAGCAACAGGAATCGATTGTTGGAATACAAAAAACGGCTTATTTACCGGCATCAAAAACTACCACACCAAAGGTTGATAAAATTATTAAGGCAGCACAGCAGCAGCAGGAATCGATTGTTGGAATACAAAAAACTGCTTATTTACCGGCATCAAAAACTGCCACATCAAAGGTTGATAAAATTATGAAGGCAGCACAGCAGCAACAGGAATCGATTGTTGGAATACAAAAAATGGCTTATTTACCGGCATCAAAAACTGCCACATCAAAGGTTGATAAAATTAAGAAGGCAGCACAGCAGCAACAGGCATCGATTGTTGGAATACAAAAAACGGCTTATTTACCGGCATCAGAAAGTACCGCATCAAAGGTTGATAAAATTATGATGGCAACACTGCGACAACAGGAATCGATTGTTGGAATACAAAAAATGGCTTATTTATCAGAAACTACCACATCAAATGTTGATAAAATTATGACGGCAACACTGCAGCAACAGGAATCGATTGTTGGAATACAAAAAAGGGCTTATTTACCGGCGGCATCAGAAAGTATCTCATCAAGGGTTTATGGACTTATGACGGCAACTCAGCAAAAACAGAATTCGATTGTTGGACTACAAAAAAGGGCTTACTTATAAAATAACGGGAAAATACATTATCTGGATACGTACTTAAGAGTTACCAAAATAATCACCCACGACACAGAAAAAGAGTTAAGTGTCGGCTACACATCAAGCCTTTCCAGTATAAGCTGACCTCGCATTGTACGGAAATCATGTAATGCGAGAACAGTTTAAACTGGAAATGTATAGCTTGATGTGTAGCCGTGTGTACAACGAAAAATTGGCTTTAAATACTTAAAGCAAAGGCTTCTTACTGATCTTTTTCTTTCTTTTTGATTCAAAGAACAAATTAATAAATAAAGAGAAGCACTTGGTTAATTCGTCAAGGACTTTCTGATTAACTGCAGTGTCTTTTGGCCCGCGCGCGGCCCATCTGGTAGTGACGTAAAATTTAAATAAACTATACCTATTCGTACTATTCAGTTGCATCCGGTTAGTTAGACAGGAACCCAACCCCAAAGCTGGGATAAGGCTCGGCAGATGATAATGATGAACATGTTGAATTGTAAATGCCCTTCCCAATTTATAAATGTGATGAAATTTTTTCTGACAAAAATGACTTCTCATATTCAAGTTACTTATTAGTGCCGGGTGTGTCGTAGAAGTCCATGGCTGTGGACCCGTGCCTATCGAACACAGACAAAGACTTGCTGACAATCGAGAGTCTACATTACTAAACTTCCAGTGTATCTATCGGTGCCACAAGTAATCTACAAATCCCGTGTTTTTTGTTATCAGTTATCACATTAAAATGATGTGCTGTAAAATACCTAAGTGTTTTTTTATGTATATATTTCTGTGATAAGACAGACATGACATAAAACCGGGCCGTAGCTAGAGAAATTCACTTTGAGCGAGCTCGAATCGAACTCGACCACTAGTTTTAAATTAAAAAAAACTTATAAAAAGTAGGTACCCAATTTCATACCGCACAAAAACCTTAGGGACGATTATTTTTTGGGATCTTCTTCAACCCAAAAGAAATAGTCACAGAATATGCAATAAATATACGTAATAAAACTATTACTTATTTTGAACTTTTTTGGAAAAATGGCCAATGAATTGAAGTGCTATCTCGTTGTTCTATTGGACCTACAGAGTAGCGCTCAAATTGTACCAAATTGTTGCTTTTTTTTTCGTAGGATGCCATATAGAAGTTATACCTACCTAATTCCAAAACTGAAAGAAAACGGAAATTTCGAGGCTTTCCGAGCACCACGCATTTAGCACAGGTCTTTCGAAACTGCAAACTTGGTTTTATTGGTACAGTTCGATTCCAACTTAATGACGGCTCGGAAGTTAGCTACTCGCTGCGCAGTACCCCACCCCTCACCCCCGCTGACACATGAAATTGTAAGGCTTCTGCCTCGAATCTTGCGGGTAGCGGGGCGGCGGGGCGGCGGCGGCGCGGGCGCGGCAGGATCTTATACATAAAATCAAATGGACCGGTTTTCGAAAACAGCGGCGAGGCGGCGGGCAGCGAGCGGTGCACTATCATATTAGTAATCTGTGCTCCATTCAAGCGTTGACCGCCCGCGCGTCTACATTGCCGTGTTGTTCCCCACAATAAATTGAGCGTTAGAAATAAATTTGAATCAAAGAGATGTTGCCGCCATTGTTTAGACATTTCTTTCGCGAATAAAAACAAATATCTCGACGACACAATCGTGAACACAACACTACGCGGCTATAGTGACGCGCGTTTAGGCCCCGCTCCCGCGCCGCCGCCGCCGCCGCCCCGCTGCCCGCAAGATTCGAGGCAGAGGCCTTAGGGTGCGTTCCTTATTACGCTGTAATCGATTTGGGCGCGATAAAACCCGTACCGTATTAGTTTGATCGCGATAACGATATCCCTTGAATCGTCATAGATGACGTCATGACATGCGCCATTTTGCGATAACGCCGACCATGCCCTACATTATTATCACTGTGAGCGCTGTCAATGTGGCTGTCAAATAGTGTCATAGTGACAGACGTGACAGTTGTATTGTTTTATTTTGAGTCGTACCAATAGTTCCCAAATTGTGAAGAAGAAGAAATTTGATGTATATATTGTAATAACCACGAAAATTCAAATTAATATAGCCGACGAGAATCACGGGCGACTGTTTTCTGTTATGCTAAACATCAGAGGAATACGAGAGGGCTCAGAGAGGTAAGTGCTGAATTTTAGCCCACTTACAGTTCTGCCCACTGCTTAAACGATTATGATGGAAATGTTTTACAGCCCACAACTGCTTGGCTGTCTGTTTGCAAAAGCTATATTACAGTTTTTAAAGTGCATACAACCACTCTTTAGCTATTGTCTTCTGATCAATCATAAATGTTTACTTAACTGGTTCTTGCTGTTTACAGATACTGAATAAATGTACAGCAATTGGTGAATGACTGATGCAAATATGCCTAGCTAAGAAACAGAGTCACAGCAATTGGTGAATGACTTTGATGCAAATATGCCTAGCCGAGAAACAGAGTCACTGCTGAATGAACCAAAAAACAATATGGTAAGTATTCTATGTTATTATCTGGTTATGTGCAGATACTTATTAGCTGAATGTGCCTGTTGTTTTTGCATAACATCATGTTGACAACAGTTTATGTGGTTACGCATACTCCAATAATTAATCTATAACAAAAGCAAGATAAAAGTGTTCTATGGTTTTGTGTTATTAGTATGTTGACAGTTAATTCTTAAGAACTTGCTCTCAGATTTTATAAAAGTATTTTCTTTAGTATATTAAAAATATCCTGTTTTATTCCAGGATATGATTATCTATGTGCCAAGTTTCATTCAAATCTATTAAGCTATTATTGAAGAATTGAGTAAAAAAAATCATCGCAAACAATATTATTGCAGTGTTAGTAGGAACGGAAGTACCTTCTTAATTTTTTTTTTTTTTTCAGTAGATCAAGAGTCACCACCTCTATTCATTTGGAACGAGTCATGCATTTTGTTGCTACTCACATTATACAGTGAGCATAGAAAAAATGCATCTTGAGATGGTGTATGATGTCATAGCAAGAACAATGTGCAACATACAATAATTATGTTACTGGTATCCAGTGCCAGTCAAAAATAAACAGCTTATTTGGCTGTTAACACGGAACTGATTCCTTTTGCAGTTGTTGTGTAACAAGACTAACAACAACTATTAAATTGAAGTTTTTTATAGATCTTTACATGTAAGTATAGATATGATCAGCACCTGTTTTATTATTAGTAGCCCTACTTGTGATTTTTTATTCGTTTTTAAGATTTGATCAGTACCTGTTGACTTAGTAGTATACTGTGATTGTTGATCAGTAAGTACTTACCTGTTTTAATACATACTAAGTATAGCATACTTGTGATTTTTTATTAGTTTTAAGAACAGTACCCGTTTGAATAGAAATACCTGGTAAAATCTGTGAATTTTACTAATGTTTAAATTGCACTGTATGTTTGTGCTTTTACATAATATTTACTAAAATAGATAAGGAGTTAATAATATAAGTACATAAGAATTTTATTACTGTTGTACTGTTTGATATTTTTCTTATATTAGCATAAATAATAATAAGGAGAAGATTGTGGCTTGGAGCGCGACCAGGGTACCTGAGGTTCAGTCTGATTATACTGTGATTCTAATAATAATTGATTGTTAATAAAAATGTTTTATTACTATTATTGTTGAACATTATTTACATACCCATCCCAATACATGGCGCAATGGTAACAAGTTCCCTTCTCAAATATTTTAAATACTTAAAATACTTACATGAATAAGAAGTATTTAAAAAAAAGAAAATCTACTTGCCAAGAATGAATTTCACATTTACTTACCTATCAGTTGCATTAATGTACCTAAATATAAAACTTATTCAAATGATAAAGGATGTTCTAAGTAAAACTACAAAATAGATTATACATTACTTAATTAGATAATTTATTGAATATTAAGAAGTTTATTAAAATTACACTGTCCTATTGGACAATGTTTGTCGCTTGCGCATCCCTTCTTTCCCGTTGATGCTGTCGTTAGTATGGCGACCAGAGTAGATAGAGTCAACCAGCAAACAAATAGTAGAACTTCCATTTTCAAAAAATATACAATCAGTCCTTCTTGTTTAAGGTTATGTTTATGTTTTGAAGTTGAGCGAGGACTGTGAGCGCGTTCACGAGCGTTCCGAATTGATGACAGCCGTCAGCTGTCATAATTGTGATATCTAAAACGGAACGCAAGATATCGATGTGAGCGCTGTCAGCGATTATTTCCTAATTCGGAAAGCAGCCTTACTGTGCAGCGACTCGCTTCATGTTCCGAGCCGCCATTTTGGGATGTTGTTATGATAGATTCTATCCTAACAACATCCCAAAAAATCAGTTACCTACTTAATCGTGCAATTTTTTGCGACCTAACACGATTTTTGTGTGTGCGCTAGCAATTATCTATATGTATACCAGCTATTTGGATTTTCATATTGACTGCATTATCTGCTTTAGCACCCTCGAAAACTGAAAACGCATGCATGACGCAAAACGCCAATGACGAAAAATGTGAACATTTTCGCAGCCGCCATTTTAGATTTTCATTTTGACTAAATTCACACTTTTTACTGAAGAAGACATTCGCAAATAACAAGAACGCTTTCTGCGCAAGCCGCTCAAAAGCCAAAAATTAATAGTGACCGCTAGCTGTCAAATTCATAAACACGCTGTCATTGTCATAAACAAGTCATTGTTGTAAACACGCAATAGTAGCGACACCTGATGTGAACAGGCAATCTGTAAAACTTGTCGAAAATGTTTGTAGTTATTTTCGGCAGATTGCAAATGAGATGCGAATGCGAACGTTCTTAAAAATACGGGAATTGCTCCTCTGTGCGTTTGCACTGGCGAAACATTCACCCCAAAACATGTTGAAATATCTAGTTTCTGTCAAAAATTGTATGGATTATTGACAGAAACAATTTTTACATTATTTTATTTTTCTAGCTAAATAATAAACCACTGAAACCTGAAACAGACAGACTGACACTCACAAACTCGACAACAATGAAACACATAATCACACAACGGCTCGGCCAGTCTGCCTGATCGTGCGTTTGCACTGGCGAAAAATTTGCGACAAAACATGTTGAAATCTTTATCTTCTGTCAAATGTTCCATACAATTTTTGACAGGAACAAGAGATTTAAACATGTTTTGTTGTAATTATGTTTCGTCAGTGCAAACGCACGGTTAGTCTCTGTGCTCATCTGTGTTGGTGAACAGGATCAAAGAGTAAAGAACAGGATACACTAAAGTAGTCTCATAGTCTGTGGCAGGGTAGGACAGGAGTACAAGCAGTGTAAACATCTAACTAAGTTATTTAGTCTGTGCCTGTGAATAAGTCTCTGTGCTAAGGCTGCTGCTGAAAACAATTTACCTAAATAAATAATGTAAAACTTAGTGGCAAATATGGATGAATTAAAATATTGCAGAGTATGTCTTGTGACTGATGTGAAGATGTTTAGCTTGGAAACTACGTCGAGCGATTCCATCGGTGTTGTTTACTCACATTTGGCGCAGATTCCGGTAAGTCATCGTAAAATGCGCTAATTTTTACTATTACTTCAAAAACAGTGATATAAAATTGCTAATTTGCAGTGGACCACTAACTTATTTGTACTATTGAATGGTTGAATAACGCAGTAGTTCCTATCTAATAAGTGCAAGCATTACCTGTAAAAGGGACGTTACCAAAGGATTGCAGTGCAAAAGAGCGTTCCTGGAGGTAAAAACGAAAGAAACTGAGAACTTTATATGTAAAAATGTATAAAAGGGGGAGGATTTTAGCCAAATAAACTATTTGTTCATATTCTTTCAAGAAAACTTTATTGTTGATTTCTTTACCTAAATCTCATAATTACTTACCTACTTGCCTCTATTACAGATATTTGATAGGAATCAACATGTGTGTTTTGAATGCGCCAGTCTCCTCTATAAGTATCAAGAGTTCAAGTCTAAATCTCTCAGAGCTCACAACATTATATCTAGACTTAAACTTGGTACATCACAGGCAAGTATTTTTAAATAAATTTATGCAATCTTACCAAGGGGTATCATTTACTCAGTAACTGAGTTGTGGAGGTCAGATAGGCAGTCGGCTCATGTAAAATACTGTTATTCAGTTGCATTCGGTTAGACTGGGAGCTGCCCCTACATATTTGGGAAAAACCTAGGCAGATGATGAAGCAATCAATTGGGTAACTACTTATAATATTTTTCTTTTTATACGAAGATTTCAATTAAATTGCAGATTACAAGGCAAATCCTCAAAAAAGTAGATAGGAAAATAAATAAATTGGAATCCAACTTGATATCATCTCCGGTAGCAATCCTTTATGAAGAATCTACAAGTAACACAGAAACAGAAATACATCTTCAAGACAAAGAAAACAAACAATTTGAAATTAATGTTAAAATAGAAGCACTCAATAACGGTCAAGAAATAGAAAAGAATTATGATTACAATGAATCATTTAATGAAGATTACATTGACTTTACAGAAGACTCGGTCCCAGGGAAGCTTACACAACCAAAACATAAAAGTAAACCAAACAAGGAATCAAAAAGTAAAAAAAGAAAAGTAAAAACTGTTATTAAGAGCGAGGATGATTTCAGTGATGATGAACCTTTATCAAAAAGTGCTACGAGAGTAAACATAAAGCCTATTAAAAAAAAGAATGGCCTCAACATTAGTTACTTTGATGACTATGCTACTGTTGTGTTTCTGACCCCTGAAGACGCTAGAAAGGAGGTGCTGTTGAGAAAAGAGTCCAGTAACTATAAAAAGTCACCATTCAAGTGTGATTTATGTTATAGAGGATTTGAAGCAATATCAGCATTTGAGAATCATACAAAAAAACATAGCATTGTAAGCGTTTACCCTTTAATTTTTATTTACACTGGTATCATACATGTTCAGTTTATTTAGATTGGAGATTACAGAATGCACACAACATTTGCCACCACATTTTGAATTATAATGATATTAATAATTTTTGCTGAAATATGCTTGGAAATTCCAGCATTGATTTGACAACATTCTTTGAGATAAATCGAAAATGCTGTACCTACTGGTAAATGCCAGAGCCTGGCCGACAATGTTTGTGTAAAAATCCATATCTGTTGAAAACTCGAAATATCGTATGAAATCATCACTTCGTAGTTCATCATTGATTCTGGAATTTATAATTAATTTACTTACTTTAAATATCCGCGCATTATTTGAGAAATGTACTATAAAAGGCTTGACCGCAACAGGCATTGATGGACTCACGTATGTGTGAATCGGGAGCACATTTTCACGTTCGTCTATCAATGCCCCTGTTGCAGGCCGCGACAATAATGTACCTACTATAGTTTATTTGTTGTTTTACTATAGTTAGTTGGTTTGTTTTAATAGTTAATTTTGTGATAATAGTTTTAGTAAACTTAAAGAAAATAAAATAATTTGTTGATTAGTTAAATTTAACATCATGGTGGTAAACCATACCTCACACAGGTTTAGTCAAATGTTAGTAATTTCAGCAGTTTCTTATAATATTTTCAGGAGAACGGGAACTATGAATGTGATGCCTGCCATCTCAGGTTTCCTCAACAAGTACACTTGTGTAAACATAGACTTTCATGTCATAAGAGAAAGTTTAGCTGTAAATTATGCTCATACATTTGTTATTGCACGTAAGTATTCTATATTCAATGTTATGGGGTTTAGTTTCCCATGGGCCATGGCGGCCTGTAAGTATTATTGCTACACTCATTAATTGTTTATGAGCCATCTTGGTTTTATGTTACTAAGCTGTTACTCATCATTAATGTCTATTTATCAATCTTCTGATTAACATGAACAATACTCGTCAAATCCATTTCTGAATATGTTTCACCAAGGCAAATTTTTGCTAGACTATGGCAGGGAGAGCAGTGGGCAGGCCAAGTGGTAACAGCAACGACTTACCAGTTGTAGGATATGGGTTCGAACCCAGTCAGGCGCTTTACTTTGTAGAAATAATTCCATTATTTTTTTGTAGAAATAATTCATTCCTTTCCACTGCTCTCAAAACCGTGAAGGAAAACATCGTGAGGAAACCGGCATGTCCTAGAAACAAAAATTCCAAGACATGTGACATCTAACAACCCGCACTGGGCCCGCGTCGTAGATTACAGCCCATTCTCTCTCGAAGAGAGGAGTCCTGTGTGCCAGCAGTGGGAACAATAAGGTTGATTATGGTATGGCAGGTGTATACTGGCTTCCTCATTTTGATTAATAAGTAACAACTAGTTTTTATCTGCGGCTTTGCCCATATAGAGGTTGGAATACAAAACCTATGTTATATTTATATTTAAATAAATAAATAAACCTTCTCCACGAATAATACGTATATATCTATATGATAAGAATGAATAGATTAATAATGTATATCTATAGATGATGGAGTTCATCAATATTTCATTTTCATATATACAAACATCCGTTTTTTAAATATATACATGGAAAGATAGCGAATCCAATCTCTAGCACAGTTTATATTAATGGTTGAATGTTCTTGTTACAGTTACCAAGCGAAAACCCATGTTAGTCTACACAAAGGAAAGAAATATCCATGTAAACACTGTGAAGAAATATTCAGGTATATAACTGACTAGCTGTGCCCCACGGTTTCACCCGCGTAGGTCTCAATCCCGTGGGAATATCGGGATCATCCTCTCCTCTCTAGATTAGGGAAAGCCGCGGCGGCGCGAGTTAGCGCGTTCAAACAAACTCTTCAGCTTTATAATATTAGTATAGATATGATTAACTTGCCAGATCCGAACATGCATCATCTTAAATAAAATGGCAACATGATTTTTTTTGCATGTTTTTCTACATTGCTTTATCCTCGGTTCCGAATAAACGAAAACGAGTCGTTTTACTTACCAATGGTAACTATATTGTTGTCAAACTGGGCATATAAATAGATTCGTAAGCTAATTTTACCTGTGATAGCTACTTCCATGTGGAAGGGTAGGGATGCAAAGCTATGAGGCTATAAGCTGACCTCGAATTGTACGGAAATCCTTTACAATGCGAGATCAGCATAAACTGGAAATGTATAGCTTGATGTGTAGTCGTGTGAACTGTCTAAAAATCATTCAAAAATATTTTCCAGCATGCCAAACAGCTTACTAATGCATAAACGTATCAAGCACTTGAAGGAGTTTGTACGGGAAAGTGTTTGTGAGCTTTGTGGAAGTACCTTCGGCACGCCCAGGGGACTGTTCTTACATAACATGAAAGTGCACAGGCAGGTGAGATACTTAGAGTGCTAGTACACACGGCTACACATGCAGCTATACATTTCCATGTATACTGATCTCGCATTGTATAGGATTTCCGTACAATGTGAGGTCAGTTCATACTGGAAATGTATAGCTTGATGTGTACCCGTGTGTATATTGACAGGGGGGCGACTATTGGTAAACATATTTTGTGCAATTGTCATAGTAAAAGTCTTGATACACTGGCACCTTCAGCTGCGACTGCATAGTGATATTTGACGATAAATTTCGACTAATTAGCGAAAGCAAAATTAAAATCTGTAATGACGGCCATGACAGTGACAAGTTTTTCAGTTTGCAGTTCATGAGTCTTAAAATAAATGGGAGTATACATGCTTTTTTTTAAATTTATCTTAGGATAAAAACGACAAACTTGGCCCCGAGTGTGAAGACTGCGGGGTGCACTTCACATCAGAACTAGCCTGGAAGCGACACCTAGTGCTTTCTACTAAACATAAAGTCAGGTTTGTACAAGATTAGAATGTGAATCTAATTTGTTATTGTATGTATTAGCCACTAGGTTTTGCCCGCGAATTAGTTTACGATCTAGAATGAAAAGTAGCCTGAGAGGAGCTCGGCTAAGTAATAACAGCCACACGGGTCGATCCGTCAGGTTAAGCTACGCTTGCCGGGGTTGGTCCGTGGATGGGTGACCATCTTTACATATCGAGACTCCTCCGTGCCTCGGAAAGCACGTTAAGCCGTTGGTCTCGGCTGTCATTCGTTGATCTTTGACAGTCGTTACGGGTCGTTAGAATCCCGAAAGTCTGACAACCAGTCTTACCAAGGGGTATCGTATTACCCAGTTACTGAGTTGTGGAGGTCAGATAGGCAGTCGCTCCATGTAAAATACTGGTATTCAGCTGCATCCGGTTGGACTGGAAGCCGACCCCAATATAGTTGGGAAAAGGCTAGGCAGATGATGAATGAAAAGTAGCCTATGTCCTTCTCCAGGTCATGGTCTACCCATGTGCCTTTGCATCCAAATATGTTCAGCCGTTTTAGCGTGAAAGCGTAACAAACAAACAAACTCACTTTCGCATTTATAATATTAAGTTAGGATTATTCCTAACTTAAGATTATAAATTATTTCATTTCCTAATTTATTTCCTTCCTAATATACGAGATTATTTTGAAAGGCCTATTGACTACAAACTATTTAAAGACCATGATTCGTTACAGTAACGGTTGCAAATTCTGCGGAGACACATTCTCGAGCGAGGACGATCTTAAGGTTCACTTGAGAGTGCACTCTCGGAAGCCAATGAACAGATGCAATAATATAAAACTACCCGCCGCCTGTACCATTGTGAGTAATGCTATCATGAGAATTCACAACATAGTCCAAGCGCGTCTCCGACGCCCTCTCGACCGAGTGAGGCCGCAAGTCACTTCACTCATCTCAAAAATCTAAAATCATAGCGATCATTTACTTATTTCCTTAGGACCCGTTGTGGCAATACTTGAGGGAGGCCTATGTCTAGCGGTGGACGTCTTTTGGTTGAATAAAAATTATGACATTTTTATGTATTGCAGAGCGCAAAATAATAATTATGACATTTATATGTATATATATAGTCCTCCTTATCGATTTCGATAACGGCGACCCTTTAAAACTATTATTTCCTAGCGTGTGCCCTAATATGACTCGCTAGACCGAATTTGGTTTTGAATACCCGGTCACAACTAATGCAATAGAGTTGGCCGGCAGAGTTCAAGGTATAGGTATAGGAGGGCTTCGGTCTCTCTTTACGTATTTTGCGTTTTTCGGTTAGTGTATCGATTCGCTTTTTCTCGAAAGTTTTTACATTTTCGTAAATAGTAGAGCGCCAAGACGACCTATGTGAAGCGAGCCTCTCCCAACCTGTACCGGATTTATATGTATTGCAGTGCACAAAATAATAATTATGACATTTATATGTATTGCAGTGTACAAAATAATAATTATGACATTTTACATTTATATGTATTGCAGAGCGCAAAATAATAATTATGACATTTATATGTATTGCAGTGCACAAAATAATAATTATGACATTTATATGTATTGCAGTGCACAAAATAATAATTATGACATTTTACATTTATATGTATTGCAGTGCCTAATATAATAATTATGACATTTATATGTATTGCAGTGCGCAAAATGGCTAGTAAACCGCGTGGAGTACAAGAAACACGTGAGGTCAGAGCACCCTAACAGCGACGAGGCGAAGAAGTTCCACGCAGAAGACCAGACGCCCTTCGTGTGCGAAGTTTGTGGACAGATGTTTAAGGTATTCATTGATACTGGTGCCCATTCTGTTGTTCATAAACTAAACTAAATTTAAGTTCGGTGCATCTTTTTCTTTCTATTTCATTAAGAAAGGGACAGATAATAAATTTTAGTTTAGTCTTGTCAAATTAATCGCGCCTGACCTAAATTGACGTAATTTGAGTAGGCAAGTTTTTAATGCCTTTTTTAGACTAGTAAAATATTGGGTTTTTATATCTGGAATTTCTCAGTCGCAACCCGGAGTCTGGATTTTTGCCCGGTTGAAGGCAATCGGCTCGCCCCCTGTTACATGGGAGTTCTACTATTCTTAATTTCTCTTTAATTTATTCTGTGCCAAGAGACCTAATTTCAAAAACTCATGTTCACCAAAAGGCATTTGAGTTATATTTTTTCCATCTTTTTTCCAGCAACAGTGCTTCCTAACATACCACCAACGGAAACACACGGGCGAGCGTCCCTACAAGTGCCACGAATGTAACAAAACGTTCCAACTGGCCGGAGCGCTGTCTATACATCGCAGTATACACAATCGGAAGAGGTCACATAAGTGTGAGATGTGCGCCCGTGTGTTTACATTCAAGAGTGCCCTTAACAAGCATATGAAGGTAATAATATTTTTGATTTACCTTACGAAAGCGTTCACTTTTGAACTTATTCTCATAAAACTCGTAACTTGTCAATTGAGAGTGCGCGCGGCTGGCGGCGCTGGCGTGCTTACAGTATATTTTTAAATATTAAATGTATATTAATAATTAATCTTAAATTATTAATTTTATATTAATTAATTAATTCTATACTTATTTCGACCTTATATATATACGACAAGACGACGGCATACTTATTAGTTCCGATTTCAGCCGCGCGCAGACTTGTCTTGCGAGCCCTCTACGTCACATTTTTTGTCGCCATTTGCAGCGTTTATGACAAGGTTCTAAGTATGGTTACATTTTTCGTAAGTCGTATCAACTGTGGTGTTACCTTGACCAGCTCTGCAAATGATTATGCTTGACGTCTATTTAAATCCTTATTTCAAATATTGATGTTATTTCCCCTTATACCAACATCAACTTTATGCCAGTGCAAATAAAGTTGGTTTTAGACTAACTAGTACCGTTGAAAATGTCATAAAAAAATATGAAGTTGTAGTGCAAACTGAACCTTATGTGTAGGCATTACAGTTGTTTTTCGTAAAACTCGTGTTTGTTTACATGTTTGGCAAATAAATTGCGAACACAGAATAGATTATGGTGTAATGTCCCACTTGCGCAAAGTTGGCATCAGTACTATTTTAGATTTTCCAGAGAGTAACTATCGTTAGGACAGAACTATGTTCCTCTCTTTCTCGCACCTAATAGTCACATAGCGCCGTCACACTCGATCATTACTTTCTTACACTGTCAACAGGTCCACCTCGGCATCCGGCCCCACAAATGCGCGATCTGCGACAAAGGCTTCATACACATGTGTGACTTAAAGCTGCACATCAAATACGTACACGACAAGATACCGTGGCCTAAGAAGAAGAACAAGAGGACTCTTGATGATAATCTGTATTTAGAATACCACTGATGTACTGAAGTACTGACAACCAGTCTTACCAACGGGTGTCATGTTACCCAGTAACTGAGTTGTTGAGGTCAGATAGGCAGTCGTTCCATGTTAAATACTGGTATTCAGCAGCATTTGGTTAGATTGGAATCCGACCATAACATAGTCGAGTATAAGTATTTTGCTTGCTTGGATCTAAATACCTTAAACATTTGATTCAGGCGTGACTTTGCGGAAACCCATTTTAAAATACAACAAGAGTCGTAAGAAATCGACACGTGTTTCTCCTCTCAACGAGCCATCCTCAGGATGACGATTGACCAGTCGCGAACCAGAACACGACGTGTTGCCACACCGAGCGCTGGACGCAGATACCTTGAACATGCAGGCAGCTATAATTGTATAAAAGGTCACCGATCCTTAAGATTGATGCTGACAAATGCAGCTTAACTAAAGAGCTAAACTTTCTTGAGTGGAGTCAACTCCAAAATAAGTTGAATGTGAAGAAATCTGTGAATCTCGTAAGATTAAAGTGTTAGTGAAGCTACTTTTATGGAGGTACTATAATTCTGTAAAATTTGAATTATATAAAATATACAATTATTGTAAGAAATATATTTGTTTCTGTATTTATAGCACCTTATTTCCGTCTGTTCCCTTTTTGTCGTAGGACACTTTTTGTAACATTAATTAAATTGACTTTCCATAAACGACAAGACGGCGGCATTCTTATTAGTTCCGATTTCAGCCGCACGCAGATCATCTTGCGAGCCCTAGTACATATTAACACCATACCAACTTTTTAGTATAATTAATAAAGTGTGTTTCATCAAATAGTTCCTAACCTAACATATGCCGTAGTGTTGGCTTCATTGTTTAAGTGTTCACAATTTAAATACTACGGACCTATTAGATAGCGCAAGACTAATTAGTCTGTGGATAGCGCCTAGCAGCGTAGCGTATTGGTATTGGTCCTACAACAGAGAAGCCAAAATTACGGCATTGGAACTAATGATGAAACGCATTCTAGTGCATTTATCTATTCCATCAAAAACATAGATGTGAAAATGGGAGCCAAGTTCAATATTAAGAATAAGCGCGGTTGTCGACTTCGCCGACAAAAGAATTAAGATCTAAATTGGTGCCAAGTTCTGTAGATAATCCTAAACTTCATTTATAAGAACTAACAACATTCTTAAATAAATTTTTTAGTTTTTGGAACGAAGTTCTTTTACGCGGCTTGTAAACTTTCAGTAAATGTAACCCCAGAGTGAATGTAACGCTAAAAGCGTTCACACTTGCGACTGTCTTCTTCTAATGCAAAGGTAAAGAAAGAGAGAGATGGGAGAACGCCCGTCAGAAAAGACAAGAAAAGAGGAATGTGATGAGTGTCGTGGTATAAAATTTTACACATCGGCCCGAGTACTTACATTGCATGCCTGCCACCACTGCATTGCCGGAGAGAGAAAAAGTGTGTGAATTCGGTCAAAATGAAAATTCAAGATGGCGGCTGCGAAAATTTTGTTTTTACTTCTTTAATTTGAACAGTCGAATTATTTACACAAAACGCTTAGGATAAATTGAAGCTCAAGACTTGACTTGCCTAGTTTTTACATACAAGTTATCTTATATTTGGCTAATCGACTTCTTTATCTTTCATTATTAATAAATTTATATAGTGTCGCGCTGCAAAAGAACTAAAGGAACCAGGGCAACTTTGTTATGCTGGTGTGCGTGACAGCTACGTCTTACACTCGCGCCACGTCATTTTGCTTGTATAGTGTTATTGTGCTTTTCTAGTGTGCGAGCATGTAGCGGCGACTTCGCAGGTTTGACTGTCTATCTGCCTTATTTATATCTTTGTTCTTTATATTATGCGCAAGTTACCGTTTCTATATTGTACGGTCTACATATCTTACTCCTATAACAGGCGTGCTGGTACTTATTTTTAAATGTAATAACTGACATAATTTCGAAAGGCGCTAGGGGGTGAAGATCGATTGCTTGGAAAACATTTCAAAACGTAAAAAAACGTTGTTTTCTGATTTGGTCAAATGGTTCGTATATGTTCCTTGTATAACACACGGCTGTTGCGTCGCCAGTTCTATTCTTGAACCTGGCTTGACAAGCTGCCGCGAGTCTAGACGTTTTTATAGCTTGTCAGTTATAAACACGTTATAAATGTCATCTTATCATTTTTAGAAACCGGTAAAAAAAACAAACAAAAAAATCCAACGTAAAATGTAAAAATATAAAAAATGAGCAGAACCCCACGAAGAGGTAGGGTGCCTCCGGTGCCTCGTCACAATGACAGCCTAAATAGATTCAAACAGCCAACTAAAACAAAAGGATCGAATGCCATACAAGAAGTGGTGCATTCTCCTCTCCATAAGCCGCGGAGTAAAGAGAAGAGCCTTGTCAATAGATGCTGTTATATATCACCGGCCCAAAAGGACTTTGGTCAGTATTTCAATGGCTCGAGCCCTTGCGCTTCTATGGCAACGAGGCAGGTCACACAACAAACCGATCACAATCAGGTAAGTAGGTACCTACTAGTTTTACTATTAAAAGCTTCTAGGATGCTGTTTTAAATTACAGAACCGTTACGCTCGCTATCGGTTTATTGGTTGATTTGTTATTCCATGTAATAATTACATGCATCAATCAATCAGTCAACTCAGCCTATCGCAGTCCTCAGCGCGCTTGAAACTTTATTTTTGCTGTGTGCACAGATACCTACCGCCTGCTAATGTGATTTAGTTTCGGTACACATTTCCATCTACGCTAAAGTGGCAGTCTCCCTAATTACATGAATTGAGGAGGCCAAACAGGGGGTGGTTTTAGCCGGTAAGAGGCGAAACCCTTACCATTGCCGAAAGACTTTCCATTGAACCATTCGCCTTTCCGATAAGTATTCATAATTTTAAAACAATTCTTCCTAAAACATTTAAAAAGCCACCTTTTTCATGTTTTCCAGTTCGTAAGTCTGTTAAAAGATCAATATGGTTATGACAGAGCAATTCCAAACATCACTCATCTGAAGGCGTTGAAAAAAGTGCCCTGTGATACACGCAATATGGTTAAAACTAATTCGCAACGCACTAGCACAAGAAGTTGCAATACGTCTAAGTTTAAGACCACATCAGACGGATCGTGTTGGCAACCAGTGGGTAGCGCTGAAGAAGTTGATAAGCTTCTTTCGAGCAGTGGTAACTATTACAGTAAACATTTAAGTCCATCTTCAGGATGCTTATTTCTGTGCTTGTCTAGTCCAGCTGCTGCCAGTCAACCTCCGGAGATTTTCATCGTTTGGTTTTGATGGAGTTATAGATATCCTTTATTAACTATCATATGAGACAGACAAATGTCAAGGTTTCCTAGGTTAAGGTTGATGCGCTAGGGTGGCCCGCGAAATTCAAATTTTCTTACGTTTTTTGCAATTTGCAGGTCAGTATCAGGTTGTATGTTGATCTAAATATTATTAGTGCTCATGAAAGTGTATTGAATGACTATTTCATGAAATCATGACATTTGGCACTTTCATGAGCTTAGAGAGTTGTATCGCTGATTTTAATGTTTATAATTCTGTAAATCCATATTTGTTACGAGCGCTAATAATATTTAGATCAACATACAACCTGAATTTCGCGGGCCACCCTAGCGCATCCCGGGCATCATGCTACTATAACGTGAACTGGCGTTGGCCTGTCGACTACAAAAAGTTAGAATTTCACATCGTCATAATATCTATTTTAACGCATTCAAGGACACGGACCAAGACACAATAGAAGTTTTATTGTTAAAACGCCTTTATGGGCGTTTAGTGTCCCAGTGTTAAGGACCTAGATTTATTAAATACCTTGTGATCTTTTCCGTATAATTATTAAACTCGCGACAATCTAAGAAGTCCGTTTTGACGTTTTGTTCTGGTACATACCTTAAGCCTTGAGAATCAGTTTTAAGCAATGTAGATAAGTCGTCGATTACAAACTCTATAAGTATGTTCAATCGTCTCGAGAATCAGTTTATAAGAAAGCAATTTTTTTTTCATCGCTAAACAATGCATTTTTATAGCTGTCAAAAGGGACTTCTTAGATTGTCGCGAGTTTAGTGCTTTGCAGTCGACATTTTTAAAACCGGAAATTTTCTCCAGATAGTTGTAATTGGGAGTCCCCTTCGAAACACATCTTCATATCCAAGGTGCCACGCGTGAAAGTTATTGCAGAGAAGTTTTCAAAATATAAGAGAGGCAACCTGGAACTGCGTAGGCTGGACGAAAGGGTGGTTTGTGTCGAGTACGACGTTTTCAATCAACCAGATAATGAAACAGTTTTGAATCCAGTGCAGAGGCTGAGGGCTTTCTTCTCCACCAAACCTAGTGATCATGACAGTGGTAAAAAAAAAGGTGAGTTCATTTTTTGAAATTAGATTAACATCTGCCGACACCGGTTGCTGAAAAGGCTGCCAGCGCTGACTTTGGAAAAAAAAGCGGAATATTGGGTTGGCAATTCAATTAGGCACATAAACGGCACTTTTGAACGTCAAAAACAAAGAAATGAACGGATTCTAGTCGCGCTTCCAAAAGGTAGTTTTCGTATGGGCAAGAAACTCCACACACATCGATTATAATGATTAAGCTAGTCTTCAATCAAAATCTCAGGAAGACGCACTCGTAAACTTCACAATTACTGCTACTACAGCATGTCGGTGAAGTGCATCAATAAGTTTCCCTCTACCAAAAAACACTCAAGGGCCTAACGAAGTTTTCACTTCAAAAAAATTGTACTTATACAGGGTGTAAGGGACAGCCCTCTGCAGACTGATGGAATTCAGCATATTATTATCATACTAAGACGACCGGTACATGAAATTATTTCAGGAACGTTATGGGAATCCAATACACCTGATTTGTTTTATTACCACACGCGCAATGTATCGTTACCGTGGCAAAACGCGCGCGGCTACGTGCGTTTCCCTCCGCGGCGGGGGAGGTGCGCTCGCGCCACGTGATCTATCAATGTAAATAATTCTGAGCTTCACGCGTCGTTCGGTAAAGAATCTATATTTAAAAAAAAATCCATTTCTGTTTTTTTTGTTGTTCTTTTTAGCTGTTTTATTTAAATAAATGGAGTGCTGCGTACAGAGAATGTAATTTTACATTGAAATAAAGGAATAGTTACTGAAAAAACGATTTAAAAATATGAAAACTTTCCTGAGAAAATTTCCGGTGGAATATGATTCAAAATAAGGAGCTGAATGCCCTCTGTTAATTTGCGGAGGGCTGTCCCTTACACCCTGTATAAGAAAGAAGAATATTTAAGTGAACTTTTGTGCCTTCATGGAAGAGAAAAAGAGAACTTTAGAGACAACTAATAATAATATTTAAATATTATTTTCAGGGATACCTAAATTACCGTCAAATATCAAAAATAAATTCGGAATATTAGAAGATGATCTCCAAAAATTAACAGAGAAAGAGCTAGAATTTATCGACGGCAAGATAGAAGAAAACAAATCTTATCTGGAGGACTTAAGGCGTATTTTAAAACGGAAACATGTGATAAAAGCTCAAAGGAATAGAAACTCCCTAGATTTGCAGTCCCTGTACGAACTGGCGAGAAAGGACAAACGACCTTTGAACTGTGATTTCTCGGAAACAAATTTGTTGTCAAAGGCGGAGTTACAAGAAATAAAGGATTTGATTCTAAAGCAGTGCACGTCTAGTGTGCATGGGTTTAGTAGAAGAACGATAAAAAGAAATGAGAATGGGTCAAGAATGGACCCCAGTGTAATCTCCGAAATCATTATGGCGGAGTTGTTGGTTTAGTAGAAGAACGATAAAAAGAAATGAGAATGGGTCAAGAATGGACCCCAGTGTAATCTCCGAAATCATTATGGCGGAGTTGTTGGTTTAGTAGAAGAACGATAAAAAGAAATGAGAATGGACCCCAGTGTAATCTCCGAAATCATTATGGCGGAGTTGTTGGTTTAGTAGAAGAACGATAAAAAGAAATGAGAATGGGTCAAGAATGGACCCCAGTGTAATCTCCGAAATCATTATGGCGGAGTTGTTACGTTGACGTCAAACTTGAAAGTCTAGTCTATCAATGAAAGCGTTCGTTTTTCGTTTGTAATCATATATTTCAAAAAGTATAAAAATAGGTAACACAAAAGTTTAAGCCGTCATTCAACTTTGAGGATATTGATTACGTTTTTCTAAACTGGGTACTTATGTACAGTTTCACAGCCACCATTGTAGCAACCAGCTTCGATAAACCAATTTGAATCTCATTATTATTTAGATACATCTACCTATTAGTGGATTTGCTGTGATCTCGACAACAGTAATTACTTCGCTCCATTTTTTACGGTTTCCGGGTTGAGGGCTGGATCGAGCCCTAATTTCTTCATCTCCACCGCCATTTCGAATAAGTAATCGTAGCATTCCGTCCTGATATTAAAAAAAAAAAATATTAGAACTAAAACCACTACCTACAACATCAAAGAAAAATATAAAATCGCTTAGCATATTGTGATGTGAATTGCACGATTGTGGAACACGAAGAGCCTATCCCTTGTCTCTGTCGCTCGCGTGAAATGAAGAAATATTGCCGTCTCACTCAGCCATAAGCAAATAGCAATAAAATGACGTTTAACTGAGGGTATAGGTGCCAGTCTAATTACAGACACATGAGACATTTCAGTTTTGTCCCGTCTCTTTGTTTTGTCTCTAGGATGGTAACACAGATACCAGAGGCATTGCAGATGTCCATGGACAACAGTGACCACGCCATGCCAGTGGCTTCTTTACCACCCAATATATTAAAAAAAACTTACATCGTCTTCGCCTGCTGCCAAGAGTCTCCCCAAACGTAGACCCCATGCCTCCTGACGAGCACAGCGCTGGTGCCAGGGTACTGTCGCAGGGCTTCTCCGAGAGAGCCTGCGAGGTCTTTCTCAAAAGGAGTGTTCTCTATGATTGGTACGACCAGTTTCTCGTCGTAACGGAGGTAGCGGCCTAGGGAGGCGTCTTTTATGCCCTGCAGAAGATGATTATATATATAATAACTGCCGCCCCTGCTTCGCACGGGTGCAATGGCGACATGTCACAAACATCCACATTTCTGTGCTAAATCTAAGTTAAATATTAATGTTTTATATACAAAAAATCCGGAATAAATTCTCTAAATGGTGGTGTAACCCGCTTCAAAATCCGTTGCGTAGTTAAGAAGAACAACGTGGTCACACAGACAGACGTGAAAGCGAGTTCAATTTATTATATCTATAGATAGATGTATCGTTATCTGAGCCGAAAGACCACATCCACATCTCGAACGCGTAAATACAAAGTCGGATGCAACACAGACAGTAGCTGTTACGTTAAGCAGCCGCGTCCGTATGAATAAAATATTACAAACACGATTACACCACAGACATTTGAAAACTGTCTGCAATGTGATCGGCTCCGAAATAAACTGTTTTAACAAAAACGACTGCAATACAGCTTATAAGTACTCGCTCTGTCTACACTGCATGTCTCAAACTTGCATGCGACGTAACGCACCTTGCGATAGTACTAAATAGCCTGCCTAGTCGCGAGTAACAATGAAAAAGTGCGGTTTGTCACAGTTATAACCTAACCCATTTCACCCAGTTCACACTTTTTCGACAGTTTATTATCTAATGGAAATAATACTATGGTTGCAGTCTGCGTTGAATCCGCTTTTTCATTGCCTTATAAGTACAAACAAATGAGGCTGCACTACAAACCGATATGTTGCTACTGGGTTCGGACGGACTATTACTGCTTTAAGCCGTTTGCAAGATAATGCAGCACAGACTATGGGCGTCTGTGTGGCATACGCCTTTGTATTTACGCTCCCCGAACAGCGCCAGTACGACCAGTCTTGCGCTGTCAGCATTCAGAAATTTTCCGCAACATGATCATGTTAAATAAAAATCAAAGAAATCTTATCTTTTAGGCTCAGAAAAACACAAATATATGGCTACAAATTCTAAAACAATTTAAACTCAACTTTAATCGTTTTTGAATTAATGATGGCTGTGAAGCACAGGAAGAGGGTTCATTGAAATTTCATGTTTAAAATGCTTTTCCTTGTATTCAAATAAGCTACAGAAGATGTTATGGCAAGCAACAATTATAATGTACGGTATGTAAGGAACAATAATTGCATTAAAATGCATAATTGCAATAATTTTTCAAACATGAAGGATTTAGCCATTTCCTTCAATATCTTTCGGATTGTGATTACAAGTGTGTTACGTAATTAGGGTTCTGAACTATACCTTGATCATCTCCTGATGAGTGATAACAAACTCCTTATCATACAGTAAGGTGCATCGCACAGCATGTGGCGAGTGCGTGTGTATGACTGCGCCCGCGCCGCGCTCCTTATACGCAAGCATGAACAGTGGGGTGCATTGGCTCTTCTTTAGCCTGGAATTTAACAGACGAGGAATCAGAGATTTCGTTTAAAAAAAAAAATGGAAAATATAAAAAAAAAATCAGGAAGAAAAATATCAATATTTTGAAAATATCAGGCAAAAGAAAATGGTTTGAAAATAAAATTGATAAAACTACAAAAGATGACTGTTTTGGCAAAGAACAGCAAGAAAAATCTCAAATACAATAAGTTGAATTCAGTGAGAGTAAAAATTAAAAAAATATATAAAAATTACTTTTTCTCAGGCGGTGGTAATTCAATATCCTCATCATTGATGGTCTGCACAAACAGATCATCAGATTTCATGCGTTCCTTTTGTACTCCTGATGGTGCAATGTAGATGTTGTCACTGTAATTTTTTTTAATAAATTGTAATTATATAAAAATTTTAGTTTGAAAATGTGTTTTATTAAAATTTAAAAAAAGCCGACTAAGTGCGTGTCAAACCACGCACAAGCCGTGAATTTTTTCACATATCCAAAACCTTCCATTTAATGCTTAATATTTCGCTAACAGATCTCTGATCCAAAAATGGTATTCACAAACACAATATTTTTAAACAACCTAAAATTACTTTAATGTTTTTTTTTTAATACTGTCGGCGTGATTTATATGTATACCCATACCAAATTACAGCTTTCTAGTACTAAGAGTCTCTGAGCTCAGCTGCGCATAAACGGACATGGCGAAACTATAAGAGTAAATGTTGACTACGGAACATACATGCATTTTCTTAATTGACCCTTAATTTTACTTTACTTTTGTATGATTTCAGTGAACATCTTCAATCCTTATGTTCTGTGTTGTGTCTTGTGTGTTCAAACATACCCTTCCTTGATAGAGATGCCACCACCGGTTCCTGTTACCCATCCTAAGTGGTAGAACTGATTACATAGCTCTGGGATTAAGTTTCTTGGGTGTTCCTGCAAAATTTTACTATGAAGTTGAAATAAAAAAGATAATTATGGGAAACAATTATATTAAGTAAATACCTTTGGCCTGTTTTACAATAAATAATTTGGTTATTAGAGGGACATCTTTAATACGATACAATGAAAATGTAGGGGGCAGTAAGTATAGTCCTCCAGACCGTATTTTCGGCCACGGCGGCCAATCTCAACGGAGACTAGCCTTCGGCGCGGGAGATATTATAGTGCACAAGTGTTTGCGCAGACACAAGTGCACTCTCTCTTCCCTCACTCTCATAGTCTACTACGAAATTCCTAATGGAAAAATCCAATAACACTGCCCGACCCGGGAATCGAACCCAGGACCCCACGCTCTGAAGTCGCGCTTGCGACCACGAGACCAACGGGGCAGTAAGTATATGTGGTATGACCCCCCGTAGACGTTGGGGGAGCCCGTTGCTCGGCCAACGTATACTGGGCCTTTTGGCGTGATTTGCCGTTTAATTTGCGTGTATTTTTGGCTATTCCAACGTGTACTGGGGGCTTTAAGTTAAATGTTACGTTATTTATACCTACTACTATTTGTTTTCCCTTACAAAAGAAAATAATACAAACAAGTACTCACTGGGCCTAGTTCTATCATGTTTCGTCTCACGATCTCACAACGACAACGTACTAGTCATGTAATCGGTCCCTGGAAGACAAAACAGAACGTCTTACTTTATCTTATCAATACGAGACATTCAGAAAACTTGCTCAAATTCGTGTGGTTTATCAAGCCGTTCAAAATAATGAATCACAATCATAACAAAGGTCATGTCAACAATGTCAAATTGTTAATGTCATTGTCAAGTCTAAATGCGTTCGGAAATTACTAGATGCTTTTTGCTATTTATTTGTCACTCACTGCCGTTCGGATATTAGGCACTAACGGAAATTACTATCGACGGTTCCCACGGGAATCCACGATTGTGGCAAGCCAGGCCAACAGGGCCTGACCTGCCACGATCTGGCCTGTTAGAAAGCGGGCCGTGGGACCGCAGCATTACAATAGAGTTCAAAATGGCTTACCAAAGTTATAGTGATTCTATTAGTAGGTAAGGATAAGGTTTAGAAACGCAAAACAAATAAATCGCCTCGCAAACATCGACTGCCGAACCGAACGTCTCAGAGTCCGAATGTTTATGTGGTGAGCACGGGGTATGTATGTAGTGTAGGTCTTTACGCGTCCAGCCAAAACCTATTCCAGTATTATAAATACGTTGCATCTCTACGCTTATCTAGTTGATATACAGAATTTAAAGGATTTTTGGGGGTGGACGGAGTAACCCGATTTTGGTATTTATGGTCTAAGAGGCATTTCTGCACAGACTAAGTAGGTAGTCTTCATTTCTGTAAACCAGGCATACCTAATAATGATGGTTACCTATCCATTATAAGTAGTAAAATTGGTATCACATTATTTTTTTTATAAATCCTTTCTGTCCCACTGCTGGGCTAAGACCTCCCTACTCTCTTTCCATCTCTCTGTCCAGAGCTGCCAATAAGGTATCACATTATATTACGATTTACTATATTGAAAAATTATACACATATTAAAATTATATTTGCTAGATATAGATGTGGTGGTGAGGTTGGTACCTATTCAGCACCATCCGGTTAGACTGGAAGCTGACCCCATCATAGTTGGGAAAAAGCTAGGCAGATTAATTGAGATGTGGTGGTTGCTGTTAGTCACACTGGTGTTACCTGGTGTGACCTGGTCACACCAGGTACCTTGAAAATTTTGTAAATCCGCCACAACCTGGCAGTGGCGGATTTACAAATTTTCAAGGTATAGGCTGTAAAGTTTTTGCCGCCCTTGCCTCTACAATTGTCATGTCCTAGATTATTTTTATAATCCAACAATTTCGTTGAAACTGCACGTAAAATAATTTTTGGGTATATTTTTGAGCTAAGCAAAGCTCAATCATGTGCGATTAACAAGGCGGGGTAATGGCATGCTACTTACACAATAATGTACATTTGGTAAACGTGAATAAATAATCCTTATTGCGCTTACAAACAGTTAAAAATAATCAACTCAGTCAATTAAAAAAGTTCGTTACATTACAATACCTTTTTGCGCGATTTTTTGTCGGCAAAATCATCGATGATATCGTCGTATATGAGCAAACTATATAAGGTAGCAACAAAAAGTCGCTCCCCAAATTTTCCGCCCCAAAAATCTACCGCCCTAGGCTCAAGCCTACTCAGCCTGCTGGTAAATCCACAACCTGGTGTGACCACGAGTCCGCACCCGTGGTCCACGGGTGCGGACTCGTGGTCACACCAGGTTGTAACAGCAATGATTTTCCTGGAGTCCAGACTCGTGGACACACCGCTAATATTCTACACCATGTACCACTCAATTAATAGTGCGGTGAAAAAACATAGATTAGAAAATGAATTTTTATATCGATATTTTTTTATAGGCGGCCATTATTTTTCGATAGTTTATACTATCCATGGGAAAGCCACAAAATGTGAACTAGTATCAAACTTGCTTGCGACATAACGCACCTTGCGCTAGTACTAAATAGCCTCCCTAACTGCGAGTAACTTCGAAGTAGCGGTTGGTCACAGATCTAACCTAACCTAACCCATTTCACCCAGTACACAATTTTTCTACAATAATTTATAATGTAACGGAAATAATACCGATAGATTATTATCTAACGGTTCTCACAATCTTGCGGTGACACTTAAAAGAGATACATCAAGGTTAAAATGAAACAAACATTTATCTCACCGCACTAGTTGAAAATGACAAGTGGTACATGGTGTAGAATATTAGCGGTGTGACCACGAGTCCTCCAGGAAAATCATTGCTGTTAGTCACACTGGTGTTACAACCTGGTGTGACCACGAGTCCGCCACCGTGTTTTCACCGCTTGTGCAAAAGTTACACTACCTACCTGAGTTACCTACATACATGGCGCGATAAAATTACCTACCTTACCTACTGGCGGGATTTATCTTCTAATATCTTTTTCATAATATATCACTGTCAATATGTCAAGGCATTTAGTATGTCAAAATTCTAGCAATAATAACCTGTGATAATAACGTGGTAAACAACTAAAAAAAATATATAAAATAAAATTGTTTGCTGTGGTTACCGACCATGACAAATTAATAAACATAAATTAAAGCATAATTGGAAACGCGACGTAAGTTAGTTTGGAATCTCCTCTTATTAAGTATCGTTTAGTTTAAAGTAAAGCGTGAATGCTGCAGCGGTTGACCAGCGTCAACCATGAGATCATTGAGATGATGGCGCGGTTTCATGCTTGATGGCGCCATACTCGTGGTAAGTAATTAAGTTCTGTGCCTACTCAATATAGTTGCCATCGACCAAACTAAAAAGCAGAAGAAAAACTTATATTGATCAGCCTCGTCGAAACACACAAATAAGGTACCATTATGGTACGCTGGTCAAGGGCCTTGACTAGCGTCGACAATAAATTAAGACTCTGACAAGAGCTAAACCGCGGTCACTGTCGGACTGCATAGAAAAGAAAGAGAAGCGCGATGACACAACGCTAAGGGTGCGTTTCCACTGAAGCGGAGACGAGCGGAGCTGAGCGGAATCGAGCAATCACATTGGTTAAAATCCTCAACGCGTCTGTCGTCTCGTCTGTGATTGGACGTCTCGGCTCAGCTCCGCTCGACTCCGCTTCAGTGGAAACGCAACCTAAGTGTCTAAGAGCCGGTGCACATTTGGCAAGGCGCAGCGCAGTGCAGTCGTCACTGACAAACAAATATCTACCTTGTATCACTTGAAATAAAATTGATAATAAATAAACTTCCATCAGCTCGAGAGCGCGCCGTAACCGGAAAGAGGCGCGCGTCTCAGGTTATCTATTCTCAACTTTATTTTTAGGCACGCAACGTTGATATTTGTTTAACAGTGACAACCGCGCCGCGCTGCGCCTTACCAGGTGTGCGCTGGCCCTAAGCACACTATGCCGAAAGTACGCGATCGAAGTTCCTATTTGGGATTGGAATTCGAGATACCTACACACGGCTACACATCAAGCTATACATTTCCAGCATAAGCTGACCTCGCATTGTACGGAAATTCTATACAATGCGAGATCAGCATAAACTGGAAATGTATAGCTTGATGTGTAGCCGTGTGTACATGCTTAGTTTACCTTTATTTATATCATTTTTTTTTCAAAACGTGTTTTCTACACAACGGTAAAGTTCGTGGCCTTCATCTCACCTGTTGGTAAGTGATGTGATGATCAGGCCGAAGGCGGAAGTGAGCTTCACCCGGAATCCTGTACAATAGAGGAACTGGCTATCTTACCTCTAACTGCCGAAAAACAACAATGCTGATGCTGTTAACATTGTTGTTATGGCGATAGACTTAGATAAGATGGTGGAAGCTAGACAGGCAAACTTAAAACAAGCTGTACCAACAACTCGAGCAGAAAATTTTGACCACCCTGGGAATCAAACCCGCGACCTCTGGATCTGAGACAGGTGGTCTTACCATTAGACCAAACGAGGCCGTTAAACGTGTTTTGCTAACAAACAAATTCTGAGAAATAATATATGTTCAACATAATTATTATAAGTAATTATTTTTTCCACTACCACAAACTATGAAGATTTGACTTTTTTTTAGTCAAGGCTTCTTTTGTCGTTTTGCCTCTTGTCAGCGCCTTAATGATAAAAAACATAGATGATTAGTGTGTTGATCAGCTGTGACGTTGATGGCACAGCAGTACCTACCTTGACCAGCGTCTCTGATGATGGTACGATTCGCGAATGTGCACTTAATGCACAAGTATGTGGTTGCGCAATGAAGTCCGAAGACTATTTCGCAGTACCTACCTACTCATTTCTTGATGTCACAAACACTTTTTATATAATATAATAAAATATTATGTACCTAACTCAGACCAACAAAAAAGGAAAGACAGAGCACGCCGTACAGCAAAAGTGAAGCCACCTTTTTATCTATGTGTGTTTATAAAGGGTTGTCAGTTGTTAAAGTTTTTCCCTATAACTTGGGGAATAATATTTTGGGTAGGCTAATATTGTACGAATAAGATATTGTTCAGTATGGTATTGTACCTCAATTGTTAGGAAGAATTCCGAAACAAAAACATTTTTTTTTACATCCCAAAATAAAATAAAAAAACAATTAAGTACAAAGTGCATTTAGGAGATCACCTTTTATGCAAGAATTACTTGTGTTAGGAGACTCCGCTCTTTCACTTAGAATTATCCATTAATTTTCAATTGAGTGTTAAAAAAAATATATATATATATTTTCAATTGAGTGTTAAAAAAAATATATATATATGTATATAAATAGGTTAGTAAATTAGCTACTATCCATTTATTTTTATTTTCAGTATTACTTGGAAATCTAAAATATTAAATGCATAAAAAAACAGACATATTATTATAATTACTCGAAGTAAAAAATATCGAATGAGGAAATTTGAAATCATATTATGGCAACCCTCGCTCTTTAAATGTCACTGTTTTCGTTCGTTCATTAATTCAGGTTTTTTGTTCCAAGTAACCTAAAATTAATAGTTATCTAAATTAAAAAAATGATGTTATTTGAAGTACTTACAAGTGGAAAGTGATTCCATGAGACTTTTTCTGTGATTTACTATTTAAGTTTTTACACGTTTTCACTAACCAGGAAGGCATAATTATATTTGTTTTGGTGATATTAACTAGACGACGATTCGTGACGTACTAGGAGCGATGAGCATGGTTTTAGTGTAGGTGTGTGCGTGAGCCTGCGTGTTTACTTGCAGGAGCATGGTTTTGTGGCTTCACTTTTGATGTACGGCGTGATCCGTCTTTCCTTTTTTGTTGGTCTGAGGTACCTAACTACTAATAATTATGGCACTAAATCTTCAGTTTTTGCAAGCTTAGGTATAACTTGCAACTACATTGGCTTTCAAGGTATTGTGTAGAAGTACCTACGTAAGTGTTAGATAATTTTACTATATTTTCTTTTTCAATACCTACTTAGGGACGTTTTCAGAGGTTGAGAAAGGAGTACCTGCCTAAAAATAAGGAGTAGGTAGAAGGTAAAAGTGGTCCAAATGTTCACCATGAGACCTCTGAATACTTACGGCTGTTAATTTTGATGAAGAAACTAGTTCTTCATCAAAAGTAACAGCCAAAGTAACAGTCAACTGGGGGCCTAAACCGGCCACATTAGCAATTCCTCTAAAAGCAGTTCATTTCCTGAATCCCATCTGTCATTAGCAATTCCTCTAATTTGACATAAAGCAATTCTTAATTTGTGGACCGTTTTACAAATCTCCATATAAAACTGTCGAACAGATAAATTATTTCGTAATTAAGTATGAATTAAAACGCAGATCTTATTATGAATTTTATTGCCAGTTTGTGACATTTTACGTTGATTCATAATATTTTCATATTGTGATTCTGCTAAAGTGACCGTTTTATGCCCCCTGTTCTTTTGCACTGTTGTATTTTCAATCCTCGGCGCTGATGCGAGTGTTGTAAATCCAACAGCGCAGAAAAACAGTTGACTGTTATTTTGGCTGTTACTTTTGATGAAGAAACTGGCCGTTAGTCTATTAAATAAGTAGTCATTTTTAGTATCACAACAGGACCATCCTTCTCTATTGAAAGAGGTGTCAAGCAAGGAGACCCGATATCCCCTTAGCTGTTCACTGCCACCCTTGAAGAGGTTTTTATAAGTCTATCTAACACCTGTGTAGATAAAGAAAGTGTAGAAAAAAGGTTGTCAAACCTGCGTTTCGCCGACGATATCGTGTTATAATTCATCGGCGCCCCCCTGAGCTCTACTAGTTTTGTTTTGGCGGATTAATCAAACTGGTAAGCTCTTGTACCTACGGGCAATCTTTTATCGCGCTCTGGATTTTCAACACAAACGTGCTGCTTAGCGCCGGGAGTTGAAATCCCACAGTGTATTTTTTGATGCGCTGGGTTGTACTCCATTGGATTCTCAAGTGCTTGCTCAACACCGACAGTTGCAAATCCAAGGCGTGATAAAAAATCGCCTATGCGTACCTAGGCTCAGGCACCTCGGGAAATATTCGTGGTCGTGGCCCAGTAGTAAGATGCTTTTGTTTATTTTTAGGACATTATAAATTACACAAAATGGGTGAGGTACCCGAATGTCTGAACCGCCGCTACAAAGCGTTGAACGGCTTGATGGAGGATATAATTACCGTCATGCCAGCATGCAAGGGCACGCCCAGCTCCTACTGCGGTGGTGGTGGCGCCGAGGGTAGCGGTGGTGGTGGCGCCGAGGGTAGCGGTGGTGGTGGCGCCGAGGGTAGCGGTGGTGGTGGCGCCGAGGGTAGCGGTGGTGGTGGCGCCGAGGGTAGCGGTGGTGGTGGCGCCGAGGGTAGCGGCGGCGGCGCTGGGGGCAGCGGCCGTGACGGCGCCGGGGGTAGCGGCGGCGGCGTTGGGGGCGGCGGCCGTGACGGCGCCGGGGGTAGCGGCAGCCGTGGCGCCGGGGGCGGCGGCGGATCCGCCGAGTATGGCAGCTGCGGTGGCGCCGGGGTCAGCGGCAGCCGTGGCACCGAGGGCTGCAGGCTTGGCGCCACCTGCGTATCCTGCTCATCCGCGCCCAAGGCCTCGCTGACTGCTGAAGATAGTGAAGTTGGCATCAAGTTAATGTGCGAATTCTGGAAAATTCTGCAGGATGATCCATATTGCAATCTAACGGTTCGTAGATTTTTCGATCGGTACCCACTACTGAGACGCATTCATGATGAAATTTTGATATAGATCAACAAAGAAAGTCGATAACTGTTTGGTACCTACAGTTACTTTTTTTTAATGTAGTTTACTTAATATTAAGCATCTGGCTAAACTGGAAGCCGACCCCAACATAATTGGGAAAATGATAGGTAGATGATGTAATGAAATTATATGCGACACTGACTAGGAACAGAAGCAATCCATCAAAAGCCGCTATCCCGCCAGCAACGTAGACCACACATCGCCGGTTGAACATTCAGTATTGTAAAGAATGCCTAGCCAAAGTATGGAATACATTATATTTCATACTTTTAAATTCAAATTCAAATTCAAATATTTTATTTCAGATCAAGAGATCCATATAGTGTTAGTATGAACTTAGCCTATGTTAATACAACTTTACTTAAAGATACTAACTTATAAACTAGTTGGCTACATGAACATGTCTGCCAGCCCAGATAAATGGTCCCATCGACCTTGTCCGCCAGTGTAGCTAAAATGTTGTTAGGGCTACCCCTGAATCGCCGCAACATCGATGCACAACGTCAGGGCCAGATTTAAAGGTGTGGAGGCCCCTAAAAGTTTATGGAAAAGACGAAAAATAAAATATTTAATTCGGCTATCGGTATCAAAGTAATTCAACTTATCATTTTTAAGACCACCAACCCAGGACATGAAAATAAAATTAAAAAATTTGTGAATGAATGCTGGTGTTTATTTAAAAAAATCATATTGTGGAGGCCCGGGACCATGGCCCGTGTTGCCCCCCCTTAAATCCGGCCCTGCACACCGTTTGCGCATGATGGTATGAAGGTCATCTAATCGCGCTTCCGCAAACATGCCTGATGCACTGCAAAACCGAGGCAGCCCCAACAAAATCCTCAGCGCATTAAAGAAAGAATAACGTTTATTTGGACACAGTTCGTGAAACACAAAATACAAATAACAAAATAAAATAATGTTTTAACAATAATAATAATTCTTATACTGAACGCGCAGAGCCTTCTGCGTAGACCTAACCCACAAGCTGCACTTTGCCTGAACGTTATAGGCATTCAATAGAATGCCGCAGTAGGTATTCTATAATAGAATACCGGATTAAGGCTCTTACATACTGGCGCGATTTCGCGCGACGCTAATTTTAACAAAACAATTTCTGAGAAAACTTCACGGCGAAAAATGCGGCGGCGTCGCGTCGCGCGCCGAATCGCGCCAGTATGTAAGAGCCTATAAACAGGTTGCCGATAACATTTTTTTTTTTAGCAAGTTGTCCAGCAACAAATGTGTTCAGAAACTTGTCCTGCCAAATGCAACCAGGCGGCCGTGTCGGACAAGGTGCTGTCCCGTAAACCATCTTCAACCGCCGGCAGCTATTGGAGCAGAGTTAAAAAGTAAACTATCCACACTCATTTCAATTACCTAATACCTACTTTTTTTATTTGAATTTTGGAAATCATCAAAAAAAAAAATGACTTCTCCCGCTCAGGGCGGAGCGGGAGGGCGTGTCAGACTTTTACTGACTAAAACCCACCCGTGTTCCTTCAGTTGCCTGTTGCCAAGGGTCCCGGTATCCCTTCCGAACTTTCCCGCATACTTGGAAGACTTCATAATATTATTTAAAATTGTCGATTCGCCCGTTTCGAGCGATATAAATTCGGGCGAAGTTAATTTATTTGTAAGCGAATCGACAACTATTCTGAAAAAATCTCACTACGAAAACTTAGGTGAAGTCAGCTTGACGTGACCTTCTACAATCTGGGATTTCACAATTCACTACACCAAAGTTTACACGGGAGATTTTTTTTACAGAATAGCATTACATCGCTGAAACTAACCTTACAGGCGTATTGCACGGGGTGTCCTGGAGTTGGTCTCCAGAGAGGACCGGGTGTTGATGGTGACAACCGGGGAAAATCCCACACTCCTTGGTCTGGAAGTGTGGGATATTTACCTCACTTCTAGGTTATCCCCAAAAGCCAGGAGCTTTTTTGAGGTTTCCCCCATAAAACAAAAAAAAAAAAAAAAAACAATTCTTAGGGCGTTATACTTCTTTTAACATTCTGCATGTTTAATATGTTTTATCCGTAATCCATACTAATATTATAAATTCGAAAGTAACTCTGTCTGTCTGTCTATCTATCTGTTTGTATGTTACCTTTTCTGTAATGATATAATTGATGTATACCAAATATTGTAAAACATTTTTTTAAAGAGTAACGGTGGAGTTTCTTGCCCATTCTTCTCCATACGAAAACTACCTTTTGGAAGGGGCAACTAGAATCAGTTCTATTTCTTTGTTTTTGTCGTTCAAAAGTGTCTTTAATGTTCCTACTTGAAATAAATTATTTGACGTTGACTTTGTATGTTAAAATTTGGCAAGAAGATAGATGGCATCCTAGGGAAGGACATCGGGTACTTTTTATCGACATACCACGCCGGCGAAGCCGTGGGCGGGAGCTAGTAGCGAATAAATTATTATTATCCTGGTATTAGTACTTATTCAAATTTCATAATTTTCTAGCATGTGCCAATCTTGTACGAATAAAGAAACACTGCCAACGCTACCAAAAAAGCATGACTGCGGTGCGACTAGTTTCAATATAAAGGAAAAGGACACATCACTTCGTGCAGCTTTAGGCAACCTTAAAGAAGTTAGTGTAGTTTTTATTCCTTTTTTTCCATCTACATTCTTTATTGCCCTTATTCCAATTTATTGGGGGTCATCGTAAGAGGAGCTCGTGGCTACGTAATAACAGCCGCACGGGTCGATCCATGCTGGACGCAGAGTTTCTCTGCGTCCAGCGCTCGGTGTGGTAACACGTCGCGTTCTGGTTTGCAATTGGTCAATCGTCATCCTGAAGATGCCTCGTTGAGAGGTGAAACACGTGTCGATTTCTTACAGGGTTTTTATGACTCTTGAAGAATAGTCAAGCGGAATAGGTTACTAAATATATCAGCGTCTATTGTATTTTAAGCTACGCTAGCCGGGGTTGGTCAGTAGATGGGTGATCTTTACATACCGAGGAGTCTCTCCGTGCCTCGGAAAGCACGTTAAGCCGTTGGTCCCGGCTGTCATTTGTGGATCTTTGACAGTCGTTACGGGTCGTCAGAAGCCCGAAAGTCTGACAACCAGTCTTATCAAGGGGTATCGTATTACCCAGTTACTGAGTTGTGGAGGTCAGACAGGCATTCGCTCCATGTAAAATACTGGTATTCAGCTGCATCCGGTTAGACTGGAAGCCGACCCCAACATAGTTGGGAAAAGGCTAGGCAGATGATGATGAGGGTCATATATCAGTATTTGATCATTATATCAGTAGTTGTTGGACGAGCACAGTGTATTATTATTAAGATTGCTACTTACTAGTAAATACATTTAATATTTATTATGATGTGGCCTAGTACCTTTGTGGTTGTATGTGTTGTATTGTGTGCTGTGTATGTATTGAGAGAGATATAAATATGGCAGTACACAGGCCTCGTTTTCTCATAGAACGATCATTTTATAACCAACAAATTAAATATTTGAATGTATACTAATTAGCACACTTGAAACGCTGAAGGACGTTTGAAATAAGTACCTAGGAAAAGGGTTTCTATTTTCCAGTTTTTTTGGCTGTTACGCGAAACGTGTGGGTCTTTACTTGGGTTTAAAAATCTACCTGTTTGAGACACTATTACGAAGTTTGCTAGAAGACGGTTTTCTAAACCGTAGTTTACGAGCACCTTACTAAGCCATTTATTTGAGTACACTTTTATGACTGAGGCGTGCGCTAAACTCCAAAACTCAAAAGTTTAGCTAACTCCTCAGTTATTTTTATAAGTATTTATTTTAAACGTCTATTGTTCAACCGTAAAATGTTCTTGAGCGTTTTTAATATTTTATGGAAAGGCGGCTTCATTCGACAAGAAATGCACCGATAGATTGGTTGAGCTCGAATCAGTTCAGAAAAGTCTAACAGAACAGATCAGCGGTTTGGAAGAAAAGGAAAAAAAAGGGGTTGTACTAATGAAGGAGGCGGACTGTATGTGGGCTTGTATGGAAGACTCGTACAAGGCGAAGTTGGCCGAGTCTCAGAAAAAATATCAAGAGTTGCAAGAACAGGTAAGATATAAACCGATATTCTTTTTAGTAAGCCACCCACTACTCCTCTACTTCATTAGCATTATCTTCCTGTGTTTTTCCAATTTATTTAGGTTCGGCACAACAGCTCGGCTCTTAAGAGGAAATAAGGTCGGTCTTTTTCTCCATAAAAAAGTCATAATTCGAGTTTCAGCTCTCATCTATTTCCTCCTCCAATATTGCATCAATTTGAAAGATATTTTATAAATTGAATAAGAAGGATATTTACTGTGCTCCTATGTTTTCGTTATCGTTCCGTTTTGATAATACATTATCTGTAGAAGCACTAGAACCCTCAGAACTTGCCTGTTTAGACCGCTGTCAACAGAGGCCTATTGATAGAAAAACTATAAATGAAAAAATAAAACGTAGGAAATTAGCGCGTTCAAACAAACAAACTCTTCAGCTTTATTATTTTACTCGTATCAGCTATGGTAGGTTAAAAAACAAACGGTAACCGAAGTTTAACGGTTACCGTTTGTTTTTTAATCTCGTAGTCTAACAAAATATATTTATTATAGCTTAAGGAAATAGAAACAAGTGTTATCAAGTGGCGGAAGAACAAGAAAAATCTAGAATTTCAAATGAAAAGTATAGACAAGTGCAACCAAGAAATTAATGAGAAAAAAATTCAAAAGGAGAATGATGTTAAGGTTATGCAACTGGAAATTGATGGTTATAGGAAGAGAATCGCAAATAACGAGAAGGACTTGCTCGCTGCAAGGGATTCGTATACAGCAAAGAAAAATGCTTCCGATGTAAGTTACAACATTCAAAACTAACAAAAGATTTTATTTCACGATTAATGTTTTCATTTTAATGTTTTGTTAAATTGCAAACATTAAAACGGGTTCAAAAAAGGGTTCCTTGGATTACCTACACAGGATAAAAATGCCATGTTAAATAAAACCGTAAGTTAATATTTTAACTTAGCCTCCTCATTACGGCGGTATTATAAGTTTATACTGTGGCGGTATCTACATCGCCACATGCGAACTACGCATCATAGACCTGACGACACACAAAAATCCTGACGTCACATAAATCCTGCATCGCGCAATTTAAGTTTACCGTGCAATGGACATGTATACAAGAACCCAACATCAATCGTTGGGCAGTTGCCCGCCAGACAACACCCGTCTGGACGGAGGGTCCTCCCTTTTCTATGGTGGATGAGTGAACTTTACACCCTGTTCCTCATACTCCTAAAATACGATAGTCTGACTTTCACATATTCAGACACTGTTGTAAATTTCACTGCGTCACTGGTCTGATGGTAGCTGGGAAGCACGTGTTACTGCTGAGCATGAAGTCAATCAACTCAGTCTATTGAAAGAAAAGAAAGAAAATTTTATTCGCGGCAAACATGACGCTAAGAAAAATACAAATAAGTACACGAAAATAACAAATTGGGGGAAAATATGCGTCACATTCACGCAAAACGGCCATCGCTCAGCTTAATGCTGCGACCCTATGCAAGACAGAGCCCCAGCGCTGGTTTACAGCGACAGCCGGCGTATCGCAATCCACTGCTGGGTATAGGCCTCTCCTAGCTGCGCCACAACATTCTGTCTTCCACCTTCCGCATCCAGTCTGTCCCAGCCACCTTTTTTAGGCCGTCGGTCCATCTAGCTGGGTGGCGTCCCGCACTTCGCTTGCCGATACGCGGTCTCCACTCCAGGACTCGTCTGCTCCACCACCCATTGGTCCTTCAACAAACATGGCCAGCCTACTGCTACTTCAGCATGCTTACTCTGCAAGCTATGCTAACTCCGGTTCTTTTCCAGATGATTTAATTCCTGATTTTATCCTTCAAAGAATCTCCGAATATAAGCCGCTCCATAGCGCGCCGAGTGTCCCTGAGCGAGCATTAGGTCTTGGGTTCGATTCCCAGGATGGGCAAATTGGGTTGAGTAGCATTCCGGAGTCTGGATTTGTGCCCGGTTGTTGTCAATAGGCTCGCCCCATGATTTTATGATACGTTATGTAAAAAGAGTGTGAATCCTGCCTATTATTTTCCACACCTGCACATGCCTATGTTTTATATTTGAAATTTATTCTACAACAGCCTGAGTGAACTAATATCTACGCGTTAAATATTATTTAAGGCACGAATGGAAAAAATAGCACAGGAAATGCTAAAATTTCAAACTGCGATTGGTGATGAGTGCAGATGTAAGGCTAATAAAGAAAACGAAGGCAGCAACTTTGTAAAAGAAGCAAGAGATGAATTGCAGAAGATTTGCAGGAGTATGTTACAGAAGAAACTTGAGAATGAAGATCTTCGAGCAGAGGTAAGAGACATTTGTGTAGAGTTTTCCACTTTTCAAATGTTGTTGCCCAGATTTAAGAATCCACGTCACCAAGTAAACTGCTAAAGTCTGTTTTTTAATCTTGTAGACTAATTTGACATTTTCAACTGATTTTTGTTTGTTTTTCAATTTGGAGTTTGACACCTGTCAAATTAGTCTACAAGATTAAAAAACAGACTATGTTTATGGAGGATACGTAGCAGTGTAACATACAGATTACGAATATCGGACTATACATTATAGAACATTATAAATTTTATTTTATATTTTTATTAGGGAAAACAAACAGTGACAATATTACATTTTGTAGGAAGAAAGATAAAAAAAATACGACCAAATATGTGTAACCAACAACATTTTCCACGGAATACGCATAAAAAATAATCTATACAAACGCTATTGCTATTATACTAGACTAAAACCTACAAACTATAATTAACTTATGCATTTTTTGTGCTAATTCGTAAAACAAAAGTTAAAAAAAACTCATCAAGGCATGCAAATCGTAATTAAAATTACTAGTGACAGCACAGTCAATAACAACATCAAACATCGCAAATGCGCATGTAACTACGTTTTTTTGTACCTGTGTTAATGTGTTTGGTACCCTGAGAGTAATTTATACCCAAGTTTGGAACCCTGAAAACCTTGTGCTACACCTATGGTGCTCGAAAAACTGCGAAATTATCGAACGCTTGCATTTTTTTGTATCGATATTCACTGGGCTATGTGTACTAAGTTTTTCGAATAAAATATTTTTGAATTTTGAAAATTACTTAATTTACTTCTTTTCCTTCATATTTTATCGATGGTATAGTATAAAACTATCGTTACAACTTAGTCATTTTAATAGAAAAACAATGTTCTCCGATACTTGTTGAAATACTACCTGATCCGACAGACGTTGTCCTGTCAAAATTTGAATATTTAGAAAAAAGGATTTTCAGATTTTCCGGAGCTATCTAATTTTACGAGCAACTTTTCCAAATTTATTTCCATAAAAAAACCTAATTCGGATTACTACGAATATTTTAAAATAAATATTAGCCAAATCAGTCCAGTCGTTCTCAAGTGTTGCGCACCAACAGCATTTCATTTTAATATGTATATTTACGATACTAGATTTACTCAATATTAACATAATATTTTAGAAAGAGGCGCTATTACAAGAGATTGGACTACTAAAAAATTCGTATGACACTTGTGCAGTAAGATGTGCGAAAAGAGAAAAAAATATTGTTGATGAAACGAAAAGAATCTCCGAAGAAATAGCTGGGTTTACGGCTAAATGTACTAAATGCCACAAATCTACTGACAGTGCAGATGTAATGGGGTTCTGCGTCGATTGTCCAAGATGTGCAACCGAACGGGATTGTCTGAAAGAAGGCGACCACTGTAGTACTGATCATACTAGGGACTGTGTTTGCACTCGTATCAAGGAGAAATTCTTAGACAATGTATTTGAAAACATGTACACTGTTCTGGAAAAACAAGTAAAGACTTGCCCCGGTAAAGAGTTGGCTGAATGTATATTTACCTGCTTGAAGAGAAGTAGGAATGGGAAACTTGATGAGCCAACTAGGAAAATCGTGCACGAGTTCGTTTTGAGTGGAGTGAAAAAGAATTTGAATTTAACGATAGTCGGTGGAGCGGTGAAGACAAGGTGCGAGGTAAGTGTAACTTGTAAAAATGTATTTCTCCGTGGATGAATTTGCTTTGTCGATGATTTGCGATTCCATTCTGCTATCTAATTGCGTAACTTTTTTCGTAATGTAACGGCTAGGGCTTTGCAGGTAGGCTGCGCAGGCCGTTAACGGATAGGTAGGTAGGTAGGTAGTGTAGAGAGAGGAATTAAACCAGCTGGGTAGTTTGATACATATATTAAGTAATATAGTAGGTAGGAGATCCACAGCTAGGTCGCGGGTAAGGTCACTGATCTTTCCGAGCACTCGCACACTTAGGTAGGTAGAAGGGTACCGTCCTTGGTCATCCGTTGTAGTAGGAAGGGGCCTGCCAGCGCAGGCTCAGCGGGAACAGTAGGGCCGGCACGGGTTGGAGACACGTGGCCGACGAAGAGGCCTGTCAGCACAGGCCTGCAGGTGGTATACGGCGTTAGGCCGCAGGTAACTCGCGGCGGTAGGCCGCAGGTAGGCCAGGCCTCGGCAAGGACTCGGTAGCGGGCATTGGCAGCATGCCAACGCGTCCTGTCCTTAGCCGGACGTAAAAGCCGGGACGTAGTAGCCAGGGTGTAGAAGCCGGGATGTAGAAGCCGAGGTGTAGAAGAGCCGGTACGTAGAAGCCGGTACGTAGAACCGAGGTGTAGAATCGCCGTGTAGAACCCTGAAAGCGCGTTAGGGAGCGCATGTCAGATGCGGTGCAGATGTCAGCAAGCCGCGTGCGATGTGCTAGCCTCCTTAGCGACCAAGAACGGTATGGGAAGAGATTTTGTTTAGTTTTGACAGTTCAACAAAATTCATTGCGTTATTTATCGAACTTATGAAGCAATGGATTAGACATTTGTTTCAAACCGATTCCAATTCTGACTGTGATTGTGTATTAGGTCTTGATTCAGTGTTTGTCCTACTAGTTCAGCTGTGTTTTTTTTTTTTTTTTTTTTTAAACATTGCCCCACACTAAGAATTTCTTCCTGTATCGTGGGTGCGTTTACAAACATAGAAACTCACATACACTAACACCCAGACCCGGAACAACTACTTGCAGATCATACAAATATTTGTTCCGTGCGGGGATCGAACCCGCGACACGTAGCGCAGCAGTCCATCGCTCAGCCACTGCGCCAACCGTGTCGCCATCTTTGACTCTCGTTATCGCCTAGTTCGTACAAGATCAAGGGCCAATCCTACCTCAAATTGCTTAGCATGATCTTACGTTATGCCGAAAACACTGCAGGATTAATTCTGAAATAAATATATGGTAAAGTTGAGGATTGATGCTAGGTACTATGTTTGATGAAAACGCGATTACACAAAATTTTCTCTATAGAAAAAAAATACGAAAGTTACCTTTAAACCAAACTATAAGACCGCTGGTATTAAAAAAATACTACAAATTAGATAATGAAGCTTTGCATACTATCTGAATTAACTATAAAGCAGGTCTTATGTTTTTTTTTAATTACCATTATTTTCACCATAAAAAGCAATTACCTAAAGTTTTCGAGCCTTGGAACCGCCAGCACCCCACTCCATCCCGCTCTCACTCAGTCCGCGAGTAGTATGGTGCCAGTGAGATATAAAGTGAATTTAAGCTGAGGTAGGGTAGGCTCTTATATGGTATTGTGCTACCGATTTTTGTCAAAATTTCTGACGTATTTTTTTTGGTTTTGTTTGTTTTAGACATATTTCCTTCTTTATTTTCCTTTTTTTATGCCATTTTCTAACTTGATTTCCTAACGTGATAATATTTGTACCTAGATGGAGCCAGAAACGTATAAGCAGCTGATGCTTTGTCTCAAAGATGTTGCTGTGACCAGTCCACCCAAAAAAGACAAGGGTACTCCAACTAGGAAGGTATCGTTAACTTGTCAATTATACAGGGTGAAATTGAATTCACGGGCTTGTTATCTAGTCGCGAAAAAAAAATCAGCTGTTTCCATCGAGATATAAGTACTAACGTACTAGAGAAGCTACGTCAAATAACTGAATTGTCCTATTCTTCGTATTGAATCTTTAGTTCGCTGCAGCGCTAAAATAATAACTATTCGTCTAAACCGTACCTAATTTACCACAGTGCTAGATTTGCTGCGGAAGTGTATTTATTCTCGGCAAAAAGGTCTTAAGCGCCATGTAAATCACGGCACTACGCGTTTTCTTCGACAAACTGCGGCGCGATCGCCGCAGTTGAACGAGACAAAGTAGGAATTTACGGTGTCTTCTCTAGTACGTTAGTACTTATATCTCGATGGCTGTTCCCTACATTTTGGCGATCTATGCGAACATAAAAAAACACAAATAAAACAAACAAACAAACATAAATACATAAATAAATGTAGGGAACAGCAGATTTTCGCGATTTCAGGATTGGTTCCATAGTGAAAGTTGTTCATAATGATGAGTGCAATGAGCCCTTAATGCGGGCCTGGTTGGTGCAAACAGTTTCATCAAATAGAGTTACGAAAATTCATATTTCTTCATGCTATTTGACAACTCATTTTGATCAAATCCCACACACATTCAATTGTATATTCTCTGTATGTTCTAATAATTGTTTTCTGTTTTTATAGTTTTTTTAAGGTGTATTTTTCTGCTGCTAATTGACGCCAATCAATTGACGCAAATCATGCCAATTAGATCCTGTTTGATCAAATTACTTGAAGGTCTTTGGCCCGCATAAGATGATGCCCATGAATTCAATATCAACCTGTATATTAACATGCTTATGGAATCATACTTATTTCGTAACCTTATTCTTAGCATTGAGTTGAACTGATATTATTGTAGGTATTTATTCTGAAGTTGGAATAGTATTTTCCTTCATCTTATTTCACTGTCTCCGGTTAGACACATCCATCATAATTATAAATTTAATAAAAAATGGAACAAAATTATGTTCCTTTTTGTGGGTTCAGTTAACAGTACCTACTTTATCCGGAGGTGGTAAACAGGTAGGTAAACAGGTAGGGCCCGTACTTTGATAATTTGCAGGTGCAGTTTAGGTGCATTGCAAGTCAAGGTGAAAGTGGCCTAATAATTGCACCGCACATGGTACAAAATCGCTTGACACTTCGCAAGTCGATTTTGACCGAAATTTTAGTATGCGTAGACCACCGAAGGAATGGCCTGTCCCTGTTTATACAAAAAAAATTAGGTAGAGTGGAGATAGAATGTGATGTCGCTCGTTTGGTCTAAACATAGCTTAACTTATGAGAGTGTTATGTTAACCCCCCCCCAGCCGCCGTGTAGCCGCTGGCACTCAAGCAGCGAGTGCAACTGTCCTAAAGGACCTCAAAGCTGTCCTTGCACTAAGAAGGCTCCCAAGCCGCCGATTTACCCCGGATCGTGTGGACAGCCTGAGACGGAAATGGTTGTAAGTGTTTTAAACATTTGGGATCTTGTAGTATGTAGGTACAGTCGAAAAAATTGAATCCTGACCCACCATAAACTTATATTCTTACAAACATTCAAATACAATTAGGTCGACATTCGTGTAAACATACATGTCCTTGGTAACAAACTTGTCATCTGCCATCTTTGTTATTTTGACGGTTTCAAACGATTTATCGTCAAAGTGGGTCATGATTCACTTAGCCTGACTGTACATTCATCCCCCGATCGCTATTTTATTAACTAGGTTATGCCCGCCTGGATTTTGGAATATATCCCACGGGAACATACTGCCAGGATTAAAAGTACTCTATGTGTTAATCCAGGTTATTTATAAACTATCTGTGTAACAAATTTCATCCAAATGCGTTCAGACGCTTTTGTGATATAATTGATTTGATTTTGAGTTTGAATTTGCTTTTAGGACATGAGTGTGAAGGTTTGTCCCCAACCGGATACAGCGGCGAGCGGGGTAGACTGCGGCATGCTAGGTTTGCCGGGTGCGGCGGAGTGGAAGACTGAGCCGTGTGGGGGCCAGACGTGCCCCTTCACGAGCAACATGCGCGCCGCGCAGTGCGTGCTGGGGCCTGACGCGCTTGCCGAAATGCGCGGCTGCCGGCCCACGCCACCCATCGTACCCAGCAAGCCATACAGAAAAAGCAGCCAGCCAGAAAAGGTGAGTGTACGGTCTCACTGCTTTGTAGTACGGTCAATCTAATAGAAAACCTTAAGGCGGTAAGCAGACGGTTGACAATTTGTCCGCGGACAGAATGACCTATATTTCTCCTACTCTATATCTGAGTCTAATGTAGATTGCATAGATTTCTGCTGATATTCCATAGATTTCCATACGTTTTATTGTTGTGAACAAATTGTACATCGTCTACTCAGCGCTTAGCTGTACTTAGAACTTTGACATGGCTAATGTGACATAAATACATCAATTCATAAGTTACGAGTTTCATGTGACAAAGTTCTAAGTGAACAACGAATCCCTACCTCATCGACTGGGAGCATCTTCGAATTTGTCGCTATGAGCCGTGCAACAGCACTGCGTTGATGTTGCACTTCTTTTTTTTCATAATATGAGCACTGATGAGAGCGGTACCTCCGTACTACTTTCGCGCATTAGTCGTTCACACTTCTGAGGTCTCCTATACGTCATATGTGACGTCTGGTGTCAGCAAAAACATCACATTTTTTTTTGTTGCATTAAACCTTTCGAAGGGACCACATCAGTACAAATGAATTGCTTTGAAACGTACTGATGTGGTCTCTTCGGAACGTTCACTGCCGATCGTCGCTCCAAGAATCATCCTTGGAGTGACATTCGGAAAGACTGTCATGCGACTGATGACGTTTATAGGAGAGATCAGTCAAGAGCATTATTGTTAAGGGCCTATACAACCTACCTCAGCTCAAATTCACTTTTTATCTCGCTCGCACCATACTACTCGCGGCCTGAGTGAGAGCGAGACGGAGTGGGGTGCGGGCGGCTGCAAGCCTTGAATAGTTTAGGTAATAGGGAATATGTATGTATTTTTTAAATCTTTTTATTCGATAGTTTACATCGTCAAATAATAGTTTTAAAAAATTCGACGGCAAAAAAGCAATTTAAAGTTGTTAAAAAAATGTTTAAAAATATCCAACCGATCCGGGCTATTTAAACGCCCTCCATTTGGCGCGCTTGGTGTGGTGACGTCACCGTCCGTAAAAACAGACAAGCAACTGTCAAGTCAACGTCAAACACTCCTTTTTCTATGAGCATTTGACATTGACTTGACACTTGTTGATTGACTTGACATTGACATTTTGATTGTTATCCCAGATTGTTACGTCACATCCGCTCTTAGCCTTTTCAAGTATTTGAATTACCCACAGTTTTTTGGGGCTTTTTAAAAATTAATTTCTCGCTCAAAAAGAAATTTTATTCAAAAATATTGATGGAAGCATAATTCTGAAGTAACATAGTTTATAAAAAAAATATTTGAATCATATGCATATTCCCTATTGCTTTTTACGGTGAAAATAATGGTAATAAAAAATAAAAAGGCAAGACCTGCTTACATTTATTATGCAAAGTTTAATGATCTAATTTGAAGTATTTTTTTAATACCAGCGATTTATATTTCGATTTAGAGGTAACTTTGGAATTTTATCGAGAAAATTTTAAATATGTAATCGTATTTTCGTCAAACATAGAACCTAGCATCAATCCTCAACTTTAACATATATTTAATTCAAAATTAATGCTGCAGTATTTTTGGCATAACGGAGGATCATGCTAAGCAATTTGAGGTTGGGTAGGCCCTTAGTGTAGCGGCTGTCGTCCGGTTTATAGGGACTAATTCGAAGTGATCCTCATCAGTCCCATATCGGTAGGACAGTAAACCACCATGTATTATAAAATGATGCTTGTCTAATTTGATATGATGATTTGAGCAGCAACATTGGTTGTTGACCAGTAATTGGTTTTGTTTACGTATTTTTAATAGAATTAGAAATCTTAAACTAATGTTTTAGATAATAGGTAAAAGGTAAAATAATATAGTGATATTTTTATGTTCAGGCTACATGCATTAGTGGAAGCAAAGCGGTAAAATCATGTCATACAGGTCAGTGAAATAGTAGTTTATGGTTTGAAAGTTGCGTGGGAGTACAATCATTTAGAGCTTCTAGACATTCATCGTCGTGAAATTTAAACCTTAGTAGTTTTAGATTTTATGAGTCAATCTCGACCCCGAATGATCGAAGAAGTCATGGGAAGAGACGCTTAAGTCTCATCTGTATCTAAAGATGAAGAAAGTTACACGACAATAGACATTTACGTAGAATCTTAAGAATTTAGCAAATATAAGTATCCGGCTAATCAAGACTGTCACAAACATCATAATACATTATTAAGTATTGAATTATGTTTCATAAATTTCAAATATATCTTTCGAAATTTGAATTATGTTTCATGAATTTCAAATACTTATATCTTTTCGTCATAAAAATAATAAAAATACATGGTGGTTTAATTTCTCGGTAGTTTTAGAAAACTGACCACCATGTTTAGGTACTGAATGCTTCCGTAATTTTGCCTCAGGTTCCTGTGGCTGAACGTCGAGGTGTAATGTGTTCATCGAGAGGAAAGAACTCAGGATGCGATTGTTCTAGGTTACTAAGTCAGACCAAGACGAAAGGATGGACAACGCCTCGAAATCGGGTCGTATTAATATTTTTACTATAATTGACAAAGTAATAGTAAAGATTTATTGCCCAATGGTAATTATTAATAGATACAAAAAAACACAAAACAATTTTTTTTTTTGAACGAGGCTTTGTCTATCCTTTTTTCTTAGTCTGAAGTTACCAAAGAAATATTAAAAAATAAAAATGGGATGGCAAATGAAAATTCCTCGATAAATATTGGTAATCTTAGATTTACACAGGCTTTTCACTCGTTCTGACTTCACGAGGTACTATTTAATTGTTTTTTTTCTTTTTTTAATTAGACAGTACTTCATTAGATATATTCTGGACTTGCAAAGCCTCGTTCACACGAGAAGAGTATCTCGGCTATCAAGAAGGGTGAATTTTCGTGCGAATTACCTGAAGATTCTATGCTTATGGCTCTCTCACCGGCAATCTCGCATCCCAAAGATCGAGAAACTCTCCTCATGTAAACGAGACTTTATGAAATTTTTGTTATGGCGTATTCATATTTCAAACGCTACTTTATTTCTGAAAGTACTTCTTCTTTTTCGCGTGGTTAGTAACCAACTAGTAAGTTCTGAAAGTTATATTTCTATTTACTGTCACGTTTGGCAGATGGGAACAAAGCGGGTAACAGTTAGTGGGATGACAGAAATATAAAATTTTTCATCTTCAAAATATTTAATTATGATATAGATTATTTATTTCGGGCTTGACTGCTTATTTTCTTGTTACGCTTAGGAGATGCTGATGGTCCCGGCTCCGCCATGGTGTCACCGTCAAAATGGCGCGAGGTTCACTCACTAAACTTGAACATAACAGTAACAAAAATAATAAACAATAAGAACTTATGTAAAGAATAATATGACAGAACTATGCAAACGACATGAGTGTGCAGACCGTACTAAAAGGTTTCGGCGGGGTCCTGAAGAGGTAAGCGGGCGGATGAATTCAATACTGACAACTTAATGACTTTGACAGCTCCAAGCGCAAGTTATAAAAATCGAGTTATATCATTAGTTTCAACTTTCATTTTGTTTGTACTCCCATGTAATTTCAAACACATTTTGGAATGTCTTAATTTTTTATTCATTTAGGTATGTTGATAATGAATATTTGAATTCCAGATACAAAACATATGAAAGGAGTTAAGGAGGACCATTTCAAGGAAGGCACAAGGGCCGACTATCAGAAAACATCAAATGAAAATCTTACATTGCCCCTGTCAGACGCTGCACCAACACAAGCCAGTTTAAAGCCAATTTCTAGTCTTCAAAAAGCTATTTTGTTTACTGATGAACAACACGAAAAAATACTCGAAGAATTGACCAAAAATGACCCTAACAATATGGAACAGTTTCAGATAGCTTTTAAAAATGAAAATGGTCAGTCAAATCATCAATTTACTGAATTGTCACAAACACCATCCGGAAATTTAGCTATCGAATTAGACGAACAGACAACCAAAATAATAGAAGAGAAAAGTCTAACTGATCCTTATTTATTTATATCTATTAGAACAACTAGCTCTGGACACGTATTAGTTGATTTTGATACGAAAGAAAATGTAATTGATAAAACTCACAGGGTGACAGTTAGACGAACATCATCCGGAATAAAACTAGATATACATAAAAATATGATCAGATTATTGAAAAATACTTTATCGGATAAAATTAAAAATGCAGGTTTATCTAAAAGTATCCAATTGCTATCAAGTCCTAAAAAATCAGAGAGTCCATTTGATGCGGACACCGAACTACTCATGAGTGACAAAGACTCATTGTTGAAGGATACTACGGGCACTACATACAGTGACCCAGATTTACCGCTAAAAGGCTTTACGGGAACTACAACCACAGATAATCACATAAAACATATTTCGACCCCCATACTGACAGAAATATATATGAAGCATAAGAATAAGAAAGAACTGAAGTGCACCTGTATTAAAACAACTTTGGATTCAGATATTTGCAAACTCAAGAGTGACACAGGTTTAATGCTAAAAAATAAGAAAAAAGTAATAGCGTGCTCTTGTGATGAATCAAATACAAGTTCAGTTAGTTGCAGGATAATTACAGACTTTGATAGTCCTCAAGTGCTAGAAGAGCAACCAATTAGTAACTGCAAATTATCTCATTCTAGAAGTGTGGACAATTGTAACTATAGATCAGAATTCAAGCAATTACACAAACAAGGCAACGTAAATGTCGCAGTAGAAATTCAAGTTGAAAATGGAGCAGTCCAGAAATTACCTACAGTCGTTACAAAGACTAAATCGGGTACTATAGCTCTCTATGGTAGAGGTATGTTATCTTTACAAGATATACGTTTTGATGGAAAACAATGCCCAGTATTTCTTTCAAAGACGGTTTCAGGGACTTATTTTGTAAGAATTGCTAGTAATGATCAAAATTTCAATGCGACTCTTATAAAAACTCCATCTGAAGGAATCTTACTGATACCTCAATCATTTCAAGGAAAATATCGAAAAGGACAAAAAGATGTAGGTTTTTTCAAAGTTAAATTATACGTTATGAGAAATCAGATATTAGAACTCCCAGCAGTATTACAACCGACATCATCAAATAATTACTTAGTTGTTTTAGACAAAGAATTTGAAAAATGCTCTAAAGAGACTTTAAAAGAATATTTTGGAGACAATCTCGAGCGTAGTGTAGATTTACATATAACAAGTTCTGGAAATTATATCTTAGAATTGGGCAATGAAGACGAAAGACATTTCGGAATAAAAAATGCTTCGCTGGCTAAAACTTCATCAGGGCATGTTAAAATCTTAGTTCATGATCCTCTACGGAAAATTAGCATTAGTACTACCTCATCAGCACAAGCGTCGCCACAAATAAATAGCAACTTGCCTGGCTCGAGTAGAGAATTTCACAGAGAAAATCTAAAAAAATCTAAAAAACCCGACAATCCAGCAAGAACTGCAACACAATCATTCGTTCAAGAGAATAAAAACCTTGAAAACGGCGCACCTTCTGACAAATTACATTCCAAACCTTCTATAGTTGCCAAACAGACTCCATCTGGCCAATACGCTATTCTTTTAAATGAGGAGTCGAAAAAATCCTTGCTTAACAACTTACGGAATAATTCTTTAACGAATAATGCAGAAGGGATTGTACCCATAAAGCGTTTGGATTCAGGAGAAATAATTATAAATTTTAATAACAAAGACGAAGGAAAAGCACACTGTGGAACTTTGAAAGTAACGCCATCGGGAAATTTTTATGTGTTAGTTGATGAGGAGGTCATGAAAGATCTGACTGAAATTTCTACAAAGAACGAAGTGGCAAGTAGCCCAATAGGAACAAGGTCTCAAAACGCAACGCAACTAATCGATTCTGTTCATAAAGCAGTTTCAACAACATATCAAGGTAAATCAGAAGATTGTTGCTGTGACACATGCGTATGTGCTGATTGGCTATTTGACACAACAGATGGGTCAAACGACAAACTAGTGCAGCTCTGTCCATGTGTATGGAAAGAGGCCAGCGCTGGTGGTGTTGCTATAACAAACACTTCAAAGGACGATTCTGACCGAATTGTTTTTGAACCTAGTTGTAACTCAACTGCACGTAACAACGAATTTGGAGCTACAGAGCAGTGCTTTTATCGGATTGGTTTATATTATCCACACAGTCAACTTTGTAATGATGGTATACATAATAATTTATTAGAAAAATCGGAATTTTGCCAACAGCACGAAAACCAACCTGAGACAACAGGACAGTTTGAAGCAAGTAGCGAAGAGCCTGCAGAGCAAAACGCGTGTCAAGCATGGGATGCTCTAGATTATTTACCACCACAACTTCCATATTTTTTAAAAGACGTTATTTATCGCGTATAAGAGCTTTTGTATTTTTTGTTTTGTTCTATGGCCAGATATTATGCAATGTATAAAAATACAACTTATTCAAATATTGTTTAAATTAAATGAGCATTTATTTTAAAAAAATGTAATAAATTTTGTAGTCACATTTATATACGTTGAAAACAAGGTGTGTCGCCCATTTTATTTCATAACTTCGTATGATCAATGATCGCATACGTTTTGTTGAGGAACTCGTAATGGTTGTATTTTGAAATGCCGCACTAAACTCTGCGATTGATGATCGAAGTTCCATTACAATAGCCATTTATCAGATGCTTGTGAACGTTGTGCGATCATGTTTTTGTTCAAAGATAGGTAGGTACCTAATGTCCATGTGTCATTTTATTAACAATACAAATTGTATTTTTGTTGTCAACGTTATTAAATGCTCAACAATTTAACGTTATTTTATCTAAGTGTTGTTTTTTTGAGACTTCAAATCACATCACATTTTATTTACAGTATGTAATTTACTTTACCTATTTATGATTAGGTACTTTCAATTCCGACCATTTCAGAAATTTTAGATACCAATTTTACTCGAATCAAGAAACGACTCTCAATTTTCATTTCCTCTCGGCATGGCTCCTATTTTCTTGAATACTTCCCACAGTGCCTTCCTAATGACTTCCTCCGCTATATTTTCTGAACAGGCGTCTCACGATGTTTTCCCTTTATACGTGCGCCCGGTAAATGGTTTAAGTTTGCCTGCAGCCTGCAGTTTCATCTTGCACGTGTGTACCCGATTGCGGACTGAATACTAAACTTAATGTGCGACGCATTAGTCCAAAGGATATTATTCATTTTTTATTCTGTTAGTTTCTTCGGCTGTTATTTGTGACTCTTGTTCGTGCGAGAAATATGGGGATTGGGGATGCTTGGTTTTAAAGAGAAACTTTCTGAAGACGTTTTTGTGGAAATGGATTTGATGATATTATTTCTAAAATAAAACAGGCTTTGAGACGAAAATATATGAACACTGATTTAAAGATATATATCACAAGCAAAATAACTTTTGAATGAACGCTTAAATCGCCGAAAATATATACCTACCAAAGTACCTGTGAAACAATTGATTAACCATCAACGTCCTCAAAAATTATTCTTACCTACCGATATAGCGAATATCTAGATACTTAAAATAAAACTAACAGCTCCTCGGGGCTGGTAATTACTTAGCCTAAACATTGAGTTTCATCTCTACGCGCTTGTAACACGTTTCAAATTACATTTTACGCACGCAGAGCCCTTTTCATAACCTACGTCGTATTCCATTTGGTAGTCAACAAAGCTGGCCGTAGAATACTGTACCAAACTCTCTAGGAGTAAAGACCTACTGGATATGACCCAGATAGTTATGCACCCTAATTAGATCAATCACAATTTGAATCATTTTGAAAGATATTGCTAAACTATTGCTTCTCTGTTTGAAAAATTTGTCTGCTCAGCAACGTAAATAACGCAATAAATGTTGTTGAACTGTCAAAATACAATAGATTGTGATTGATCGTGTGTAACGCAATCAGGGTGCTGTTCTACTTCTAAAAAATCTAAATCTATGCAATAACGCACTCCTAGTACAAATAGACTGTCGGGATTTCTATAAGTTCTATCCTTACAAATTTTATTGTCCGTCGTCTCCTCAGTCCTTTAATATGGTCGCTTAGGACTTTGCCTAGCGCTAAGAAACGTCACGGATCCCTGTCCCATTCCAAATATTTTTCAAATACGATTTCTTTCTCACAGCGTGTCTTCTAGTAAACTATTTCTATGTCAATGGATGTACGTAAAATTCGCAACGAAGCGATATTTCGGCTTGGCACTTACTCCCGTGGGTTCGCGAAGCTTATTGAATACAAATTGTTTCTTTATCAGCCAACTTTCGCGGAGAGACGCCAGAAATAATAGCGTATTGTGAACTGTTCCCACTTTTGTGAATACACGTTTACACTTAAACGTTTTTGCAACACCTTTTTACTGCTTTTGCAGTTTGTTGGTTTTATTTTGTAAACTGTCTTGTCTATTTCAATCTATATTGATTTGAAATTGAATTCTTTAAACACCGCCATCATTTTGTACGTGTTGCTGCAATCCTGCAAATTGGCAAAAAGTATTAAAGCCTGGGAACTATTCTTGTTACTAAGCGCGATAATATAGAAGCGTTATAAGAAGTAATATTTTTTGTCTCTCTAATTTGCTTGTGAAATAAGTGAACTAAGTGCCTAATCAAAGCAAGCTAAGGTAATTGTAGAGACCAGTTCCATGTGATTGGAACGTGTTGTCGAGAGGAATCATCGACAGGATGATTCCACTCGGCAACACGTTCCAACCGGTGCCAGGTGGAACTGCTATCGGAACCTGCTATTGAGATCAATTGATTACTTAGGGATGTACAATTTTGTCTATACTATATATAAGTCGGTACAAGATCGTTTTGTATGAAATTGATATTTACTGTCCCAGTTTATAGTTGTCAAATTTGTACAATAGGCCTCTGATCACAGCGATCTAAACAGACAATTTTCAGAATTTTCTGAGGGTTCTACAGATAATATATCATCAAAACGGAAACAGTAATAAATAAATAACATAGGGGCACAGTAAATATCCTTATTATTCAATTTATAAAATATCTTTCAAATTGGTCCAATAATTGAGGAGGAAATAGACGAGAGCCGAACCTCGAATTATGACTTTTTGTATGGAGAAAAAGACCGACCATAACGAGAAATGAAACGAGTATGTACCCATGGGTACATACTCGTTTAATTTCTGTGTCAATTTAGAGATAGGAAAACATTTTTGTTGATTGTATTTTATGTTATAAGGACGTATACTTGCATAAATCTGCTGGTTTATTTTCTAGGACTGGAAAAAAAAACGCTTCGCGTCACGTCTTGGTGTGAACTGAAGAAGTCATACGTATTTTCAGAAATTCTCGACATGTCCGGTATGGTCTAGTGGCTAGGATACCTGGCTCTCACCCAGGAGGCTCGGGTTCGATTCCCGGTACCGGAAAACACTTTTTGGGATCTACTAGAGCCGGGTTTAAATAGATTTTTTAATTTTAGTTCTTGGTGCTTAGCAATTTTCATTTTTGGTGTAAGTATGTTTAAAAACTGCATGCATTTGTTATTGTTTAATTATAAAAATAATACGCTGGGGATGTAACAGGAACTTAATATTACGAACCGCTCAGTCCTGCCACAATCCGTTCGGCCATTAAGGGAGAGTCGGCTAGAATAATCTAGAAGTTTCCTAAAAATAGACGACGCGCATCTTTTTTTGACGTTTTAGTCTGACATCCGTCAATATTACCTACGCAGCCGGAACCCCGTTTTATACATAACTAGCTGATGCCCGTGACTTCGCCTGCCTGGATGTCGGTTACTATAACTACTAAAACCTTCCTCGAGAACTACTTTATCTATTGGTGAAAACAGCATGGAAATCGGTGCAGTAGTTTTTGAGTTTATCGCGAACAGGACGACAGACAGACGCGGCGGAGGACCTTGTTTTAGAATATGTATAAGAATGTGTATCTTAAACTGTGCCTTATCCGCAAGTAATAGAATAGGTATAGAATTCAATTAGTAATACTAGTGAGGTAAAATTTTTTGAAGTCAAAAATACACAAAACGAAATCGCTTTCCCGTTCAACCGGAAACGCTTCGAAAAACAAGCTCTTTTTTAACAGATACACAAAAACTATCCAGACTGTTGATACGGATAATAGCAACAGGGCAAAAAACCCTTAGGCTGCCACGCCACGCGAGCCGTGGGGGCCTTTTCGACCGCTATTTTTCGCCACCGCATGTACACGCCGATGTTTTTTGTAACCCTCCAACGCTCGGCTGATTGATTTATGACCAGTAGTCTGATCTAGTTTAGATATTTCGGATAGTGTGCAAAATGTGTGGTGTGTTAGCAAACAATGTTTCGTGCAGCACTTTCATACCTTTGGATATTTCTATCTCCTCCACGAAATAAAAATGTCTTTTGATAGATTCAGAATTTGTGCCTACGTTAAGGTGTCCACCAAAATAGTGTTCAGCACATTTGTTGACAAACATTTTGTGCAGAACCCCAGTGCGTGTAGTTGAGCTGTAGATGTAATTTGTCTCTCTACACCGGCAAAACTGTGCGTCACTTTTGTAAATGTGCTGTGCAGGACATTTGTACACGAACATCTCCACCAAGCGCGACCGAATGTACGCGAACAAATAAATATGTACGCTCTAGCGGTGAAAACAAAACTGAGTAGGTGAACTCGTGTGCGTGTGCGTTGTCGCGAGACCACCACTTGAACAAGTGCGCGAACATAAGTTTACGGTTGTGCGCGAACATAAGTCTACGGTTGTGCGCGAAATTTCCAGTAGAGTGCGCGCACATTTTGTTTATGTTCACTCGCGTGAGTCCACCAAGAGTAACATTCGTGCTGTAAAGTGTGCTGCACAGTGCTGTACTGTGCCGTGCTGTGGTGGAATGGCACCTGTAGAATTTGCTACGTTTAAACCTATTGTTCAGTTTGATAAACGAAATAAGTATTCAATTTTGTTAACAAAGAACTCTCATTTTCTTGTTAGTCTTTCATTCACTCTTGACAGATAGGGTGTTGTTTGGTGTTCAATTCATTCATCATTGTGAAAATAATCGTTGCATTAAATAAATAAGTTATTATTAAAAAAATACATCTACAGATTTCTTTAGATTTGGATTAAGTATTCATAACTTGCTGGTTATTATTTTCATTTTCCTTATTCATCATATCATAATTATGTTTACGTACCTGGACGACCGAGCTCTGCTCAGGTGAAAATAAAGAAAACGATTTTTCCCAGATATGAGACCTACTTGCTAGATCGATTGCACCCCCGTAAACCCCTATATCGAAATCGTTATAGCCGTTTTTGAGAACGTGATTACAAATATATACATATGTTTACGAAAATTGCTCATTTATTAGTAGTATAGGATAGGATATGATTCTGAGACGGCCACGACCAACTAGGTCGCACCGCCAATTAGAAGACCAAGTGCGGTATTCGTATCGGTTTATATAGTTTACCTGGTCGGTGCGACTGGTCGTGGTCGTGGCCGTCTAGTGCGCGAGATCCCTTACAGTTACAAATGTAAAGAGTTTATTTGATGTAAATGCTCATAGTAAGTCAACCCAATGGAATCTGTTATTAGGATTGGCGTATTTCCAAGCACATCAAAAAAGTGGGTAATCAACTGGATCCATGTTATAAAAAGTTCGTAAAATGTCAAGCCTCGCTTTTTGTGACGCATTGGAGACATTTCTTCGTCATAAACATTCAATAATACCGACGCAGAGCTATGGGGTTAGATGTGTTCACATGTTTGTAGGTAGGTATGAAGTATTGGTTAGGCATAGAGGTATACTTTTCTATTTATTTCCCTAAAAGGTTTTTCACGATTTTCATTTTCATCTTACTCATTTCGATCGTACACAAGTATCGGCTATTTGGGCCAATTGTATACTGATACTATTGTGGTGTAGTCTTTTCTGTTAAAGGTAGACAATACTGAGGGAACGCCTTTCGTACGACATTGAATCACAATTTATACGAGGATTTAACAATCTATAAATAGTATAATAAAGCTGAATAGTTTGTTTGTTTTGACGCGTTAATTTCTGAAACTAACAGTCGGATAATAATTTGAATTTGATAGCCCAATTCTTAAGGAAAGTTGTATTTAATATCACGCTACGACCCTTAGGAGTTGAGCAAAAAGAAAAAAAAAGTGTGAACGAAAGCTAACGGAAAACGAAGTAACTTTAATTTATGTTAAAACAAGAAATTTGACGCGGAGGAAGTCGCGTACAGAAGCTAGTTCATTTATAAATTAAACAATTAATAAAAACACGCTGTAACCCACTTCTCTCCCCCATCCTTCAAACCAACAGCTCCAACCAAAACGAAATAAAACTGCCTATAAAGATTAAAGATTACCCAGCAGCCTACAATTCATTCTGTTCACAATTTCTCGCTTGACAAAAGAGTAGCGCGCACAATTTGTCAATCCATCCATCCGTATTGTTAAAATGGGCTGTAAAACTTTTAACACTCGACCCTAGGAGAGTGGGGTGAGACACTCAGAATTTTGTAGTTCCGCATAGGAACCACATAAAGCGAAATGGGACAAGACCGGAACGGAATAAAAAGAAAGGTCGGCCCGGATACGATGTGCCCGACAGTAAAACCAGTACTTGGATGAAAAAAAAAACTTCAGGAGAATAAGATTTGGTGCGTCTTCGAAACGTGAGAGAGGAATAAATAAAAATAGCCGGTGAGTTTTGTAGCGTGATCGATGGCAGTTAGTATTTGATATGTTGTGAACATTTTCATGGTGATTATATATCTTGTACACCCATATTAAAGGTAGTGTGCGAAAGAGTTGTTTAGCGATGACCTGACACAGTCAAATCCAGTCATAGTAGGTATATTTAAAACGATCCAGTCAAAAGAAAACATCTTAGATTGTGTGAAAGATGTTTATGGTTAAAAATGTAGTGAACGATATCAGCTGAAGAAGATGCGGATATTATAGAAGAAAACGACGTGGTACGCCGATACCGAATAAATTGGGGGAAGATCCGAGCAAGAAGCTGATGATGGCTAAGTCAATAATTAAAGAAAAAGAACTGGCTGGCTAAATCCATGTTATTTGTCCAAGTTTTATTACTCGTAAAACTAAGTAAAAGTGACTTCAAATCTTTGGTTAAGCACACAATATATATGAAGCACAAATAATTCAGGTTCCATATATAAATATTTGATAGGATACAATATCGAGGTCGTATTAAATGACTGTCTTGTTGATGGAGTGTGTACTAGACTTTAGACACAAGTCTAGGTGTGATTTGTAAAGTACGTAACGATATTCGATATTCTTCCATAATGCATAATAATAATTATTAATAGCCATTGTCGTCATATTTTATTTATGTCTGTTGTCATTATTATTTTAGTTTGTCTGGTATATTCTCCATATAGTTTTAATATTCTATTTCTTCTAGATATTTCCATTTTATTTCTTAAATTTTTCTGTGCAGCTGAATTTATTTCAAAACATAAATAGTACTTAAAGGCAGCATTATCAATATTTTGCAATGAATTCACAAGAGGATAACACAATTCAGTCTAACTTCTTTTTTCTTCGTCAGAGTTTTTATGCCGCCTATGGGTTTTTTGACTTGGCTTCAAATGCAGTCGAGAAATATCTCTCTGGCATGCCTGTTTCCTCACGATGTTTTCTCCTTAGCGTTTATCCACCACCATTTTTATTAACCCTGCTTTTAAATACGTGACTTCCTGTTTCATGCGAAGGCACAATTAATTCCTTAAGAGATAACACATATAAAACATTATGTGTGTACTTCTAGGGTGCATATACAGAGGCTTAAATGTATATATACATTCATTTTTACAGTCCGCATGTTATTTTCGCGACCGCATTAAACGGTCCTTTCTGCTCATTCAGGAAAAGCTAATGAGCGTGAAGATAAGAGGGAAAGAGTAGATAGAGGACCAAAAGGTGACCCATGTTTTTGATGTTGTGTTGACGAAACTTTTCTGTTAATATACACACGTATGTATGATCAAAGGTCGGACCTAAGTAATTGGTGGTTTTGGGTGTAGAGTTTACAAGCCGCACTGTTTGTTCTACAATCTAAAGTATTACCTTAGTTTATACTGGAAAATTCGGTTGTTGTTTACCAAAGTCTTAATGTCAGTGGAAACGGTCATTAAATTAAAGTTAGAAACCGCCTATTTTGTATAAGTATTTGAAATAAATTGCAATTTATACCATGAACACAAAAAACGATCAGACTTTAGCAAGGTATTAAACGAGGTAGATACTGATAACAAAACCCTCTAGAGGGGTGCTGATGGCATGTCTGAAACACGCAACATTCCGTTACTACATGGGAAATACACAGCTGAATCATTTTATTTTCTCCATTTCTTCAAATGCATGGAAATAATGCAATGTGACGTTGAAGAATTGACTTAGGTACTCTATCACGTTTGATGTAGGTAGAGTGAATTTAGTTATGAATGAAATTACTATGGCACATTCATTTTCCAGCAGTTGATTGACAGCTCGGTTTGATTCGCTCGAATTGCCTTTAGTAGGTGAATGATTGACGATTATTTGTATTTAAAGTACCATATTGTCTACACAAATCCCCCTACAATTGGGTGTTTCTGCTTATGAAATTCGGGATATAAAAAAACCATTTGTAGTTCTTTGCTATCCTTAGCAAGGGCCAAGTTTAGTAATGGACATTCACAAACGGATACGATATCCATTTGAATATTCTACACGGGTCCTAGGCAAACAAATTTAACAATCTGGACGCATAGAAAAAAGACAATAATCGAAGGAATTTGTATTTCCATAAAATTTTTGTTTGTCTACCCTCGGTGGGTCCATTATGAATTGATTTGTATTCAATCGGAGTGTATTCAAATCAGTTATTGTGTTCTTTGCGCGAAAGGGGACGGTGTTATATATACGTATTGATATTTTGCGGTTTTGCGTGTAGGGAATTGTGCGTAGGCGGTTATGTAATACATTTTTGAGATGAAAACATCTTAACGTGCGTTGAGCAATTTTTGGTAGGGCATAAATTACTTATAGATTCACGTCACCGACATGCTCGCGCCGCAGTGCTGACTATAGAAGCTAGATGGCGCTAATACCAGTTTTAAGTTTTCACTTCTGTCGGCAGTCTCCAGGACTGCCTATTATTTTTAAAGCTCTGTGGATAATAATAATTATTATTATGTGGAAGTAGTTTTTGCATGTCAGTTTAAGAATCTTACAGGGCTGGGAGGTTGATTTTGTATCATTTGTGACGATTTGGTACATATCTCACGTCGAACTGACTCGTTGACTGCATCGTTGGTATAGTGGTCGCGCTACTGCTGTGCATGAGGTCCTGGGTTCGATGACCAAGTCGAGCAGTGTTATTGGGTTTTTCCATCTGGAATTTCTCAGTAGCAGCCCGGAGTATGGATTTCCCCGGTGGATGGCAATAGGCTCCTCCCCTATTATATAGGACTTAAACATAACTGGCAAAAATGTGGGTGTACTATAGGTACACCTCTGCTTAACCCTTCGGTGAAACAAGGCGTGATGTTATGTTATGCTGACGTCAAACTGAAGTCCTTTCAACCCGTCCGTTCTACCTTTGGGATTACTGAGTCATCTTTCCTCAATAACTTAGCACAGTCACTGCAGGTTTCGATAGCTTGTTTCTTAAAATACTTTTCCTACTTCATTTTCATCACCATCATTCCTTTTAATATCCAACAGGCTCTCTTGTCTCTGGGCTCTCTTAAACTTTGCATCCACTCCATTACTTCCAGAAAGATTTACCAGATACCGAATCTATGGCAGAACACACAATACATAAAACTAAAACCCAACTACCTCAAAAAAGTCAATTAACTAAAAAGGTATAAACAAGACATCGCAGACAGACAAATTAAAAATCCGAAGTCACACGTGTTAGGTGTTAAATCGAACAGATTACGTGTGACTCCGTATTTGTGTGTGTATTTTTTTTTTAGTTCATGGCTTTATGACATCTAGTTGCCGCCATTTTCATTTATGACGGCACATAGCCTGTAACCAGCGGACGATCAAGACGCTTCCAACGATACCCCATTTGTCAAATTATGATGAGTCGTTAAAAGATATGAGGGAACAGATGAACATATATACATACATACACACATACATACCGGTCAAAATCATAACCCTCCAAATTGCTTCGCCGTAGTCGGGTAAAAAACGTTCCACAACCATCAAATAGTTTGCCGCACATCATTGTACACTAAACACCCCGTTCAGATATCAATCACGGGGATTGGTGGCACGGTCCGTGAATCAATCACGACTACTCGCAAACGGCACGATCCTAATGTATTGGAAAATTGAACTTTCAACGTGCTCTTATTTTTGTTTGCAATCTCAAGCTGTTTGTGTCGTGAATTCTGTTTTGTTTTTGTTGATGTTAAAATTGATGGGAGTTTTAAATAAAATTTGTTTAATCCAGACTATTTTATACAGGTTGCAGGTATAGAGCATACAGACTATTTTATACCTGTTTTTAATTCTTACTCGGGCAATGATTAAAAACAAAGGCAGGGAACAAAAACATTATCTATATATTTCGGCAGCTGTCTAAGTTCCATGGTATCGGGGCCAGGCCTATTGCCAAACAGAAGACTGGACCTGGACTGATAGCTGGTAAGGAGACAAAAAAAGGTTAACGGCAAAACTCAATAACTCTTTACCGAACTTGGGTATGAAACCAGCCCTATTAAAGACAGTCGAACAACTTCAGCAGAAATCCAACCTTTTTTAACTAGATCTTATTTTCAACGTAGTAAGTCGCTTTTCGTGTCTGTCTGGGTGACCGGCTTTTTTTTTTCTTGCCTGCGCTTTCCCTCTTTTGGCCAAAGGCCTCCCTACACTCCTTCCATCTTTCGAAAGTCCGCGCGTCCTCCTTCCAGTTTGGATGGAATCTATCCAGTTCGTCCCGCCATCTCTTACATTCATCCTTGAAAAGTTCCTTTATGGACCAGAGGGCCTAGACAAGTGACAATCGCTTCAAAAGCGTTTCGTATTTTTACAACGACTTTTAACAGGATTGACATAGGCCTTTCGATAGCTGTCAGTCCTATACATATTTGCCTTTACCATCATCGTTATCGCTGATAGAATGTCACTTGTATAGGACCTCAGTAGCTCTTCCAGGCGTTTTATTTGTCTTGCCTCGCCTGGAAAGAGACTACTTGGCCCAAGTAAAGCCATTTTCAGGACATGTTGGATTGTCTGCCCTTCTACTTTTATGTTTTTGGGTGTTTCGTTCGTGACCGTTGAGATCTTCATAACAACCTATGCTTTCGATGCGATTTTCACCATCATGTGGAGCATTTATTTCGGAAGGTTTATGTGCAGAATACGTCTTTAATATTCAATTTAGACATAGAATAGATATCTCTCTCGATGTAATGACATGTCGCCATTTTAACTGTGCAAAGCAGGGGCCGGCGCTAGTTTTCCATAAAATAATATTTGCTAGTATTTGAGTATCCGGAATTCTATATTGCAAGCTCTGCTAAGCCATGTCAGCGTTTGAGAAAGGCCGCAATCTTCGAGTAGTTATGACGGATCTTGTAGCAATCTGCAGAGAAGCTGAGCCAACAGTTTTGTTTATAAGGTCTTATTGATATTTCTACCTTTTCTAAGAATATCAGGTAAGTATAGGATATAGGTACATTGTATTCTGAATTGGGATATTCCTTTCATCGAATAATTTGTAGTTTTGTGGGAAAATTTATACAATATTCGCAAGAAATAGTACTTAAAGTCCCAGTAAACAAACAGATAAAATTAGACGGGAAGGGAAAAGGCTGTCTTAAATAACTTTTAATAAGTATCAGCTAAGCAAATAATTCTCCATATTGGAGAGTAGATAGTGAACATAACCATCATAATAGGTGGTTTGTTTTGACAAGACAATGCAGTGTTAGGGTGAAGGGGGTCGTATTTAGTATGGGGCTCGCGGTAAGACACTCAATTGATGATTCCGATTGAGTGAACGAGATATTTACATAGAGCAGATAAAACGACATATGCAATCATTATATAGGTAGATTTATATCTAAGAGATATACACACACTACGTGAGATACCTACTACCTATGCAAAATTATTATGAAAAATTACGATTTAAAAAAGTATGGCAACGAATTTCACAGCGACAAAATATTGTTAACGTTGATATAAATTTTATTTGGAAACGATTCGTAGACGGTTTATTGTTAATCATAAAAAGTACATTAGTAGTAGTAAGTAATATTAATGATAAAAATAAAAACAAACTAAAAAAACTTTAGATAAATAGATTACCAAAGTTTTTATCAAAAGTATTCTCAAAAAAAAAAGGAAAGCGGTTCCAACACCTCTATAAACTTACATCAGCTGTATAGAAATCGAATCACATACTCCTTGATTTTGAGGAGATCACATCCGGAATACCAATGACGAGCGTTCAGTTCGATCTGAGGGTAGGAACAATTTACTATCGTGCGCGCCATCTCTAGGTCATAATCTAAAGATGTACGCAATTTTGAACATGGAACGTGCTTTCGGCTGCCTGGTTTTTTGCGTCTTCTCAGTGATTATTTCTACCTTTCATATATAATATAATATATATATGAATAGCATATGTTGGGGACAAGGATTGACTAGCTAAAGTAAGTCAAGTTAAGAAGTAAGAAATAAGATTTAAGTTTGATAGAATTCTTTTATTCGTGAGCACTGTAAAAGCTATGGAACAGATTCGGGCATTTTTTTTTTTTTAGTTTGGGAAATCATCCCATGACTTCTCCCGCTCTGGGCGGAGCGGGAGAAGTCATTGCGGCAGTATCCCTTTCGGACTCCCTCCGGCAACCCTGGCAGGGAGGGCTTTCGCCCTGGGTGTAACGATAGTCTCCTATTAACCCATAAACATAGAAATAAACATAATAGCTACAATACAACTATGTTAGAAAACACATCTATGTCCTAATAGTTAAGTATTATATTTGTTGATGCCCATGTGAGTTGTATTGTATTTGAAATTCTGCTTTTAATATTTCAATCCACAGGGGACGTTACAGGGTGCCGATTCATATATCTAAACTAATCACAATAAAACAAAAAGGTTCAAGTACTTAAAAATATAAAATAAAAAGTTAACTGAGCTACAGAGGTTACGACCAACCACAGTCTGAGTATTTCATGGAGACCAAGCACTTCCGACCACACTTTACGACCTTCCTAAACTTCTTCGACATTTAAAACTATATTAAATTCTTGGGAAGTGGTTACAGCTTTGTAAAGACTTCATTTCGTCAGTCAGATACCGTCTAATGTACGAGTATCTACTAATCAGGAAGAAAAAGAGTTTATAGAAAACAAATCCTTTTTTTTAAGATATGAAAGCGATTAATAATAAAATTTTAAAACTGCACAGTAGGTACCTACAATTTAGGGGTCCATTTAAACCTTCCGCACTATTAGGTCAAGTAGCAAACGTGTTTTTATCAAAATCAGCCTGTAATGTTCCCACTGCTGGGACACAGGCCTTTCCTCGGTGAGAGGGATTGGACCGTAATCCACCACGCGGGCCAGTCCGGGTTGGTAATGTCATTTTCTACGATTTTTTTTGGTTCAGCACATGCCCCGTTCCGCATGATGTTCTCCTTCACCGTTTTGAGCAGTGGTGATGAAATAATTTACACATAGTAAAGTGCCTGTCTGGGTTTGAACAACCCGTCGTTACCGCTGGGCTACCACTGCTCCGTTACAATCGGGCACTAGAATTCCAGTCAAGGAATATATCTACTCTCATAAAGTAAAACAAAGTATAAACGACAACGATTCCTTTTTTTTGAATTTAGAGCTCCTGTACTGGCTAGCAGATAAATTCATTAAACTACTTTGTTAACTCATTCTATCAAGGGTGCAATTCCTTTTATAAAGTCTTCCACTGCAAAACTTTTAATTAAACTGAAAGCTCCAGTGTCACCTGAGAAATACTGTCTAAATAATTCTTCGGTCAGCGTGCTATTAAATATTTTATTTTGTAATCTCGCTATACAGGCGTTCCGTCTTTTATTGACACAGCCAGACCTCCATAAAGTTGCTCCGCTTTACGACGCCAACTGAACTAAAGCTTTTTGCACCGTTGTGTATGATTAAAATTAATTATTTAATAATGAAAAGTAAGGCTTAAAGGGAATTGAGCTAGTTGTGTGTGGATGGAATTTTTGGGCGGTTCTGTAACGGGATATTGTTCAAAAATGACTCTTTAGTGCTCATTTTGTAAAGGGTAAAGTATGTAATGATTGTGAGTAGTTGGATCTTGAGCTGTAGTAGCTTTAGCAAATAACAGTGGGATAATGTTATTAAATAAAACAGACAATACAAATATGACAAAATTTATTCACCCATCTACCATTCAAAATAATCAATATGTGCGCAAGAGTTGACATTGCCGCAGTGTTTCCTGTCTGTGAGAGTAGGACAGTCGCGGCCGCCATCTTTCTTTTCGCGCACCACGCTCCTGTAACGTAGCTTGTCCCCGAAGCCGCAGGTCACTGAGCAAGGTGACCAGGCACTCCACTCTGACACGAGGCAGTCATTCGCTGTAGATGAAAGGAATGGTAAAAAAATATATTCATATGTTATAATGGATGGTGTCTGCTGCAGGTATGAGAGAAGAACATAAATATGATTATTATTAAATTAAGGTTGACCGCTTTAGCTAGACTGTGAATGAATTTTGTGAAATTTTAATTGAGCCTTATCTTTTATTTTGCCACTTCTACAATTAATTACTTATTTTATCACCGTTCAGTTGTCTAGACACTGTCTGGCTTTAGTGCTATAATTTTTTTTTTTACCCGAGTAATCGAAAACTAATGAAGAATGAACAAAATTAATTCAGAGAGCAATTCGTGATTTGTGTCGTCTTTAAAATATCGCTTTTAGCAATAATCAAAATTTATAGTTTTATACGAAGAGTTTTATAAAGGAAGAATTTATAAACAGCAGTGGTATTCTGTAAATATCTCACCGTGAAAACTTAGGTGAAGTGAGCTTGAAGTGAACTGTCACTGCCTTAGCATCAGTAGGTATCGATGACAATGACAGCTCACTCCACGCTCACTTCACCTAAGTTTTCACGGTGAGGTGGTTACAGAATACCAATGCAGTATTCTATTTTGTTGCTTACGTTGGATCTTGTTGACTGCATGGTGTAAACGGGACCTGAAGTGCCTCGGCAGATGCTTGTGTAGACCAAACTTTTTGCCGTGAGCAACAGCCAACACGACGTCATCCATTTTCTTGAGCCCGCCTTCAAATTCTGCTTCTGTTGTTCTGTATTATAAAACAGAAGAAATTAGCAGTAATGGAGACACCTAATTTCTGTTTCATCTCTCTTACTAACTTACGTAGGTAACACAAGCAGGCTTTTTTTTTTTCGATCTTGGGATATCATCAATGACTTCCATAATATAATAATTATAACGGATTTCCGCAAAGTCACGCTTGAATCAATTAACTAAGTATAGATTTTAAACTTTTATTTCCACGATATAGCTTTGTCTTTATTTTCCTTTTTAAACATACAAAATAATCCAATAAAAATATAAGAGTTGGATTCCCGATAAAGCGTTGTTAACATGTCGAAGTATTCCGGATACACAAACACAGTTTGTCGAGTATCAGGGATTTTGCAATCATTACTAAAAAAATAAAACAAAGTCCTCCGCCGCGTCTGTCTGTCGTCCTGTTCGCGATAAATTTAAAAACGACTGCACCGATTTTCATGCTCTTTTCACCAATGGATAGAGTGGTTCCTAAGGAAGGTTTTAGTATATAATAACCGACATCCACGCGGGCTAAGCCGCGGGCATCAATTAGTGTAATATATAAAATGACATTGCATTGAAGAAGAAAATTAATTTTACCTACTCTAAGATATAAATGAAAGTAAATCATTTCCAAGGATTCGTTTCCGATGGACAAATACACGCAAAAAATGTCATGGTTACTCTTTAGTCACTAGTGGTATAACCAGAATAATTATGAGAAGTCTGCTGATACTATAACTGAGGAGATATAATGTGCCGCCATATTGATACCTCTTAATACAAAAGCACTCTCAATATGATGCAGTAATATGCTTAAATGGCAATTATCAGTAACCAGTTTAACAGCCAGACATAATGGGAACGGGTCCTTATGCTAATACTAATGGAAAAGTAATAAAGGTAAGTAACGATATGAAATTCTATCAATTTCAATGTAGCAGGAGTGGGTTTCTGTGTTCAGGCGTTATAAAAATATTTGTCTCTTTCTGGAAGCAATCTCTCGCGTTTCCATTAGTTGAACTTGATTTTGATGGGACAAAAATCTATAAATGATATTTTAAGGGGATATTAAATTCCAAGATTTCTTTTGGCAAAATAGTGTTAGGTCAGAATGTTTTTTGTTGTTCCAGGAAAATATAGACCCTCCTTTTCTCATAGGAACTAACAGACTAGTCGTAGCCCACTACGGTTAGATAATTACAACAAACTGCGATCAAATATAGCCGAGCGTATCGATTTTTCCAATTTCTTTGCTAATTCTGACGCTAATAATTTACAGATGTAAATAAATTATGCAGTGGCTATGTGGTGATGAGCTATATGAGAGTAGCCAAGGATAATGGTTAAATATTTTGGGTGTTGAGAGGTCGCGTATGTCCTGTTAAAGATTAATGAGGAATATTGTGATATAGTATACTTTTTATTGTATCTATCACGTCATACTAAATTAATTTATTTGTCATTGCTCCATTTTAAATTATTTTTACCTATTGTGGTACAGTAATCGTATTCTAGGTGAATCGTCTTCACATGTAATTATATTATAATTAATGTATACAAAATATTGTAAAACATTTTTGAAAGAGTAACGGTGGAGGTTCTTGCCCATTCTTCTCCATACGAAAACTACCTTTTGGAAGGAGCAACTAGAATCAGTTCTATTTCTTTGTTTTTGACGTTCAAAAGTGCCTATAATGTGCCTACTTGAAATAAATTATTTGAATTTGAATAATAATTATGTAGATTACATTCGTACACTGCGTCCGGTTACACTGGAAGCTGACTCCAACATAGTTGGGAAAAGGCTGATGATGAGAGTGATTTGTATTCATTGATGTTTATACTTACGTAGTAGTCGGAGCTTTTGTCACAACGACTACATAATTTTCAGGAGCATTAGGTCTTGGAGTCCCAACAGGCTCTTCTTCTAAATCCTTCAGCTTATCAACATAGTCTCTCGTAGTCATTACATCATTGTGTTCTTCATTTTCTACGTTGAAATCGTTATCATCATCGTTGTTAACTATTGTCTTTCGAGGCAGTCCTTTGTGTTCATTTTTAGCTTTTAGCACTGACATGAGTTCTTTGCGAGCTAAGTCATTCAGTTCCTTTTGCGAGTATTCCTTTACCTGAAAATTTGAATTAGTTCGTGAATAAAATTATTATCTTTTTTATACAGTACTACCTGCACCCCGCGGTTTCACCCGCTTAAGTCTCGATCCCGTGGGAATATTGGGATAAAAAATATCCTATATGCTATTCCAGGTCATGGTCTACCCATATGTCAAATTTCATCCAAATTCGTTTGAGCTTGAAAGCGTAACAACCAAAAACTTAACTTTCGCATTTATAATATCCTTACAAATATAGTATTTATATTAGTTAGGATATTTGAACTAGATACGTCTTTAAATTGTATGATGATGGAATCATCGCATCACTTAAGTATTTTATTTTCTGCAATGATTAAAAGGTACATTTTATAATTATGTATTTTCTTCATATTTCTACAACCTACTTGTATACAAATTAGCTTTCTTTTAAAAACATATTTCTAACGACGGCACTACGTCTTTTTATTAAGATGTAATAGAAAAATGCGATTATTACACAGTAACCTGTCGTGGTCGATGGGTTCACAAATTGCCTCTTCAACAATGTAACTGCAATTTTATACGATAATGGCGGCTCGCCAACGAGTTACGGGGAAATACACAGTCTATCTCGAAAAATTCCCTTGGAAGGAGAATGCAAGGTGATTTAAAAGCTAATAATGATTTAAAAAAAAAAAAAAACCATACATAGAATATACTCGTTGTGTGTGTTACTTGCTCTTTTTCACATACATTGCACGAAACATAAACTTGTACGTAAGAAAAGTTAAAAAGGGATTGACAAGATGTAAAGAATAATGTTGATATTACCCTCGGTATAGGTACCATTAATCAACCGTATACACCACACCTTATGTTGATAAGGTGTGGTGTATACGGTTGATTAATCAAATCATTCCATCGCTCTGTAGCTGCGTGCTAGTTTTATGCCTAGGGGTTGCCCTAGGCATAAAACTAGCACGCAGCTACAGAGCGATGGAATGATTTGATTAAACAATGGAAGCACTTAGCTATCAGTCTAAGCCGATAGCCCGTGTAACGCGATCATGTACACATAATAGTTACATTATTTAACAAGTTACAATGCCTAGTTTTAGAACACGATTGGCTTAAGAGAATGGCTGTCTGCGTACCTAGGTTTTTACGTCTACAACTTAATGTTAATTATTTAGCGATTATATTGGTAAGGTAAAGAGAGGATGGGTTTGCAACTGCAAAACGTAGTCATTGTTACGTTTTTGGTTGTTAATCCTAGATCGTGGATAAAATTGGAACCTAAGGACTAACTTTTTTAAATTACCAATGGAATTTGGGGCAACTTTTTTCAACTCTTGACTTTGTACTGCCGACTTCTCTTCTTTGTACAAAAGTCGTTAAGAGTTGGAGTTGAAGCATAAATATTACTAACAAAAATAAAAATAAAAATGAAGAAAATGTTACCTTCGTAATCTTTACTTTGGCGATAGCTGGCAGTTCCCTCAGCTGTGGGTAATAGAAGCCGGCAGCTGGATGATCGGGAAGTCTCGGCTTGTGCCTTGTCACAGCGTCCGGAGGAGTGGTCTCCCAGCGAGGAGCTGTAAACGTAAACCCACTAGCCGCCCCCGCGTCTAAGGGCTCCAACTGATCATAAACAGGTTAATGGTTAAACGAGGAGGGATAAAACTGATCCGATTAGTTTGATCCGTAAGTGCACAAACATAAAGTAATCTTTGAACTATTTAGTTCCAATGATTTGCTTCTAATTGAAGTTTGAATTTACCAAAAGACCATGCTTTTAGGAGGTAGGCTTAAAGTCCTTCAGATAGTTGTTTGTGTGTGTGGTTATTTCATAGCCAGTCAACTACAGTGCATTTTAACAAGCATCTTTCAAGATGAGGTATAGATACAAGGTTTATTTTAAACATATTTTGGTTTTTATGAGAAAAAGTAGTTAAAATAAAATAGAAGTGTTTCCTTACGTCAAGAGTAATCTGATCCACCCAGGAGGATTTTACGCAAAGATTCACACCATCTACACCAATGAACCAATCAGGCGACGGAATCATGCGACAAATCAGGGATACCTATAAGATAAAACAACAGTTATTAGTCAATAATATATCTATTTTTGTCTATGATCAGAGTCTTCTTCATTCTAATGGAGCGAAAGAGGTGACAAGTTCAATGCAAGGTCTATTCTGATAGATATTACTCTTACGATTACGTATGACCAATATCATTAGTTCACAAATCCAAAACCTGGAAATTTTGTCGGTTTAAGTCAAATAGGAAACCGTTATTCTTCCGACGGCTATTTGCTGTCGGGAGCAAGCCGAATTGTGTACTTTTCGACATGCTAGCCTGTCAAATGGTAATAAAAGCTCTGCTGGTCAAGACTAGACAAGAAGTAAAGTACCTATATATCGTATTGTGATATCGTATCATATGTAACAAGGCCCCTGAAAATACCATAATTTATACCCTTACCAAACTATGTCCACCATCAACAAACACCATATTCTCGGTGTCTCCCGTCCCAGCTCCTACAGCAGGTGCCGAAAACTGGTCATACACTTGCAGCTCATCATCTCCTTCCTGCACCAGATCATCGATCTTGCCGTACTGTGAGAAGGCGCGGACTGAAGGCTTGGCTACCGATCCGATGTGGTACAAGCTGTAGTTTGTGGAGTGGGATTGGCCTGGGAGAATGGAAAATAAGTTTAATAATTTTATTCGGGTAGTCAGAAGCCCGAAAATCTGACAAACAGTTTCATCAAGGGTTATCGTGATAACCAGTAACTGGGATCTGGAGATCAGAGGCCCAAGACAAAGTGACAGCGATATAATAACGATGATGGAAAAGGAAAAAAATGTATGGACTGACATAAGCTATCGAAAAGCTTTTGTCAATCCTGTTGAAAGTCGTTGTAGAAATACGAAACGCTTTGGAAGCGATTGTCACTTGTTAAAATACTGGTATTCAGCTGGTTAGACTGGAAGCCGTCTCCAACATTGTTGGGACAAGGATCTGATGATGAAAGATATTGTCATGTCTACCAGGCTTGGCAAACGGATTGGTTACCAAAGTTTTTATGACGCCGCGTGGCAATAATATTATAATAAAATTTCAGGAGACCAATGGGTGCCGCGAAGAACTGAACGAAATAGCTTTAGTAGAGCTCGTCCGTGGACATATTACCACCATACTTGTCCCTGACGCCAACCAGTGCTATGTGTTGTGGTATGTAATTACACCGGTACCCATAGGAACAGTCAACCGCATGGTAATAACGCTTTGATTTTTATCTGGCCTAGTTAATTAGACATACTGAGGAGTTTCAATAGAATAGTGGCGTTTTCCCACAAGCCACACAGTGGCTATGTCGACAGCGCAAAAAAAACGTCAGAACCTAGCGGTAGTTAACCACGTAGCGAACTGTCGCTGCGCATACTGCGTAGGCGTTGCGTGAAATTCGCGCATTCTGTCGTGTCGTGCGGTGGCTCGTGGGAAAAGCCAGCTTATATCTACTGGTTTTGTTCACTGTACAAATACACCTCTTTGCAAAAAAAAACGGGCGATTTTTGTACATTATTGGTAATCATTTAGTTGTAAAGAGGTTTTAATAGCCAAACTATGTTACTGGCACTTAATAAAGAGTCTGAGTAAGAAAAAAGTTAATTCCAAATTCGAAACTTTAAAACAATAATAATCCCGTTTTCCGTTTCTGACTTTTACTAACATTTTGCAGGTTTGCGGTTAGAAGGTTATCCGCAACTAAAACTAACTTCTCGTTATTTTTAGAATAATTTATGTTTGTCGCATAATCCAGCCTTATTGTGACTTAAAAGTGATATCTTTGTGTCGATTGTAATGGCAGAAAAAGCAATAAGAGCCAGTAAAATTGTAGCGCTGCTGGAAGCCAAAAAATTATATTCTTATTGATTATAACAAATTACTAGTCATTTATGTTAATGACATTATTAATATTATCCATACAAAAGCCAATGACTGTTAAGGTGCCCGTTTTTTTGCAAAGGGGTGTATTATCAGCTAGGTTTTACGTATAGCAACGATACATACGTTTACGGAAACATAAGTAAATACTGTTAGCAGTTTTACCAGTCAGCCATGCATAATGAATTCCCTTTACTATTTACTTATTGAACCTGGTTTACTGATACAGAAGTAACTCGCGTATATATACCGGTATATCAAGTTAAATTCAACGTAAACGCGTGTAAAGGAAGCGGTCCATCGAAGCGTCTCCGTCTGCTGAGTGATTCTCAAAGGAGTTCCGCACAATATTGATTATGGTTGAGATTTAATTATTAATATTTTGTACGACTATTTAACCCGTCGGTTACTCCCAAACCCTTCAGTTTCGTTATAAAAGGAACTTTTGAGCAAATGTCATGCTTCTAAACATACCCAGTGATTTACGTTGTGCGTTGTCTGTGTTGAGTTTTTTTTTGGAGGAACTCGTGGCTAAGTAATAACAGCCGCTCGGGTCGATCAATCAGGTTAAGCTACGCTTGCCGGGGTTGGTCCGTGGATGGGTGACCATTTTCACATATCGAGATTCCTCCGTGCCTCGGAAAGCACGTTAAGCCGTTGGTCCCGGCTGTCATTTGTGGGTCTTTGACAGTCGTTATAGTCGTCAGAAGCACGAAAGTCTGACAACCAGTCTAACCAAGGGGTATCGTATTACCCAGTTACTGGGTTGTGGAGGTCAGATAGGCAGTCGCTCCATGTAAAATACTGGTATTCAGCTGCATCCGGTTAGACTGGAAGCCGACCCCAACATAGTTGGGAAAAGGCTAGGCAGATGATGTTGTCTGTGCTGAATTTAAGATTTTTAGTAAACAAAAGATGCTTTTTAAACGGTTACTTAAAAAAAGAAACCTTTTATAAATAACCTCATTAATGCAGAGAGCAGATTCCTAATATAGGGTTTTATTCTGAGTTCCCAGAGGAATAATCTTGTTAGGCTCTTCACATTAATTTTAAAGTTTAAATACTCACTATGTTGACGAACTGTATCATAATTATATTAACGAGCATTTTGAAATAATTAAATGTAGAATTATTATAAAGTTCATAATAATAATGTAATTGATGTTATGTGTTATAAATAATATTAATAACACGTAACATCAATTAAACCCTATTATAAATGGGAAAATTTATTTGTTGTTTTGTTACACAAAAACGGCTGAACGGATTTGGAATGCAATTTTGCTCACAGGTAGTTGTTTATAACCTGGATGTTACACATAGGATGGATAATATTAAAACTGTAAAAAAAAATATATGTTAGTATGATCCCGTGGGATAATTTCCGATATCATCGCTGGCGAAGCTGCGAGCAAAAGTTAGTGTAAGATAATAATCATGTGATAATTTAACATTTTATATTTTCTTTTCATTTTGATAGCCGTTTTTTTAACATGAATGAATTCACGGCGAACCTATTACAAAACAGGTTATTATTAAAATAATTCAATTGAACCTTATTTGCATTTGCAGAATGGTGCTCGTAGCTACCTGAGCCTTTATCGAAGCATTTTATAGGCCATTTGCTTGGAAACAAGCGGAGTGAGATATGCAAATACAGCAGTTTTCTAAGGCCAGGCTATGTTCATTTTATTATAATTACTTGAATTACTTGATAGTCATCGTCTGGGTGCTCCGAAATTATTAATAGGCGGAACTGTGAATTATTTATGAGATTTTACTGAATTATCTTCCGAGGATTCGGAGAGGAAGTTTCGTTTTAAAATGGGTTAAAACAATGTTCATTTAAATTAGATAAATAGAATTTAAGTGTAGATAACAATTTCATTGTCCACGTAACAGACAAAACGCCGGTTGCAGACCAAGTCATCATCTGTCTAGCCTTTTCCCAACTATGTTGGGGTCTTCCAGTCTAACCGGATGCAGCTGAATACCAGTATTTTACATGGAGCGACTGCCTATCTGACCTCCACAACCCAGTAGCTGGGTAATACGATACCCCTTGGTAAGACTGGTTGTCAGAACTTTCGGGCTTCTGACGATCCGTAACGACTGTCAAAGGTCTACAAATGACCATACCGGGACCAACGGCTTAACGTACTTTCCGAGGCACGGAGGAGTCTCGGTTTGTAAAGATGATCACCCGTCCACGGACCAACCCCGGCAAGCGTAGCTTAACCTAATGGATCGTCCCGTGCGGCTGTTATTACGTAGCCACGAGCTCCTCCGGTGGCAGACCAAGTGCTAAGTTAAATTAGTTCAGCATAGCTCGCATAGCTGACATAATTTCTTATACTTGTGTGCAAACCGCAAACTATGAACCTCAAGTATGAGAAATTACCTCAGCTATGCCAGCTATGCTGAACTAACTTAGCTTAGCTCTTGGTCTACAACCGGCTTTATAGCTACTTTAATCAACTGTTCGTCATGAACCGTAATAAATAATTGTATATATGACATAGAACTGGGAAAAGGCTACACACTACTTTCTTTCGAAAGCGTAATTTTCAGTCTTTCATTAATAACAGCCGCACGATCCATCAGGTTAAGTGACCCTTACCGAGGTTGGTCCGAGGATGGGTGACCATCATTACATACCAAGACGAGGAGTCTTGACCGACCATAATAATATCGAACAATATCAGCTTATTTTATTTTCACTGAAGAATTAATAACTTTCTAAATAAAAGTCCAAGCTTTGATTCTAAATCAACGAAGTTCATTGAACTATAGTATATTTTGAGAAGCTAAACATCCATTAAAAATACGAACGAAAATAGCGCGTATAGATATAATGTAAGAGAACTTATTGTACTTAATAATATTTAGATTGGAGCGAGTATTATGAATATTATTATGAGAGTGTTGAGTGAAACGGACTGAATATAGTTTCGACTATGTTTAGACAAATAAAAATCTAAGATGGCTGATGAATGTTGGTTAGCATTTATCGATATTTTGTGCGTCGAAATTCCGTATTCTACTCGTTTGATGATGGTTATAAAGTTTGAATACTTTATAACCATCATCATCTTGCATTTATATCTTCGCGCTATTTTAGTTCGTGTTTTTCTATGGAACTTCAGCTACTCAAAATATACTACAGTTATTATGATTGAGGTAGGACCGTTATGAAACAACGATGTTATTTGGAACAATTGCTCTTCCAAAAGTTAAGTAGATAATAAGATAGCAAATAAGTAGGTATCTCAGAAAAAAAAAAGAAATCTAATGGCCCATAGCATGAAAACTTTACTCAGACACATGTTTTGCTAGTTTTAGTTATGCAAGTTACTAAAAGACAATAATGAAACGTTTAGAAATATTACAAATCAACAAGTTTTTGTATAGAAACAAGAGCAATTTTTATTTAATTCACGTTATTTCTTGGTAAACATCTCATAAACTATTACAATCAGAGCAAATATGTTTTAATGGAACAAGTTCTTGGGCGGAGGCCAAGATTCTACGATAGGTACTCGTATTTTCAGAAGATGTAATAAATATATCCAACAATGGAATGACTACCGATTAGTAAAAACATCTTCTTATTTTCATGTGGTTAGTGATTAACCTGGTGTCGGAGTTTTAAAGCCACCTTCTGACTTGGCTTCACATGCCGGCGAGAAAAATATCTCTGGCATGCCGGTTTCCTCACAATGTTTCCCTTCACCGTTTTTAAGGTAAGGGATAATTATACAATACGCACATGAATCCGAAAAGTCAGAGGTGCGTGGCTTTGGTTCGAACTCAAGACCTATGACTTGGCAGTCCGACGGTCACACCACCTGCTTACATAACGGGTTATAAAAAAACAATATTTTTTAGTTGTAGTGAGCATTTATAATCGCAGGAAAAGTGGTATTGGAATAAAAATCTTAACTAATATTGTAAGTACGTACGGAGTAGATGGCTCACTGGGGTCACACTCTTACCGCCAGTTTTCTTTCTTTAACTTATCCGCTAAAAGTAGAAATTGATCGCGGATAAAACAAAAAAAAAAAATTGTAATCGCGATAGTGAGTATGTTTATTTGCTTGTTTGTTTGCTACGCTTATACGTTAAAACTGCTGAACAGATTTGGATGAAATTTGACATGGATAGACCATGACGTGGATTAGGACATAGGATACTTTTTATCCCGATATTCTTACGGGATCGAGACTTACGCGGGTGAAACCGCGGGTGCATCTAGTTATTATAAAAATATAAATAATTTCTTGTTTCACCCTATGCTCATCATCTACCTACCTAGCATTTCCCCAATGTCGGGGTCCCAGTCGGCTTCCCATCTAACCGGATGCAGCTGAATACCAGTATTTTACATGGCGCGACTGTATATTTTCCGCCGGTAATTAGCTTCATTTCATGATTGCCTTTTTTACTTTGGCTTCGTTTGATATGATATTACCTACTGAGATCACGCTTTGACGGAGTGCATTCCAGTACATATAAATGTACTGCGACGATTGTGATAACGTGGATCGAGACGAAGCTGAGGCACACATACGTGAGTACATATATGTGAGTCCTGGCTTGTATGGCACTTTTCGCAAATACTGCGCGGAAATTCAAACTAAAGTTCTTTCCATTTTTAAATAACACGACAGATAGAGTTTTCATAGTAATTTATTCACCTGCTAAACAAGATAGATAATGGAACTAAATACAAACATTGTCGGCTGGGCGCTTGCGTGTATTCGACCAGAACCTACCTACAGCATTTTGGATTTATCTCGAAGAAGGTTGTCAAGTTTCAAGTTTCATTTTCCAAGTAAATGTGAATTAAATCCAATAAGCTGATGAAATTAAGTTTTCATCTGCAACATATTTCATTTCAGTATAAGTCCGCGATCTCCTCACGAAGGAACTTCCCAAGTCATCGTCCTTTATTATAATACGAACTAACCCTACAAAAGCGTGCTTAAAATATCTGAAGCTAAGTTATCTTTAAGTGCGAAACTTCCGAACTTAAGCTCTTGCAACGGATAGCTTCCAGTGAAGTATTCACCGTTATAAGTTTTATGAATTGTACTGAATTCAGTTTTGTTTCATTTAAATTATTTTCTAGACTACATTCTTTGAGTTAGCTCAGGGAAAATCTTGTTTTAATATCTTCATTCTTGCTTCTTTGGAGTTTCATTTTAGTTTTATAATCTAGGTCTGCGATTGTAGTTTTAGATAAAGTTTAAAATGTGTTTGTCTGCAAAGTAAAGTTACCCCTTCTTCCCTTCATTAGTGTCGATAAAATCAAAGGTGATCTTGATGTAGAAAAGATGCAGGTGCGCGCAATAGGAGTCGGTAAAGAAGTGTAAATCTATATCTACGGAAAAGCCGAGTACCCACTTTTGCCTACGAATGGTTTGTGGAAGAATGACTATGAAAAATACGGAGAAAAGAAAATGTCTGAAACCTTTTTGTCAGAGTATGTAACACATTGTTTACACGCAGTATGTCAGGTAGAGGTTTGGTAGGTATCCAATGCTATTTGTATGTAACATGTGTCTTAGAACCTATCTGATTTTGAGCGGCTACCTCATCTCGTGCCAAGATAGGGTTGTCCCAAGTTAGCTTTATTTTCTAAGTGGTCTAGTAGTCGCACTGCTGAGCATGAGGTCCCGGTCTGGGCAAAGTGTTATTGGATTTTTCCATCTAGAATTTCTCAGTAATAGTACTCTGGAATCTAACTTTGTGCCGGCGTAATAGGCTCGCCCCCTATTACATTAGACTTAAACATAATAATATAATTGACGAAACGTGGTTTTGTAGTTGAACTCCACCATATTAGTTTTTAAGAAAGATGGCGTTGACTTTCAAAGTTTCTTGTAATTTTGATTGTTAGTAGAAGAAAATAAACTTCAAGAAAGTGGAATGCTTTAATTTTCAGTGGGAAAGTTTTATAAGCTGTTTACAAGAGTTGTTGAATAAAATTAGAGCAACTTTTTTCAGTACCTACTAGTAGGTAACAAGATTAACAACATTATTTTCGATGTACTAACAGCTTTTTTTTTGTAAATTTGAATGAAGTCAAAACGTTTAGGACTTAATCGTCGAAGGCTATCAAACAGAGCATTAAAATCTGTATTGAATATCTTCGACATCCATCTAAAATTTTAATCAAACAGATTCCTTCACATTTTATTGAATCTTGATCGTGAAAAAAGATGTCGCCATAAAAACATAAACCCCTTTTTATTTCCAATCTGTGAACTCCAAATTACATAAACACGATTTCAGACGAATTGCCAACCCTATCGCCCGCCCCTTTTTGATTGAAAACAGACAAAAGGATTTTTTTTCGTCGCAAAAAGGACAAATGCCTTTCAAATACCGACGTACCAGAAGATTTATACCCTCTCACGGATAATTCAATATCTTTTACTCTCATAATATAATGGAGACAACTTTGTTTTCTGGTCACGGCCTGAACCTTTGAGCAGCATAGAGATGTTCTTTGAACAGTTCTCGGTTTTAATAATTTATTTTCTTTGTCGTTAAGTTAAGAGTATGTTATTTTTGCCTTGTGCTTAATTAAATTTCATTTATTATGAGGACGTCTCCTGGTATTGTTGATTTTCAGTTTTGAATAGGTACCGAAGTTGTAGGATTATTTACCATATGTGCTTGATTATCGTATTCCAAACATTTGAGTACATCATCATCTGCCTAGCCTTTTCCCAACTATGCTGGGGTCGGCTTCCACTCTAGCCAGATGCAGCTGAATACCTACCAGTATTTTATGGGAAGCGACTGCCTATCTGACCTCCATAACCCAGTCATTGGGCGTATCGTATTGCCCAACTGGCTTTGGAGGTCGGAACTTTGGTAAGACTGGTTGTCAGACTTTTGTTCCTCTGACTACCCGACTTGATAATTTTTTAAGTATTCCACAGACTTATTTACATAACATTAAGCCTGTTATCCCCGAATGGTTAGGCAGAGGTGTACTCATAGTTCATCCACATTATGCCAGTTATGTTTGTATATAATTAGGTCATCATCTGCCTAGCCTTTTCCCAACTATACTGGGGTCGGTTTCCAGTCAAACCGGATGCAGCTGAATACCAGTATTTTACATGAAGCGAGTGCCTGTCTGACCTTCACAACCCAGTAACTGGGTAATACGATACCCCTTGGTAAGACTGGTTGTCAGACTTTCGGGCTTCTAACGACCCGTAACGACTGTCAAAGATCAACGAATGACAGCCGGGACCAACGGCTTAACGTGCTTTCCGAGGCACGGAGGAGTGATATGTAAAGATGGTTACCCATCCGCGGACCAACCCCGGCAAGCGTAGCTTAACCTGACGGATCGATCCGTGCGGCTGTTATTAAGTAGGCACGAGCTCCACGAGCTTGTAAGGTATTTGTATAAATAAATTAACATTTTTGTAAGTACACCATACACTTATGTAGATTAAGATAGGACAAACAAATGTATTACGGGCGTGAAGTGGGACAAACGCGAATTATTCAGACGATACTAAATAAATTATAATTTCGCCTCTGATTGAAACATCGATTTCAGTTGAAAATACCCTACTCATTGGCTAAATTAAGCCCTGCAGAGACCCAATGATGAATTATGAAGATTAATTCAGTCCAGAGATCCAATAATGCTTAAACTGGGATGAAATATTTTGAAACTAGTGTATTTAAAAGTCCTTTATGCGAATGTCCATTCAAAGGAAATTAATTATTCTGTTCTAGGGCCACTTTTTCAATTGTCAGACTTATTTTTGATTGTCAGAATAAATAACGCGGTTTTTCATTTCTCAATCGTCAGATAACTTTTATGTTTATAATAAACTACCAGTTGCCCGCGATTTAGTTTGCGATCCAGGATGATAAGTATTCTATGTCCTTCTCCGCGTCATGGTCTACATTACTGCCAAATTTCATCCGAATCCGTTTAGCCGTTTTAGCATGAAAGTGTAATAAACAAACTCACTTCCGCATTAGTAAGGATATCGCGGTAATATTGTCTTTGTGATATGTTTTCCTCAGATAAATCGTTACGAAAAATCAGCCCTTATTATAATTGCTAAAGTAAATCTCAAGACAAAAAGTAGGAAGATAGGTGGGAACCAGTAGAAATAACAAACAAATACGACAATAAAGAAACAATGACTCTACCTAGAGATCGGGAGAAAAGTAACATTTTCAGATAAGATCTCTCCTTTGTGTAGAGAAAGGACAAAGAAATAGCGAGTTATCTTGGACGAGCAAAACCGCGAGACGTCACTTTAACGTTAAGATAAAGGGAAACTTATTTTTAGTTTTCCCCCTTTTGTTTTACTTGTGTCTTTTTTAAATATATCTGTTTTAATTATTTTTGGGACGTCCTACCTCAAATTGCTTAGCATAATCCCTCCGTTATGCCGAAAGTATTGCAGCATTCATTTTGAAATAAATATATTTAAAAGTTGAGGATTGATGCTAGGTCCTATGGTTGATGGTTTAAATTTTCTCGATAGAATTCAAAGTTACCTTTAGTGTAACCGAACTATAAACCGCTCGTATTAAAAAAAATACTTCAAATTAGATCATGAAACTTTTCATAATAACAAAATATAAAACAGGTCTTATGTTTTTTTTTTTTAAAATTACCTTTATTTCCAAAAAAGCAATTGCCTAAACTATTCGAGGCTTAGAGCTGCCAGCACCCCACTCCGTCTCGCTCTCACTCAGGCCGCGAGTAATATGGTGCGAGCGAGGTATAATTTGAGGTTGGGTAGGTTTATTTAAAAGAGAAAGGTTTTGTGACGAGCAAGACTTCAGTTTTCACTCTTCAGTTTTACCAGTTAGGTAATTATGACCAACATTCATGATTGGTGGAAAGGTAAGTTACTAATCTGCCCGGTCCTTCATTTAAAATTTTTGTCTAGGAAATAAACTATCAATACTGAGGTAAATCGTTAGCAAATTGAAATAAGCGAAGTGGGCTGTTTTTACCGAACACTTTTTTTTTTCTGCTGCTTCTGGTTAGACAGGAAGTCAACTCCAACGTAAAAACCGTGTGGCTGGTTGCTAGTTGGTTATAATTTTCACATGATCGTTTTTTCTGATTACGGTATCCTAATTACGTAACACACTATCTATCAAAATCTGAATGAATTTGGAGGATATTGCTAATCCATTGCTTCATAATATTCGAAAAATTTGTCTGCCCAACAACGTAAATAACGCAATGAATTTTTTGAACTGTCAGAATGAAAAGTAACAGTAACAGTAGTAGTAAAGTGAAGGCACGTGAACATATTCGTAAGAAGTTGGCAGAATCATCCCAGCGTTAATTTGCTGGATTCGTTTTCTCCCCTACCTGTCGTTATTTCTCCCAACTAAGTTTATTTTGTTCATATGTATGTATCTATGTATGTTTATTATGTTTATGTATGTATCTATGTATGTTTATTTAATTATTATTCATTACTAGCTGAACCCCGCGGTTTCACCCGCGTAAGTCTCGATCCCGTGGGAATATCGGGATAAAAAGTATCCTATGTGTTAATCCAGGTTATAAGCTATCTGTTTGCCAAATTTCATCCAAATCCATTCAGCCGTTTTTGCCTGATTGAGTAACAAACATCCAAACACACAAACACACAAACTTTCACATTTATAATATTAGTAGGAAGTAGGATTTTCAAGTTATATGTATTATCTTATGTTGCACCTGCGATGTCTGTCTCTGCATCACCCTAAGGTTGACTGGTAGAAAATGCCTCAGGCATTAAGTCCGCCTTTGTACAGAAGTTTTTACTTGTGCATAAAGTTTTAATAAAATAAATAAATAAATGAAAGCCATTGCTACTGCTAGTGTGTTAGTGTTACGCAATTACCCCGCTGATCCGACATCTAAATCAATCTGTCTAGTCTTTTCCCAACTATGTTGGGGTCGGCTTCCAGTCTAACCGGATGCAGCTGAATATTACCATGTAAAATGGTGCGACCGACTATCTGTCCTCCACAACCCAGTAACTGGGTAATACGATACCGCTTGGTAAGACTGGTTCTCAGACTGTTGGGCTTCTGACGACCCGTTACGACTTTCAAACATCCACGAATGACAGCCGGGACCAACGGCTTAACGTGCTTTCCGAGGCACGGAGGAGTCTCGGTATGTTAAGATGGTCACCCATCCACGGACCGACCCCGGCAAAGGTAGCTTAACCTGATGGATCGACCCTTGCGGCTGTTATTACTTAGCCATGAGCTCCGACATATAAATAATAACATTAATGAGTAGGTTTAATTACGATGTAAAACAGAAGAAATAATAGCAATTATAGTTAAGTCCTTTTAGGAAATAATAATAATAATTATTATTATTGTTTCTCCTTCGAGGTAATCTTATTGTAAGTAAGATATTAGCGCTTAATCTGATAGGCTTATTATTGTTATTTGTTATATCAAGTAGGTAAACCATTGGGGCTTAATAGACATCAAATTACTATTATTCAGTAAACAATTCTGGTGGATTTACCCAATGATAGGATTTTACCTTATTTCTTATAAATTACCTTTCTTATTGAAGTCGGTAAGAATACCCATAACTATGCGTTTTGAGGATATTAACACTTTTCGGAGCTTGTGGCTAAGTAACAACAGCCACACAGGTCGATTCATCAGGTTAAGCTACGCTTGCCGCGGTTGGTCCATGGATGGTTGGCCATCGCATCTTTACATACCAAGCACGGAGAGGGAGGACGTTAAGCCGTTGGTCTCAGCTGTCATTCGTGGATCTTTGACAGTCGTTACGGGTCGTCAGAAGCCCGAAAGTCTGACAACCAGTCTTATCAAGGGGTATCGTATTACCCAGTTACTGAGTTGTGGAGGTCAGACAGGCATTCGCTCCATGTAAAATACTGGTATTCAGCTGCATCCGGTTAGACTGGAAGCCGATCAACATAGTTGGGAAAAGGCTAGGCAGATTTGAACTATGCATTTTTACCCGACTACGGCGAAGAAAAAGGAGGGTTATGATTTTGACCGGTATGTATGTATGTATGTATGTATGTATGTATGTATGTATGTATGTTCATCTGTTCCCTCCTATCTTCCAAACCACTTATCACAATTTGACAAATGAGGTATCGTTAGATGCGTCGTGATTGTCCGCTGGTTATAGGCTATGTGAAGTCACGTTAAATTAAAAATGGCGCCCTCTAGAGGACAAAAAGTGAGGAACTTAAAAATAAAAATGGTTTATTCGTACCATGTTGGGTATCAAATGAAAGGGCTTAATGAGCACATTTCAAAAATATATATATTATAACCCCAAAAGAATTAAAAAAAAAATCAAGTAATAAAAACTAAAACCCAACTACGACTTAAAAGGTATAAACAAGACACCACAGACAGACAAATTAAAAATCCGGAGTCACACGTAACCTGTTCGATTTATGCCCTAACACGTGTGACTCCGGATTTTAAATTTGTCTGTCTGTGGTGTCTTGTTTATACCTTTTAAGTCGTAGTTGGGTTTTAGTTTTTATTACTTGATTTTTTTTATATATTAAAGTTTGTTTTTTGCGTCAGTCTGTGTGACCGCGTTGTTCCTCTAAAACTACGCAATGTATTTTGATGTGGTTTTCACCATTATTTCGGGAATTTATACCCAGAGGTTTATGAGAATAATACATTAATATTTAACTTACATATAATAACGAAATGTTGATGTTTCGTGAAGTCATAAAAACCGTACGAAACAGGGCGAGTTGCTAGTTGACGATTAACAAAAGTTAACAAACCATCATCACCATACAAATGCGCAAAGGCAGCAACATGGCAACATTCTCTATTGCCAGCCACAAGTTTCCCGCAAGACATAAACATGTTGCTAAATGTTGTGCAACTTTTGTTTCCTATTAATACGGGGCTAAATAATTCACTCTTAATATAATGGGTGTCATTTTCTAGAGCGAAACTTGTAGTTGTGGACAACCTATTTAATAGATACCAATTCATACAAAAATAGTTTGTCAAATGTATAAGATTCGTATGGTCTTACAAGATTGCTCTATGTTTTGGCTATCGAACTCAACAACTAGAGCCACCACGAGGCAGTTTTTTTTTCGTCACTTTTAAATGTTTACTTACCAAAAACTTGTGACCACTGCGCCTTAGGCCGGTTTTGTGGGTAGTCCTTCGGGAACCTCTCTTCACTCCACAGCATTTGCAACGACACTTTGTACACAGCCACATCATCAACGTCACATCCTACCGTCAAATCAAACAACGCTATCAGCAAATACAAGATGGCGGTCATTCGACGCGCAACCGCCATCACAAATAGTCGTGCACGAAAACACTGATAATAATTTTTTTTACGGATTTTTAAAACTTTTTTAAGCGAAATGGTGTTTTAGTTGTTGAAATTCACAGTTTCCGTGTGCGTGTAACTGCGTCGGAGAGATGCGGTGGACTTTTCTATTTTGGATTCCCGTTCTCTGCGGCCAGAAATAAACACATTGGCGACGATCCGTACGCGCGAGCCGATGACTTGTGCATCTGGTTTATTTATATTAAGCAAAACAATTTTTTTTACTGTTTTGTAAGAAAATATGCAGTTAGAATCTGCTGGTTAGGTACATCCAAATTTATGAAATTGTGGATCAAACTAAAAAAAAACTGCCCAAATACTACACATCCATAAGTTTGAGTAGTTAATAAGTTTGAATGTCACCTTTTGAAAATAACGTGAATCTATTCTAATTACAAGCTTATTAATAATCTTTTATTGATGAGCAAAAAAGTTAGGGCTGTCAATTTACGATATTTTCAGGAATTCTAAATTCAAATTGACGTTCAAAAAGCGCCTTTAACGTGCCAATATTTTTCAAAAGGAAAATAAAATTTCGAAAACAATTTAATCCTCATTCTAAGGGTCGCAGGTGTTAGCGGTTCGGCGGGTCTTCTGGATCCGCAGGGTAAATAGGGGAGAAAGGGGAGTGTTCCTTAAATCGCGAGGCTTTTAACCCGTCCCAAGTGTCCACCTGATTGATTGATAGTGGACCTGTTCATTGGATTTTTGGGCAAGTTTGTGATATATATCTTAGGCGAAATAAGCCAACTATTTACTAGTTTAATATACTATACACTACTGAATATTGCGTTTCAATGTGGATGAAACTGACACTCTGGATCTTATAAACACAAAAAAATATATATTTATGGTTGAAAATATCCTTTATTTTTCCGCCAATAAATGAGTAATTGCCAGTATATTCTATCTATCTGTAATACAAAGTAAAACAACAGACGGAACAATAAAACTACAGCATTCTTTATTATTCTAAATCCAACTTTATCCAGACAAAGTGAGTACGTCCTAGTTCTAGTGGAATAATAAAAACTTGAAAATTATGCGCTTCAAAGTTTCCCTATTGAGAGAGTTCCCTTCCAGATATTCTAGGGTTCCGTTCCGGTATAACGCCCCGTCTCTATCGGGATTTCATTTTACTTGTAACAATATACTTTGTTTCACAACCCTATTTACTGGCAAAAACTTGTATAACACGAGGAATAAACACTCTTAGATCACGCAGATAGGGTCGAGTTTACTTTGAATAATAATGTTGCCCAAATGTAACAACGATATTGTGTCTTTTTGGAAGAATGTGCTATAATGCTAAAACAATATTTGTTCGTCAATGGATACGAATATCAGACCCTAGGCGATTGAAATAAAATACAGATATTTTCTGAATAAAACAAATAGGTATACGGGATTTAAAAATAAAATGTGAATTTTTCAGTACTAATTCTTTTGAAAGTGAACCAAAGTTAGTTTCAAGAATTACAGATAAAAATCAATCTGCCTAGCCTTTTCCCAACTATGTTGGGGTCGGCTTCCAGTCTAACCGGATGCAGCTGAATACCAGTATTTTTGTTGTATTTGTTTCAACAATTACAGATATTGACGATATTAGATATTTTATCATATTTATAGAATAACGTTCGCACAGGTCTCATATGAACTTCACTATCTTTTACATCAAGTGCAAGATAAAGTTTGAAAAGTTTATATTGCAGAGTAGATGGCATGATCGGGCAGGGCAGATTAACTCGATTCATCGCTTGTAGGAGTAAATCGAGTTCGCTTAATTCCGATGAACGCGATATCGATAAGGTCGTAGTAGAATTATCACTAGGTTAAGTTTGATATAAAGACATCGTCCAATCTTCGGCAAATGATAAATACCGACGTGTGTATAAGTTAGAAATAAATTGGTTTACCACGACTCGTTTGGGAATCGTCTCAATATTATCTGTGATTCGACTTAAGTTGTTAAGTTAGATTGATAGGAAATGAAGAATAGATTTTCGATTGATTTTCTGGTGTTGGACTGGATAGATTTATGTTGGATACTGGATAATGTTTATTTTATGAATAATCCATAAAGTTGGTAAATACGAATTTGGCAGAATGTTCTTTTCTTCAGTTTTCCCCAACTCTTGTCAAAATATAAGATTGAATTGCATTACTGTATACAAAGAAATCAAAACACAAGGATCTGTTAATGATTTTTTAGAGAAAATAGTTACCAATATTTGTTTTTGTAACCTCAGACCAAATAAAAAAAACCAAGACACAGCACTGTCAATAGTGACGTGAGCCCGATTCATAAACATGTGTGCACTTAGTGGGTGTAGTTTATTTGTAATTTGATTGTAAATGTGTGCATGTGAGCGTGTATGCACAAAACGGAGGTGTAGTTTTGGCATGGTTCATTGTTCGCAGCGCTGTCTTGGTTTTTTATTTGGTCTGAGTTTGCAACTACCCAGATTTCGATAAACAACCCGCTAGAGCCCAATTCCTATCCTAAACTACGCTATCAATTCCGTATCTTAACCACAAACAAGAACAAGAGGGCTTCAATTTCCTACAGAAACTTCAACATTCATGCTTACAAAAACATCTTGCCCATTCCTAGTCCCCCAGCCCTTATACAACAAAGCCTTCGTTCAAAATTCGAATAAACAAGGAGGCAAGGAGGTTGGACTCCAACTCTTTCGATATTAAAAAAGTTTGAAGAAGCTATGGAAGGCTCAAGGTTTGCCTCCAGCTTTTTGTGCAGAACTAGATATTGTTTTGGCTGGAATATGAATGAAGACGTTATTTTTACGTTGACGTTAGCGCACACAAAATATATGGATTTTCTTTTATCTGATCACAACGTACAGTCACGGACTTTAATTGATGAGCCACCTGGTACTGTTCGTATTTTAGCCGTGTAATGCAAATCGGGTTTATTCGGTTCCCGACACGCAAAGTCATATGTCTTCCTATTAGAAAAAGAAAATTATATTTCATATCTTTACCGGTTGGCCAACCCTTTTCTTTTTTTTTTTTTTTTTTTTTAACCTGATAGCTAACTTGACAGCAGAGTGACTACTCAAAGTCAACCAATTGTAGGTCTAGCAACAGTAACCTAGCAACGATAAACAATCGTTGCTAGGTAACTGTTGCGAAAGTTTCATTTCGACAGGTTCGAAAGTAACGTCTCTGACATCGTTAATTCAACTTTTACTGTCTTCAGTTAAAGTTTTCAGAATTATCGAGTTTGAGCTATGATTCTAAGAAGGTCGGCATCAAATAGATTGGATAAACTTAATGCAACATTGTATTTATTTTTATCATTGAGAACTTATTAGTCAACCTTTATGGATAAGACTATTTCCGATTAAAAGTAATTTATTTGTCATCTTGTTTACTAGCGTGCGTTTGGAGTTCGTGTTTAATCGTGTAATCTCGTGAATGTATGAAACTGCAAAATTGAAAAGTTTGAAGGTGGCTCATCAATTAAAGTCCGTGACTGTACCTACAAAATCAAAGCATTGCTAGCAACAAAAATACAGTGACGTTGTACCTAATATTTAGCGCATGTTTCTATTTTAGATGTTGCCAGCGCATACTACACTTAACCTAGTTTCTTGGATCTATTTTATGAGTTGCAAGGGAAGCTTAAGATAGGTATCATATTATATCTGTATCAGCGTGGAGCAGGTCGTAAAAATATGAATTCAAATGGCTTAGTGTACGCTGAACGTGAACGTGCGCTGTTGACCTTTAGACGAGTAAAGAGTATCTGATAGGGTCACTCTACCTTACTTTTTTGTTCTTTTACATTTTGTAAGCTCAATATTCTTTATTTCAACATAGCTTTAGATGTTGTTGGACTGTTCTTTTGTTAGATTTTTCTTGAAAAGTTAATGTGACATTGTTGTTCCATTTATGCGGCACTATTGGCAGCTTTATGTTTTAATTTTTGTTATTCCTCTTTTTTATTGTATGTTTACAACGCTAGTTTTAGAATTTACTAAATTGTCTCATTGTGTATCTGTGGAGAACGTAGTTGATTTCACATTTGTATCATGTCTGTATCCTATCTTTTTTTTTGTAATTCTTAATGTGTAATTGTTTGTTTTGCCTAATAAATAAAATAAAATAAAAAATAGTTATTAGCTAGAATTGATTGAAAACACCAAAGCTATCAGAAAGAAGACTAAATTCAGAACCAATTTCAGAATTTGCGTACAAGAATTCCAGTATTAACAGATAACAGGAGCAAAAAGCGTGATATGCCTCAAATTATATAGACCCACCAATCTGATGAAACTAGGATGCGAAAGGATTCTGCACCGTATTAAGACCGAACGAAATTTTTTTTTTATTTAATTTTTTTTAAATGGTTTTAATTTTTTTTTTTGTATAAAGCAGCAATAGAAATATACAATCTGTGAAAATTTCAACTCTCTACCTATAACGGTTCATGAGATACAGTCCGCTGACAGACAGACTGATGGTCAGTGGAGGCTTAGTAAAAGGGTTCTCTTTGACACCCTTCGGGTAGTCTGAAAACTTAAGTTTTTTTAACAATGATAATTCACATGATTGGTCTATTTATCAAAACTCCGAAAGACATAATTGAACCCTCAATTATGTAAGCAGAACATATTTTATATCTTGGTGAAGGAAGATATGAAAACGCTATAATAAACTGTAAATAGTTCCTGAAAGTAGAACATTGCTTTCATGAACAAATATACTAGATATAGTGATACGTCTAACGATTCAATTCCCAGTGAATATTTTAAACTTATCTTGAAATAGAGAACTGAACTTGATAGTTAGACTGGATTTATTTGACTTGGTCTATCGTCCGATAGCAGATAGTATGGAATTGAATTCAGTTCGGGTTTGCTCTTCGACAGTTATAACGTTCAATGAGGTAGAATTACTTTACTTTGGTAGAGTTTCTATTAACTTTGATATTTAGATAGATAGAACCTAATAGAAAATCATTAACGGAATATATTTGAACTGATCTACCAGAAAATCTGCCTAGCCTTTTCCCAACTATGTTCGGGTCGGCTTCCAGTCTAACCGGATGCAGATGAATATCAGTATTTCATATGGAGCGACTGCCTATCTGACCTCCACAACCTAAAAACTGGGTAAAACAATACCCCTAGACAAGACTAGTTGTCAGAATTTCGGGCTTCTGACGACCCGTAACGACTGTCAAAGATCCACAAATGATAGCCGGGACCAACAGCTTAACGTGCTTTCTGAGACATGGGGGAGTCTCGGTATGTAAAGATGGTCACCTAACAATAACCTATACACGGACCAACCCCGGCAAGCGTAGCTTAACCTGATGGATCGTCCCGTGCGGCTGTTATTACTTAGCCACGAGCTCCACTCTTCGAGATCTACGAGAAATGTAACAAATAAAAATCGCACAAAAAAATAATGTCTAAACTAATATTATAATTTGGTTTTTATTGGGTAATGAGTTTCTATGTTCTATGTTAGATTGGCTTAGTCCTTCAGGTGGAACATTGTGCGTGGGCCATGGCGGCTATCGGTGGTTATGCCAGCCAGACCTCCTCCCTCTTGAAGTTGATCACGGTTCCTGGTCTGTTTAGAACTGGCTAATGAGGTAATTAATTATTTCGGTTTCATTTTAGGTACCCTATAGAGTTATGAAGAACAGGATGTAACTCATCCTCTCTAGAAATGGGAAGATCCTCCGACCAGGCGGGTGTCAGGTAGGCATAGAGCCGGACGATTGATGGAAGGACGTTGTATATACACTCATCCCGCGGTAAACCCTGCTTGCGCGATGCAGGATTTTGCATGACGTCAGTGTGATACGTAGTTCGCATGTGGCGTTGTAGATGACGCCACAACATAGTTTAGTTAGAGTAAGACCAATGTTTGGGGTATGAAGGGTTGATCTGATTAAAATCTTCACCCTCGTTTTCTCCCCTTTCTTTTTTTTTCTTTCTACTAAACAAGCCCAAAGTTTTGGACAAAAATACGTAGGCAATGCCAGTATTGTATACTTACATGTCTGGTATGTTCTTATCAACCCTAACTTGCAAAAGTCACAGAAAAACTTTGTCGTAGACAGGATTATGCCATCCATGAGTTCGCTGACAATCGTCGAGTGGGGTGAGAACACCAAAACAAGTCCATTCGGAGGGTATAAAAACATATTGCGAACATTAACTCAGTTGCAGAGTGGGGCACTGTTCAGTTATGTGTTGGAAGCCGTAAACTTTAGCAAGTTATACGGGAATTACAATGTGGGGAATGTAGACTGTAGGTATATGAGTATGAAGGGTTTTCGACTGCTTTGTTGTTTGTGAGTTGTTTTCGGGATCTATTTTATAAGAAAAAAACATACTTTTTGGTACTAAGTTACGAAGACACACTATTGCTAATTTAAGTATTTTCTTGGTCAAATACATAATGTAAGCTTATTCGGGAGTGACACATGAAAATACTTATTTCATAAAATTAACTAAAGATGTAACTTTTTATGCAGTGTCCTGCGCATGCCCATTAATTTCTTTTAAATTAGTTAATTGATTCAGGCGTGGCTTTGCGGAAATCTATTATAAAATACAATAGACGTAGATATTTATTTAGTAACTTACACATACTACACGTCGCGTTCGGGTTCGTGACAAGTCAATCCCCATCCTGAGGATGCCTCATTGAGACACACGTGTCGATTTCATACAGGGTTTTTTATGACTCTCGAAGAATAGTTAAGCGGAATAGGTTACTAAATATATCTACGTCTATTGTATCCTTATAAATTGTTATTCCCAAATGTGTATATTTAATGCTTGTCTATTTGTTTATAATTATGATAGTTTTTTTTTTGTTATTAAATTTCAGTTCTCGCATAATTATATTAACTTATTATTTTTAAAACTTAACACAATCCAATACAAACCTTACAAACTCCAATTTGTACATACTGTGTAGGTACTCATGTTTTTACAAGTATGTAATTTATATTAAGCTCCTCGATTGATGACAAATGCTTGCACTGACTGGACAGGTCCAATCAAATCTGTGTGGTTCTTTCCTCAAAAGACCATTTCAGACTCTAATCTAAATGGTCCCCATATGGCCTGACCAAGATTATGTCTGGACTTTAAAAGAGACTGTGATCTCTGAGTTTGTTTCGGCCTTTCTTCTCAGAGTCAGATAAGAAACGCCGACCTCATATAGCTTATTTTTACAACTTTTTAATATGACGTGTAAAAGTGATTCCAACATCCTATTTACAGACAATATAAACAATTTCATTTCATTTTATCTGCTTATCATTTTTTTAATTTATTTATTCATTTATTTCGGACAAAAATGATCCATATAGTATCAGTATAACAAAAATATTATAACACGATGCACATTCTTTTTTTTTTCGTCTGCAGCGCAGGAAGGATTTGGCTCAATTTCCGGTCTAAGGAAAAATGCATGAAGACAGGATATTGCCTGAAACCTTCCTGTATAGGTAGCGTAATCGAATATGTTACTATATTTGTACCTACATTATTTATTGGAAGGCGAATAATTAAATCGAGTGCTTCCATTTTTACCTTTTACTAAAATATTGAAGTTTTATAGGGATATCTATGTTCATAAAGTAAATATTGACGTCCTACCTACTTTTAAAGGAATTTTTTCATGATCGATAAATGTTGAATGAAATGACTCTGGGTACATAATTATATTCATGTCTCTTTTCGGCGCGAGTTGATGTGCGACAAGGTTTCGTCATAGTGCATGTTAATTTGATATGTGTCATCTTGACGAGGTGACCACCCATGATTAACATGATGTGGAAAAGCAAGGATTGTGTAGTACGGTCAGTGCTCTACATTACCCGACTCCTCTTACATATAGTTTTCTATGTTGTAATAGTCCGCTCAGTCCCGTAGCTCCAAAAGGTGTTGTGTCCTGACTAGATTAAGAAAAGAATTTGAAAACTGACGAAGAAATAAAATATTCGACTGTAGGTACATACCAAATCTACACAATTTATTTATTTATTAAACTTTATGCATAAGTAAAAACTACTGTACAAAGGTGGACTTAATGCCTGAGGCATTTTCTACCAGTCAACCTTAGGGTGATGCAGAGACAGGCATGACAGGTGCAACATAAGATAAGATAAGATTTATTTTTCTCACCACAATGTTACATGATACATTGTTACAAGCTATCAGTCAGACAACATTTTTATATTGTGGGAGACTAGTGCCTAAACTAAGCTCTAGGCCTGTATTTCAGATCACCAGGGGTCTGCCCTTTTACATAAGATAATACATGTGACTTGAATTAAAAAAAAATCAAGTAGGTAATAAAAACTAAAACCCAACTACGACTTAAAAGGTATAAACAAGACACCACAGACAGACAAATTAAAAATCCGGAGTCACACGTGTTAGGGCATAAATCGAACAGATTACGTGTGACTCCGGACTTTTAATTTGTCTGTCTGTGGTGTCTTGTTTATACCTTTTAAGTCGTAGTTGGGTTTTAGTTTTTATTACTTGTTTTTTTTTTTTTAATTCTTTTGGGCTAATATATATTTTTGAAATGTGCTCATTAAGCCCTTTCATTTGATACCCAACATGGTACGATTAAACCATTTTTTTTTTTTAAGTTCCTCACTTTATTTCCTGTAGAGGGCGCCATTTTTAATTTAATGTGACTTCACATAGCCTATAACCAGCGGACAATCACGACGCTTCTAACGATATCTCATTTGTCAAATTGTGATAAGTGGTTTGGAAGATAGGAGGGAACAGATGAACATACATACATATATACATACCAGTCAAAATCATAACCCTCCTTTTTTCTTCGCCGTAGTCGGGTAATGAATACTAATTAAAACATACATGTAGAGACAACAACAACAGGTAGAGGAGAAAACGAATCCAGCAAATTAACGCTGGGATGATTCTGCCAACTTCTTACGCATATATGTTCACGTGCCTTAACTTTAAACGATAAGCGACTAGTTGCCGTCCTGATGTCTGCCTGACGCCTGGACGAAGAAAGAAGAGTGGATGAAACCAGAGCGGTGAGAAGGACATCGTAGAAGACAATTGTATGAATCCATTTTAAAACAAAGCACTCCACATAATAATTAGTGTAACAAAACTGTGCAATTACCACACAAATATTTATTACCGTAGTAAACATTCTAAACACCATATTACACGAACAAACCATTGTGATAATATTACGTGGAAAGCCCTGTTTACAAATTAATATTAAAAGTTAGTTTGTTCGACGTTTAGATTGGCCTACAGAGATCTCTATGAAATGGTTGTCATGGTGATAAGAATAATAAGGGGTGATTAAGTGGGAATGACGGGGTGAACGAACACGTACCTACCAACCATTTCTAAACATGAATTCATTATTTTAGTAGGTGATGGCACTGATGTTATGTAATATCTACGACTCGGTTTGGGCTTGGTACGAACAATCTTTCAGGCACACAGTCCACATGTTAGCTGACTAAGGATTTTTTTGTTTTGTTTATACTAGCTGTACCGACAGACGTAAGTGCAATACAAATACCCAAAGAAAAAAAAATGTGATTTGATAATTTTCCGGAAATCTTTTCCAATTTTTCTTTCCTAATTCGGACTTTGACATACATTTAAAAAAATATAAATAGCCAAATTGGTCCAGCCGTTCTCAAGCTATGCGCTAATTACCAATGAACAGCATTTTATTTTTATTTACATACCTAGATAGATTGTACGTCTCTCGAATAATAAAGCAGTTTTGACTTTAGCCACTGTCAGATACTTTATCAGTAGATCAATCGATACAACATATTTTATTTCATTAATATATACAAAGCTAGATGGAAGTGCGGAGTCTCCTAACACAGGCGTCATCATGCTTACAAGGAGGCTGCAATCATAAACTAATGTAAACTAGTTGGTACAGAAATAAATATTTTGTATTTTTTTTGTATTTATTTTTCATTTAAAGCTACATGAGCACGTCGGAAGCTGGGAGCATGGTTCCCAATTGCTTGTTTTATGGAGAAGAGCCGGCAAGAAACTCAACGATATTTTTATAGAACCTACCCCACAAAACATTTCAACAGTTTCAAGGGCAGTGGCAGGAATAAATAATTCCAACTGAAATTCCACATTAAGGGTACAAATTAATACGAGCCGGTGGGGGCTAGGAAACACAAACAGGTCACAAAGGCTGCTTAATTGTCAATTTGCTCATGTTAACAATACTATTGTTTAACGCAGGGTGTGGTCAATTAATTTCTGCAATTAAAACTCTACTGTGACAGCGGCTGTCAAATAAATTAGGACTTTGCGGTGGACTGAAGGAATTTCAAGGTAATAATTCACTTGAAATATCTTAATTGTGGACCGTGAAAACCATATTTATGAGTGTAATATCAGCGGAATTCTAATAGTTCAGGGATGGACGGGTAAAAAGGGAATTTACGTTTACGGTGGAAATTTTTATAAGTATTTACTGACGTAATTTTTGAATTTTCATTAACTTTCGGATATGATCGTAGATATGATAGCGTAGTTTCATCATCACTGCACGTAAGACGGTGAAGGAAAACATCGTGAGGAAACCGGCATGTCCTAGAACTAAAAATTCGACGACATGTAACATCCACCAACCCGCACTGGGCCCGCGTGGTGGATTACGGCCCACTCCCTCTCACAGAGAGGAGGCCTGTGTTCCAGCAGTGGGAACGGATAGTGTGATATATGCCCAAGGCTACAAATTCATCGCAATAATTTCTGTGAAACGTTTTGTATCAATTATAGGTTTAATTTGACTTGAATTTTTGAATTCAAACATTCAGATTTTAAAGTTAGAGCTTAGTCAATTTATCTTCTACATATCTTTAGAATATTAATTATTCTATAAATAAATAAAAATCATGCCGTGAGTTATTCTAGCAAAAACTCGAAAAGGGCTCGACCGCTTGTGATGAAACTTCCGTTAGTTGGTGCGCGCTGGAGAAGGAACCTAAAACAAAAATATTAAAAGGCATTGCAATACATGCCAGGGGTTAGCTAGTCTTGAATAAAATCCTACCGCCATATCTAAATGATAATCATAATTTCTCCTGACGGATGCTCAACACGACATCAGAAGATTATCGTAAAACATGACAAAATATTCTGTTTTGCAATTTTCCTTTTCATACCCGTTATTCATAATTCCAATGCTATCTGCCGGAACATCAAACCATTTTCCAAGTCTTAATAAAGTAATGAATTTACGCAAATCGACAAAACAAACGATGGAGGAACACGCGAGTTCGCTTTTCAAAGATATTTGGCATGTTTAGTAGTCACGAGCTTTGCAAGTTACTTTAAATATGGATGTAGCTTGTTTTATAGAAGTATACCGTGTACTGTGCGGGGCCGTAATATAGGATAGCTTTAGATAAAGTTCGGATTTGTAGAAATACGTCTTTTCTCACATAATGTATGTCAAACGTAACATGAAATGTAAAATTCATTGAAACTAACATGCAACATGCAATGTAAGGCTGCCCAACAATAAGTTTGCGCAATATTCAGATTGCGCAATATGATTGAATCAGCCCTTGCATTCAAACGATTCATTATTTTCACGCAATAACATTGATGGCCCATGAGCATCAATGTGAGCAAGACCAGCGCAATACTTTTCCTACACGGTGCAATTCAAATATGGTGCAATCAAAATTAAACTTGCTCAAACTTTGGTTCAATCATTGCGCAATCTTCAATTATCAACCTTATTAACGGTCCCAATATTGCGCAATTCGTCATATTGTGCAATATAATTGTCCGTTAGTGCCCGCCTAACGCATCAACTAGGCGGATTTGTTTTAACGTATCATAGTTCATGCTACGATTCACATATGTGTAGGTACCCACATAAAAGCGTAACCAGGGTAAATAACAGAACCCGAACGTTAATATTTTTATGGTACATCGAGTGTTATGTGTGTCTATGGACAGAGAACACGCTGTAAATAACCGAACTTCAAAAATGACATCAAAAATTCTTTATAGGCAGCGATTTTTCTATTCAAATTGAGGTGCTAGAAACGGTTTGGCTGATTTTGCCATCAAACCGAGGCGAGGGGTTGAGTCGGAAATGGAATAATGGCTAACACCGCACACGCGCTACCGGGGTCTTGAAACCTGCGGGAGGCCTAATATGAAGGGTTTGCAGGATATTGTGGGCTGGGAAGCTGATCGCTAAGGATATAAAAGGGAGATTTTAATAAGGTGGAGTATTTTCGAAACTCACATTTTGGGTGAGTATATTAGGACAATCGCCGTGCTTTGTAGTTATGTAGGGCACTGGACATTGAAGTTAACCGTCACGTGAAGGGTTATAATGACATAATATAGTGTCACATTGTTATACAGTGGACTGTACATTGACGTTAACCATTACATAAAATCATGCCTGTAATACCCCAAGGGTTTTAACATAATTGTCTGACATTTTGATACAGTAAATTAAAACAGAACCCAGTTGATTATATGCCTGAACTAGATTGAACCTGTGCTTCAGGCTAGAAAGTAAGGCAGAGGTGTACCTACTACAGTACATCCACATTTCACCAGTTATGTTTAAGTCCCATGTAATAGGGGGTGAGCCTATTACCATGAAATTCGTAATGGAAAAACCCAATAACACTTTGCTTGACCTGGGAATCGAACCTAGAACCTCGAGCTACGTAGTAGCGTTTGCAACCACTACACCAACGATTCACTCGACTGTCGTATGCCGTTAACGTTTACCGTATAAAATCCAGTATTTATTAATCCCTGACAGGCGCTTTACTTTGTGTAAATAATTTCATCGCCACTGCTCTCAAAACGGGGAAAGAAAACATCGTGAGGAAACTGGCATGTCCTAGAACCAAAAATTCGAAGACATGTGACATCTACCAACTCGCACTGGGCCCGCGTGATGGATTACGGCCCACTCCCTCTCACAGAGAGGAGGCCTGTGTCCGCAGTAGGCACATTAAAGACTGATTATGCTATGCTAATTATTAAAAGCCCACTTATAATAATAACAAAACAAATCCTCAACTAATTAACTAATCCTAGGTCTACTTCAAAACTAACTAACCACGAATGACAAAATAAAGATGGCGCCCACTAATCCATCAAATTGCGCGTCACCAAGGATTAACCAGTAATGGACGTCAAACATTTACACAGGAGAAACGTGCCCGGGGCCTGGCTACAAGGATCAAAATCATTTTCTTTTTAAAGTAAGGACTTGCACCCTTTCGTCTTGAAGCCTAAAATATGTTAGAAAACATAGAGTTTGTAGTGTGTTCGGCTGTGTTTATTCAGGCGGCTAGACTGAAAATCAAACAAAGGATTTATATTTTACAATATGTCTGATACCGGCCGTAAATATGGCATATTATTGTGTTTGAGTTAAAGTTGTGGAGCGTTGTATATGTTACTCAAAACTGTTTGACAGTCTATTTCTAATATTAACGCCCTGGTACTGTACCCACCTACCTACTAACAACCACAAAAATAACAAAACTCTAAACCAATAAAACATTGCACGTGCATCACCGTGATAGAAGTGAAACTCCTTAAAAGAAAGAGAGATTTAGGGTGAGAGAGAGAGAGAGTTACGTCTTTCTTCTCTCTCATGTAACGAATTAAGCCTAAACGTGACGCGTCCTTGAAGTACTCTAAATTCTCGTCCAATTATCGAAGTTCCGCGTAAGAAGTTTCACGTTAAAAAAAAAAAAACTGTACGCGTCGACTTTAGAACATCCTTCTTTTTTCGTCGTTTAAAAAAAGTCTGAAGAACCTGGCTGGTCTAGTATTAAGAACTGGTCTAACCCACCATCGATCGGCTATGATATGTGATACAGCATACTGAAATTGAGTCGCATCTACTTACATAGCTGATTAAAACATTTTTATCAAAAACGAAGCTAATAAACGCATCTCAATAAACTTGTAACAACAAAGAGAAAGTAAATAAATATTCATCAGTTGACCCCAAACAAGCTTGTAAACCAAAATCAAACACTCCACCGGGATTAATCGATCCGCTAATCAATTCGTCCCAACAACGCGCTGAAAACTGACGGCAACTCGAGATAACTCAAGTGTCCTCGGCCACATTACAAGATAGTTAAGCGTAGTTTACCAAGTTGCGAGCTTTCGACCCTATAAGTTGTATCGTTAACCCCCTCCTGTCCTTTACATGGAATGATAACGCGAAGATGTTTCCAAGGATTATGTAGGGTTGGGTGGAAAATTCTTTGAAGGTTTTGTTTTGAGAATGAGAGATTACTGCATGAGTGTCAATACTTAACACGGAATGAGCAACTCAAATGGCTTGGTCGACACAAGAAATGAAGAAGATTGCTTGCAATAGGCTTCAAAAGTAAAAAAACGAGATAAAAACAAAAAAAAAAGAGAAAAAGAAGAGAAAAAAAGAGTAAATGCCAGCCCATTACACTACAGCCCCACTACATTACAGCCCCACTACAAGGCAAAGGCCGTTTCTAATACAGCAAAAGGCACGAGCATTGATCACCACAGTTGCTTATAGGTACGCACAGGTTGTCAATTTCAGACTTATATTCTAACTAATAATAATTATAAATGGTAACTGATTTGTATGGCGCACATGGGTTTATGGTCATTATATTTATTCACACCGACTTCCAAAATTAACGTTATTTTTCATTTTGAAGTGTTTTTTTGAAAGTCGGTTGTTTTTTTTTTGTTAAAAAGCTTTTATTTCTCGCTTTTAAGTGGGTTAGTTTGTAATTTATCTAAGTAACAATAGGCTAATCCCAACTGTTCATTACCTTTGCAAAATATTGCTTTTCCCGATGCAGGGACGCTGATCGTTGAGGAGTTCTCCTGGTACTTCACCATAAGCCCTACTTCACCATTTATGCATTATGACAAGCATAAATTGCTTTAAAAGGGAAAGTTTTCAATAGTAAAGTAGAACAAAATATTTAATTGATTCGTGGTTACTGCCCACATATTAAAAATAAGCCCTACGTAATATTTCAGCATACATGGCGCTGACACATGCAAAGTGACGTCATATATTTACATAAAATGTTTTCCCAGATAATCGATATGGCCAGTCTCGTGTCGGACATTGGTCAACCACCGCATTTTGGACATCAGCCAGGAGACTCAAGGAAAAAACACGTCGTTTAGACGTACCATTCTCTGACAAACTAGCGGGCGTTCATATTGTTGAGCTGATGTAAACAGGAATTTTGGGGGAGGCCAATGATATTATATTAACAGATATGTTATACACTCACAAAACAACCGAAAAAAGTATTCCGCGCAGCAGCGGCACAAATACCCACGTTTCATTCATTTTTACATTTCACTACAAGTAAAAACGTTACAATTGGAATGTTTTCGAGTCTTCACGATTGCGCGCTTATAACATATCTGTTAATTTAATATCATTGGGGGAGGCTAAAAATTATGACAAGTTTTGTTAAAGAAGGAATGTTTTCTGTTTACAACGCCATTTGAGGAGAAAGAAGGGACAAATAGTGGCGTGTCTTAAAGTAACTACATAAGCAGAAGCTTGTCTACTTTGTGTCGCAATTAACTTTAAGAAGAAAAATAAACAGCTTTTCAGAGCCGACACTGGCTTTTCAGTTGTAGCTAAGATTTACCGTGAACTTCAATGTACAGTCGACTATCGTGAACTTAAATGTACAGTCGACTATCGTGAACTTAAATATACAGTCGACTACCGTGAACTTCAATGTACAGTCGACTACCGTGAACATACCTAAATGTATAGTCGACTACCGTGAACTTACATGTACAGTCGACTACCGTGAATTTAAATGTACAGTCGACTATCGTAAACTTACATGTACAGTCGACTACCGTGAACTTACATGTACAGTCGACTACCGTGAATTTAAATGTACATTCGACTATCGTGAACTTAAATGTACAGTCGACTACCGTGAACTTAAATGTACAGTCGACTACCGTTAACTTAAATGTACAGTCGAATACTGTGAACTTACATGTACAGTCGACTACCGTGAACTTGAATGTACAGTCGACTAATGTGAACTTAAATGTACAGTCGACTAATGTGAACTTACATGTACAGTTGACTACTGTGAACTTAAATATAAAGTCGACTCCCGTGAACTTAAATGTACTATATTCGACACTAGTATGGAGTTTCAAAGAACAAGAGGCCAGCTTATACTGGTTTTGTAACTACTGACGAGCGGTGGAATGTACCTTAGAAAGACTGTCATAAAAGAAATGATAATATTACAGAGAGTTTTGCATATCGACTGATATCAGTGTCTTAAATTACTTTAATAAATGCCTCATCTGCCTTCCATTTAGTATTTGCATGTTATTACTAAGTTGCTTGACGGCTAACATCTACTATCTCCTATGAGACACACTGCTATGATTAATAACAAAATAATAAGGGGAAGAAGTTTCTAAACTTAGACGTGCCAAACAATTAGATTTCGAAGGCCGATGTATCATTTTATCATCCGAAATCTTAGAAAGATACTATTTATGAGTGATACAAAGACTACCACTACTATTCGAAGCCATTAAAATGTTTTCCCAGATAATCGATATGGCCAGTCTCGTGTCGGACATTGGTCAACCACCGCATTTTGGACATCAGCCAGGAGACTCAAGGAAAAAACACGTCGTTTAGACGTACCATTCTCTGACAAACTAGCGGGCGTTCATATTGTTGAGCTGATGTAAACAGGAATTTTGGGGGAGGCCAATGATATTATATTAACAGATATGTTATACACTCACAAAACAACCGAAAAAAGTATTCCGCGCAGCAGCGGCACAAATACCCACGTTTCATTCATTTTTACATTTCACTACAAGTAAAAACGTTACAATTGGAATGTTTTCGAGTCTTCACGATTGCGCGCTTATAACATATCTGTTAATTTAATATCATTGGGGGAGGCTAAAAATTATGACAAGTTTTGTTAAAGAAGGAATGTTTTCTGTTTACAACGCCATTTGAGGAGAAAGAAGGGACAAATAGTGGCGTGTCTTAAAGTAACTACATAAGCAGAAGCTTGTCTACTTTGTGTCGCAATTAACTTTAAGAAGAAAAATAAACAGCTTTTCAGAGCCGACACTGGCTTTTCAGTTGTAGCTAAGATTTACCGTGAACTTCAATGTACAGTCGACTATCGTGAACTTAAATGTACAGTCGACTATCGTGAACTTAAATATACAGTCGACTACCGTGAACTTCAATGTACAGTCGACTACCGTGAACATACCTAAATGTATAGTCGACTACCGTGAACTTACATGTACAGTCGACTACCGTGAATTTAAATGTACAGTCGACTATCGTAAACTTACATGTACAGTCGACTACCGTGAACTTACATGTACAGTCGACTACCGTGAATTTAAATGTACATTCGACTATCGTGAACTTAAATGTACAGTCGACTACCGTGAACTTAAATGTACAGTCGACTACCGTTAACTTAAATGTACAGTCGAATACTGTGAACTTACATGTACAGTCGACTACCGTGAACTTGAATGTACAGTCGACTAATGTGAACTTAAATGTACAGTCGACTAATGTGAACTTACATGTACAGTTGACTACTGTGAACTTAAATATAAAGTCGACTCCCGTGAACTTAAATGTACTATATTCGACACTAGTATGGAGTTTCAAAGAACAAGAGGCCAGCTTATACTGGTTTTGTAACTACTGACGAGCGGTGGAATGTACCTTAGAAAGACTGTCATAAAAGAAATGATAATATTACAGAGAGTTTTGCATATCGACTGATATCAGTGTCTTAAATTACTTTAATAAATGCCTCATCTGCCTTCCATTTAGTATTTGCATGTTATTACTAAGTTGCTTGACGGCTAACATCTACTATCTCCTATGAGACACACTGCTATGATTAATAACAAAATAATAAGGGGAAGAAGTTTCTAAACTTAGACGTGCCAAACAATTAGATTTCGAAGGCCGATGTATCATTTTATCATCCGAAATCTTAGAAAGATACTATTTATGAGTGATACAAAGACTACCACTACTATTCGAAGCCGATTTTTTTCTAATCAGGTCGAAGGTCACCTATTATTTATGAGCATGCATTCTGAAAGTGAGCAACGTTGAAAATAGATGACAAATATTTCGCTGTTTTGATTAACTTGGCAAGATTACTTTATAGAAATATGAAATGGCTAACTAGTGAACTAAAATATTGATTATTCGTTTTAGATGTAAAAAAAGTATTTGGAAACATTGCAATTATGTCTTTTTTACACCTAAAACGGTTACAACATCAAATGCAGTGTTATAATTGAAATTATTATAAAACTAGCTTCCGCCCGCGGCTTCGCCCGCGTGGTGTCTCGATAAAAAGTACCCAATGTCCTTCCGCAGGATGACATCTATCTCCTTGCCAAATTTTGTCGAAATCCGTTCAGTAGTTTAGGCGTGAAAAGGTAACATACAGACAGACAGACAGAGTTACTTTCGAATTTATAATATTAGTATGGGCAATAAGAACCGTAAGCGAAAGGGAACGACGGGGTGGGACGGGGAACAAGTTTCACGCGGATGAAGTCGCGAACAGAAGGTATAGAAAATTATATATAGACCCCGTCGTTTTATGACGTGCAAATGACCTTGAACCATAGGGTGGTAAAGGAACTACGATGTCGATACACAGTCGTTTTGAACGTATCCATAAAGTGGTATTAATGTAACCTATGGTTACATTAATATTATAAGATATTTCTATGAATGTAGTTTTACTTGAATGAGTCTGAACCTGTTTTGTTGAGCAACGTCTGTGAAGGTAACAGTTTAATTTGAAGCCTGATAGACGTAGCTAGGTAAATTGGAATTTAGCTGTTCAGCTTTTGGAAATGGGGCAAATATATCTTCTAGTAAATGTAATTAGATTTGAATTTCTAATATTATCTAGGAGACTAGGTGACGTGGAAAGTGGTAAGGCCGAAAGGAGGCCTTTGCCCTGCAGTGAGCCAACACGGGCTCATACTTCAATGTAATAATATAATATATTAAAATAAAAAATTATAAAAAATATTATAAATGCGAAAGTGAGTTTGTTTGTTTGTTATGCCTTCACGCTAAAACGGCTAAGAGGATTTGGATGTAATTTAGCACATGGGTAGACCATGACCTCCAAAAGGACATAGACTACTTTTTTCGTCGCGGGCAATAGCCAGTAATAAAAAAATAACAATAAATATTATTTCATGTGCTGTACCTAATGCCTGCAATACCTAGATTGGTGTTGGGACTAACGGGTATTCGGCAAAGAACAACAGCAGGCGTAGCATTAGCACCGGTTTGTCGACAGAAGAGTAGACAAAAATGACGTTTCCTGTAGACAGTAGACAGTACGAGACGGCAGCAAAGTAGAAAGAGTCAACTGCACTTTATACGAAATTCACTCTTTTACATAATTCGACTCAGAATTCTTTGTTTTGTCAAAGGATTTATCGGTTGTCAGTGTGATTTTGACAATAAGGATAGAAAACTTTCTTCCGAAATAGTCTACTTTTTTTAATCCTATTTACATATTTAATAATCATATGTTTTTATATACAATCTAACACTAAAATTATATACAAAGCGAAATAAAAAGTCTACTTATAAAAAGACGTAGACAAAGATCGTATGAAATGAAAGACGAAATGACAGATTGTAGAAAGATTTCTACGGTGGATGTCAAAAATGAAGAAACGAACTGTCAATTTGTATAGAAAAAGCTATGTCTATTCTTCGTAGAGATAGAAAGCGCCATGCTACGCCTGCTGGTAGATAAAATAAGATAATCTTATACAAGACTCAGTCGACAGTTTTTTTAAAATAAGTTTTTGTTCGAAATCTTTTATGATTTTTTAATGGAATCATTTGTTTCTGTGTTGTGTCCTTGCGTATAATCCTATGGAAGGACGATCGGAGGATTAACCTACACGTGTGTAAATAGTACCTAGCTATAAGTGTAACCAGAAACCAATTATCCGTGCCGCAATTAAGGGGTAATTCAGGAACATACTGTCAAACTTTTTAAATAAAAACCGTCGCACACATACCGCATAACAAATAAAACCTCATATCGCGGTCAGACGTCCACATTGTGGTCGTTTTCCACATTTCTACCTTCGTTCAGTGTTCGCGAGAGTTTTAAAAATGTATAAAATCTCGTAATTCAGGACGATAGGGGGACAGTTTAATTATTTAGGCTGTTTGGCTGATGTGTGCCGCGCGGTATGAGGGTAGATAATAATAGGGCTGGACTAGGCAGTGTAATAATTTATTATCATACAGCGATAAATCACGGTTAATACATCGAGATGTGTGTAGGTACCTAATGGGTTAATTATAGAATGTAGATAGGTACTGTCGTTTTACGAAAATGTTAACTGTACGTAGAACCTTGTCTTAGACGATGCAAATGGCGACAAAAATGTGACGTAACACATTAATGGGGAGAAAACTGTAAAATTAGTGAGCGAAGATGGCGCTAAAGTCCTTTTTTAAGGGCGCACCCAATCACAAATTGCTTAGCATGATCCTCTGTAATGCCGAAAATACTGCAGCATCAATTTTGAAATAATTATATGTTAAAGTTGAGGATTGATGCTAGGTTGTCTTATATAAGGCGAAAACACGATTACATAAAATTTTCTCGATAGAAAAAAAATCCAAAGTTACCTCTGCACAGAATTATAAATCCGTCGCTGGAAAAAAGCTGGTATTAAAAAAATACTTCAAATTAGATCATGAAACTTTGCATGATAGCTGAACTAACTATAAAGCAGGTTTATGTGTGTAATTTTTTTTTAATTACCATTATTTTCACCGTAAAAAGCAATTACCTAAACTTTTCGACGCTTTAGAGCCGCTAACGCCCCACTCCGTTTCGTTCTCACTCAGGTCGCGAGTAGTATGGTGCGAACTGGATAAAATCTGAGGTAGGGTGCGCCCTTAATCTCGTAGATTAGTTTGACATTTCAAGTCATTGTTGTTTGTTTTTTCAATTTGAAGTTTGACATTTGCATCTGTCAAATTAGTCTACGAGATGAAAAAACAGACTAAGTGTTTGTTATTTAATTTCATTCAGCTGATAATGTAGTTCCTTGCTTAAAACTATGCCATAAGATGGCGCTAATAGTTTTGTCTTGTCGCCGATTGGTTACTTTGACTACTGACAAAGAGTCAGCGCCCTCTCGCGGCGAAGCTTTAAAAAGACACACAACAAGAAACAATCCAATTATTGTTGAACAATGAGTTAAATGTTAGAATTTCCAAAACTGATCAAACTTTTCGCAATCGTGATTGTACCTATCTTGGTACTAACTAAACTTACCTGTTAAGTCAATGGTGTGTTTAAAGTTAGAATAATAATGTACATAACCTTCTATTATGTAGAAAACTGCTTATTAGAAGGTTATGTATCTACCGATGACAATGGATGGTCGCTCTCCTCTGGTGTTAAGCAATATACAAGCACGGAGGGGATTTAACGAGTGAGGTTGTGAACATGGCTATCCTGCCTGACTGATCGCTGCAGGCGCAGTTTGACCCCGAAGTTCAATTAAATAGTTTTAATTCAGTTAATTTAAAACAAAATCCATAATAATTCCGACCCTTCAATATCGTTACCAAAATAGACAAGTATTGTGTTTTTAGTTCAGCAAGTCTTCCATTTTTGCAATCGATGCAGTCGCGACAAAGCAATTAGAATGCACTCGACGACCGAGCATCGAGACTATTCGATTATTATCGATCAGATCGACGCGCCACAATAAATAATCTGTTTGTGGAAACTTTTCAGACGTTTTTTCCAGACTATTATACTTAATACCGTTCTAAAAAAATATTTTATTAGTAATGGGAAGTGTCTCGATATCTCCATAGCTGATTTTAGATAAAGTTAGCTATGTTACCCCAGTTATAATTATGTCATATATGGAAATCTCCGTCAAAACTTACTTGGATTGGCTGGACTTAGAATGGGTTTAAAGCTTTTTGTAAATTACTCTTCTTCTGCAGTATTTCTAACATGGCATGAGCCATTTTAAATTAAATGAAATTGTTTATTCTGTAAATAGGATGTCAGAATCACACATTATCAATTAATCTGCCTAGCCTTTTCCCAACTATGTTGGGGTCGGCTTCCAGTCCATCCGGATACTGCTGAATACCAGTATTTTACATGGAGCGACTGCCTATCTGACCTCCACGACCCAGTAACTGGGTAATACGATACCCCCTTGGTAAGACTGGTTGTCAGACTTTCGGGCTTCAGACGACCCCGTAAAGACACGGAATCACACATCATATTAAAAATAAATAAAAATAAGCTTCATGGAGTTTCCTATGTGACTACGACTATTCTTTAGGGCACCTCTTTAAGTCATGAGCTATCCGAATATCAAAAGAGTATTTGCCTTAAGGGCGTGAAAATTGATTCGCTGTTGCTCGGAACTAACGCCGCCATCTTGCTTCTTCAATCTACTTTACGTTGTGTATGAAGAAGTAAAATGGCGGCGTTAGTTCCGATTTTGGCTACGCGTCAAAACAATCTTGTAGCTCTATATTGTACACTACTGCCTAATCGTGTAAATACACGCGTGATATTATGTTTTGCTACATATTTTGTGTATTGGAATTCAACAACAACTATGTCGAATGTTCCAAAAGTTATTTCAACTGGGATTCAGTTACGAATTCCTACAGTATATTATTGCAAATTGAGTTCAAATAATAATAATGTAAGCATCAATAGTAATTAGTGATGCTACGCATTATATTGTTACCGTAATTTGTTAATTAACCAGACCATTATGAAACAATTGCATTTCAATTGGTTGCTACGTTGTCTTAAATATTTAATTGAACCCGTTTTTAGTGCTCCTGAACCATGTTCAATTATTGATTTGCGGTTATTTCAATTTAAGGTAGTCCATCGGTTATTTGGGCTTCAATAAATATTTAAAGCTTGGCTTGGCTTATATGTAAGGCTTCATTTAACTTTATATTTGTTCAGTTCAATTCAATTCAATCTTGTTTTTGATTAAACTAGCATTTGTAAGGGAATGAAAACGGTTTCTGAATAATAATCATGTCTATACTCTGAATATTTTAAAGTAAGACTAGATTCAATTTTTTATTAAATTTCAAGAATTTAGATTATTATGGAACAGTCTTAGGTACATTAATCCTCAACTTGAAGGTTACATCGTTACCACCTTGTAAATTGGCCATTTTGTAACGAAATTAAAAAGGAACTTCGTTAGCACGTATAATTTTACTGAAAAAAATATATTCGGCCATACACAAATTTTGCGTGGGTTGTTAATGGTAATTTTTTCACCTCTGCATTGACTAGATATTCTGAAAGAATTCCTGGCGATACGAGAACAAAATAATCGAAATCATCCCTTACACAATAACGACTTGTTATGATGTCATGGAGGACATTTCAATACCCCATAATAATTTTCATAATAGCGAGTGCACTCAGTATCTGGAAACTTGTGCCGACATGGCTGGTCAGAAAACAGAATTAAAAAAAGCGAGCACACCCCGCGCCGTGTTTACGCATTCATATTCCGGCCATTGATTTTCTAAGAGATTTTACAGACAAAATGAGTTGTTTATGCTTTTATTATTAAAGTATTTTGATTATTTTAATATTGTAAGTATCTAGAGGTGAGCACTGGTGGCCTAGTGATAACGGCTCCGACTTACGAGGACTTACGATTACTTACGAGTTGTAGGTCGTGGGTTCCAACCCAGACAGGCGTTTTACTATGTGTAAATAATTTCACCACCATTGTTCCAAAACGGTGAAGGAAAACATCGTAAGGAAACCGGCATGTCCTGGAATCAAATATTGCATATAACATCTACCTACCCGCACTGGGCCCGCGCTAGGCTCGCGCTGGTAGATTGTAGCCCATTCCCTCTCGCCGAAAGGAGGCCTTTGTCCCACCAGTGGGAACAAAAGGCTAATTATGAATATCTAATGGCTTTCCCTCCTGTTTCAACCAATCCTTCGATTCTAGAGGTTATTTACGTTTTGTCAACCACGGCGTCTGACTCATCAGATCAAACTGTCCGAGGTATCCACACAACAAACTAGAGTTTGACGTTTTTAATGGGCATTTTTTATAGCAATGGTTAAGAAAAATGTTGATTCAAACCTGTCCAAACAGCTCTGATAATTGAAAAATTCACACTTAGCTACTACGAAGTACTTGTATAATATCATTATTTGTTACCCCATTAATCGCAGCGAGACAGCTCATTGTCTGAACCGCCTTAACCCACCGCATCTCGACACAGCTTTCATTCGTTGATCGTCGCGCAAACATTTATGTTTGAGCTCTGTTTGCGCACGGTTTCAGGGACTCACTGTTTGTCGTTCGTTTACACAGACGCATATGCGTGACTGACGGATTTTACGCACAGTTCACACGTGTTCGTGTGAGTGGGTATTTAGAGCGTTCCTTAGGAGTGAACCACACTTGGCAATAATTTGTGACCAGTCTAGTGATCTTAATAACATAGATACAAGGTATTTTTGGATTTTTTTATGAAACTTCACAGTTATGATAGAACTAAGAAAATAAAAGATAAATTAATTTAGCACAGACTAAAAAACACACGACAAATTCTGTAAATAAAAATCAAATCAAAAGTGAAACTGCGTTGTAAGAAATAGGTGATATATATAACGGTATTTTATTTTTGGTTTCTTGCAGAATCCTAACTAATACTAGAAAAGCGAAAGTGAGTTTGTTTGTTTGTTTTTTACGCTGTCACGTTTTAACTACTCAACCGATCATCATGAAAGTATACACGTTGTCAGGGGTACACAGAAAAGGACATAGGGAACTTTAATACAGAAAAAGAAGTACTGTCCTTGAGAGATAGACATTGAACGCGAGCGACGCCGTAGGTAGAAGCTAGTTTTGGTTAAAATACACAACAAAGCTTACACTTTGTTGTCCCGGACAAAAACAACAATAAATACGTGTGTAAAAAATATCGAAAGTTACATAAGATGTAACTAATACCCCTAGATATTGTGTAAGGTCAAAACTGTTGTCCCAGGGGCGTGCCCACCAAGATTTACGACGCTACCCAACTTTGTACCGAGCAGATGGTTCAGTACCCAACACTTGTTGAGAATGTAAAACATGACTGTTAAAACAGTTTCCAACTTTTCTTCAACATTTTTATGTGAAGACGTTTGGGGAAAGTAAGTTATGGATCTCATATGGTTTGTTTCTTTGTTATGAAGGATGAGAACGAATAAGATGTGTGAGGTAACCCGAGTTAAGGATCTCTCGCACTAGACGGTTACGACCACGACCAGTGGTCGCAGCGACCAGAGGCCCTATACAAGTGACATTCTATCAGCGATAACGATGATAGAAAAGGCAAAAATGTATAGGACTGACATTAAGCTATCGAAAAGCTTATGTCAAAGTCGTTGTACAAGTGACAATCGCTTCGAAAGCGTTTCGTATTTCTATAACGACTTTCAACAGGATTGACATAAGCTTTTCGATAGCTTGTGTCAGTCCTATACATTTTTGCCTTTTCCATCATCGTTATCACTAATAGAGTGTGACTTTGTCTAGGGCTTCAAGTAAACTATTGAAACAGATACGAATCGCGCGCTTGGGCGCAACGGCCAACTAGCTGGAGACGATGCAATACCACTAGACGGCCACGACTGGTCTAGTGCGCTAGATTCCTTATTGGTAACTATAATTTAGGTTATGTCATGAATAATTTTTATTTTTTTATTGCTTCTTTAGTCTAGTGGTCGCAAATGCTACTGTCGAGCTCCACGCTAAGTCCTGTGTTTGATCCCCAGGTCGAGGAAAGTGTTATTAGGTTTTCGGCCAAGAATGTTTACCTACGTAGCAACCTCGGTCTAGATTTGTGCCTGGTTAATGGTAATAAGCTCGTTTCCTATTACCTACGAAGGATTAATACATTTCGTTTTCTTTGAAAACTGTCGAGTAAGTGCAGTTTAATGAATTTTCTTAAAAAAACAACGTCGGCAAATATCTAAAAAAACGTAAAATTTACTGAACTAAGAAATAATTAACTTTTAGAACACAAAGTTTGTTCGCTAACTTGCGTAGAAGAACTCCTTAATATCCAATATATCATTTTCACGGTTTTATGGAAGTAAACTTTCATAAAGTTAAGTTCAGACTTAACGCTGCATAGGGTGGACCGTAATTCAAGATAACTTAAGATTTAGATACGGTTAAGTGAGGCTAAGTTGGAGTTAAGTGCTAAGTTGACGGTGGTCCGGCGACGTAAATCGAATATTCTGTAGGGAGTTTAAAATTTAGTTAGTACTTTGAAAGTCCTGCGATTAAAGCCGATGTGACTGACCTTTGTTACGAAGAGAGGGGGGAATTTTTGGAAGAGAATTGAATTGAATTATTCTGCTTGGAAGAACTTACAAGGAATTGAAAAATGTTTTGTTTGTTATGACGGGATTTGCGTAATAGAGTATGAGAATTTATACTTCGAGGAAATGTTAAGTGTCATTTAAGTGTTATTCATTCAACTTACGTACGAGTTAATATCGTCAACGATGGAAACACACAAACACAAAATTTGAAATATTGTAGTTGATTGATTAGTTGATTTCCAAAATAAGTTGCCAAAGGCTCTCTTTCATGAAAATAGAACTGTGGCAATTGACACATACGTTTTTCCGTGGCGAATTTACTTCGTGGCGAATGTATAATAACCCTTAAAATTGTAAATAGGGTAGGTAATTAAGGCTTGTTGTTTCAGTCAGTACTTAAATTAGTTTTTTTACTTTTCATCTTTTAAATCCTTGTTTCGAATAAAGATTGTTAAACATAATACAATTCTCACGAAATCTGAGTGAGAATATTTTAGTCGCGGCTTTGTCTGTTGACGAAAAATTCTTATAATTTTTTTTTTGCCGCAATGTACTTGGTGTGACCTTCACAAATTCCTTGTAATTAAAAAAAAAACATATTTTCAATATACAAAAATATAATGATGCGCATGTGCCCAATTTACATACTTTCAAGTGCTTTCATGCGAAAACAATTCTTAATTCATAGAAATGCAATGCAGACTATCTCAAAAATAATAACAACAATCCAGTTTACGACCTTGTCGTCTCAAGTACCATGTAGGAACATTCCCGATGCAACACAGAACCATTTTATCCCACCATTGTCTGCAACACTAAAATCAGCGACGCGTGTCCTTTATCTTTAGGATAACGGTGTATACGTACAGTCACGACCAAAAGTATGTATACACAGCAAAATTCAATAACAGTTTTCTCGTGGAATATCGATTGAATATCGATTTCGTGGAATATCGATCGAATATCTTGGAATATCGAATATTTTGTATAATAATATGGTTTCCAAAATACTATGTTCGTTATACCATAAAATTACAATCAATACAGTTAGAAAATCACTTTTAAAAGTTGCTAAGTGTATACATATTGGTGACTGAACAGTCAGGGTCTGCAAAAGATAATAATATGACATCGAAAAGAATTCAATTAATTGTTGACATTCTTTGGTATGGTATCAATGTGTAGCCACAAAGACATCATTACACATTGGGTACTTCATTATTCTGAGTTTGTTTCGGCCTTCCCTCTCAGAGTAGTCTGTTAAGAAATACCGAATCCATCTAGTTTAAAAAAATACAATTTTAGATTGACGTGTACAAGTTTTTTATTTTGAAACAATTTACAGAAATAAATAAAATTTACAGTGTACAGTTGGAACACAAATTGTAGAGATTCAAATGAATTCTTGTCGATGTATGCATCTTTTTGAGGCTGACTGTATCTCCTTTGTCTCAAAACTCTTCGCATACGTAGTTTATGCAAATAACGCGCGAAAACAGGATATTTTGTTGAAAACCACAGTTCCCTTGGCAACGGTTTAGCACTTTATGTTAGCAAAATGCATAGCTTAACTTATTCAAGCATCTCACGATACAGCGAGAAGAGATGGATGCGGCATTTATTTTAAGAAAACCAGTATTTAAATATAAAATAAATAAAAATCAAATCATTATGGTAAAGGCTCCCACAAACAGGCGCGATATCACGGGTGCGACAAGGGTAGCGCCGCCTGTCGCGCGCGTGATATCGCGCCAGTATGTACGAGCCTTTAAGGTGTAGGTAGAGCGTGTATTTTCAAAGGTAGCTTTTTAGGGTTCCGTATCCGAAGGGTGCCAAACGGTAAAATCTATTACTAATCCTGTGCTGTCCGTCCGTATGTCTGTCAACGGGCTATATTACACTATAGGTAATCCAAAAATAACAAACTAAAATTAAAAATTAAAGGTGAACCCATACAAGAAACTGTTTATTTTATTGGCGTTTTTTTTGCTGATATTGTACGGTGGTACGGAACCCTACGTGTGCGAGTCCGACTCGCACTTGGCCGGTTTTAATGTAATGTAAAACCCTAGTAGGTAGATTTTCAGAAAAACGAATGTATGTGATGACGAGCATCATTCTATTTTTGCAAGCAATCCATAAGGGGCGTTGTCATTCAAGTATTTATTGTTCTAATATTGTTTTCGTAGAAGATATTATAGTCCACCAATTAGTAACTGTACTACATAGTTACCAATCTTTACTTTCATTTTATTATTCTGCAATACCTCTTTTGCTGTAGCGCAAGTAAAGGTAAAAAAAAAAACAAATAGCTAAGATGAGACCGGTTGTTCCGCTGTCTAATTAATGCACGGGCAGATTCCTTGAGAGAAGTGGATCTGCACAATAAATTGAGTAAAGAAAGGTAGGAGTAATTGACAATAGACGTTCACCATTATTTTAATGACAAGCCCGATGGGAATAATTCTCCTCGATAAATGATGATTTTTTTTTAAATCCTCTCTCAGAGGCTCATCTTTGTGATATAAGGAAAAAAATTATACAAAATTTATACATGACATATAATTAACATGTTTAGATATTTATATGCCATGCCAATCCATGGCGAAACATTTAAGATTACAACTTTATAAATAAGACCTTAAATGTACCATGTTTTAAAGCAAATAAATTTCTATTCTATTCTCTTGTACAAAATGTCATGCTTCAAGACCCATCAGTTAAGGCTGTGCGTTGTCTGTCACTGATTGAATGAATGAATGAAGTCAAGAAGTTTTTGTTAAAACTCCAACTCCGCCTTCTAAAAGCCAATCAACAGTTTGTGGCTAAATAGATCGTTTGCTGTATAAGCCAAGGAAATAATTTGTTTACTAGATTGACAGTCTAGGTCAATTTGCCGTGTAGGATTGTATTATTATGCTATCTATTAAACATTGTAACAGCGAATCAATTTTTACGCCTCCCCAAAGAGCTATTCGGATAGCTCGATGGTATCGCGGGTATTCTGGTTTCATACAACTCTCAAATATATATTTTATTTATTGAAATAGACAACAAGATCCACTTACAAAAAAAAATCTTACAATTGTTGATGTTAGTAAACAATTTAAGTCATTTGCTATGTTAGTACCTACTTAACAACAAACAAATAATAACAGTTGTTAGTTGAATTTTCGGACAATTTCAGTGATCGATTCCTTACTTGCTTCTCCTTGTCGTAAAATAATGTATGACGCAAACGCCACCTCCAAATTTCCGTCAGCCCAAACCCTGCCAGGAATTTACGGTCTATAGGATGTTAGATATTTTTAAGGCATGCACACTTCGCTGGTTATCCGAGGGTTCACTAGTCGGGTTAGAGTGGAAACTTTCAAAGTAAAAACTTGCTATACAGCTAAACTCATACAAAATGCGGCGCTCGTTTCGGATTGCGCGTCCTAAATATTTCAACTTTGGTCACCCCGCATCCAAAGTTGTCTGGTTTTAACTGGCCACAGACTGACGTTGATAAGACTAGCTAGAAAGTAGAATCTAATTCGCTTAAAGCCAGGTTCATTGCTGTGTAGGCAAAGAACCTCTAGCGCTTATACTGCGAACTCTAAATCTTGATTCGTTATTTGATTTGAAGAATGTCATAATGTCAGTATATTTCTACAATCTGGAGACGACAATACAACAATAAATGAAAACACTGGCAATGCTAATGCATAAGAGTATTTTGGAACTATAAAATAAATCCTAACATCGAAATTAAAAAAGTCATTTTTTCAAACAAACTAAATAGCAGTGATGGGCCGACTATGGGGTTTGCCGATCTTTGACTAGCTATCGTAAGTAAACTATTGGATATATTTGATTAATTTCACCCGCGTAAGTCTCGATCCCGTAGGAATATCGGGATAAAAAGTATCCTACTCGTATGTGTTAATCCAGGTTATAAGCTATCTGTTTGCTAAATTTCATCCAAATCCATTCAGCCGTTTTTGCCTGATTGAGTAACAAACATCCAAACACACAAACACACAAACTTTCACATTTATAATATTATATAGTAGGATATATTCATGTAATTTGTGATCATTTAATTGTGCTTTTGTGTGCCCTTCTGCCTTGTGTGCAATTAATATAGTTTTTTAACTATCTAAATCCTACTTGGCTTCATCCTCATTCCTGAAGTTAAATAGTAAAAGTTTTGAAGCCATAGTTTTCGAGAGTTTTTTGGAGGCGGAAAAACGACTGAAAATGTTTATAGTGTGTTAATTAATTGTATGGTGTAGACAGGATTAACAGGACCATTATTATTACAAAACCTGGGAGCCAAGTCTACTAATTTACAAACGTGTCAGTGGTCTCGCAATGATGAGTTTTTGACAGATTTTGTATGGCATATCTGTCAAAAAATGATCATTGTGAGACCACTGACACGTTTGAAAATTAGTAGACTTGCCCCCCTGACTGGTTGTTTGTTATTTCTCAAAATCAATGAGAAATTTAATTTTTCATACTTTCATCAGTTTAAATACCGGTTTCGCGATCAAACATTTGAAAGGAAAGAATGTCTAGTAAAAGAGAAGTCATTTCGTTTGCATTTGCAAATTTTCCCCATAAATCTTGAAAGCAATCTCGGGTTTGCTGCAGTGTTGTCAAAAATCACGTTTTAATAAAATTTCTGGGAAAATAGTAAAATGAAAGTTGGCAAAAGTAAAGTATTTTATCGTTTTATCTGTCGTCTTTGGTCCGAGTGACGAGAGGTTTTTTTTAAATATAAAATTACTGAAATTATATAAAAGGCTATGAATTGGCATTTCCACCAAACAATCCCAACTAATATTATAATAAATGTGAAAGTGTGTTTGTTTGTTTATTACGCTTTCACGTTAAAATGGCTGAACGGATTTGGATGAAATTTGGCACATAGGTAGACCATGACCTGGGTCAAAAAATATTCGCAAATAGAATTTTTATAATATGGAACCACGGTTAGCGAGTATTGAAGAAAATTATGGGTAAAAATATGTTTACCAAAATAGGTTTTTTATTTTTCTACGAATTCAGATTTTCCTTCCCTTTCATTTTCTTCCACAGTGTTTGTAGTGTTTCAAAATTCTTGAATTTCACCATAATCGACTTTATACTTAATAAGAAAACAAATCAAATTCGAACACTTTCCAAAGCAAAAGGAAATCTTTTTCCTGATTCTCATGCTCAGCTTGTACCACACAAGTCAGGCCGACCGGCCGCCATATTGGATTACCGTTGACGAAATCCGCTGATGTGGCCACGACCCGAACCCGTCACGAAATGCACCGAACGTATTTTTACGCCGAAATTCTACCCTTTATTGGTATTGTTTAGTTTTTGGTTATAACTGAACGATTTTTGGTTTACTGCGTTTTTACTGCAAGTGTATTGGTGTAGCATGTGCTGGGGCTATTAAATTTTTATCTGCTTGGAGGCAGTTTTGTGTTGCGTAAAAAGTTATGATTCCGAGGAATGGTTTTCGAGCTAAGTTGGCGTTTTTGTTCATAATTGGCAGGTCTTGCCTATATTAAGATTTTTTTTGACTAGAGAGATAGAATGGACACTCCGCATTTTAGATATGAAGCTACAAGTACTTGGCGGGCTCATGTTGTCGGGTCAATTCAGTGAGCGTAATGCAGGTACTTACGTAGGCATGTAAATAATAATAGATAATAAAAGGGAAAAGTTTTTTATGTTAAAGTTGTTTATGGAAAGCACGTAAATTATTTTCATATAAAAAAAAAACAAAATAAATCAATAATGCGTTCTTTTCTTCCATTCAAATACTATTATCATATCTGAACTCGCAGCTATTACAGAGTACCTACAAGAAAATTAATAAAGCCAGGTATCCGAGTATCCGTATGAAAATATTGCCGCGATCGTCGGCGTGTCGTAGGCAGGTGCCGGCCGGATATTCAAAACTGTCCTCTTTATTAACAGCCAGGTGCTCGTGACGTTTCTGATAACTACACTGTCTTATGAAAATGTTGTTGATTTGCTAGAACGTTTTTTAGATTTAAATATCAATTGATTTTTAATAAGGAATTTGGCTTGGTTGTTTGTTTTTTTTTGTGTGATAAATGGCTTTATTTTTTTATGTACTGCAAATAATATCCTCTGCCAAATATGAAGCTACGGAGGTGGTTCTAAACTCGTAGAAATTTCCATAATTACTGCTCTTGGCAGACCGTTTTGGCAATCTCAGTCGAATGTTGATAGTTTACGTGGGGTTGCTGCACTAAAATAATATGTGCATGACATTGGGAGAAATGGGGGTGGATAACTTTGAAGAAACCACCAAATGTGCTGTTACTATAATTTAACAGACTGATTTGTTCTTGATTCACAATACACCGAACTTGTTGTATTGTTATGAACAGAAACAAAAACTTGTTGCTAACCGAAGTATTATTTACACCCAACTCGATATGGGAGTAATTACACCCATACCCCGCAGGGACGATCTATCTAATCCGGTAGTTCTACCCAAAACATTTCTCCCGGTTCTCTCTTGCCAACGATATTTTACCTGCAATTTCACAAAGTTCGCTCCGGCGCGCGTCATGATGACGTTTACGCTGTAATTCAATATGGCGGCCGACGGAGCGTCATGGCCGCGGGCGAGACATAACCTCAAAATCGCATCAACTCGCATTTGATTACCGGAAAATTAAACCGACGTGGCTGTTATGCGCCCCTGGTGTTTTGGTCAAGGAGATTATCGTCTGTGCGGTGTTTATGTAGATATATGGACATAATTGGCTGTCAGGTCCACTGCCGAGGGAGGCAAACTCTACTAAGTGACATTAGATAGGTAAATAATGAAGTTTAGGGTGGGTAGTAGGTACTTTTAGCCGCCTAAGTAACTTCCACTACACTGTAATTAACATAAAATATAAGGATAAATCAATTCGCGTCCTTACAAAGTTTATAAAGAACTTTGATTCTCCTGTAAAAATATTCGGGCACGGCAATGGACGCCATAATTTCTCAAACAAACTAAAGCTGACCAAACCGCAAAGCCCTCAAATATAGACCGTCATAACTAACAAAGTACTTGAAAAACAGACAGGGGTTCCAAACAGGCTGAAACAAGACAAACAACTAATCAGTCTGCTAATAAAATACTATGTTCTGAAATCCCAGGAGTGCGGCGGAGGTCGATACCACCCACAAATTGGTTCTCGTTAACATTTGGACGCGATTTCCGAATTTGTTGGCCCTTAACAAGCCGACCTCGGGAAGTTTAGCTGGCGAACAAAATGACCGGACATGCCTCAATTAGTGGACGACGGAGCACCGAAGATCCTTATCGATTGCTGGATGTGCAATTAGTTCAATTGGCACAGCATTGTTTGTCACTTCACGTCTTTGCTGTTAATCGGGTAAAGGGGTTTGTTGAATTAATTCTGCTTAGTGCTCACCTGTAATGTGACGTTGGGCTTTGGGAAAAACAGTTTTCGAAATTGGCTAGTATGAATAGAATAAAGTTGTAAAATTGTAGGCAGACCAAATCAAGAAAGCAAAAATAAAACTCCTGGATAAGCTATCGTTTCAAATATCAGTGAAAGTACATACAGTTGATAAAATTCGTAACTTACGTCAAGAAATTTGTGACATACAATATTATTTCTAAAACCATTTTGAGCTTGTCCAAAGTTCGGGGAGTTTTAAACTTGGATCCGTGTCGGCATCGAGCACAATTCTGGGGCTGCTCCTAAACTTTTAAGTAGATGCTCATTTTCAACTGCCCCCAACTATCCATTGGTTGTCGGTTAATCAGCTGAGGAATAAGCTGGAGGGAGGGGTGTTCCAACTTTAGGGATGGTTGAGGTAATTTTAGATGTTGTTTTGTCAGTTTATTACGTGTTGTGTGTTTTTAATTGAATTGCTATTTGTTGTTTATCGGCAGCGAGATGTAGGCTTACTTACCTATTATGTTATGGCGATCTCGCTACATAATAAACAGTATTTTACCTGTGCCTTGATTTTAATCCTACATTTACAAAAAAAGAAAGAAAATATATTTATTTGCGGCAAACATGACGCTAAGAAAGGAAACTTGTTTTGAACTTATAAGTTTATATCCACAGTAAGTTATCCTACAGTATAACCTTATTTTTCAGAAGATTCAGTCAACGTTTTATACGTAATAAGTTGTAAAACTAACAAATACTGAGGTTATCCATCCATTTTGAGTCCTACCTACCTACGTAGAGAACCTATTATCAAATTAACACAAACTATTACGTCTAGACTTAATTTGATGGTGGTAACCCAATAACAAATACATCTACCTACTACACGTACATAACATACCCAGACAACACACACACTCAAAACACACATGATTCGACGATCGCAGTCTCATTTTCAGGTCATTACATCGCATCAGTCGCGAAACGAGTTCGCCGCATGGCGCCCTAATATCCATGTTTTACATACAAATTAATATTATGACAGTCTGCAAGTGTAATAACACTTGGCGCGTTCACTTTGAATGAATTTTGTTTTTGATGAGTCCTTATTTGATGAGGCTTAAAGACGCTAATTTTAGGCTGTTGTTACTGCAGTTGTTTTGTTTCTTAAGTCTAATGTGTGTTACTCTCATTAGGGCCATATTTTCGTTATGACTTTAAACTTCCTTGCCAATTGGACTGTCGTTTATTACAAGAAAATTGTTAAGTACCTCAAATGCAATACTTTTACCTGCCCATTTAGTATTTGTTGATTAATAGATAATGTGAAAGCCTATCTTTAAGTGATAAACAAATCTAACGCCATTAATTTATTTTCTTTGGCCTAAGAATTAGCATTGCCATTCAACGTGGCAATGCTGTCAATCTTCTTCTCTTCTTCTCTTCTTCTTCGTTCTTCTTCTTCTTCAAACGTTTCCGAATGACAGCGATGCGAACGAGTACTTTGACGCCTAAGTTTCCTTTTGTTTTTGTATTTATTTGTATAGTTAGTAAGTTTGTTAGTCATTTAATTTAGTACCTAGTGTAAATAGTTAGTTTTCATTGTTGTGGTAATCTGAAAAAGATTTTGAACCAATAGTACATTCTTATTTTAGGAGGAGCTCGTGGATAAGTAATAACAGCCGCTCGGGTCGATCCATCAGGTTAAGCTACGCTTGCCGGGGTTGGTCCGTGGATGGGTGACCATTTTCACACATCGAGACTCCTCCGTGCCTCGGAAAGCACGTTAAGCCGTTGGTCCCGGCTGTCATTTGTGGATCTTTGACAGTCGTTACGAGTTGTCAGAAGCACGAAAGTCTGACAACCAGTCTAACCAAGGGGTATCGTATTACCCAGTTACTGGGTTGTGGAGGTCAGATAGGCAGTCGCTCCAAGTAAAATACTGGTATTCAGCTGCATCCGGTTAGACTGGAAGCCGACCCTAACATAGTTGGGAAAAGGCTAGGCAGATTTTAGTACATTCTTATTTTCTGGTTAAACTTGTGGCGGCATCTACATCGTCACATGCGAACTACTCATCAAAGACTTGACATCACACAAAATCCTGCATCACGCAATTAGAGTTTACCACGAGAATAACATTCTAAACAAGATTCCGACATCAATCGTTGGGCAGTTGCCCGCCAGACACAACACCCGTCTGGTCGGAGGATCATCCCTTTTCTATTAGAGGATGAGTGAATACCCCTAAAAACTTAAGAAAATTTAGGTACCTACATATATAAATGGTTATCGCATGATTTTGCGAATGATTAGTTGCATATTGACCTGAATTACGACAAAAGGGAGGGTGATCCTTTTCTATGGGATTAGGAATAATACCTACAGCTCTTGATTTACTAGGATCTTACCTGAAAGATAGAAAAGGCAAAGTTCAAGTAAACGCCATAAAAATCATCAGGGTCTGAAATGGCAAGCGTGTCTCAAGGTTCGATATTGGGTCCATTCCTCTTTTTAATTTACATTAATGATTTACCCATATTACATCAAAATCAAACGAAGATGGACTTTGACGTTGTTATGTTATGCACAATTAAAAAAAATACTGTACAAAGGTGGACTTAAGTAACAAAGGAGGTTATGAAACAACAACTCTTTAAATTTTTCTAGAACCTTCCACTCCCATCAAATTGCTCAACATACAAAGTATTCAATAAATTACGAGTTCCAAAGTATAAAACAGTGGTGATGCTCCTCCGTGCCGGGTCGTGGCGATGCATAAATTATACAATTGTCGGGTATTAATACTGCCCAAGAGACCCGGATGTGTTTCAATAAAATGTTTCGCTGAATTTATTAGCTCTCGGTCTGGGCGGCCAATTGACTGGGCCAGTTTCCGCGGTTTAAAGGATGGATTGGCTGTTTTGTGTGGATGGATGTGTGTGTGTTGCGGTCTGATGATCCTATGTTGTGTAGTGTGAACTGTTTAAAAATTACATACTATGTATCAAAACGGTTGTGCATTGGTAAAAAGTAGGTATAGTCCTCCAGACCGTATTTCGGCCATGGCAACCAATCTCAACGGAGACTAGCCTTCAACGCGGGAAATATTATAGTGCACATAATGTGCGCAGACACAGATGTCGTCTCTCTTCCCTCACTCTCATAGTCCAATGGGACGGCAATCCGACACGACCGAAGAGAAATCAGGCGCAGGACCAACAGTTTAAAGTCCTTTCCACACTGCCAACTTCCAAACTCCGGGCTGTTACTAAGAAATTCCTAATAGAACTTTGCCCGACCCGGGAATCTACCCAGGACCCTACGCTCAGCAGTCACGCTTGCGACCACGAGACCAACGGGGCAGTCACGAGAAAAGTAGGTACGAGGTAAAGTCGAACAAGCTATTTGGTATACAGGCAGATAACTTGCAACCACTTTTTAAACAATTTTGTCAAACAAGTTTTCAATTTTTTGAGTGTTTTCAGTAGTCATCAATTCTTTTACGTCACTCTCCTAAGCCATACGCTCAATAAGATAAATTACACACAATCAAAACGAATTTTGGCAATGTACCGGAAAATTAATATATTTTGCCTGTATACCAAATAGCTTGTTCGACTGTACATAAAAGAGTCGATAATTATGATTGAAAACTAAGATATACAGCAGCAATGATCAATGATCTTTTTTTATCTTGGATTCGACATCCTATTATTGATGGGTTTTTAATTCTTGTAAAATTTATTTTCAAAAGCATTTACAAGGATCCCATTTATTCCTGGAAGCAACGAAAAAGGGTCCAAATCTTTACTTTGACGTTGCCTCTACCTAATTATCTAATCTTCCGTAAAGTCCAAACAAAGTCCGACAAACAAGGAAAATGCCTTCTAAAATTACGGCTCCCAACATTATGCCTCCAATAGGCTTCAATTTGAAGTTGTAAAAAGTTTTCTGTACTTTCTTTTAATGAACTAACAAATGGCTTCGCGATACACAATGGCTTAATCAAACCGCATTGAGATAAAGGAAACAAAAGGCCCCGTTTGAAGGGAACTGGGGCATAAGAAACAAGCTGTTTCCAGCGTATTTGTTACAATGGTAGTTATAGTCTGGCTTCGAGAGAATGCATGCTTGACAACTGTCAAGCACGCATTCTCTCGAAGCCAGACTCGCATCGCAAAACACGAATCTAGTAGAAACTGACAGTTGTCAGTTGTTGCGATTTTGATCATTACTAGAAATTGTCCAACTGACAGGTTTCAGGTGGCAGTAGAGGTAGGTACTATGTGGAGAAGTGAAGAACTGTTTTATTTTATTTATTTATTCAAGAACACCAACAGCATATAAAGTCAAAATTGGTTTAAAAAAATTTGGAAAGGTATTACTGCTAATGTATACACAAATTATAGGTGTACATAACATTTAGGGAATGGAAACATTGGACAGAAGCTGCATAAAAAAATAAAGTTTTTTTTTTAACAAGGCTTCACCAATTAAAATACAACTGAACACAAGTTAATAAAGGGTTTGAACAGAACACAACACACACTAAATTTTAATACATAATTGAATTTTAAGATAAATTATGATACTGTTAACAATTGTGAAAGATAAAATAAGTGACTTCCTTGTAAATAATAAAGGATAGAAATGTTTTTACATAGGTACTTATTTTATTTCAGTCAACAAAGTGACAACAGCCCTACGAGTCGATCCATCAGGTTAAGCTACGGTTGCTAGGTTGTCCCGTGGATGGGATTTGGGATGGGATGTGGTGGGATACCTTTAGATACATACCGACACTCCTCCGTGTCTCGGAAAGCACGTTAATTAAGCCGCTACGGGTCGTCAGAAGCCCGAAAGTCTGTCAACCAGTCTTACCAAGGGGTATCGTATTACCCAGTAACTGGAATGTGCAGGTTAGATAGGCAGTCGCTCCGTGTAAAATACTGGTAAATAACATTTAATTTAATTTTGACACTCGAGTCAAATGAAATATCGCACATAATTATGTATTACCTTTAATTGATTTTATAATAATAATTCTGTATTTTCCTACCATAAAACCAAGGAGTTTCTCTCATATTTTAGACGTAATCTTACTTTCCCATCACACAACGTAGGTAGATACTAAAATAACCTTAATCTCCTGCGAGCCTTCTACTATCACAGCCAGTCAATAACTTACACCACACAACAACATCTCCAAAGGCCTAATAAAAAGTGACAGGATAAAATGATTTATGGGATGGCTAGATAAAGAGGGTGCCAAGTTTAGTGGACCCGCTTCAGGGAGATAAGACAATAATAATAGAATTGTTACTTTTGTCATCCGCAAGACTACTAACAAAAACGCTTTGAATGTCAGTTGACTGCCAGCACTAGTTGGCACTGACAGGCGGAGTATTGTTGCCTTGTTACGTCTCTAGTGGTATTGGCATATTGGTGGAACTGGCTTTCGGGTTCGGGGAGGTATTTTTGTTAGGAACAGTTCCGCGTCGTGCTTTGACTTCTCAAACGACCCCTTGTCAAGACCACTGCGTTATCACTTGCATTCGTTGGATTAAATATGGTAACGTCCTCGTTCGGAAGCAAGAAGGCAACCCTTCCATCCACATACGGAACTTTGAAGACCTGCACCGCCACCTGGGTTCTGCGACCCCAGTGTGACGTAACGTACAAACTTTTTATTATTCTTAGTTTTCCTATTTCAAGATCTCATCTAATTTTAAGATCTCATTTAACTTTAACTTTAAGATCGCATAATATTTTCAATATTTTTAGATTTTATATTCCTTTTTTAATTTTATTTTTCGTTTAAATATGTTGATGTCTTTTCTCTGCAATTTATAAACACACTGTGTTCCTTAATAATATTATCGCAACATTATATCACCTATACAAACTTTTCCGCAGTTTACGGTACTCTCATTGTGACAAACACACGAACTCCTACACATCTCACGAACACAACCAGAACACACCTACACATACAATATTGACAATAATGCTTTCCTACATCTTCATGTTTACGAAACTTGTATAGTAACAATTACAACTCCTAAAGAGACTACAAATAACATTTTCACTAACTACATCAATGGCTTTACTTGACATTATCCAGGACATTGACGAAAATGTTACTATACCTTGTCACACATGTGATCAATTAGAAGAATGTAGGAAATTACTACCTAACTTTAACAATTTTAAAATCCTTTCGCTTAACATTAGAAGTTATCAGCACAATTTTGATAACTTTTACACAGCCTTACAACGCCTTGACACCGAATTTGACGCTATAGTTTTAACTGAGTGTTGGTTAAGTGACATGACAATACTTGATCCACTACCAGGGTATTCCGTATCTCGCACTTATAATCAACAAAATAAAAACGGAGGTGTAGTCATCTACACCAAAACCTCGTGGAATGTTTCTGCATTGGATACAGAAGTCGCAGAAGCGGACAGTCTCCTTACTATAGTGGATGACAAAGTGGCTGTCCTGGGAATTTACCGCTCTCCCTCTTTCCCGAACATTGATAATTTTATGATTTCCTTAGACGCGGTCCTTACACAATTAAAAAAATACCCAACTGTTATAGTAACCGGAGACCTTAACATTGATATTTATAATACAAACAACAACAAGCACACTGAATATCTAAGTCTCATGGCTACACACGGACTTTTGCCTGCGATAACCGAGCCTACCAGAGGGTACAACTGTCTTGACCACATTTTTGTCAAGTCAAACTTCAAATCTGTAGGGATTATAGGGAAATCATCTATTACAGACCATGATATAACCATGGCTGCCATAGCCCAAAAACACACTCTCACCAAAGCTAGAACCCGGTATAAAATGAAAATTGATGAAGAGGCAGTTGCCGCAGAGATGAAAAACACAGACTGGTCTAACGTCTTAACAACCAATTGCACTAACTCCTCCGTAAACTCACTAATTGAAACTATTTCCAACTCAATCGCTAAAAATTCACGTAGAATTACTGTCAGTCGAAGTCAATACAATATAAAACCCTGGATAACGCCAGGCCTCATGAGATGCATGAGGCATCGTGATAATCTTCACCTAGCTTTAAGATCCTATCCAAATGACGAAATGCGACGCCTAGTGTACACTAGGTACAAATTTTTTTGTAACGACTTGCTACATAAACTTAAAACTGATTATAACAGTCAACTCATAATCAAAAACCAAGACAACTCAAAAAGCTCTGGAACACTATCAAATCTATCTACAACCCAAACACCGAAAAAAGTGATTCCTCCCAGTTATTATCTAACGCACAGGACCCTGTCGACTCTTTAAATAGTTGTAATGCTTATTTCACTTCGCTAGGCAACAATCTTTCTGATCTCATACTTACGCGACTGTCTGAAACCCAAGCATCCCTTGCGGGTAAATATAAAACACGTGAAACTCCACCACACTCTTTCTTCTTTCACCCTACGGATGAGGACGAAATAGAAAAACTTATAGATCATCTTAAAATTGATAGCGCCGGCGGACTGGATGATATTAGTGTCAGACAAATTTTACTTCTTAAAAAAACACTATTAAAACCACTCACTCACATTTTTAACTTAAGTTTGGAAAACGGTATCTTCCCAGACTGCTGGAAGATTGCCTGTGTTCGTCCCATTCATAAAAGTGGTCTTAAAGAACTACCGGAGAACTATCGTCCTATCGCACTCCTGTGCATTCTATCAAAACTCGAAAAAGTTGTAAATAAGCGACTAGTAAATTTTTTAGAACATAACAATCTAATATCTGAAAGACAGTTTGGCTTTAGAAGAGGTAAGTCGACCGAGGACGCTGGTATTTTATTGACCAACTCCATAGCTTCCTGTATTGAAAAGGGCGAACACGTCTTGGCGGTTTTCCTTGACCTCGCCAAGGCGTTTGACACAATTTTGATAGATCTACTCCTGTCCAAACTAGAGGCTATAGGAATACGAGGAAACGCGCTAGATTGGTTTCGAAGTTATTTAACAAATCGCCAGCAACTAGTAAAAGTAGGTGACTACTCTAGTGGTTTACTACCAATCAATTTTGGAATTCCTCAAGGAAGTACTCTCGGTCCAACTCTTTTCGCCTTCTACATGAACGACATCCTTAATGCACCGCTTCAAAACGCTGAATTAATTTCTTATGGAGACGACACGGCTATCATATTTCATACCAAAACTTGGGAACAGGTGTATCATCTTGCCGAAAATGGTCTGATTACAATCTCCGAGACTCTTAGTAGAAATTTACTTACACTTAACGTAAAAAAAACGAAGCTGATCACTTTCTTCAAAACCATAGCTTCCAGTCCTCCTCGCCAATTGACACTCAAATTTCACACATGCCGCAACGATCACAATCCACCACTCACAAACTGTATCTGTACTCCTATAGACCGCATTTGCTCCCTTAGATATCTAGGTATCACAATAGACGAAAATTTATCATTTAAACCTCACATACACTTGCTCGCGGGCCGCGTCAGGAAACTAATCTACGTTATGAAAAAACTACGAGACTATATACCTATTAAAATTCTCCGAACAATATACCTAGGTCTCTGTCAATCAGTACTCCAGTATGGAATTTCCGTCTGGGGCGGAGCCGGGAAAAGCATATTTATTGAAATAGAAAGAGCTCAAAGAGCGGTAATTAAAGTGATGCTTAGAAAGCCTTTTAGGTTCCCGACAGATCTACTATACAATGAGTTTCCGGTTCTCCGAGTACGTCAACTATATATACTTAGTGCTGCACTGCTTGCACACAAATCTATTAAAACCAGACCTGACTACCAAAGCCTACTCTCAAAACGTATCTTACACGTCCCTCTTCCTAATGCAATCAGTCTTCTGGCCAGACGGTGCCCCTCTTACTCACACTCTCATATCTACAACAAAATAAGCAAGCGCTGTGATACTAAAGATCTTAACATTCACACGTTTAAAAAAATTACAAAAAGTTGGCTTCTCTCACTGTCATACAATGATACTGAGGATTTAGTGAGTTAGCACCAAAATCTACAAGCAAGTCATTCACACAAAAACCCACACCTGCACCTCACCAATACACCCCACTCACACACTACACTTACACACACACACACACACACACACACTACAGCTTTATTTAGAATTATTTTATTTTGATTAATTTATTTTTACCAATTCATTTTATCATATCTTGATTGTTCGCTAATTATTAAGAACTCTGTCCAGTTTCGAACATTCTGTAATATAATTTAATCTAACGCAAACATGTCTCTATTTAAAAAATTTAAGATAACGCAACTCGGCCTGAGTTGCGTTATCTTAAATTTTTAAATTTTTAAGATACAGGCGCTGCCTAGTTTGGGGACCACTGTTTTAATTACTATGTTAAATATTATAGTTACAGTAAGCATGCAATATTATTATTTTTGAAACTTACTTTGTAACAATGGACCAATAAATTATTCTTATTCTTAATTATTCTTATTCCCGGAACAGTGCTGACACCTAGCTTTCAGAACACAAATAGTTCGAACGGGGTTTTAAAATAAGGTGTCATTGAAATACCAACCTTTTTCCGTGTTTCTACATATTTTACGGACGACTTACATGGTATAATTTACGTAGTCTTTGCTAAAAAACATGCCTTTAGTTAGCTTATGTATCTAATTGAAGTCGCCATGCCAAAATACTGGTATTCAGTTATTTGGTTAGAGTGGAGACCGACTCCAACATACTAGTTGGAAAAGGCTAGACAGATTTTTGTATAATTGTAGGCGCGTTATGGCTGTTGGCGAAAATAAAAGCGTTTTTAGGGTTCCGTACCCAAAGGGTAAAACGGGACCCTATCACTAAGACTCCGCCTCCGTCCGTCTCTCTGTCCGTCTGTCACCAGGCTGTATCTAAACCATGACCCGTTGTAAACCGTGATAGCTAGACAGTTGAAATTTTCACAGATGATATATTTCTGTTGCTGTTATAACAACTAAAAAACAGAATAAAATAAATATTTAAGGGATACATACATAGAACAAACGTGATATTTTTGCCGTTTTTATAGACAATGGTACGGAACCTTTCGTGCGCGAGTCCGACTCGAACTTGCCGGTTTTTGAAGCACATTCTGTTAGCAGAGTTACACAACTTAGGCCTCTTCCAAACAAAAATATACAACGCAGACAGGCCCGACGCAACTAGTAGAACGGTTTCTACGAAAACTTCGAAACTGTTCTAACAGAATTACGTCGCACCAGCGTGTCGCGCCTGTCTGCAGGAGTATTAAATCAAACACCTAACCGACTCCTAATATAGTCCATCTACCCACCCAGTTGGCGGTTACTATTCAAACAATGTCTATATGAAAAGTAATCATTCCCACCGATTTCCAATTACGCCCACGTCATCAGTACGCGGCTTGACTAGATAATTGTATCAAGTCTGAATGGATTCGTAAAACTAATCCGCTAGGGAATAATTACTGGACAATAGTGCCCACTGTCAGCGCGAGGTACGCTTCAATTAGTAAATAGACAGATACAGAAGGTTGGCTCCATTGAACGGGCGAAAACGCACGCACACATGGACATACTTCATGTACAGCGAGTGCAATCGCTCTCACGCTTAGCATTCGTTTGAGATACAGTCTGGCCGTCGAAAGAATGCGTTCCTGACACCTGTCAGTAGGACAATCTCTAGTTGTAATAAGGATCAATTTCGCAAAACACATTTTCGTTAGTATGAAGCTGAAAGGTGTCAAGAACACACATTCTCTCGACCGTTGGACTGTAGTTAGATTGCCGGACGTAGGTACACGTCTATGTGCTTGCGCCGGTTATCACTCGTTGTATATCAAACTGACCTTCTGTACTAACTATTCTGCGTTAGTGCCCACCGCTAGAAACGCTCCAATTATGCGCAATATGCGATTTCTCCACTGCCGATGTTAATTAATTGTCTGGTTGATTAATGAATCGTCATAAAGGCGAATTTGGTGATTTACGAGTTTTGGGTAGGTTTGTTTATGGCACTTTACGCACGTTGTATAGTTTGAAGATACAACCCTTGGGGTAAAAGGGTTGTTAAATAGTGACTATGAAGTGAAAGGCGGTGCTTGGGACGGCCCTTCGCTGTGCGGTTCCGGAGAAGTTGTATCAAAATCAAAGATGACGGAAATAATACACACTTATTATCATTTATGGTAAAGTTGTGCGTTAATATAGGTCAATGACGCTCCGAATTCTGCAAAGATCCTATAGTTACGATTGTAAAAGTAATCGATATAATACAATTAATTTTTGATCACTATTTCTACGAACTTGGTCCACGCACAGCGAAAAAAGGGCAATCTCATCAAAGTTCCAAAGCAATCACCAAATCACAAGATCCAGCAATTGATTACCGCACCATCTCGCTAACCGTTATAAATTATTACAAGTCTTCGGCTAAATATATTGCGAGAAAGAATCGACTATAATATCGGCTAGTCATGACCTATAGGATTGTTCTCATCTAATCCTCCCCTCATCCTTTTGACCGCGGATGATCGGCAAGAAAACATCCAACGAACACTTCTTGTCGGCAAAATTACATTTTTTCCTCAACAAAGAAAATGGAGATACAAATAAGTGGCTTTTTGTATGATGTTTATTTGTTCTCAGCTGTGAAGTGTTTATGAACAACTGGGTATATTATTTGGTCAGACATTTATTTATCCTAAACTCGGTGAAAAAATTGTGGCGGGACCTCAATAGAGTTTTACTGATGTAACGAATCATTTATTTTTTAAAGTATGTGAGCCAGTCGTTATAGTAGGTCCTAGAGTCAAAAAATCAATCTGCCTAGCCTTTCCCCAACTGTGTTGGGGTCGGCTTCCAGTCTAACCGAATGCAGCTGAATACCAGTATTTTACATGAAGCGACTGCCTATCTGACCTCCACAACCCAGTAACTGGGTAATACGATACCCCTTGGTTAGACTGGTTGTCAGACTTTCGTGCTTCTGACGACTCGTAACCACTGTCAAAGACCCACAAATGACAGCCGGGACCAACGGCTTAACGTGCTTTCCGAGGCACGGAGGAGTCTCGATGTGTGAAAATGGTCACCCATCCACGGACCAACCCTGGCAAGCGTAGCTTAACCTGATGGAACGACCCGGCTGTTATTACTTAGCCACGAGCTCCTCTACAGTATCCTCATAGTAGGTACTCAAGTCTGGCCAACGAAAGTTGAGACTGAAAAAACGCGCGGAATTTACTAAAAACAAAACTGTTTAATAAAATAAAATAAAATTTCAAGTATCAACACGAATTATCGCACTTTACAGTCTTCCTTTTTTTTTTTAACTTCGCGCGTTTTTTCAATCGAAACTCTTGTTGGCAAGCCTCTATTCGCTGATGAATAAAATGTTACCTAATAGTTACTGTATACATATTTTTCACACCCCAAATAGGCCGTTCTAAAGTAGTTTCGTGAGTGAATTGGTCCTTAGTAGGATGTTCGTCGATATATAAATGCTATTGTAACTGTATACATATTTTTCACACCCCAAAGAGGCTGTTCTAAAGTAGTTTCGAAGTGAATTGGTCTGTAGTACGATATTCTTTGATGTATAAATGTTAGCTAATAGTTACTGTAGTATATATTATTGTATACCAGATCTGCAGGAAAGTCCGAAAGGGATATCGGGGCCCTTGGCAACAGGAAATTTAAGGAACAAGGGTGGGTTTTAGTCAGTAAAAGTCTGACAGAGCGGGAGAAGACATTTATGTTGAAGATTTGCCAAACTAAAAAAAAAAAAAGTATACATTATTGTTTCACACTTGAAAATAGCCTATAGTTTCTTTTCTGCTTAGGCAAAAGTCAGCAGCCCTTTGCGGCAACAATTTCGTCCACACGTTCACGCTCCACCTGCCTGACACGCCATTCCATGCTGACCGCATGCACATTGTTTTATTGCTGAGCCGTCAGTCGTCACCGCGCTGGCTGAGCCCCGGCAGCGCGACTAGAGTCAACTGAGAGGTTGGTTGAACTAGATTCGTTGATTGATAAATGTATTAGGGTGCAAATACTTTTTGATTTTAAACGAGGAAGACTGTAACCCTCTGATTTATTATTTCTTTGGATTTTCTAAGAGAGTGATTTCATCATACAGCCACCGCAAAATGGCCGCTGTCTAAATTACATGATATTGTTTGACTTTGAGGAGGGCCAATCACTCTGCGGCGTTAATAATGGTTCCGTGGAACACCAAGCTTAATACTCCAATTTTGCCAAAATTGGAACGTAGATGTAAATTGACCTAGTAGTATTTTCTACATTCCTATAAGCAGATTTGTGAAGAATAAAAAAAATTTCTTTCTTTTATTTCTCTATAAGCACAATTCAGTACAAGGATTAATAAGTCAACGATCCGTTTTCGACCTAGAAACTAGATTTTTACTGAAATTTTCAGCACCATCCTGAATCCTGACCTAATTCAGGACGGGTGCACACTGACCGCAAAGTGCGCGTTGTTTTATTTTCGAAGCGTCACCGCGCGGGCTGCGAGCAGTCAGCGCAGCGTAACTAGGATCAAATGGATGGCTTGGGGTTAACGGTTGTGTAGAATTTGAACTCAAAAGTTAACAATGGCTAGTCATGGATGGACCAATACATTGTCTTGATGATGATAATCAATGGTACACACGGCTACACATCAAGTTATACATTTCCAGTTTATGCTGATTTCGCATTGTGTAGGATTTCCGTACGTTGCGAGGTCAGCTTATACTGGAAATGTATAGCTTGATGTGTAGTCGTGTGTACATATAAGACAATTACACTGGCCGTCAAAACTTAGTACCACACTTAGAAACTCACTCGAAACACTAATATTGCAATATCTTTTAAATTACACAAGATATATTTTCGAAATAAAAAAGAATACAAAAATAATTATTTTTTTTATATAAAAACTATAGCCGATAACCGTCTTCTAAGGAATGGCTAAAGAAACCTTATAAACGAAAACACATTGTAGCAATTTTGCAAAACAAGGCGTCAAAAAAAAAAATAAGGCGTAAAACTGTAGTTATAAAGGTTATTTGAGTTTTTTGCCATTAAGTTAAAAATGGTTATTTTTTGGTTTAAGTTAAAAATGTTACTTATGTATTTATACAGTATGTTAACTAACAAAGGGCGTTCCCGTTAACCTGCAATAGTATAGCGTCTATACAAGCTAAAAAAAATATTATTACCGTTAAAAAAAAAAAGTTTTTTTTATTCTTGTATTCACAAAAAATATTAAATTATTACGGAAAATAAACTCTCTGTTCACGCCCACTTGTCACACTTGTTTTTCTACGTTGAAATACAAGTGTGCGTGTACAGAGTGTTTCTTTAAGTTTAAATTTAATCTTTTTGTGAACATTTCAATAAGTACATAATTTTTTTTTTTTTTTTTGATTGGTAATATTTTTTTTAGCATGTATACACGCTATACTATTGCAGGTTAACGGGAACGCCCTTTTTTAGTTAACATACTGTATATTTAAATAACTATAATTTCCAAGAAAGCTGATGTTGACATGACCAGTGGGACTATGGGCGCCGGCATTAGTGTCGAAATCAATGTGCAGCAAATATTGTTTTATTTTTGCAATTGTTGTATTCTACAGTTTCCAGATAAAAAAGTTTCACGAGTCTAAAAGATCAGGAAACTGAGAAAAATAAAGATAAGTATTCACTAAATAACTCTGCTTTTCGATATGAGATGGCGCTAGGCGTTGTGGTTATCGAGTTTAAGAAAAGTTTTGACATTAATTGTCGCTGAGATGAGATTGCGATTTGAATTTGAACGTTTTTAGTTACGAGAATTAGGCAATCACCGCCGCCCATAGCAGGGTTTTTACTGATGCGTTGCCACCCTTTCCCCAAATAAACGCTGTGGCTCACATGCAATCGAACCGCTATGTCAGACAGTATACAGCAGGTATACAGTCTGACATAGCAGTTCGATTGCATGTCTTGTTGTTAAATAGTAGGTATTGTTCCAATGTAGTTTAAGTACATACCTGATTATTCAACCACCGGGCAAGTCTCGCTTGCAGGGGTAAGGTTAGCATTGATATAATATGCCTTTGAACCCGCCTTACGAAATATACCACAGTTTATGCATCTCATCATAATATCCATTTAATCGAATCGTAGAGCAAAACCGATCAATCCTTTTTATATAGCAATGGGCTCAGGCTTTGAAGATTTTTATCAGTTCGTAAATAATAGCAATGGTCGTTAGAAATAGAACACAATAATCGCACAGTACACAAAGAACATGTAAACACAACGTGAAACCAAGATCGGATGGATCGGTAGGGATGGTGAATGGTGATCTGAGATCGATAAATGATACTCGATTTTTTCTCTAACCTAAAACACTAGAATCGAAATCATTTGACTGCCTCGTTGGTCTAATGGTCGCAAGCGCTGTAGCGCTGTGCCGGGGAATCGCACCCAGGACCTCATGCTCAGCTACACCTGAGCATAAGGTCCTGGGTGCGATTCCCTGGTCAGGCAAAGTGTTATTGGGTTTGTTCATCTGGAATATCTCAGTATCAAGTGGAGTCCGCATTTGCGCCCGGTTGATGGCAAAAGGCTCGCCCCCTAATGCACGAGACTTACAACACAACTAGCAAAATGAGGGTGTATAGGTACACCTCTCCCTTCAGGGATTAGAAGCGTGATGTTATGTTATGTTATTATTAATCAAACACAGTTAAAAAAATATTTTTGAATTGATATTTTATTATACTTACCCTAAGTATAATAAAATATCAATTCAAAAATATTTTTTTGTGAATCGATTTTTCATGCTTTGACTCTAATCGATTAATTGGGGAGTTTATGAAAAAGATTCCTACTATAATATATTGTGCCTTTGGTCCCGCCACTAATGTCAGATGCATTGTCAAAGAAATAACAGTCCTTTATACACAGTGATTATTATGGTGTTCGATCGTCACAAATGTCAATAAAAACCTAACCTGTAGGCGTGTAAACTTAGATTATAAAATGTTAATAAATCAAATTAATTATAAACAAAACATGCATTATAATATATTATTCCATGTCATTTATTCTCTTGATCGAAAATAAATCGTTCTTATTTTATTTTTCCCATACTGTGTAGCTTATTATGGTTACCGGATGATTATGGATACAATGGAACGTCAAAATCGGGAAGTACTTATAGAGTGCGTTTCATCATTATAGTTCCTATGCCGTAATGTTGGCACTTTAACAACGGACCTATTAGGTGGCGCCGTAACGTACAAAATATGTTCGTCCTACAACAGGGGAACCAACACTACGCCATAGGAACTATTTTATTAAAACGCACTCTAAAAGAATAGCGGAAGCAATTAAAATATTGTTTTTGCAGATATTTTAACCTTGGCTATAATCGGAATCATTTATCCATGATAAATTAGATCTTTATTTTTAAATCATAGTGTATAAACTGTAATCCTGCACAAGTTCCCGAATTCGAATGCAGGAACTGGTCATGTCCTTTGCTATAAAACGTATTTTAATTCAAAACTGGCTTCTAAAGTCTAGGAGAAATTGCAATTTTAAAAGTGTGGTACTAAGCTTTGAAGGCCAGTGTATTTTCAGAATACAAAACAAACAATTTACAAAATGAGTTTGTGATTGATACTTAAATTCTTAGCTATCTATTTATTATTCTTAGGTGTGATTTGATTTTTTTAAGTTAAAACTTCTTTAGGTGCGTTGATCGATTTTTGGTAGGAGGTAAACTTATGGATTCGCGTAGTAGTTTACTATAGAATATAGAAGGCGCTAATACCAGTTTTTAAGTTTTCGCTTCTGTTTGCAGTCCCCATGATCGCCTTTTTTTTTGTTCTAGAATTGACCAGGTTTCAAGAACCGGTGTTGGATAGCGTTCAAACTGCAAACCATACATTAGGCTTCTACATTGGTGATGGTTTTAACTTATCTTGGTTCTACTTTACTTAAAACCACGATAGGTTAGAACCAATCCTAACTATATAATTATATATCCTAACTATAATATTATAAATGCGAAATTGAGTTTGTTTGTTTGTTACGCTTTCACGTTAAGACGCCTTAACTGATTTGGATGAAATTTTTATCCCGATATTCCCACGGGATCGAGCACACTTAAGCGGGTGAAACCGCGGGGCGCGGCTGGTAATTGATAAACCTGACTTTACGACACCTATGAGAAACCAGTAACTTCCCTGTATCCCAAGTAAAAGTCATATATTTTAAAGACTATCTCAACTCTTTAAAAGCTACGTAGTGATAAATATACAAAGCAGAACACTCCGTGTTGCTACACCGGGTCCCTTAAACAACTTTTAGTGCATTTTATTTAACAAACTTGTGAGATGCATGGCCTCGCATACGATGGAGGTGCTTTAAAACCGTGTATAAATCTCGGTAAATCGCTCCAATAGACGTGTTTGCGTTTAAATGGCACTTCATCTGGGAAAATATTACAAGGAAAGTAGATTGTAGTCGGTTCTCACGTGAGATTCTGTGTCCAAAGAAGGTGCTGATAATTTCATTTTAGCAGTGATAGTCTAGTGGTGTACTGCCAAGTCATATGTCTCAAGTTCGAACCCAATTACGCAAGCACCTTTGCCTTTTCTGATTCATGTGCGTATTGTATAATTATCACTTGCTTAAAAACCGGTGAAGGAAATCATCGTGAGGAAACTGGCATGAATATTTTTCTGCATGTGAAGCCAAGTCAAAGGCCGGACGGCATAAAACTCTGATAGCAGGTTAGTCACTATAATATTCTAATAAATTCTATGCTGCTGAGAAATTCTTGATGGAAAAACGCAAAAAAACATTGCCTGACCTAGGTATTGAACCCAGGATCCCACTTTTATCAGTCACGCTAACGATCACTAGACCAACGAGGCAGTCACCAATTTTTTTTTTCAATGCATTAATAAATATTTTTTTTTATTACTCGGTCTCAAACATTACGAAGAAGTTTTCTTATTTCTAGCTGATTAACAAGGCTTTTCGTATCCTTCCCCATGTATTCGTTTCGGTCGGTTTATCTCCGTCAGATCACTTATGTGTTAAGTAATCCATCATTAGGAGCTGACCACGACCCCGCTATTTGCCTTGCCAATTTGCTATCGTTTATGGGTACTTAAGATTTTTTTGGTTTCATGAAGACCGATTGGTTACACGTTCACTTCTTAATCAATATTACAAAGTAAAGTCAGGGAAATTTATTTGGTAAGCATGTTGACGAACAACTCAAATTGTTCGTAAAATTCTTAGACTTGCACAAGTCTGCACACCGAATGGCTCGGAAACTTGTGCTAATTCATCCCACACACATTGCTGTGTACTTGTGCAAGTCCTAACCAAAAATGTCCTTAACTAAATGGCTATTATAATACGTCAAAATTGACATATGGTGTCAATTTGGGTAATTCGAATGAACCACGCGGGCCCAGTGCGGGTTGGTAGATGTCACTTATCTTCGAATTTTTGGTTCTAGTACATGCCGGTTTCCTCACGATGTTTTTCTTAACCGTTTTGAGAGCACTGGTGATGAAATTATTCCCACAAAGTAAAGCGCCTGTCTGGGTTCGAACTCATGTCCCTCGTAAGTCGGGGTCGTTACCACTGGGCCACCACTGCTCTTTATAAATGATACATTATTTTATTTCTGTAAGGACGAATACGACCAAACTTTTATCCCTAGTATAAGTCTAATCCAGCGAATAAATATTAAATTTTCGACAGATTTTTTATATAAAAACTGTCAGACGTTAATTTTATTCCCCGAATATATCTAGCTTTGGTTGAATCAGGCACTTTTACACGTCAATAAAAATGTTGCCACTCTATGTACTTCTTTTCATTGTATTGTATTATTTCTTGGTCTTTTTTCCGTTCTTATTTCTCCGTAACTAATTACGTAGTCCTGAGTAGTCTATATTGACGCGTATCCTTGTCGGTCAGTTCATCCCCATATCCGATGGCGCGTGTCAGTAATCCGGCGTTAGTGGGCGGATGAGGATTATGTGTTGTAGTCGTTATATCGTGTGTAAGGAGCGTGAATATACGGGGCTTTATGTTAGACTCTTTTGTTATCTATTAATAAAATAAAAGTAAAACAATGTTATTGCAGTGGTGGCCCAATGGTAACGGCCGCGACTTACGAGTTGTAGGTGGTGGGTTCGATCCCAAGCATTTCTTAAGTATGTAAATTATTTAATCACCACTGCTCTCAAAGTGGTGAAGGAAAACATCGAGAGGAACCCGGCATGTCCTAAAACCAAAAATTCGAAGACATTTGACATTTGCCAGCCCGCACTGGGCACGCTTGTTGGATTACCCTCTCACAGAAAGGCCTGTCCCAGCATGATTATGTAGGTATTATTATACTATTATTGAATGAGTGAAGGGATCATTATGAGATTCGTTTAGAGTCAAAGTTCGGAGCACCACAATGTCATTTTATTTTCGTTTTTGTCGTAAGTGTCAACTACACTTAGGTTTGTAAACTCACTCGAAACTTAGTTTTGGTTTTTAACCAATGAATATTGATAAGAAAGATATAATGAACAGCGCATATAGGCTGTTCATGTATCAAGAATCCGCACACACATCTTCCAATGTGCTAACGAGAAACCGTTACCAGCACTATATACTCACTTGATTCCTTGCACCATAATTTAACTCTGCAATTTAGGAATCAGGGGTCAAGAAACACAAGTTATTTCATTCTCAAACCTGTATTTTCAGTATTTAATTCTCTCTTAAACGTCACAGAAGTGGTACTTAACTCGTGCTTACAGTTTTACTTTACATTTCTAAGTTTAATTAAGCGGTTAACTGCAGTGTTTAAAGTCCCCCAAGATAAACGTGTAGCACAAGTTAGAGGATGTCGCGATATGGGATGCAAAAGTGGAGGCCCCCGAATCATCAATCAAAGGAGATTGTTCGACAATTGACACAAGATGCTTGTCGCTTGTTTTAAGAGACCTACATACAGCATTTTGTTTGGTTGAAGAAGATGAAAAAAAAGTTTTAGCAGCGACGCATTAGGACGAGAATGCGAACACTAATGGCCACGGAAGAGTCAGTGTAATCGGAGAAAAAAAGAGAGAGAGAGAGAGAGAGGAGAGAGTTATTCTGATGTCGTATTTACGACAAATATTATACGTGATATACAATGTTTCGAAAATAATCAGGGCAACATAAATTTTACTCTTATTTGCTTTAGATTTTCCATCTCAGACATAACATCAGTCCTTTCTATCTGACCTTCCTATATTAGCCTTTACGATCCCAACACACCAATACAGTAGTCTACCTTTGTCACCCGAAAAATACAACAGTATACGTAAAGAATTTATCGCCCGTTCCCTCTTGCTTAGATAAAGGCACAGGCCTGCGGTCCCCGGCCGGATCGTTATAAATCCTGCCCACCTTGGGTAGAATTTAACCGCTTATTTTGGCGAAGTTTGTGGTTGCTTACACTAGAATTAATTTTTAACTGTTTTGTGGATATTTTTGTGTACCAAGACCTATTCAGATGCTTCGCAATTCTGATAATCGCCCCCTTAAGAATTTCTTAAGATCTTCATTTATTATTGTAATTGTTCTCTTAGAAGTTTAACAACGTGATTGTAAAGGCATAAAAATTTGATTCTCTTGTTCATTTATCTCTGTATTTACATTGAAATCAGACGAGACAGCGCCGGACAGCATCGATCTGAACAATATTTGAGTATGGCTTTCGATTCAAAACTTTCTCATATCAAAACTCAGATGAAAATCGTTTTTCAACTGAAAAATCAACTCAATAAAACTTTTCAGATATCTTTGAAAGATAGAAAAGTTCAAAGACTATTAGCTGGCATACTTTTTCATTGTTCGGCTATCTTTGGGTTGAGTTGAAGCGATTACAATACCGCTTTGTCGTTCGCTCTCCACTCTTAAATGTTCTGGTGTCGAAGCGCTCCGAGCGACGCTTTTACGTCGCGACGTTGAAAGGAGTCACTGCGGTACAATGAGTAGTGTTGGCCAGGGTATAGTGGAGAGAGCGAGCGGGAGTGGAGGCGAGATTGGGTTTCATTTCTTTTAAAAAGGTACTGTGTGTAATAAGGTTTATTGTATGATTGCCATGGAATCTGTAATCGTGTATGATGATCGGTGCTCTTAGTAGTTTAGGGGTATGAGGAACAGGGTGTAAAGTTCACTCATCCGCCATAGAACAGGGAGGATCCTTGCTTGAGAGTAGAATACCTTGCTTTATTCATATGCTCACTATAATTATGTCGGTGTACACAGCATTAACACATTCCTTAAAAATACCGGCTGTGTCATTTAGGCAAACATAGCTACAAACCAATTCAAAGACGACGCTTCTGTATCATCGGGGTCATGAGTTCGATTCCTAGACAAATAAACGCAACACTGGATTTCGATACTAATAGTTATATGCTTACCAAAGCTCCTACTGAGTGCAGAAAATTGTCGATGAACTGTAAGAGGAAGGCGCCTGTGTCTGTAACACAGTTTATACTAGCACAGACACAGACGTTCACTCTGTCTCAAATAATGCACATCGTACTTCATTTAATGGCGTTTTTATGTATGATTGAGATGGACAAATTGTATTAGGCTTTTTGATAATAAAGATTATTATTTTTTTATTTTTACTGGATTTCGATACTAATAGCGTAGGTACCATTCAAAAAGTTTTTCGGATCAGCGTGTTTGCGATAACGTCATTCGATATAGAGGTTTTCGATCCAATGTGTCGAACTGGCGTACCACTCGTGAATTTTTCGAAATAGCGTGTGTCGAAACAGTGTCAATCGAATCTTCATATGACTCCCGTATTTCTCGCATGTGTAGGTAGTTAGTGACGTAACGAACAAACTCATTTCATAAGTTACATTATAAAAGGCGAAAAAACGACCCCATTGCCATAAACCGGGCACAATACTAAAAATAGAGTACAATATTAGTAACCGGAAAGACATACGAACTGAGCAAGCTAATATAAAGCTTGTAAAAAGCGGGCTCCACGGGTTGTAACTGAGAATTTTTTGATTGTAAAACCGCACAAACTCTTTATAACCAACCCCTGCCTCTTCTCACTGTAAACCCACCACTAAAATCTTATGCATAGCATAGTGCAGCTCCGTTTCAAGCTGAAACAGTCCCATTCAGCTTGTAAACATGCCAAGCGAGCCGCTCGCATACGATATTGTGAACTACCCGCTTTTTACGCCAAAACTTGGCAACCCTCTTTGAGAAATAGCTAGCGTGGAGATGCCACTCAACGTGGTATTTGTTGATAGTGTTTTGTTATGGGTCAACATAAAATATAATCAACCCACCAACATAAACAATGAAATAAAATTAAATCATTTAATTTCATTAATGTATAGAATACTCATTAATGTATAGATTGGTTTCTAATGTATAGAATACTAGAATACTAGCTTTTGCCGGCAGCTTGGCTGTTAGAAAATATCCCACGGGAACGTACTACCGGGATTTATAAGTACCGTGTTAATCCAGGCTATAAACTATTTATTTATCAAAATCCGCTCAGCCGTTTTTGCGCCAATTCAGAACATAGGTGCATCCAGCAGGCGTAGCATGAGCACCGTTTTGTCGACGGAAGAGTAGACAAAAATTACGTTTCCTGTAGACAGTACGACTGAAGCAAAGTAGAAAGAGTCAACTGCACTTTTTACGAAATTCACTCTTTTACATAATTAGACTCAGAATTCTTTGTTTTGTCGGTTTTGTCATAGGATTTATCGGTTGTCAGTGTGATTTTGACAGTAAGGATAGAAAACTTTCTTCCGAAATAGTCTACCTACAAAATGACGTAGACAAAGATCGTTAGAAATGAAAGACAAAATGACAGATTATAGAAACATTTCTACGGTGGAAGTCAAAAATGAAGAAACGAACTGTCACTTTGTATAGAAAAAGCTATGTCTATTCTTCGTAGAGATAGAAAGCGCCATGCTACGCCTGCTGACAAACTGACAAAAATTCTAAACCTGTATCATCGGCATCAGACTCGTTCCTAAACCTCGTGATAATTACTATTTTTCAAAAATATTCAATGTTCAGTCACAGTTTTGACTTCGTTACTATTTTAGTAAAAAATAGAAATAGATCTACGGTACTCGTTATAACCACACGTTTGTTATGTTAACCTGCAAGGCTAACGTACCAAACAAACAAAGATGTAAGAAAACATTTGTGTATTAATAGTTAGTACACCCACATTCAGCCAGGATAATAGTGGACTCGAGCCTATTGTCATCAAACGAGCACAGATCTAGATTCCGTAATGGAAAAAATCGTAATGGAAAAATTCTATAGCACTTGGCTTGCCCTAGGGGCCACAATCGGGACCTCACGACAGGCTACCACTCGAAAAATGAAGCAAGGTGGACGAAGTAAACATCAACGATTGTTTAATATACTCTAACCGTCATCTGCCTAGCTTTTCCCAATTTTATTGGGGTCTTCCAGTCTAACCGGATGCAGCTGAATATTTTAAATGGAGCGACTGCCTATCTGTCCTAGTTACTGAGTAATACTATACTCGTTGGTAAGACTTGTTGTTAGACGGGCTTCTGACAACCTGTAATGACTGTCAAAGATCCACGAATGACAGACACAGACCAACGGCTTTACGTACTTTCCGAGGCACGAAGGGGTCTTGTTAAGTAAAGATGGTTGGGCCATGGATGGATGGATCCATCCATGGCCCAACTGCGGCAAGCGTAGCTTTACCTGATCGTCCGACCTATGCGGCTGTTATTACTTAGCCACAAGCTCCTCTCTTAGCCACAAGCAATAGTGTAACCACACACAAAATATTACCATAAACAAACGTCAGCCGCTTACTAACTTACAGTAGCAAGATTCACGAATAAACAGTCTACAAAGTTACCCTCAACGTTAGTCGATACACAGACACTTGACACACATCATTATGTACCCTATGCAGCACAAGAAATTACTCCATGTGCCATTAACGGCATTATTAATGGCATTATTAACGGGCCACTAAAGGAACACTACACTAATGACACTATATCGCCCACCTGGCATTATTTATGGCTTTATGTGGCTCTTATTTTGAGCTAGGAGCAAGTCTCAATAAAATTGGCTAATGTGGTACTGCTCGTGGGTGCTGTTAGTCGTGAAGAGGACCCAAGAGGGTCAGAGGTTTCAGAAGTGTCTTCAGGGCAAGGTTTCGCAGGACAAACAAAAGTCACACTATTTCTAGGTTATTGGTTGGTCCCCGCCTGCAATACCTTACAACAAACAAAGTTCAATAGATAATAATGCTTGTTTTTCTCTTTTTAGATATTGTTTTTACAGTCGGATTCGTTAAATAATTTGCTTAATTTCAAGCTTTTTTTTGTATTTGCAGATGCATTATGTAAATTTTATATAGCCTCGTCACTCCCACAATTAAGACAAACCTATCGTCTCATAAATGTCAGAATCCATCAAGCCTACGAGATATGTTTACCAATTATTGTATGGCTAAGCATTGCCATTCAACGTGGCAATGCCGCCAGTCTCTTGGGTACACTACTAGCCGACAGCGATGCGGAGGAATTTTTCGACGCCATATTTTAGATATTAGTTGTTTATTTGTACAGTTAGTTTTATTTAATATCAGTAATTTTAATTTAGTGTATAATGTAAATAGTATAGTTTTTCAGCTTATGTAAAATATTCTTGACCAATTAACAATAAATAAAAACAAATGAATTATTGTATGAAACAAAGATTTTTAGAATACGTTCACGAAGGTTCAAAGATCGTTACGGTTCCACGAGCTGACCTCCACAGCGTAAAGCACAAACGGTTAGCGGGACTAGAGGGTTGAAGAGTGGCTCTGTTTCTTGGGGAACTAGGAGTTCCTAGTTAGGGTGCAGTTGCATCCTAATTAAGCACAGTAAATACAATCCCTTATAATTTTCGAAATCCAACAAATACGAATAATGAACAGACGAGGTCATAAAAAATAAAATATGTAGGTTTTTTTTAATGATACCTTGTATTTTTCCGTTTACGTCACCTAGTTACCTTAATAAATTATAAATGTGAAAATTAGTTTGTTTGTTACGCTTTTACCCTAAAACGGCTGAACGGATTTGGATGCAATTTGGTATATGGGCAGGCATAAGATACTTTTTATCCTGTTAGATAATTTCCGACCAGCAGGCGTAGCATGGCGCTTTCTATCTCTACGAAGAATAGACATAGCTTTTTCTATACAAAGTGACAGTTCGTTTCTTCATTTTTGACATCCACCGTAGAAATCTTTCTACAATCTGTCATTTTATCTTTCATTTCTAAAGATATTTGTCTAGGTCTTTTTGTAGGTAGACTATTTCGGAAGAAAGTTTTCTATCCTTACTGTCAAAATCACACTGACAACCGATAAATCCTATGATAAACAAAGAATTCGTAGTCGAATAATGTAAAAGAGTGAATTTCGTAAAAAGAGCAGTTGACTCTTTCTACTTTGCTGCCGTCTCGTACTGTCTACTGTCTACAGGAAACGTCATTTTTGTCTACTCTTCCGTCGACAAAACGGTGCTCATGCTACGCCTGCTGGGGGTCGTTGCCGAAGTCTCGGGCCAAAGAGCTAGTAATACCATAAACTCATAGAAATAATGCATGGACTACAGGCAAAACGAACATGTCTACTTTATCAGTCATCTTTCGATGATGTTAGTTTTCTTTGCACTTGATTGTCAAAACCGCTACTTCTTATGCCTTGCTCCGTTGCACTTTGCAAAACAATCGTAAATATTGAATGAAGTCCTTACCTCGAGACGGACGCAGCTGCGGCCGATAACATCAGAGGATACATGCATTCGTGCAATGCTTTTAAAGTACTGACCAATTGAGCGTCAACTATGAAATTGCTTGTTATAAAATAGAGTGAAATGGAGGAGCTCGTGGCATAGTAATAACAGCCTCACGGGTCAATCCATCAGGTTAACCTACGCTTTCCTGGGTTGGTTCATAGATGGGTGACCATCGAACCGAGACTCCTCTGTGCCTCGCAAAGCATGTTAAGCCGTTGGTCCCGGCTGTCATTCGTGGATCTTGGACAGTCTTTATGGGTCATCAAACGCCCGAAAGTCTGATAACCAGTCTTACCAAGGGGTATCTTGTTACTTGGTTAGACTGAAAGCCGACCCCAACATAGTTGGGAAAAGGCTACGTAGATTGATTTGGGTCGGCCTCCAGTGTAACCAGATGCAGCTGAATACCAGTATTTTACATGGAGCGACTGCCTATCCGACCTCCTCTTGGTAAGACTGGCAGACGACCCCTATAGGTCCATGACCCGCTGTATAAGGTCCATGTTCAATATTAAAGTCACAGATAGCTGTGTTCCTGCTTTCAAAACACATAAATTATTAACATTTCCTTGTTTGTATATTTTAGAGTTAGCCATGTTCGTAAAAGGTAATCTTCATCTTTTTAAGATGTATTGTGAAATTCGACACCACACTACTTCTATGAGACCTCGGTACCAAAACTTATTATACACAGGAGGCTACAAAACAGCTCTGTTAAAAAAGAGTGTTTTTGGCATGGCACCTCAAATTTATAATAAGATACCTGACTGTATAAAAGCACAGCCAATAAGAATTTTCAAAAAGAAGCTCTTTGCTCTACTTGTGGAAAAGTGTTATTATTCCATCAATGATTTCCTGAATGATCCATCAATAATAGATAATAGAGTACTATAAAATTTAACTTGTGTAGCGATAGCTTAATTTATATCTTCTATACCTAGTTTAGCTTAACCTGGAAAGCTGCGAGGTACACGCTATCGCACCTTAGTTAAGTAAATTATCTGATGTTTAATTTTAAAGTCTAGATTAAGTAAATTAAGTTTAAAATTTGCATGCCTAATAGGCAGAATGTACAAGGCCCTGTAAATAATATTCTAACACCAAATTGTAAATACCTGCATTCAAAGCAAATAAATTTATTTCATTTCATTTCATTTCAAAGACTATCAAAGATCTACGAATGATAGCCGAGACCAACCCGGCTGGAAGCCGACCCCTTATATACCTACGTGATGGCCTGGAGGTAGAATTGGTATCACAAAAGAAGAGAGGAGATAATGTCTCGAACAACTTATGGATGTACTATTTTCACATCTCTTACACAAATAACTATTTGTTTCTTGCAATCCATATCTGCTCTCCGCTTTGATAGATTTAGCAACCCTAGAGGCTAAAGGGTCCGCTATTCAAACATTGAGGTTGCGGGTTCATGAATACCTTCACAAATGAGGCTTTTTTCGGCGGTATTATTTATAGCAAGCTTACTTGTCTATTGTTTTTATATATTCCGATATTCCACCATTTTGGGTGATATTACCAAGTGACGACATATTTTGCAGTCTGTTTTAGCTGGATTAATAAAAACATTGAACGTTGCTTTGGAGTTGTTAGATTGGTTCATTTGTACAACATTGTGCAGGTTGTAACAAATATACTGCAGTCCAAAAAATGTGTGGGACATTATTTACTATTCGTTCGTATATATAACAGTTTGTTTTTGACAACTAGAGTTGGAGTTGTGTTGAATAATGTACTGCAGCGAATATTTTGCAATCGCAAAAAGGTACAAAAGAGAAATCGTTAGCAAAGTCTATTACATGTTTTTTTTTTAAACTAGGTAATTTGTTCTTTATATTGAGTGTTAAATACAATTACTTGCCTAACACTGACACTAAAATATATAAATTACTAGCTGCCCGCGGCTTGGCCCGCGTGGATGTCGGTTATTATGTACTAAAACCTTCCTTGAGAACCACTCTATCCATTGCTGAAAACAGCATGAAAATCGGTGCAGTAGTTTTTGAGTTTATCACGAACAGGACGACAGACTGACGCGGCCGAGGACTTTGTTTTATAATACGTAAGGATTATGTTCAAGCATACGAAGGAAAAAAAATAATAATGAAGGAAGAGCTTATTGCGCATCAAAAATCATTTTCCGCATCGCTGTCAGTGGTAAAAGTCCCCAAAATGCTGGCAATGTTTCCACGTTGGATGGCAATGCTGATTCCTTGACCTAAAAATTGGCCAGCCCTCCGGTCACGTGAAGAGTCGACCAACCGCTTGGCGATGTCCCGAAATACTCGATGAGCGCCCTAGTGTTTCATCCCCAAATGGTATGGCTGGATTCTTCAATTACAAATTAGGTAAGGCATGGATAATAACGTTGTGTGCAGTTTTAATTAGCCTGTTATGTGAACCAATAATAAAAGATAAGATTAGTCTTGACTGATGGAGGAGCTCGTGGCTAAGTAATAACAGCCGCACGGGTCGATACATCAGGTTAAGCTACGCTTGCCGTGGTAAATCCGTGTATGGGTGATTACATACCGAGATCCCTCCGTGTCTTGGAAAGCACGTTAAGCCGATGGTCCCGGCTGCCATTTGTAGATCTTTGACAGTTTTTACGGGTCGTCAGAAGCCCGAAAGTTTGACAACCAGCCTTAGTCGCTCCGTGTAAAATACTGGTAGGTGTCCAGCTGCATCTAACGTTGGGAAAAGGCTAGGCAGATTGATTGACTAGTCTATAGTGAATGTTTTATTCCTTACAGCAATTATCGATACAAATGGCCTATTTACAGCCTAACTCCAATTATTGAATGTTCTATTACATACACTAACCCCTCTTTATACGTCTAACTAGAATTACAACTTCATACATGGATCAGTTACGTTGAAATCCATCCCCTTTTATTTGTTCGTTGTTACCTGTTTGGTCCCAGGGACCCTTTCGGACAATGTTACTGAAACGTCCTCGCCCGGGGCCAGTTGTAAGCAAAGGGTTCCTTATTTGTAACAAGTACGACGGTTAATTAAATAATTCAGTTCCTTTTTTGTTATAAACATTTTTTAAATTGAATCAGAAAATGGTATTTTGTGAATATCAAATATCTCTATTGGTCCAGGGGTTCTGACTCTTAGGACATTTTCTATATATCCGTATGCAGCTGTATACCAGTATTGTACATGGAGCGACTGCGTATCTGACCGCCACAACCTAATGACTGGGTCACGATAGCCCTTGGTAAGACTGGTTGTCGGACTGTTGGGCTTCTGACGACCCATAACGACTGTCAAACATCGAACAGCCGGGACCAACGACTTAACGTGCTTTCCGAGACACGGAGGGGTCTCGGTATTTTTAGATGGTCAGTATTTACGGACTGACCGCGGCAAGCGTAGCTTAACCTGATTGATCGACTCGTGCGGCTGTTATTAGTTAGCCATAAACTCCCCACATAGCTACGAGCCCCTCTCGAAAAAGTACGCTATGAAAATACAACTTAAATTATGTTCATAGAACTTGTTTCAAAATTAGTCTTGTCTTAATTAACATAACGAACATTACCTTAAAACAAGCCTGTGAAAAGATAACTGCTACAATGCAGAAATTAATTAATTCAAATTCGAGGTGTCCTATTCTGAAAGTCGGTTGCAAGCGATGCAACACAGTTGCAAACGTTAATGGGTGACATTCAAGTTTAGTGCTATGGCAACGTTAGTTTCTATGACTTGACTTTACAGGACTGTCCCCCGGGACAGCATTACCGAATGTAAAGCGTTTTATCTTTTAGTGTTCGAGCAGATAATGCCGTAAAATGTTGGTGACAGTTTTTGTTTGTGCATTTTGTGTTGGTTTTGCTTGGTATATTTTCAACCAATTTCAAAAAAGGAAGAAGGTTACCTTTATGCTCGTCTGTACGTCTTTTAAAAAAATATCATGTATGTTCATCGACATTTTCGTCAAATAGGGAACGATTTCGAAAATTCTTTTTTCATTCGGTAGAAGAAGCTTGCGCGGTAGTGCCATATTTGCTTGGGTAGATTTTTAGTTAGCTTCGATAATACGTATTTAATCCACTTTGTGTATCTTGATAATGTTATACTACTTTCTGTCACTGTTGTTGACATAGCAAGTTGTATACGAATCGGTGTGGTACCGATATGAAAAGTGAAAAAAAAAAACATGCGGATTCCCAAAAAAAACTTTTTGCTGTCAGTTGTTTTTTTTTTGATAAAAGTTTTGTTAACTTTTTACTTAGTTTACTTACATACTGTAGTCTAGCGACACATCGACGGGAAATCACGCGCGAGAAAATTCAGGTTGCCATTTTTCTGTAGATTTATGTCGCAAGACTAAAACGTAGAATCTTATAACTTTAATGTACTTTACTTTAGTGTCAATAGTTGATTGTGTAATAAGTTTACCACTATGAGTAGTGTCGATTAGACAAATGTCTTATCGACATAATTTTATTTTTCATGACAATGGTTTTTAAAAAAATTTCAAGAACATCATAATTGAATTTCACCAAACACACAATAATTCGTTGAAACCATCTTCAAACCCCGAAAATTCCCAACAATAAGATTTCATCGGCAAACACAACATTCGGAAAAGTTCCCCGGTTCCCCGGGGGAGGATGCAGCATATCCCCCACATTCGTTCCCCTCAGCTAAAGTATTTGCGAAGCGCTCCAAACCGGGGCCGAATGCGAATCGAATCCCAAACTCCACGTTAGAATAAATAATTATTTTATACTTGCTTTACTTATATTGATTTGTTTGGTTTGTCTTCGTATTGATTTCTTAGGGTTTTCTGGGAGCCTGGTACGTAAATCTGCTGTTACTGTCTTGTGGTTGACTGATATAGGAACAGTTTTATTTGTCGTATCTAACAGATTCGCATAAACAAGCCTTGGACAAAAACAGGCATTGATGGGCTCACATTTTCACGTTCATCCATCAATGCCCCTTTTTCAAGCCGCGGCAGTAATGTTCTATTTCTCAAAGTTATAATTTTTTTTTATTTCACGAGAAGAACGCTTTTGAATTTTGCACTACTTGTGTAAACAAACAATAGTGACAGGAAGTTTTATAACATCATCGACATACACAAAGTGGATAAATACGTACGAAACTAACTCAAAAACGACCAAATGTAACTTAATGAAATTCATATGGGACCACCGCGGGAGTTTCTTTTAATAAATAAAAAAATAATTTTCATAATCGGTTTACAAATTATAATGATGATAATTATAATATCGTTGACATCCTCCTCGTTTCTTGAAGTCGGTTAAAAATAGTCTTCAGGAGTAAACAATGTTGTTGTGCACCCTGGGTAGGCAACCCCATCTCAATAACTAGCTTATATTTTTAAACAAGACATGAGTTAAAATAAGTTGAGTCGATTATGTTCTTTACCCTTGACTCGTTAAGAATACACGTATATAATAAAAATAAAAATTAATTAAGAGAAAGAAGTTTGTAATTCAGATTAAATTACAATTTACGATCAAATCAATCACACTAGCAATGCACACACAATAGAGGTATAATACACGAAACAAAGATACGGACCGTGCGACAGTTTCTAAACGTGTTCACTGCTTGACTGCCACCGACAAACTCTGCTTATACCCGGTTGAGAGTTATGTTGTAGTTTCTTTCGAGTGCCGCTAGGCGGCACTGGCGATGGCGCCCCGAATAGTCAAATCAGTGACGTAATTCCGACATGTTCATATTCCTTCTTTGAGAACAAACTAGGTAGGTACCTTTTACTTTATATTCTTTTACTCTGTCTTTGAACAGCATTATTAAGAACACGTTACTACAATCAATTGTCTAAAAACTTTTAATAAAAACTTAACTTCGACTCCCCAGCACAAAACCCAGACTAACTATACATGTTCCAGCCAGCATTTTCTACTTGCACAAAAATCAAATTTGGAAAGTTCTGGAAAAGTTTGCGTTTCTTTATTTTCTCACTTAACACTTTGTTACCTCGGTACCTTATACGAGAATTGTTCCCGCTCGCTTGAACACACAAATATATTGGAAAAGTTAACTGGAATACGTACTTGCATCGTCCGTGTATTGAGCACAAGTGGAAAATCGTCAAAGTTAAATTGGAGATCACTATCTGGAACTCGGATTTGAATCTAAGATTTTATCCGGGAATGTATAGTCATTGCTTGTTGCTGTGTTACGGTGGGCACTTGTTGTACGACACACAACCTTTGTGGCGAGAGTCGCTTTGCATTTGTTTTCGCGTTATTGAGGTTGGCTAACGACGTCACGTCACTGTGTCTGTGAAAGAAAATATTAACATCTTGCCTGTCGCTTTCCTGCAAATCTTTCCTCGCGCTTTCCTGCAATCTGAGGGAGTGATTTCGTGAAATGGGACGGAAGTGTGTAACAGGAAGCGCGCGCTATTGGATGCTAGAGTTGGCCGTCAGATGGTACCAACCCATTTTCCGATAGGTTGTAAACGGGATGATGGTAATAATGACGATAACGACGGTGATGATGATGATGAATATTGTTTTTATCATATATACGTCAGCCAAGATGTGAGATGTTACGAATCATAAGCGACTGTAAAGTAAGGCCTCCTCGTGTTTTTTAATTGTTCATTCACTGACAGACAGAGACTAAACTGCTGCATCTAGAAGCATGACAATATGCACGAAAGTGTGTAAAGGTAGGATTTTTGAAAATTCCCTATAATAGCCGCAGAAACGATGACCGCTGGGGTTGACGTATTCTTGAGTGGAGACCACGAAACGGAAAACGTAAGGTAGGACTCCCTCAGGCTAGATGGAGCAACGATCTTCACAGGGTGGCTGGTAGCTGCCGGATGAGAGTTGCCGAAAATCGAGCTGAATGGTGTGAAATTGGAGAGGCCTATTTCGCAGTGGACTCATAGAGGCTGATGATGATGATGATCTCAAAATGGTGATAAATAGGCGATGAATTTTGTATGAATATTTTTGTCATCTCTGCCGATGGGAAATCCCTGGGCAAACGACTTGTATATGCAAAAATCGTGATGTCAAACTAACAATTATGTTACACTGTAGTCTGCATATATTTATAATTCCTAGCTGGTTAAGAAAAACAACAAAGTTTCATGAAATTAGCCAAAGACATGGGGCCGTATTAAGATCGAGCAAAAAACGCCGAAAAAAACACGTTTCTAGTCCCCTTTTATTTTTAACTTAATTTTAATTTTATTATTTATTTATCAATTACTTGCTGCACTTACACGTACTTATTTGTTCTAATAGCGGCAATAGAAATACATAATCTGTGCAATTTTCAACTGTTTATCTATCATTGTTCTTATGATACAGCCCGCTGACGACAGACGGACGGACAGCGCAGGCTTAGTAATAGGGTTCCGTTTAGCATCCATCGAGTACGGAACCCCAAAAACAAGCTTCTTTCAGAGCCTTAAGTAGGTCATCTCTTTAGACCCTTAGGGCCGGCGCACACCTGGTAAGGCGCAGCGCGGCGCGGTTGTCACTGTTAAACAAATATCAACGTTGCGTGCCTAAAAATAAAGTTCAGAATAGATAACCTGAGACGCGCGCCTCTTTCCGCTTACGGCGCACTCTCGAGCTGATGAAAGTTTATTTATTATCAACTTTATTTCAAGTGATACAAGGTAGATATTTGTTTGGCAGTGCCGAATGCGTTGCGCTGCGCCTTGCTAAATGTGCGCCGGCCCTTAAGAACCCAGCAGCATTACCCCAAAATGAAAAGTTAATGTCTGGAAGTAATGTGCTATCACATAGCACGCACAAGCCCCATTTCCCTTGCATTGGGTCCTGTGGCCTCTCTTATGGGATTACTTAAGAGGCTAATACACTGTTTTGGTCTTTTTGGTCGTAGTTGGGGGTAATTTAGGCTAATACTATAAAGACTGTAATCTAAAAAGAAAGTTCAGATGGCGAAAGCTACAGTTAAAAAGAAGAGCGGTGGCCGCCACATAGTGTCTGAATGACGTCACATAAACGTTACTAATGTACAGTTATAAAGAAGAGCGGTGGCCGCCATATACTGTCTGAATGACGTCATATAATGTTATGAATTTATGAAAGTAAGTTGGTGTGTTTTCCTAGAGAGCGTTTTTTGACACCGTCAAGGCAAATCTTAAAGCCATCATTGTCATGACAGGAAAGGAAACCGTAGCTTTAGTAATTCAACCAAATCGCTTACTAAATAAATGTTAAATGCGGTAAAACTTTAACAATGTCCTCAAAATTTAATCATTTACAGAATAAAATAAAGTACCATCATCTAAGAACCCCATAGAAAAAACAAAACGAAAAATTGGCATCTCCATCAAAACGTCATCGTTCGCAAAGGGGAGGTAGGGGAGATAATTAACAATTAGTTAATGGAACGGCAGGAATGTTTGCAGAGTACTCATGGTCGCTGAGGAGGCCTGGGGCGAATGGAATACCTCATGTTGATGTTGTCTTAAAATGGATTAGTCGTTGAGTGGAGTGCAGTTTTCTATTACAGTGAAAACAATTTAAAGTGACGCGAAGAAATTGGTTTTCATTTCTTTTCTTGAAGGTTGAAGACTTTCCCTATTAGGTAACATAACATCATGCTCGTATTTTCCGAAGAGTTAAGTAGAGGTGTACAACTTTTTGCCAGCTATGTTGAAGTCCCGTGTAATAGGGGTGAGCCTATTGTCATCAACCAGGCACAAATCCAGACTCCCGGCATAGAGGTATTCCTAATGGGAAAACTCAATAACACTTTGCACGATCGTTGAAAGTCGAACTCAGGACCTCATGATCAACGGTAGTGCTTTTATCCAACAGACCATCTGCCTAGCCTTTGCCCAACTATGTTGGAGTCTGCTTTCATTCTAACCGGATGCAGCTGGAGCGACTTTTTGGGTGAATTACATGGAGCGACTGCCTATCTGACCTCCACAACCCAGTAACTGGGTAATACGATACCCCTTGGCAAGACTGGTTGTCAGACTTTCGGGCTTCTGACGACCCGTACCGACTGTCAAAGACCCACAAATGACAGCCGAGACCAACGGCTTAACGTGCTTTCCGAGGCACGGAGGAGTCTCGATATCACCCATCCACGGACCAGCCCCAGCAAGCGTAGCTTAACCTGATGGATCGACCCGTGCGGCTGGTTATTACGTAGCCACGAGCTCCTTTTGTCCAACAGACCAAGGAGGCAACAATTCATTAGATACGGGGACTTAAAAATAACTAGCGAAATGAACTTAATACCATGTTTTGTAACCCTAAAAACCTCATCTCTTGCACGTGTTTCTGTGACAGATAAACCTATTTTTATTTCTTTCTTTTTACCCGACTGCCAAGAAAGGGTTATGTTTTTCGCGTACCTATATCTTGTTTAAATAATTTAACCGTAAACGTAGGTATACGTTTCGGTCAGTTCATTCAACGGTAGACGTGAACGCCTGCTATTTATCTCTGTTACTATGTACAGTTCAGATGGGTATTTGTTCTCCGCTCGGTACACCACGGGAATTGGATTACTGAGGGACTTATTGTTCGAACTCCATATATTTAAATGTTTGTTTGTTATTCAAAATGAGGGGATCGATTCCAAAGACATTCCAATTAAATTGAAACACATCTAAAGCATCATCCTTACTTCTGATTACGAAATACGAAGGTACTTAGGTACATGAAAAGTAATTTCTGCAATTTCAAAGTTTCTAAAATTTTCAATGGGGAAGAACCTTCAATAAAGCCTGGAATAACAAATGCTATTAAAAAGCATGCTTGTTTGCCAACAAGTATAGCCTGCTTCTTTATAAGTAGCATGCTCTCCGTGTATGTAAAATGATCATACTTTTTTCGTTGACACATGCTTATTGTGTGCTAGTAGGTAGCATCTGCTGGAAATTAGCATGCTTTTTTATGCTTCTATATAGTATGTGTATTCCAGGCCCTAAACACGATTAGTAGCGAATGGTGTGCATTGTAACATAATATGTGTGCACAATATATAAGGCAATTGCACGTGCATCATGACAATACGTAAGCTGCACACAAAATACACTGCAGTTTTAAAAACAAATGACGAATATTCTGATGTTTTTTGTAAACTGGACAAATATAATTAATAGCTGAACCAATAAAATTTCAAACAATTAAATTACAAAATAATGCTATCATCACTTTCGAGTAATTAATATCTGAATCAACCAGGAGGCATATTTTGTTCATTCATAAACGAATTAATGAAAATAATGAGTCTGTATGTTTTTTACAATATCCCGGTAATAATTAATACTCAGGGTATGCGGTCGCTGGTCTACTTACTCATTTAATTAACTGTAATGTCGGCGGTTTTAAATTATTTTTGTAGTTTAATATTTCAGCGTGAATTTAAATTGGATATTTGTTAAATGGACGAATCTTTTGTTATTTTTGAGTGGTGTATGTGGTATATCTTATTTACGGTATTGAATAACTTGCCAATGTTATTTTGTGGATTATTTTTTTATTTGCAAATAGCTGTGAAGTTGAAAGGTTGCAAAATTGCATTAGGTACGTGATCAATTTAACAATTACTATCTTCGCCCCGCGGTTTCACCCGCTCAAGTCTCGATCCCGTGAGAATATTGGGATAAAACGTATTCTATGTCCTATTCCAGGTCATGATCTACCCATGTGCCAAATTTTATCTAAATCCGTTTACCCATTTTAGCGTGAAAGCGTAACAAACAAACAAACAAACAAACTCACTTTCGCATTTATAATATTAATTAGGAATATCTCTGGTTAGGATTACGTTGACAGTAATGGTATCTAAAAAGATAGGTAAGGTAAACATAGACACAAATAATAATACTATACAGGCCTAAAAAGATAAACATAGATACAAATAATAATACTATACAGGCCTAAAAAGATAAACATAGATACAAATAATAATACTATACAGGCCTAAAAAGATAAACATAGATACAAATAATAATACTATACAGGCCTAAAAAGATAAACATAGATACAAATAATAATACTATACAGGCCTAAAAAGATAAACATAGATACAAATAATAATACTATACAGGCCTAAAAAGATAAACATAGATACAAATAATAATACTATAAATTTGTGGAAACAGAAGAAAAAGTAGAAAAACCTTTGGATTTAAAGCGTTCTGCTTTAAATACAAGGGTGTTTCTTCTGTTCATTCAACAATATCATCCACTCTTTTAAAATAAAATTTAATTCAATTTTGTTGCAGCCTCCTTGCTTATTCGTTGCGACGCGTCGAGGCGTCTGTAGGAATGCAACGTAGAGGTTTATTTCAATTTATTGCATTTACACAGGTCGCTGTAGACAGAATAACGATTTTGTTGTGGCAATATACGAAGGTGGCAGCTTAGTTCGCATGACTGCTCTCAACGTCGGCGTCGCCTTGGAAGTGTTAATGCTACTTACATTACTTTTTGTTAAAAAAAAAACAGGCTGTTTGCTCTCCGAGGCAGATTTCTGTACTGTTAAGTGGAATGAAATAGCAGAAATGTTTCGTTAATTTAAGAAGCCTTGTTGTTTAGTCTTGGTAAATAAATTTTGTTTTTGTAAAAAAAAAAGGAATCTGCATAATCCATTGTCAGATGCAGTTGTTTGATTTGTCATTGTCGTTTGAGGCTTGTTCTAATTCAATCTTTAAATCCGCTAGAAGTATATTTTCATACACGAAATCTTTTAAGAGGCTATTGTACTGGTCATTAAGAACAACTTTCACTATATGAACAAACCTGAAATCGCAAAAACCATGCATATTAAGCATAATCAGCCACTGATACTGCTGGGACACAGGCCTCCTCTCTGTGAGAGTGAGCGGGCCGTAATCCACCACGCGGGCCCAGTGCGGGTTGGTAGATGTCACATGTCTTCGAATTTTTGGTTCTAGGACATGCCGGTTTCCTCAAGATGTTTTCCTTCACCGTTTTTGAGAGCAATGGCGATGAAATAATTTACACAAAGTAAAGCGCCTGTCAGGGTTCGAATCTACGACCTACAACTCGTAAGTCGTAGCCGTTATCACTGGGCCACCACTGCTCTAAAACTCTCTGCACGAAAATCATGAATGATGACCAAACCTGAAATCTCGTCAAAATGAAGGGAATAACTGTTTTTTTATTTTTTTTTAAACAATTGGTATGCTCACCGGCTGGCTTGGCAACTCAAAGTCTGCATAGAAGGAAATAGAATGAAATTGTTTTTTCTGTAAATATGACATGGGAATCACTTATAAACGCCATATTATAAAAAAATAAACTGGATGGAGTCGACGTCATTTCCTATCTGACTTGAGAAGAAATAGTGAAACAAACTCAGGGGTCAAATTCTCTTTTAAAGTTCAGACATAATCTTGGTCAGATCATGTGAGGACCGTGTAGATTAGTGTCTAAAATAGTCTTTTGAGGAAAAAACCACACAGATTTGATTGGACCAGTCCAGTCAGTGCAAGCATTTGTCAGTAATCGTGTAGCTCAACTCAGAACTTCAGGAGCTCAACGTATCACCGACACACGGCTTCATTATTTATAATTTTCGTATTCAACAGATCCTGCTTAAGAAACTAAGCATAATATTAAATCTAGGCAGCTACGCCATAAAATTAACGCGGCTATAAATACGAATATAAAATAACTTCATAATATAAACTATTTTTTTCCGTTAATACAAAATGGCTGTCTTCATACAAAATGGCCTCGCGTCACGATGACGTATGAATAGCTCAGCATAGATTTATAAGTCGGCTTAGCGAGATTTAAAGTCCCGGAGCGAGTATTTTCAGTTTTCAAGTTATGGTTTCTGATTTTGAATGTTAAATCTTAGGGTTAAATAAATTCTTCTACGTTGTGAAATCATTTAAAAGCTTTGTTTTTCAAATAGCTTTACAAACAAGTGCAAACATCAAAAAAAGTTTTATCTATCTACTTGAAATAGTAATTTTCTTTTCTCAGCTTTTTCGCCTGTTTAACTTGCGTGAGTTCACGCAAGTAAAACAGGCCAAAAAGCTGAGAAAAGAAAAAAAAGTCGAAAAAAAAATTAAAGTCGAATCTTATACACACATAGGTGTGTATAAGATTCGACTTTAATTTTGAAAAGTAATCGATGTCCTCCTTAACCCTAGATTTTCCTGCAGACGTTACATTTTGTAACAAAATATAAGTGGACACAATAATTTTACCAAAACCCAAAGACAATCTTTATCATTCAACCTCGCACTTTTTAAAAAGAAACCATTTATCTTTTAAATTATTCGATCATCATTGATCAACTCTTTTAGATTTGTCTCCATTTGCCAATCCTAATAGCAATTCCCATTACACAAAACGCTAGTTTCTTACGAAAACCGCGGCATTTCTAGAGTATAACCTTAATACCGTTTTCATGTCCTCTTCGCGATTCGCGTTGGATTTCATTCAGCTAAAAGCGAAGGAAATGTAAGATTACGGAACATCTTCAAGTTTATATGTTTGGGGTAAGGGCATCGACCTCGCTATCCTTTTGGGTGACAATAATGAGAGTAAGGTTATCTAATATGGGCCGTTTTGTATTGTATGTTTCGAGTTTCTGTATCGCGTTTTTTTTGTATGGACGTCGAAATATTTTATACGGCAACATGGCATTGCTGCTTGATGGCAGCAGCAATGCCATGTTGCCGTATAAAATATTTCTGCTTCCTAAATAATCAAAATAATCATTTATTTAAATCAATAAAGGATCATATTATTAGGTATGTACAAATCAAAGCGTGCTTTGTCTCTGAGAAGGGCATTCTGATTTATGAATATGAATAAAGTAATACTCGTATTATGGCATTACAAATATCTAAAGACACCGATGTCGGCGATGGTGACATGCCACCAAATTAATTCAATACAATAATAATTCTGCAGAATATTCCCGTAAAAAAGATAAAAGAAAGGTTATACGGAATAATGAAATATCTTATAAGCCAGCAAAATAAAATTCTGAAAAAGCTAATGGTGAGATGTTAAAACACTTAATCATAAAATATGACGGTCATTATTTACCCCCATTACACTTTACATTACATTATGACACTCAGTAGAAATATGCAGAAGAACTATTTTATATTTATTGCAATTTGCAATAAAACTATTCAGTGCTTATATGAACGTGCCAGCTCTCAGTTCAAACTTTCGCTGCGAAAAATGGGTCTTCTTCTTTTCTTCTATAGCCTAATGACACTTGCCATAACTTTTTGGATAATAACAGGCTCAAATGAGATTGGGCGGGTCACACATCAGCTGCATGCACGATGATCGATGGGCAAAAGTCTCAACACAACCGGTGTCTGAAGAATGTCAGCGCCACCGAGGTTGGTGAGATGACCTAGACGCGTACCGCGAGGGCTGCTTTGAGGTGACGCGGGAAAAGAGTTCCTGGAAGGACTTGGGGTAGGCGTTCGCCCAGCAGTGTGACAGTATAGCATAATCAGCCTATAATGTTCCCACTACTGGGACACAGGCCTCCTCTCTGTGAGAGGGAGCGGGCCGTAATCCGCCACGCGGGCCCACTGCGGATTGGTAGATGATGACATGATGTGATGTATTCGAATTTTTGGTTCTAAGACATGCCGGTTTCCTCACGATGTTTTCCTTCACCGCTTTGAGAGTAGTGGCGATGAAATAAATTACACAAAGTAAAGCGTCTGTCAAGGTTCGAACCTACGACCTTCAACTCGTAAATCGTGGCACTGGGCCACCACTGCTCTCAGTGACAGTATAGACAAAACAAAAAAAAAAAACAGTCAAACACACTATCACCTACATGTAGATATCAACTAGGATATTAGACATTGTTTTCGATGGCGTTTATGTAAATAATTTGATTTATCGACTAGAAGCCAGTCTAGTCGATAAATCAAATTATTTACATAAACAACTTGACTGCATATTGCAGCCAAGCTGGTCGACTAGATTGATAGAAGAAGCCATCGTTCACTGCGACTAATAGACACTGGCTTACGGGGACAAGAGCTTCATAACTTACATGCTCAGAGTGGGACTTCTGTTTTCCCGATTGAATGGATGGATTACTGCGATATCGTTGCAAAAATCGCATTGGAGCCATACACGTATTACTGGTAAAGAGGTCACATCTGGAATAGTATTGTCGTTAAAGGATCGGAGTGAGAAAGAACTCTTTGTGTTGCAACTGCGAAACTAATTATGATCATTGTGTTTTTTTTTTTTGTTAAGTTTATGATGTTTACATTTACTTTTTATTTCTGATTAAGTACATATAGTTCTGGTTTTTTTTGGTTGGAATATTAGCGTGTGCTAGCTGACATATGGCTAATAATTAGATTTATGTTTTGTGTTGCATAATGTAAATGATTTTGCATACTTTTGTATAGAAGCAATTTTTTCTAACTGAACAGACAGCTGTGCTGCTGGGGAGTTTGTTGCGCCACTTCTTCTTCCCAGCTAAAGCACTAGGTAGTGGTGAAGGGTGGGCGTTTTTGGGGGACTGTCTTATGTGATTTTGACGTTCGAAAAGTGCTGATTCTCAGCCTTGTTTGAATAAATGACTTTTGATTTTGATTTCGAAATGAATGAAAAAAATAAGAGATGTGTTGAGAAGAATTTTGATTCAGCCTACCACAATCATTTATGAATCAGATGTAAGTAAAATAGTTAACAACAGTACGATTCCAAAAATTAATCCTAATATTTAGAATTGTTAGTGAGTTTGTTGGTTTGTATGTTACGCTTTCACGCTAAAACGTCTGAATGGATTTGGATGAAATTTGGCACATGGGTAGACCATACATGACCCGGGAGTTCACGTGGGATATGTTCCAACCTCAACGTAGGTGAAGCCACGGGCAAAATTCAATTAATAATCCAATGCTGATTTTGGATACGGTGACTAATTCTGTTTTTGACGGCTACGAGCGTGTGCTTTGATGTGGTTAATGTAACCTATCTCGGCTATGGAGGTACGTGCACAGTGCGGAAACATTAGATATCATTTCGGTACTGGTATTGTATTAATTCCAACAATAAATAACTGTTCAATAAGGTGGTGTTTTACAATTTTTTGTTCTATTCTCAAATAAGTAATCGGAGACTATACATATGAGAATATGTCGCTCACAATCTCAGTAGTGACGTTGCAAAGCACACGACATTAAAACAACACGCTTTTCAATAAGGAGAAGTAAATTGAAATCATTTCCCAAAGAATTTTCTATTATACACCAACTGGCATATTTGTATGCGCAGCGCGATACCGGACAGGACGCGGGTGTCCAAGATTTACGACCTTCGCAGGACAGTCCCGGACAGCGGACAGCGTTCGGACAACTCCGGTAAGATTAATTGCACGGCTCCACTATTCGGCCACTGTTGATTTTTAATCCGCATTGGCGAAATACCGAAATAAAATGTGAGTTTCAATATAGGCTTTCGAGTACCTATATTACCGTTTTAATTTTCTCGCTGAATTGTTTTGGGATGGAATTTATTGGTCGGTTGTTTTCATGAAAGTAGGAATAAACAAGGTCGTGGCGAAGGTACATGGATACCTATCCACAGTCAGTTATTATATAAGTGGTTTAATGGATTTTTGACTGCTAAATACATACATACTGAAACCACTTACATATTGACATAAGAAATAAGCGCTGAAAATAAAAGACAAAACAAGATACAAAATGTTTCTACAAACGCAGTGCCATTAGTAAATCATTTGTCATGAGTGATTTCTGATTACAGTGCATAAAACTATACGAGCACCAACACATGGACTACGTCGTTAGGGTGTCCAAGATTTACTATGCGACATCCGGCCACAGCCAAGATTAATTTGCCCATTTAGCATAAACACTGTCCGGACCAGCTGATTCTTAAATCCGTTCCGTTTTGCATAATGTCGTCCAATTTCTTTTTAGGACAAGCTCAGCAGAAATTAGTAGGTATATCCCATTGTTTGTTTTAATGGTTTTAGTCCGGCCGTTGACTTATTAGTTTAATCTGAATTTCAGTCTGTGGTTGGCATTAAAAATATGATAAGAAAATGAATTATTATTCAAAGAGGATTATTAAATTACTATGATTTTTGCTCAAGATTTAAACTTAGATACGGTATCGAAAAAGGGTTCATAAGAAAAGATGTTCTAAATAACCCTCCTTTTTTTGGCTTCGCTGGAGTCGGGTAATTAAAGCAATAAAGCTATGCAACTTTCAGACTTAAAAACAAAATACAATTTTCTTTTTAAGTCGTACCGAAATTATGTACTAAGTCCGAAAGATATACCGGGACCTTGGCCACAGGCAACTGAAGGATTATGGGTGGGTTTTAGTCAGTAAAAGTCTGACAAGCCCTTCCGCTCCGCCCAGAGCGGGAGAACTCATTTGAGGAATTCCCAATACCCAAATGTCCTTTCTTTGGTATTGTTCGTCGAGTCGTTTAGCTCCTTAAGCTCTGAGTTGAGCTCCTCGGTTACGGACAAATGCTTGCACTGACTGGACAGGTCCACTCAAATCAGTTTGGTTCTTTCCTCAAAAGACCATTTCAGACACCAATCTACATGGTCTTCACATGATCTGATGGACTTTAAAAGAGACCGAAGACCTCTGAGTTTGTTTCGGCCTTTCTTCTCAGAGTAGTCAGATAGGAAACGCCGACCTCGTCTAGTTTAAAAAATGTGATTAGTTCTAATCTACATGGTCCTCATAATATGGCCTCACCAAGATTATATCTGGACCTTAAAAGAGACTGCAACCTCTGAGTTTGTTTCGGCCTTTCTTCTCAGAGTAGTCAGATAGGAAACGCCGACCTCATCTAACTTATTTTATATTTTTGATATGACGTGTAAATTGATTCCGATATCCTATTTACAGAAAAAACAATTTCATTTCATTTCATTTCATTTCCCACACAAAAAAGTAGGTCCTCAGTACCTGAACATGATTATATCAATTCCAACCACAAGAGAACGTTTAACAAAAACTTTTCTATCATAAACTTCGTGATAGTTCACCGTAACCCCCGACCATACTGCCTTGTATCACGACAGAAATCAGTTATTGAAATATTTATGGCATCTTGTCCGTCCGTTTGTGTAAATACTCACAGATAAACATCGCGAACATTCCGTGACTGAAAACGTTCACAACTTTATGGAATATTACATTTTTATTCAAGTTTTTATTGCGTTTTTTAACAAAATGGCCGCTCAATTTTTACAGCTGTAAACTTTAGCAATTAAAGGGTTATTTATTGATGTCCCTTTTTTAGAGCTAAAGCGTGTGTTTTATGTTATTGGAGCTTTTTTAAAAGTACTGTTATATTCCTATTCTGTTTAGAACTAAAAACTACTGTTGAAAACGTAAATATGTCCTACAAGCTTATCTAGGTAGAAATTGCACTCACTTGGAAGAATACTGACAATGGATGCATGACAAGCAGTAGCTTGTAAAGCATTAATTAAAGGAACAAACACGTGAACATTTCTTAATATATTTAAGTCTATACTGTCCCACTGTCACACTCTTTTCCTGGAAATTATTTATGGATAGGTAATTATAAATAATATAGCTTAGCCACTAGCTCATTCAAATTATGAAATAGTTACTTTTAGCTTCAGGAATAGGTATTCAAAAATAAATTCTTTCTAACACCCCTTCAATCTAAATCTATGATCCGCCGCGATATGTAAATGGATCAAAAGTGTCACATAATGTAGTAGCGCAGGGTGGTGACTGGGGAATTTGCAGCGCATTCCAAATTAAATTTGGAACGAATTTGTGGGGGCATTTGTGGAGCTGGATTCGGATCAGAATTTAAATTCTCTAAAATAAAAACGTCATCATTATTTTGGCTTTGCATTTAGTTTAATAGTTACTTGAAATTGTTTCTCGCTTTCAAATGCTTTTTCGTGGTTAGGTGTAATTTTGGGCTTAGCATAATTTACAGTTGAGAATTGGTGACAATAGAATGATCAAATTCGAAGTTGCTTTTCTATGCGCGTTGATGTAGCTTCTTTTTTATGCTAAACTATTAGTTCACTATTAATAGTGCCCTTGCATTTAACATCCTTTGCACAATCCACGATTGAAATGTCAATGCTGATACCAATTATTAATCACTCCGCCAATTTTGCTCGACTCATAATTTTAACGGGAGTCCGGTTAAATTAAAAAGGATATGCTCTGATATAGGATCAGGAGTCTCATATGAAATCCGAGCCACGCCCTGTGTATTTTGTACAGCAAAAGGGTTAAAACTGCCAGACAGTGCATTTCGATACGAGGGGTGGCGAGTGCGTGATTTGCGGGGCTCACCAAATTGAGTTTGATCCTAATATAATTTTCCGGGCAATTGCAGGGGCGAATACTGATCAGGTTGCCAGCACTGACAGTTAGACATATAATAATATCTAGTCTATTTGAAGCTTCGATAGAGGGTTTAAAATTTTAATTCTCGGATTTTTTTAAGTACAATTGCCATGAAGAAAGAAATATTGATTTAAAAGAAAGAAAAAGAAAATAAATTTATTTGACCTAGGTAAGGCACATAATATATTAAACTATTAAAATACGAATATTTACGTTTCGAAATCAGACTTGAAGCAATGGTGGCTGTTGAATCTGCTCGTGACTTGACACAGTATCAGTAAATATCATATTGGGTTAAAATATTGTACGTACCCGGTGTGGAATTACTTTTCTTTACATATAATCATTACATAATTATGCTTAGTCTTAGTTCCCCAAGGGCTGAAAGTCAGCAATACTCCTATTTCCAAATATCAGATGTTTTCTTTTATGTTTTTTTTTACCTAAAATCTTCAAGGTTGCGTACCTAATAGTTTTCAAACAGACAGTGCATTTCTACGAGGCGGTGACTGCGCGATTTGCGGCGCGCACCAAATTGGTTTGATACGAATTCTCGAGGCGTCTGCAGTCGAGCGATCGGGCGCTACCAACGATTCTAGAATCCTGAAACAAAAAAAAGAAGGTACATTTTTTGTTAGATATTTTAAATTGCAGTTTCAAGGAGAACTAGCATTTTAAAGTAAGGAACTGCTACTTTCCTGATTTCATCAGGCGACTCGTTTGTAGTACCTAATGTAGGTACCTATCTTAGTTAAAGAATTACTATTTTTAAGAAACCATTATTTAAAGTTGATCTTATATGGGAGCTTGTACTAATAAGAAGTTAAAAAAGCAGTAGGTAACCAAATTTTTCAACAGTCGTTATAAGCCTCATTTCACTATTTTTAAGATAGGTTCGTTTATGTTTATGAGTAATTAAGACCTTCCTAATAATATTATAATATATTTATTAGTATTAATATAATATAATATATTATATTATATTATTATATAATATATTATATTATATTATTATATAATATATTATATTACTTTATTTCATTTTCCATACTTATAAATTATATTTTTAAATATTAGAATAAAAAAAATATATAAAACATTTAAAAATATAAAAAATAGTAGCCCACCGGTATCGGGAACAGGGTCCAAGCTACCGGCGGTCAGGGCTCCAGAGAGAGGAACCTCCTAACGATGCGAGCCGTGTCCAGGAGTACAGCTTTCTGAATCAAGCCCTTAATCCAGCTGCCCAACGAGAGCCTCCTTAGGTGTTGGTCGAGGCTCTTGGCAATTAAGCCATTGGCTGATACGACTATCGGCACAATGATCGCAGAGTCCACATCCCACATGTCGACAACCTCGTGAGCCAAGTCAAGATACTTGATTTGTTTATCTTTCTCGGCCTTCACGAGGTTCCCGTCATGCGGGACTGTTATGTCAATGATCATTGCGCGCCGCTCTGTTCGATCCACCACCACTATATCAGGCTTATTGGCAACAATAGTCCTGTCAGTGATGATGGATCGATCCCAGTACAATGTGATATTTCCATTTTCGAGAACTGGGTCGGGCACGTACCTGTAGTACGGCACTTCCGATTCCACTAGGCTGTATTTCAGAGCAAGTTGCTGATGGATAATCCTGGCTACAAGGTTGTGTCTATGCAAGTACTCTCTGTTAGCTAGATGAGAACATCCGGAGATAATGTGACGGATTGATTCTCCCGGTCGGTGGCATGCCCGACAGATGTCAACCGTGCCGTCCTTCACAATAAATCTCCGGTAATTGTTCGTCATGATAACTTCGTCCATAATTGCACAGACAAAACCTTCGGTTTCCCCAAAGAGGTCACCGAAACGCAGCCAGGCTACGGACGCTAGTAAATCTACATCGGGTCCATGCAGGGCCCGGAAAAAGCGTCCGTGAAGCTCCTTACTCTGCCATACCTCCTTGCGATCGTTAGTGTCAAGCACTACAGGCTTGCGCCAGTTCTCTTTCGCCAAGGAGAGCGGGGTGAGGCCCTTGTCCACCGCGACCACATCTCGATGCATTCCCACGTCGGCTTCTAGGAAATATTCCCTGAGACTGCATATCTCCCGATTGTGGAGGGTCTTAGCGTTTAAAAAGCCTCGACCTCCACACTTTCGCGGGATATACAGTCTCATTACCGATGACCGTGGGTGATGCATTCGGTATGCAGTCAGCAGCGTACGGACCCTCCTATCCAGGGCGTCAAGTTCGGTCTGAGTCCATTTGAGTATGCCGAAGGAGTACATCAAAACCGGCATGACCCAACCGTTGAAGGCGCGCACCTTGTTCCCGCCTGATAAAAGACTATTAAATACTTTCTTCAGGCGGCCAAAGAAGCGCTCCTTCAACGCTTGCTTCATGTCAGTAACATTGATGCCTAACGCTTCCGACATACCCAAATACTTATAGGTTTCGGATGCGGAGAGGGCTCTTAGGTATATGGAATCCGAGAGTTGGGCGCCCACGGATTCCACAATCTCCCCTCGCTTTACATGCATGACCGCACATTTGTCCACACCAAATTCCATCCTGATGGCTCTACTGAAAGTTTCAGTTACTTTCAGTAGCTCCATCAGTTGTAAATTGTTGGGGGCAAAGAGTTTTAGGTCATCCATGTAGAGGAGGTGAGATATAACCTGTCCACCTCTCCTCAGCCGATAGCCTAGACCTGAGTCCTCCAGCAGTGTGCTTAGAGGATTCAGGGCCAAGCAGAACCAAAGTGGACTCAGACTATCGCCCTGAAATATGCCTCGCTCGATCCTTATCGGCTCACTATTCCTCTGGATATTTCGACATCCTGGATAGCGAAGGACTGTCCTCCATTGCCCCATACACGCCATCAGGAAGGTGCGCAGAGATGCATCTACTTTATACAACTCCAGCACCCTCATGAGCCATGTTTATATTATATTATTACTAATAAATATTATTATGATTTGGAACTGATACTAATATCGGTAACTGATTCGACCTATGCAACATTATTTTTTGTTTATGCTAAACCAGCTGTTCAAAAGGAATCGCGAAATCAGCTGTTCCATACATTTGTGTTCACTTAAATCGACAAAGCTGTTTTTTTTCGCGATTTCAAAGTTGGTCCCATAAAAAAAGTTGTTCAAAATGATGAGTACAATGACCTTTTTCAGGTTAAGCATAAACAAAAAATAATGTTGTATAAAAAAATGATTTTGTTTTGTGGAAAAACTTAGCCTTTGGTTACTTCGAGAAAACATCGCATAGTAACACGGCGAGGGTAGAAAGTGAAATTGAAGGGCCGTTACACGATGACTGGCGTAAAGTTGGAATCCTGAGCTACCATGCATGGTGCTGGCTGCTCTGAAGGCAAACCGTGTAAATTGCGCGGATTTCTCGCATTCCAAGAGTGATTGTAGAGGTATTAGTGCTGTAGAGCGCTTAAAATTTCAGTTCGATGCAGCGATGGCTTAATTGGAAATGTTTTGGGACTTTTCTTGTTATTTGTGCTTTTTAGGGTTAGTCAACAAGGAACCTTTATAGTTTATGTCCGTCTGTCTGTCTGTTTGCAGCTTATCTCAGAGACTCTTAGTACTAGAAAGCTGTAATTTGGTATGGCACACATAAATGACGCCATAAAAGTGGTAAATTTTTTTTTTTTCTTAGCGTACCTCCCCTACTCTTAAGTGGTGATGTTGTTTTTTCTAAAAGCAAAACTATCACAGCTAAGAAGGCTTTACAAGTTATCGAGTAATAATCGACCAACTTACATTTGCAGTTGCAAAAACATGTTCTGTATGGGAGAACAAATGTTTCAACTACAATGTTAAGTTTGTTCTTGGAATAAATTCATCTCAACTACGGAACCCTTCATTGTGCGTGGTTTGACACGCACTTGGCCGGTTTTTATTATGTGCATTTGCATTATGCAGCTGGGCAATGGTGTCCACCACGTTATGTCAGACTTTGCTTAGTTCATTATAACTACTTTTATACGTCACTGATTCCATGTTAGTCAGAAAATATTAGAACATTAGCTTAAGGTCTTAGCCACCGGTCATGGCACAAAACACTCTGCCAACCCTTCGGGGAATACAGGCGTAATGTTATGTTCTATTTGTTGGCTGTCGGCCATTCGTTCTTTTGACTAGTTACCTACATAAACGAATTACTTCACTCTCGAACTACCCTCAGACATTTATAAGTCACTTACGTCAAGTACTCTTGGAATGATAAACCGAAACGTAATGAAGATGTCTACAAAGTATTTGGTACAGTAGGCCGCATGACAGTGGTAACGCTTTGACCTTCAGCAGCCTAGCGTTGTACGGAGTTTCAATAAAATAAGCGGCCATCTTTTATGTCAAGATGAGTGGCCAGTTCGTGGATGGCCAGAGCATCCAGTAGATATAGACACGGAAAGCACGTGAAGCCGTTGGTCCCGGCTGTCATTCGTAGACCTTTGACAAAAGTTACGGGTCGTCAGAAGCTCAAAAGTCTGACAACCAGTCTTACCAAGTGGTTTTACCCAGTAACTGAGTTGTACAGGTCAGATAGGCAGTCGCTCCATGTAAAATACAGGTATCCAGCAGCATCCGATTAGACAGCCGACCCGAACATAGTTGGGAAAAAGCTAGGCAGTGTCTCAGTAGAGCAGTGGTGGCCCAGTGGTAACGGCCGCGACTTACGAGTCGTAGGTCTTAGGTTCGACATCCAGACAGGCGCTTTACTTTGTGTAAATAATTTCATCACCACTGCTCTCAAAACGATAAAGGAAAACATTGTGAGGAAACCGGCTAAATGTCTTAGAACCAAAAATTCGAAGACATGACATGTGATATCTACCAACCCGCACTGAGCCCGCGTGGTGGATTACGGCCCACTCCCTCTCACTGAGCGGAGGTCTGTATGTCAGCAGTGGGAACCTTACAGGCTGATGATTAAAAAAAACAAATAAGCCAGTATATACTGGTTTTGTGACTAAGATGCGGCCTACCGTACATAATACATATAAATTACTATGTTATAATATCGGTGGTTTTATATATTGGTGGTTAGTAGTCAGAGAATGGATAAATTTATTAGTTTTCAAGACGTGTAGCTGAACTAAATTAAGTTGAGACATTGCTCGTCAATTACTGTCTGTGACCCAGACAGAGTCGAGTATCTTGTTTTTCCACTGAAGCTTTCGAAGACGTCACGGTTATTACTTTAGTTTATTGAGTAAGGCTTGTTTTATTTTGCATACAAATTATCGTCGTGTCTATGTCCTATTTTCTCAGCATCAACTTAACTTTTAAGTAATGATATTCATTAAATTCCAAGACCCCTCCGTGCCTCAGAAAGCACGTTAAGCCGTTGGTCCCGGCTGTCATTTGTAGACCCTTGACAGTTGTTACGGGTCGTCAGAAGCCCGAAAGACTGACAACCTGTCTTACCAAGGGGTATCATGTTACCTAGAAACTGGGTTGTGCAGGTCAGATAGGCAGTCGCTCCATGTAAAATACTGGTATTCAGCTGCTCCAGTTAGACTGGAAGCCGACCCCAACATAGTTGGGGAAAGGCTAGGCAGAATATCATGATGATATTCATTAAATCTTTTGTAGCCTGACACAAACTGAAAACTATTTAACACAGGTATACGTTTGAAGATCTTTCATATTTACTAGGCACCGTAAACCCTTTTTTTTTTTTTTTTTTTTTGAGGGTGGGAAATCATCCAATGACTTCTCCCGCTCTGGGTGGAGCGGAAGGGCGTGTCAGACTTTTACTGACTAAAACCCACCCGTGTTCCTTCAGTTGCCTGTTGCCAAGGTCCCGGTATCCCTTTCGGACTAACCCGCAACCCTGGCAGAGGCACCGTAAACCCTTGAACATGGTGCCTAAGATGCATCTTGGGCACCATGGCACCTAAAAAACTTTTTTTTTTTAAATAAATGTTAAAATTGGCGGCATATAAACTAGTAAGCCTCTCGAGACGGCAAAACTAAAATAACAATAATAAACTAATTTAAGTAGGAAATCTAAAATCAATCAATTTCGCAGAACAAAACCGTTATCATCAGTCGTCAATAGCAGTCAACTACTTGACGAAAGCTGTCGCAACCAAACATGAACTTGGTCATCCATAATCATTCACCAAAGAAAAACTGTTCCTAGATCGATTAATTCATACTATCGTTACTAATCCATACTAATACATACTAATCCATGCTAATCCATACTAATCCATACTAATCCATACCAATTCATACTAATCCATACTAACCACTGAACCGAGGAAGATAGGTAGCCTGAGACCTAGAGAAGGACATAGGTCTGCCTCCCATTACGTACATTATTACGATACACTGACCTCGAAAAAAACATCTACGACAACACAGGTGATTTTTATAAAGCTTCCGTTCCTAAAAAAGTTCGTTTAAACAATGACATTACTTTTGGGCCACCTATATTATTAATGAAATAAAAAATACATGCGAAAACAAAACGAAATTGCGGAAAAAAGCTTGTGTATTTCCACCCATTGAAACTTGGTAAAAACCTTCGCCAAGATCTAGCCAGACGCGAGACGTGGCAAATGCTTGCAAAATTCACATAGCACCTTCAATAAAATACAGAAAAAGAAAGGTGTTGTACGTACCTACTGGCAGCAATCGCGATGGTCGTCACCACGGTTATGAGATTGCCTGCATTTGCATACCGTCTGTGCTAGACAGCTCGAATGAATAAGCTAGTTAGCCATCCTTCCACTGGATTATTTTAGAAAATGTCGGCTCTTTGTGCCGCTGCGCTGGTTAGGAAATTATCTATAAAAGTCTTCGTTGTAGAAACTGCTTTTGATAGTACTTTCTGTTCTGAGTGGTTTAGGTTATTACGTAACGATTAATCCTGTCCTATACTATTGAAACAATATTTGCATATTTATATTTGTAATCACGTTCTCGAAAACGGCTCTAACGATTTCGATGATGCAGTATGGGGGCGAAAAATCGACCTAGTTGGTCTCATAATATCTGGGTTAATTCGTTTTCTCTATTTTCACCCCAGCCGACTGGTGCCTGACTGGTGCAATGCCTCAGGACTCCGCCTTTCTACGGTCTTTTTTTTAATTGGGCATACAATAATAAATAATTCTTAAAAACAAATGTGGCTGTGGGGTAGTGCAGTCATCTAAATCCAATTGCAACCCGTATGCTCTGTATCACATTGGCAATCTAGCTCGTCGCGTCGCGTCGCCTCATCCACTTGATTCTGCAGCTGGCTGCTACAGGGTTATCAAATTACCTGCAGCCATATCGTGTCCATATGGCTGCAATATGTTTGGCGCTTTATGGACTGTTCAGGTGTTAGATTTTTTTGTTCGTGTTGTTCGTGCAAAAGCCTCGTCTGTGGTGTAATGAAGCTGCCAAATGATCGGTTATCTCGCGGTTAATCCGCACGAATTTAATCGCACGAAACAGGCGAATTAACACTTTAATTTTTTTTTTGTGGCGATTCGTACGATGTTAATTTGTTTGTGGGTGAATCGATAACTCCAAAAATACGTATTCGTATACGTGCGAGGTAATTGGCACATTTTGAATTTTTATGCAGTAAAGTTATTGTACCTAATTTTTTCTTAACTTTAAATAAATTAACTTCTTGCAATTAGCAAATAAATTAACTTCGTGCGAATCGCCTCAAGAGAAATCAATATTATCTGAAAACGTTGATTCACCCGTTTCGGGCGAGTAAATTCGTACGAATCAACCAATTAGCCATTATCTCATTGACTAAAATCTGAGTTAAAAAATGAACTAAGTCAGACAAAACTATTATGGTCACTATTAAAGTATTTCCAAAATCTGTCTTCCAACCTACATAACTTTAGCCACTAGCAAAGTGGAGTTAGATAATATAATAGGTATATACATAATTATATTATGTAGGACCTGCAGCAGTAAATATCTGCATTCTGCATTTTAAAACAACTATTAGCAAAATATACATTCATTTTATGCAATAGGTATATAATAAAACCATGCAAGTGAATCAAGACAAAGGCTACGTGAAAATATGTAGCAATTGTTTCAGTCACAATGCCCCTATACATGCAGTCAGTGCGTGTGTTGAATAAACATAGCTCTCTCAAGTTAAATAAATACTAAAGTTTATTATTTTACTATTCCTGGGTGGTCCGAGATATGAAATAGCCGCGTAATTATATGCATGGATAAAAGCGCCTTTTTAGCGACCACTGTGTAGAGGTTGGTAAAAAAAAATAGCGCTTTTTTTTTCAAGTATACTTTTATTTTCAACACTGTCCAAGATTATAGGTTTCACACAAAAATTCACGCCTTCTTCCAATGGGGGTAGGAAGAAACGATAGAACGCCACCTGTTACACTTACATACTCCTTTTACCTCGTTTACGTTAGTCCTACACACACGCCGAATGCGAGTACTACGCACCTGACCTTTTTTGAAGAATATCAGAAGGTAAGTATTATGTCTCCAACATCGTTTCCACTTGTAAATACCTTTTGTAAGGCGCCTTTCATTCATCCATTCATCTAATTAAAAGTTTCGTTTCCCGGCTTACTCAATCTGCCTAGCCTGTTCCCAACTGTGTTCGGCTCGGCTTCCAGTCTAAACGGATGCAAGTGAATACCAGTATTTTACATGGAGCGACTGCCTATCTGACCTCCAAAACCTAGTGACTGGGTAACACGATACCCCTTGGGAAGACTGGTTATCAGACTTTGGGCTTCTGACAACCCGTAACGACTGTCAAAGGTCTACGAATGACAGCCGGGGCCAACGGCTTGACGTGCTTTTCCGAGACAAGTTGGGGTATCTGATATGTACAGTCACGGACTTTAATTGATGAGCCACCTGGCACTGTTCGTATTTAAGCCGTATAATGCAAATCGGGTTTATTCTGTTCCCGACACGCAATGTCATGTCTTCGTATTAGAAGAAGAAAATTCTATTTCATATCTTTACCGGTTGGCTAAACTGAGAGCCAGAACTACAAACTTGACAGCAGAGTGACTACCCAAAGTCAACCAATTGCAGGTCTAGCAACAGTAACCTAGCAACGATTGTTTATCGTTGCTACGGATAAATATTAAAAGGCATTTCGACAAGTTCGAAAGTAACGTCTCTGACATCGACTGTCACTGTCTTCAGTTAAGTTTTCAGAATTATCGAGTTAATGAGCTATGATTCAAAGGAGGTCGGTATCAAATAAATTGGATAAACTTAATGCAACATTGTATTTATTTTTATCATTGAGAACTTATTAGTCAACCTCTATGGATAAGACTATTTCCGATTAAAAGTAATTTATTTGTCATCTTATTTACGAGCGTGCGATTTGAGTTCGTGTTTAATCGTGTAATCTCGTGAATGTATGAAACTGCAAAATTGAATAGTTTGAAGGTGGCTCATCAATTTAAAGTCCGTGACTGTACCTAATGGGTGGTCACCCACGAATCTTTGATCGACTGCGCGGCTGTTATTATTTAGTCCCGACTAACTATACAGTCAATCTAAGACCCATTGTCTTGGTTTAATGTTTTTAGTTTAGGTATTGTCTTAGTTTTTCATAATGATGATTAACTAACTGATTTACATAATGTTACTCTGATTGACATAATAATTGTGATCCTGGTTTACTCACTTTTTGTTTCCGTCTAACATTACATAATTTTATTTTATTTTATATTTTTTATTGCTGAGACTATACTGAAATTTTTAATATAATTATTAAAAAAAAAATCATTTGCAGTCAATCAATCAATCAATCAAAATATTTTATTTCACATAAACCTACATGGGCACTTATGAAACGTCAGAAGCTAGGTGCACGGTTCCAATTGGTCGTTTCCTATGGAGAAGAGCCGGCAAGAAACTCCATGGTTACTCTTTTAAAAATAATTGGCTTTTACAATACTTTCAAATTACAGTGTTGGTAGGCATGGGGGGACAATGTAGGCTTTTCGACAAGTAAGTACCAGGTACTTAACAAAAATAGAAGATGTTCAATAAATGATCAATCAGTGATCTGCCACATATTTTTTATTTTAAACCTTTGCATGCCCACGTGACGGTAAATTATGGAGAATTTTATTACAAAAACACCACATATTATACCCATGTTTCCAAAGTAATAAATGATTTCATTTGATTTAGTTTTCTTTCTGATTCTACTTGTTCACTTATGAATATTTCACATAATCTAAACTGACACAATTAGTCCAAAACACTATCTTTTACAAGACTATATAATTATACATACTTAATAAACCCAACTAATGTAAATTAATAGTGACGTAAAGGAAGCGAATGGTTGCCTAGCAACGGTAATTGTACGGGGACTTCCTTATTTACTCTCCGCGTTTGTTCTCAAACTGATAATTCAATAAAGCTAGATAGCTAATGATGAAAGGCTGTGGTGTTGGTATTGTCACTGCCAGTGCAAAATAAAATAGTACGTATGAGTAGTCGGTTAAGGTTTCATTTTATGTAATTATTGATTGTGGCATAATACATTTTTGAAGTTAAACTTCTTAGGCGGCGATTCGATAATTGGACGAGAATTGAGAGTGAAATTTCAAGAACGCGTCACGTTTACGGACATTTAGTTACATGAGAGAGAAGAAAGAGACAGGGTGTTAGTGTAAACACCGTTATCCTTGAAACCAGTGGTTTGGTTTCATATATAGAACATAAAATCAATGGAAAAATACAACTTTTTTTTAAAAAAGAAAGTCTACATTTTTCCACAAGAATATTTCACCTTACACGCAAGGGCAACGAACTTGCGTCTCAACACGGCGGCCGGTGGTTGGCGGGGGCGGGCGGGGCGCGCGGTACGTTACACGACTGGCCGTCAGCTGTTTCGCAGCTTTCTCGAACGCGTATCCATGAGTATCGGGACAGTGACGGATATTTACTTTTTAAAATCTTTTAATGAAAATAAGGATTTTTATTTGTTGTTACTGGGTCATTTATTTTTATATTTAAGTCAACTACCCATGGTTTGAGTGACAACGGTGTTTACCCTTGCATACTGTATAACTCTCCCTGTCTCTCACACTAAATCTCTCTTAAAGAATAAGAAGTTTTAAAGATTATTTTTTTAAGAAGTACCACTTCTATCTTTTGTAGGGAGCTGCATGCACATTTTTTTTTTTAATGAACCTATTGTCTTCTTATTTTGTATTCAGTTTTTTACTAAGAATTTTCACCTTAAATTCAATCCATATTATCACCTTTCACCTTCCACGGGCTATGTTTTTCTGCAATGTAGGTAATCTCAACCTTCATAGTTTAAAAAAGGAACAATATTTTAATTGGCACAGACAAACAAATGCTACTGTAGATAAAATTCAGACTGAAACTTTAAAAATCGATTTTAGATAAGATAAGATAAAATTTATTTAAACATTGTTACAATTATTACCTAAGATTATTAATAACATAGTAATTCTATCTATAACTGTTGGTAACATTCATTTTGTTCAGCGATGGTCCCCAAACTAGGCAGTGCCTGTATCTTGGGGACCTGAGTTGTGATACATAATTTAATTATTGCGTGATACGGAAACACGTAATTAATTGCAAACAAATATAAAAAAATCTTAATTAAAGTTTGAGATGAGATCAAAGATATAACATTAAACTTAGGTTGTATTGTTGTACAAAATACAGAATTTAAATTGTGTTATACAAGATAGGAACTTATTAACTAGTATTTATTGGTCAAGACTTAAAACTAAAGAATATCAAAATAAGGTATGGGTGTATGTGCGTGTGGAGTGTAGTGAGTAAATAAATGGGTGTGAGTGAGTGTGAGAGTGTGTCGTGTTAGTGTGATTCCGAGTGTGAGTTGTTATGAGAAAGCTTTCGGATTCAGCATATGAAAGGCCTAAGAGCCATTTTTTTACCACTTTTTTACATGCAGACAGGGTGAGATCTTTTGGGTCAATAGGTAAGTTACCAGTAACTTTGTTGTACACGAAAGTGTGTAGGTACGCAGGACATCGTCTGGCTAGGAGAGAGGAGATTTTCATTCTCAATTTTATAGACCACAACTACTGTGCTGAAAATTTGAATGGGTAATATCTTTAGGTATGTAGGTATGTATTTTAGGCCGGAATTATTATAGGTAGGTAATCAAAAGTAGGTCTGTATTATTATAATTATCGGCCTACGCATATTGATGACAAATCCAAGTACTTACTGGTGTTTTCTGGATAAGTGGAAATACTACGAAACGCCCACTGAGGTTTTATACTTAGGTAATGCCTTCAACAAATTGACATGTCATGTGTCATGCACATAAGATCAGCGTTCTATTTTTAAAATAAATGGAATGACTTTTTAAAATTAAGTCACGTTACTTTATGGAGAACGTGGGTAGAATGATGTCCCTAGAGTGGCTCTATGCGCAAATTAATGTCGATATTCACTATGTTATAAAAATAATGATACCACTCCGGGAAAATAGGTTGATGGTGCACTCTATTACTTATGTGCTGCAACTTATCAATTTCTTTATGTATCGAACCGTATTTTACTCAAAGTGCCCACTTTCCAGCCCTTCTAATTTATTACACGTCTAATAACGTGTTTTAAACCGATTCCTTACCATAAATCTCGATTTAAAACTGAGTTTGAATGAGTATACATTTTCATTAGAATGGAATCTGTCAGTCATTCTTTATTTAAATCCAGATTCATGAATCTACTTAAAACTGACGGATTTTATTCTTGCTATTGAACATCGTAACGTTATGCATCTAGATTTAAAGCTGACAGATTTCATTCTAAATCCGACCGTAATCTCTTAAATCCTGATTTAATACTGAGTATTGTACCAAATATCAAGACTGAATAGTACTTGCAATCTTTAATATATTTTCCAAACCCACCTGTAGAACGTTAATTCAATTTTTTTTTAAACAGCGCCATCTAGTTACGTTCCGCGACTCACTGCTCACGCCATTTTGTAATCAATTAGCAAATTAAATGTTTAATTTTCGGACGGTTGCTAGTAATGCGATCAAAGACTCGAAATAAGGTGTTCATTATTGTTTAAAAGGTAGGGGATCGTGACAATGGGGATGAAATGGGAGAAGGGAGGGAGGCTTTTAGTTAAGGGGACGAACTGAGAAAGAATTCTCAAGATCTGTTCTGGTAAGTCAGATCTTTTCTTTATGACGATTTTGAAGCAAGATTTTTCTTTTGGCGTCGAAATGTTTTTCAAAGCATTCCTTTATAAAAATGTTGGCATGCACTAGGATTTCTATGTTCGTAAACCGGAAGCTTTAAGCCAAGCTTTCAACTATGTAACTATAACGGAAATAATGAGCACAATTTATTGATTGATAATTGCAGGTATTTATTTTCATCTAAAAAAAGTTTACATTCGTACAAAATAAAAGATATAGCAATTTGTAGATAATTTGTATACATGCTTGGCATACAAAATAAAATATACTATAACAATTTGTAGACATAATTACATGCTATATCTTCGTAGCATCAATTTACACCTACTGCACAACATTAAACAGCAAAAGTTTAATGATTAATTATCTTATTTTAACAATATTACACTACTAAAGTACAAGTCAACACTAATTTTAAGTTAAAGCTAGCAGATTAAAGCCCGCTACAGCGATTAGTTTGTGAAATACACGTTTTTATAATGAGTTCGTTGAAGTTTCGATGCATCCTATTTTAAAACTCAATCATGTAAAAACTACGTGCGATAGGTTTTCAGTAGGTACAGGTAGGAGAAAAATATTTTCAACCCTAGGGGGGAAATGGGCAAAATCCAAACAAAAAACGGAAAGTCTGATATTTATTAATCAGTGAGTAGGTAGTCTCGGTTACGATAATATTACTCAAGAAATATTACACCTTAATAAAGTGAGGTTCTAAAAGCTACACATAAACCTACACGCATGCATTCAGTAAGCATTGAAACTAACTAAAAAAAAAAGAAGAACAACAATGATAGCCTAGTGTTGTCTCGAGTTTGAACCCAAGACACGCACCTCTGACTTTTCGGGTTCATGTGGGTATTGTATTATTAACACTTGCTTCAAAATCATTGAAGGAAAACATCGTGTGGGAACGTTCCTGCATACCTGAGATAATTATGTTTGTCTCGACGGCATGTGAAGCTAAGTCAGCAAACTCTGAGACCAGTGGGGAAATTCCCTTATTAAGTTTAAGTTAAGTTTACGTTCACATTCGCAATCCGTCAAAAAAACCATCAATTTACCAACATTTTTGACAGATTGCGACTTGAATGTGAACGTATTATAAGTAAGAGAATTGGCCATCAGGTAAGTAAACAAACAAAAGAAAAAAAATAATTAAAAACTAGAAACTTATTAACCCTAACAAAGATTTTAGTTGCAACTTATAATATGTTGATTATTCTGTCGTCCCAACATAGAACTGAGAATAATGTACACCTACATAGTTCCTTAAACCATATTTTCTTGAAACGACTGCATATAAAAGCTATCATACTAATTCCCATATTTGTAGGGCGTCACTGGACGCGATTGTACGTATTCAGCGCCAGATTTCCCCAAGGAGTCGGGTACAGTCGCCGACAAACTGCAACAACTTGTCTGGATATATCTGTGCAACGCTTTTTCAGTGCTATTTGTTTGGAAAAGCTTCAATTTGAACGTCTTTTTGTTACAATTTGTTGCAGATTTCGTGAGGTCGTGATAGCACGTAATTTTTTAAATTATCTATAATTGTATCTGGTTGTCTTTTTTCTTTTTAAAAGACTAGTAGGCGTTAGTGCTGTTATTGAAAACTGACCAAGGCGGCGTATATTGTCACAACATTGTTCGGTGCTCTTGTTATTCACTATTAGAAGGATCTTCAGTTTTTGGGGCCTTATCGTCCATACAACAATCTAAAAGAAAGAAATAAAGAATAACATTTAAGAGTCGGTCAATCTCGGACTTGTTTGAAAAGATGGAAAACTAGAGATAGTTTGCCATCTTTACAGAGTTATCGTTAGAGATTCTTCGTTCATCCGTTTGGATTGAAGTCAAAACTACATTACTCATAAACATAGATTCCTAACTCCTCAATCATAACAACCGCTTGCGGCGATAATATGTTGCTCTAGCGTACTAGGTTTAATAGTGTTACTGCCACGTGTATGTTAGGAACATTCTGTGTACCTATAGGTATATAATAGTCGGCCTCTTAATTGCTTTACCACCCTTTAGGCCGTTTTTCCACCGCCACGTCAACGAGATTTCAACGAGGATCCTGATGACGGCGCCAAATTAGCGATTCATACATTTACTATGACCGATTGTCCACCGCACGTCCGACGTGACTTCATGTTCGGTTCGATTAATGTCGTTTCTCGTTGACGTCCCGTTGACGGTGGCGTATACTCTATGGTTGAATCCCACTGGCACGTCATAAAACAACATGCTCTATTTGTCTATGTCACAGACAGTTGTAACCTTAGTGAGCTTTCAATTTCCTGGGAGTTTTTGTCGAAAATGGTAGAGCATTTATGAGGTCGACTATATCTAGGTGCATGTGTGCACTCAAAGCTATCTACGATGACAAAGCACGCATTTGATAAGGTCCTTGTGCGTCGAATTGCAATCAACAGACTATTACGCACGATACTATGTCTTGTTGTTCTGGAGTTAAACTAGAAATGGTACTAGCTATGCTTAACGGGGTTATTCCGTGGATGGGTGACCATCTTTACATACCGATAAATACTCCTCCGTGCCTCGGAAAAAACGATAACCAGTTAGTCCCAGCTGTCATTCTTGGATCTTTAACAGTCGTTACGGGTCGTCAGAAGCCCGAAAGTCTGACATCCAGTCTTACCAAGGGATATCGTATTACCCAGTAACTGGGTTGTGGAGATCAGATGCAGTCGCTCCATGTAAAATACTGGTATTCAGCTGCATCTGGTTAGACTGGAAGTTAGACTGGAAGTTAGACTGGAAGTCGACCCCAACATAGTTGGGAAAAGGCTAGATTGATACTGTAATATTTTGAGGTTGGCAGGCGCTCGGTTAGATAAATCGGGTTACCTATAATACCAGAAGAATGCATACCGCAAAAAATGGAAATGTGCGCAGACAATAAAAGCCTTTAAAAGCATCCAACTCAAACATACAAGCGTAGTTCCATCAAGCCATTGTCATATACGTGTAAAAATGTAATGCAGGCATACAATGGCAGTCTCGCTCACATTATACCGACCTGCAACGCCTTTGTCCTACAGGAATGCTCACGTTATTGTGTCCATAAATTGATTTATTGAATAAAGTCATTAAACGTGGCCTTTTGTGAGAGAATCGGTTCGAGTTTAATAAAATGTTGCGTCAGTTTGGGAGGGACAGAAGTTTAATTTTGGGTGCTCTTTGGTACTGTTGGTCTGGTTACCATACTGTGTAATTTTCCATGTCGGGCATACTATTATAGGGTTTTTCCATTACGAGGAATTCTCAGGAGTAGCCGGGATTCGTGAATTTGTTTGTGGCTTGCCCGTTTTACTACGAAATGTTGGTTTACATCCCTACATAAACTTTCAGGAAATAATCGTGTGATGTCATTTATACTGTATTGAAAAACACACTTTTTCCGTCAAGCTACCGTTTGCGTATAGTTGAATTTCAGCATTACGCTTACCCAATATCCGGCCACCACGTCATATCTGACACGATTATGATTTATCTATTGTGTAAAATGATCGAGAGCCTCCACGTTTACTGACGCTGTTCGGAATTCGCACAGTTGACGCATGTTCTTCCTGGTCAATATTTATTTTTGAGGGTAAAAAAGAATGTGGAATACCGTTTTTTATGGAAAAAATTGACGATAAAATGAATATGGCGAGTTAGAATGCAAACTTTACCTTGTTTTTAGAATAATGAGATACATCCGAATAAAACATTGTTTTCATAACATGTGTAATCTCATTGAATGAATGAATTACTATTACAGCCCCAGCCATTGGTAAGGGCCCCAACTTACGAATTGTAAATCGTAGGTTCGAACGCATGCACATGGTTTACTTAGTGTAAGTAATTTCATCACCACTGTCTACTCCTAAAACGGTGAAGTAAAATATCGTGAGGATACATGTCCTAGAACTAAAAAGTCATGTGATGTCTACTAACCTGCACTGGGCACACGTGGTAGATTACAGTCCACTCTCTCTCAAAGAGTGGTGGCCTGTGTCCCAACAGTGGGAATATTATAGGCTGATTATGCAAGGCCATATCATCATAATTGGCAAATATATCCCCTATCGCCTTATGATGTAGAATGATAAATATTTATTTCTGTAAGTAGGTTTGTAAAAACTAATCACATTTTTTAAACTAGACGAGGTCGGCGTTTCCTATCTGACTACTCTGAGAAGAAAGGCCGAAACAAACTCAGAGGTCATCGGTCTCTTTTAAAGTCCAGACAAAATCTTGGTCAGATCATGTGAAGACCATGTAGATTGGTGTCTGAAATGGTCTTTTGACGAAAGAACCATACAGAGTTGAGTGGACCTGTCCAGTCAGTTGTGGTACTGGCACGTAGATACTTCTCAACCTTATGATGTACTTACCGTTGCCAGAAGTAATTTCTTGTAAAAAACTGGAAGTACATATAAAACTGGCAAAAAAACTTCAAATCAGATACAAAACAACGACAAACGGCAAATATTGTACAGTTTTGCTCTCATAAAAATATACGCAAACAGGAGCTTGTAAAAATTTCGCACTTCCAAACCGAAATAACCTCTAACCCAGCACACGATTATAACACACACCCATAAAAAGGGATGAAAACCAAGTGTTATGAACATTGTAATTACTTTAGGGACCAAAAAAGGGCATAAATTAACATCGAAAAGGCCGAATATCACATGAACCATTTCATTTTCGTTTTGGTCATAGAATTTTGACGCACGTAATAAAAACTTGGCACGTACTGCTTCATATTAATATGTATGAATTTGTGAAGCTCATATTATTTAGTCTGTGGGAATGGTGACGCATTAAATGAAATATATTTGTTGTAAGTTGGGATTTAGTTTTGGGGTAGGATTATGGAGTGAATATAATTTTTCGAAAGGCTGGTTTGTTGGTTTTTTACACGGGCAGATTTTGCAGGATCAATGTTTAAAACATTAAACACTGCAAAATCTTCTACACTGTGGGTGTGATTAGAGGCTCCATCCAGTTCCACCTGTACTTAATAAGGCTACAGCTACGGCCAGGCCTCAAGTTCGATCAACAAGATTTATACCTGCACGCGTAGCATGACCACAATAGAAACGGGTTTTATCGACAGAAGAATAGACAGAATGACAGATAAACAATCACAATCTGTCATTTTGTCTATTTTTCCGTCGACAAAATCCGTAGAAAACCCGTTTTTATGGTTGTCATGCTACGCGTGCTGCAGGCCATTAAAATCTTCTTTGTCTAACCCGCAACCCAGACAGCAGCCAATCAAGTCGTCGTTTGTAGATCCCACGATATCCCTAGATATCATTCCTCCAAAAAGTACCTACATTTTGCTTTTGTTGAACTCAGAAAGCAAATTCCACTCTACAAAGAAATGGGGCACCGTTGTGTCTCGTATGAGCTCCGATATATCTCGTATGTGCGAGAAAATCTTCCAAAAGGCTTCTACTCTTAAACGATATTTCATGGTCAACGTTTCTATCAGGCATGTGCTGTACGGATTTTTATGATAACTTAAATAAATTATGCAAAAAAGATATACCTCTTAGTAAGTAGCAACTGGCGCATTCCCTCAAAATAATCAGGCTATAATGTTCCCACTGCTGGGACACAGGCCTCCTCTCTGTGAGATGGGAGCATGCCGTAATCTACCACGCGGGCCCAGTGCCGGCTGGTAGATGTCACATGTCTTCGAATTTTTGGTTCTAGAACATGCCGGTTTCCTCACGATGTTTTCCTTCACCGTTTTGAGAGCAGTGGCGATGAAATAATTTACACAAAGTAAAGCGCCTGTCACGGTTCGAACCTACGATCTACAACTCATAAGTCGTGGCCGTTACCACTGGGCCACCACTGCTCATCCCCTATTTCATGTAAATAAATAAATAATACTTTTATTGTATAAGGAAAAAACACATAAATTATACACTACGGATTATTGTACAAGTGGTTGTCAAAATCAGGTAGAACAGCTGGATCCTGAACTAAGTAAAAATATACTATATCTCAGGAGCCAAACTTCCTCACAAACTATGATTATTGAACTAAATACAATCAGGTTAAGGTGACTCAGCAATTACAGGTGTCATTATTGAGAAAGGTATTTATGAGGTGATTGTTAGAATATCCTCTGTTTCGTCGTAAGACAAATTCAGCAACCAATTTGTTGGCTTTGCTTTCAACGTAAAATGTGAAAATAATTAGCAAAATATACGTGTAGTTACATCACTGCCTACCCCTTTTAGGAGTGCATTATGTCAGGAACGTGAGTAGCAACATTGTCCTATCTGCTAATTGCAACTGCAATCAGCTATCCGTCCTTCAAACATGATTAAGACCATTTCCAGTTTGAGTCTATGTTCAGCGAAGGATATTAGTAAAATGATAACGATGACGATCTTGAAGCATAAAAACACAACATAACAATATCTATTAAACATTGTAACAGCGAATCAATTGTCATGACTCTTCCTAAGACCCCACGAGACCAGACTTTTACTTACAATGTTTGTAAATATGTGAGCACCATGTATCTATACATCAGAAGGATGTATAGATACATGGTGCTCACATATTTTATTTGTCATTGCTCCATTTTAAATTCTTTTTATCTATTGTGGTACAGTAATCGTATTCTAGGTGCATCGTATTCACATGTAATTAAATAATTGATGTATACAAAATATTTTTAAAAGAGTAACGGTGGAGTTTCTGGCCCATTCTTCTCCTTACGAAAACTACCTTTTGGAAGGGGCAACTAGAATCAGTTCTATTTCTTTGTTTTTGACGTTCGAAAGTGCCTTTAATATGCCTATTTGAAATAAATTAGTTGACTTTGAACCTCAGCCAAATATTTTTTGATATTCGGATAGTGAAAAGTAAAAAGTTATGCAAAAATCCGCAAAACTTCGCGGGTATTTCGGTAACATAATATCACGCCTGAATTCCCCAAAAGGTTAGGCAGAGATGCACCTATAGTACACCCACATTTCAGTTATGTTTTAATAACACTTTGCCCGACCCGGAAATTAAACCCAGGTCCTCATGCTCATCAGTAGCGCTTGCGACCACTAGACCAAAGAGGCAATCGAAGCTTTAAAAGTAATAAAAAGCGTTATATATTTTTGGGAGTAAATATATCCTAATTACCTTCACTAATTAAACTTATGAACTCCCAACTAATTACAGCCCAGACATAACCACGAACATACTTCACAAATTTATTACTACCCTCCATAACACTAGAATATTAGTCTCAGCATTTAAGAATTTACGTGCAATCAAATTAGAAGTAGGTACGGAGGTACTGCGAGCGAACGTTCCCTTGGTCACAATGGAAAGGTGATAAATTTGAGACAATTGCTCTGGGAATGTTCCTGTGACTTGATATAAGTACCCTACGTGATATGCATTAATTACTTCATTTGGAAAGAATTTTGTGTGGAAAATTGCGAGCTGAAACTTGGAGAATGCTGAAAGATTTCTTTCAACGGTGCTTTGGCACGAGTAATGGCGCTGTTAGGTTTGTAATGTCAAGGTTCAATTTGGTCATAAAAGTGCAATTTGTGGAGAAAGTCAGCTAGGATAAAATATAATAATTGATTGATTGTATGATGTATCTTTGTTACCGACAGATTTTGAGTCAGATTGATTTTTAGTATCTTTGTTACCAAAAAAGTCAATCAATCTGCCTAGCCTGTTCCCAACTATGTTCGGGTCAGCGTCCAGTCTAACCGACAGCAGGTGAATAACAGTATTTTACATGTAGCGGCTACCACAACCCAGAAATAGGTAAGACGATACCCCTTGGTAAGACTGGTTACAAAAAAAGTATTTTTTGAAATATTAATGACCTAACATATAATTCTAACAAGTTTACTAACTAATTAATATTTGCGCAATAAGGAGTTCTTGTTAGCAAATCTTTTAACGATAGCACGAACTCCCACGAACTCTTAACGGAAATAGGAAGAAAGAAGATTTACTAAACATCCACGCACTTTACTCACGCATAGTAAAGATACACGAACTTAGTTAACTACTTGGCAATAGTAGTTAACCGCGACTTGTGACAGCATTCGTAACAGCAGTAGCAGACAGGCGCGACGCGATGGCGCGACGCGATGGCGCGACACCGGTAGAACAATAGAATAGAATAGATTAGAAAAAATACAGATGTAAATGTAGAAATTCCGTGTGAACAATTTCGGTGAAGTTTTCATAGAAATTGTTGATGAAAGAGTCGCATCGTGCCTGTCTGTGGAGCCTTTACTATGATATACTAGCTGGTGTTATCAAGTACGTGAAAAGGTATAACAATATGTATTTAATCGAACCTCTAATAGTAATTGCTATTTTGTGTTCCTATAAATATTAATAAACTAGCTGCGCCCCGTGGTTTCACCTGCGTAAGTCTCGATCCCGTAGGAATATCGAGATAAAAAGTATCCTATGTCCTATTCCAAGTCATGGTCTACCCCTGTGCCAAATTTGATCCAAATCCGTTCAGCCGTTCACGCACGATGGCGTGACCAAGGGAAATAGGGATTCATTTTTATAAATATAGATAAACAAAGATAGCTGACGTAGCTCAAAACGCTACCCAACTTAAATGGGACTGGGCAGGACACGTCTGCCGCATGCCGGACAAACTAAGGGCCCAAATAGCACAGAACTGGTGCCCTGAGACAGTGAGGCGGGGTCGCTGCAGACCACGTAGGAGGGCGAGCTGGATAGGTTCCATCAAAACTGGAAGGAGGACGCGCGGGCTCGCGAAAGATGGAAGGAGTGGAGGGAGGCCTATGCACAGGAGTGGGACTGCGTAGGCTAAAAAACAAATAAAAATATTATTGAACACTCTAATATTATAATGATTGAGCCTCTTTTTGTGAACCTCAAATAATTCCTATTTTTGGGTGCTAAAATACTAATTAACCAAAAAACTGGGACCAACTTGGATGTAGCGCAGTTGGTCACAGTTCTAACCTAACCTAGCTGATTTCAGACTACGCTATAATATAATAGCATATAGCATATAGTTCATAGCACAACAATATCGCTCGCTATACATTTATTTAGAAAACGTTCACACTTTGCTATACTATACATTATTGGAAATGTATGGTGAGCGATATTTTTGTGCTATGAACATTATGCTATAAGCTATTTAAAATAGCGTAGTCTGAAATCAGTTTAACCCATTTGGTAGGGTACGCCAACTTAGTTACTGTGACCAAATGTGAGAAAAGGCCAGTCGGTAAAAAGACGCTCAATTTTTTTTTTAAATGTTCATAATTAGAAGTGCACACATTTTTTTAGAGGTTCACTAATTTTAAAGAAGTCTTCATCAAAGGGCAATAAGGTTTTGAAGGTTCAGTTTTAAATATTTCCCAAAAGTTATCATTACGATGACCACCGTCAACATCCTCTATTTTTCCTCATTCAACGTAAACGTAACCTAGCATAGTCAACCTCTATCGATCGATATGAAATTACCCCTCTCCTATAAGATATTCCACCACTCAGGAGATAACTGACCGTTCTATCGCAGATCATGGGATATTTATGCAGCTGGGGGTGTTTAACGAGCGGTATCTTTACTCGGACGCTCTTCTATCAATATTTATTAAGAGGCCACTTTGTTAAGTCACCATAAGTAAGTGAAGTCCAAGTAATCTTGGGTATCACTGACTAGGTTAAGTCTGAGATCTCTCTGCCCGCGACGCGATTGGTAGCAGTGAGGCCCTAGAAAAAGTGACATTATATCAGCGATAACGATGATGAAGGCAAAAATGTATAGGACTGACAAATATGCTATCGAAAATGTCAATCCTGTTGAAAGTCCTTGTAGAAATACGAAACCCTTTCGAAGCGATTGTCACTTGTCTAGGCCCGTTCTGTTAGTCGCCATTTTGAACTCTATTCGTATTTAGGTATTACACTATCATATATCTATGATCATAGATCTATGATCAAAGATAATTACATTTTAAAATAGACATATTATATGGGTATATAATATGCCTCCTTAAAGGCCCCCTTAAAGGGATATTACACTATCAAATTATATCTTTTACTTATGTATGACCATAGATCTATGATCATAGATATTATAGTGTACTACCCCCCATAAAATAAGCTAGACAAGCGTGACGGCAGGGGACAAGTTCTAGTGAACAGTCTGTAGATGTAAGACTTTCTTTCAAAACAAAGGCCTTTAAAAAAAAAAAAAAAAAAAAACATAACTACAGAATGTAACGTCTAATTGCCGAGTAAATTGACCGTCAATTAAAATAGTCCGTAAATTAAATTAAAACTGACAGTCTTTGACAGCCGTGAGTTGTTCGTATTATTGCCATTTGGGCAATAATACGAACAACTCACGTAGTGTTTTTTAACCCCCGACGGAAAAAGAGGGGTGTTATAAGTTTAACGTGTGTATCTGTGTGTCTATCTGTGCCATAGTAGCTGTCAAACGGCTAAACTGATTTAGATTTTTTTTGTTTTGTTTAATAGGTGACTTGATTGAAAGTATTCTTAGCTATGATTCAAGAAAATCGGTTCAACCGTTTGAAGATTATCAGCTCTTTTCTAGTTGATGAATGGATGTGAGCATTTTGCACAGGTCTTATGCATTTAAAATTTGTTGTTCTGTTACTTCAATGATATTAGAAGAACAGAGTAACCTTGAACGGATGCTGCAGCATCACCTGGAATTTGCAGGATACTCTCTTACCAACTTACAGCACAGGTATCGTGTTTGGGCTCATTGGAATGGTCTCAATGAATAGGTTATAGATAGATGGTAAACAGGGTCTGGTGAAGGAACAGGATATTAATTTTTTTAATTTTTGCTTGTTTTTATCTGACTGCACATAAATTACGTTATTGAAAAAACAGGTTTAGAACCCAAAATCAAATAGTCAATCCACTAGCGGTCTCCCTAAACCAATTTAGCTCTAACGTTGAATAAAAGAAAAATAATTGGTAGAAAGCAAAGGCAGATAGGCCGATAAAAGGCCCTATAGTTTTAGATAAGGAAAAAGTTGGAATTGACGGGCCGTAACTCGAAAGATCTTCTTTATATACCTTGATTAATTAATCTTTTCTTCCAAATTGATTGGATCCATCAAAGAAGACAGCCTGAGTTTAGCCAATTTTATTCCTAAGTAACATTGAAGCTATAATATAGCTAATTATTTTTTTGTAATTAACTAAAGCGGTCGTAAGAGAGTCACACTTTGGCAAACTATTTGCAACGTATTTTTTTTTAACTCTTATTATCTTCTTAAAAACTTTGCAAAAAGTGTACAGTAGGTATACTACCTAAGTACTGAACACTTATTAAAATACGAAGGGTAAAAAAAAAAAATAGTGTACAAATAGTTTGCCAAAGTACGAGTCAAATCTAACCGACATCTAAGACATAAAGTTAAGAAAAATCACTGACAATTCATGTAAATAATTTATAATTTATTTAGTTCAACCCCGAGAACGCGCAACGCGAACGCGCGAACGCGTTGAGTTGTAGGTCGTAGGTTCGAACCCCGACAGGCGCTTTACTTTGTGTAAATAATTTCATCACCACTGCTCTCAAAACGGTGAAGGAAAACATCGTGAGGAAACCGGCATGTCTTAGAACCAAAAATTCGAAGACATGTGACATCTACCAACCCGCACTGGGCCCGCGTGGTGGATTACGGCCCACTCCCTCTCATAGAGAGGAGGCCTGTGTCCCAGCAGTGGGAACATTATAGGCTGATTATGTTATGTATGTTATGTTAGTTCAACCAATAACATAACCAAACATAAACTCTAGACAATCAGAGCTTTCAAATTAGAATTTCTGAATAATTTCTACATAACATTAACATAGAAAAGGTTAATATAGTTCTGAAACATAAGGTCGTATCTTAATGAACGTTTGACTTTAAAATGCTGATACAATATTTTAATATTTAAATAAGTATTTTAAAGTTACCACAAAATGAATTTTCTGACAGATGTCCTTTGTGCGTCTTGAAAATTTTAATACCTATTTACTAAACCGCTGAGGTTTTAGTTTTAAATCTTTTAAAATTAATGTTTCTTGTTTTAGGATTTTAAGCTTAGATGTTTTATTTTATTGTATTTGAAGTGCGTGGTTTGGAATTATTATTATTAATGTATTTATTCAGACAACAATTACATACCGAGACTCCTCCGTGTCTCGGAAAGCACGTTAAGCCGTTGGTCCCGGCTTGCATTCTTGGATCTTTAACAGTCGTTATGGGTCGTCAGAAGCGCGAAAGTCTGACAACCAGTCTAACCAACGGTTATCGTATTACCCAGTTACTGGGTTGTGGAGGTCAGATAGGCAGTCGCTCTATGTAAAATACTGGTATTTAGCTGCATCCGGTTAGACTGTAAGCCGACCCCAACAGAGTTGTGAAAATGCTAGGTTCTAATTATTGATTCAGACAACAATTTATTGATCTATTTTCTTAGAACAAATAGTGCTTAAAACGATGTTAGTTCACACATATACGTTTATGATTATGTTAATTATTCATGATGCTTATTATGATTTAAAATATTTTAGTTCAATCATGTTTTAGAATATTGCATTGCTGACTTTAGCAGTAGTTAGGTAGGTAATTGTTTTATCTAGACTTCCATTATTCAAATAATTTAAATGCTCATATTACTACGAATTTTGTTGTTAACCTATTAATTAACATAACATCACGCCTTGATTCCCCGAACGGTTAGGCAGAGGTGTACCTACACCCACATTTCACCAGTTATGTTTTAAGTCGCATGTAACAGCGAGCGAGCCTATTGCCATCAATCGGACACAAATACTGACTCCGGTATGCAATTGAGAAATTCTTGATAAAAAAATTCAATAAAACTTTGGCCGACTTAGGAATTGATGCTCATGCTCAACAGTAGCTCTTGCAACCACTTGACCAACGAGGCAGTCCATTAATTAGTAGTGTACTTATAAAGATCTTAAAATCCTAACACTCGTTTCAACCAAAACTGACTTCTTTAATACCAAACATTTATTAAAATAATTAAACACACTTATCAAGAGGTCCCATTTAATGACGTCATATATCTGTAAATGTGATCTAAAGTTATAAAAATAAGTGTCGGTTTCTTCATCTATTTATTTTATTTATTCTGATTTTGTGCCAAGTTAATTTACTGACTTTTCTATTAAGGGGCATACGTTAAGCAGCTCACGAAATTCAAATTTTCCTGCGTATTTTGTAAATTGCAGCTGCGTATTATAAACATCACTAATTTAATGTATTTCAACAAATTATAAAATTAATGGTTAGTAATTTGTATGATTATTTAACAATAAATTAATATATAATTGTGTTTACTGCTGTATGTAACATATTGATAAACATTATTGATAAACCTACTGGAAAAGAATTTCGCAAACTACATTAGCACATTCCCCACAATCTTTGGACCTCAAACCGCCATCTCCGTCGTCTTTTGTATTAAAAAAGAATTTCTTTTTATTGAATTTGTTGACTTAGTTCTGGTCTTTATTAAATTCGGCAGCATTGCCACCTTTTTGCTGGAATAAATTGGATCGCATCGGTATTTGAATTATTTGTGGTTTCGTTTCTGGATTTTAGTATTTGTTAAGTTAAAATTTGTGGAGCGTCGAAATTAATGTCGGTTTCAAAATAATTATGTTAGTGCATTTTATATTGCTTTTCAATAACATTTGTTTATGGGTTTATTTTGATAACTGTTTGAGCTAAATTAATTAAACCAAAGCTTTCAATAATTGATAATAGATATTTTATAATCATAATTATTATCACATTCAGATGGCATAGCGTTATCAAAGTGTCGCGGACAGGTAATCTTCAGAGTCTCCTACACTTGAAACTAGAAAAGCACGCACGAGCTTCTGTTATCCCATTACCAGTAGCCCAAATAAACATCTAATTCTTTCCTGCGCACCTCTGCATGCTGCTCCATCTCTCTCGTGCACATGATTCTGTCTCCTTCCAGCTCGATTCGGGCTTGGAACACTCGGTCTGAGCTCCTAGTTTTGTCCGCGAGTTCGCGGAGGACGGACGTGTCGCTTGTTAGCCGGTCTCGCACCGACACGATACAGGCGTGTTTTCACCGGGATATTAATGAAAATTTGATGAAAACTCCGTTTTGACGGCACCGTGAGTCGTTACACAGGCATAGACTGTGTCTCTAATTAAACTTTGTGTGGAACAAGGATCTGAGTGAATAATGTAACCGTTGCAAACACGGTGAGTGCAACGTTTTCAGTGCCAATTTCAGGTAGATAATGTGACAGAAAATCGTCTTTCGTCGCTTTTCGAAGACGATTATTCGGTTCCCTTCGTTTTGATTCATTTGCTCCGTATTGTTCTTTTCTGTTCTCTTTTAAGATGTAAATTGTCTTTTCAGACTTGTTCTGTTTTTATTCATGTTTTATTATCTACCTGTTGTGTGAATGTAATACAATCGTACTCTTTCATGATCATTACTCTTTTTCGATGATGATATAGACATTTCGTTATGTTCAACAACGTAAGAGCTGAAGAGAGCAGTTTGTTTATTTGTTTTTTTTCTTAATTTGATTTGATAAAGTCGTGTCGAATTGGGAGAGCTTTTTATTAATTTTCATCTTAAATGGCTGTACAAATAGCAATCCACATAGGCTATTATTTTATTTAAAGGGCTAAAACATCCAGTTTTCTACTCCTTGTGAGTATTTTGGACATGCTAAGATCAGCATCATCTTGAACAGATCTTTTTTAGACTCCAACGTTGAATGACAAACGCTTGTTTGATATACATTTTATTAATAAAATTAAATATTTGGACATAATGAGATTGCAGTTTTAGATAATATTATGAATTATATGACTGCAGTGACAAAAACATATCGTCGTCGGAATTTAATGGGTTGAATAAAGTGTTAGAATTAATTTCGGTCGTAGCCCGATTTTATAAATTAGTTTTTACAAACCGAAGTATTTTTGTGACCTGAAATGTTAAGATTTTTGTGTTGCAAAAGGAGGTTATGGTTTTGAATACTTTGCTTTCATGGATATGTATGATTTAATACTTCTTTAGACTAAATGACGATTTGTTGTCAAATTACTATAAGCCAAGACAGAAAATGAAAATCTTTGCCTTCAGAAATTGTAAATTAATATATCAAAATAAAACCTGACTTTTATATCTAGTGATACTTTACATTTTACTTTCCACTCTAAGGAACTCCACTGTACCCAAAAATCTTCAAAGTACTTTAACAATGTCACAATTTTATTTTGTTCTTTCTTATAAATTACATTGTCAAAGAGAACAGACGAAATACAGTTTTATTAAATAAACCGTCGCGCACCTACAAAGGCTCTTTACCTAAGCCTACAAATTTCCGTAGCACTTGTTTATTCTACGACGCTACGCCGTAGCGCGTCGCTACGCCGGAATCTATTATTATTATGGGCCTCTACCCTTTTCGTATTGTGTCATATCTCACATTGCTACGCTTTATTTTGTTTATATAAGCTCGTTATATGATTGTGAATAGTTTCTTGGGATATAGGAATTTCGGGATACATAAAGTCCACTTTGTATCTCATTTAAGTAGCTGAAGTTATAGCCCAGCTCGTACTTTTTAAGGGTGTCAATTTCGATAACATAAGATTATAATACTCTGTGTGAACGTGAATAGTTTCTTGGAATATAGGAAATTGGAGATACATAAAGTTCGCTTTTGTATCCCTCGTAAGTAGCTGAAGTATAGATAATATAAGATACTAATTATTTTAATTTGGTGACATTATACAGGTGTAAAAAGACCCATCACATAGTCGTCAACTACGCATTCTGTACATCAAATTAAGTAACATTGCAATAAAATAATTGCTGGGAAACGGCTTTTATGTTTGGTGTGAAAATTCGCTGTTTACGTTGCGGTAGTGCGTAACGTAACGCACGCAAAACATTGTGTTTATGGGTACATGCAATAGTTCAGGGTTTGTGGGAGTATTTTAAATTAAAGTTATAACATTTAAAACTTGCATTCTTTAAAAAACGTCTGAAAAAGTTGGAACTTTGACCTTCAATATCTCCGTAACTAGAAGGTTCCCAGGTATGGGTCTAGAACAAAAAATGATCACAATGACGGGAAAACAAGTGACTTTCGCCTTCGTTAAGCGACATTTTACATCCGTTACTGTATGATAATAACATTTTGTAACAATATTTTGATTTAAAAGAGTGTCCGTGGAGTTTCTTGCCCGTTCTTCTTCATAGGTACCTACCACGCTTTGGAATGGGCAACTAGCTTCATATTTCTGACTGACCGACTCCTTGACAATTCAAAAGTGCCTGTAAATGGTTTAATTGAAATAAATGCTTTGAATTTGAGAATGCATATGCCTATGTTACCATTTAAAAATGCAGTTTTTCCCACAAAAAAATCTTCGAAAACTAAAAACTAGTTTTATATTCCACTCAATATAAATTATTATTGCCTCACGTTTTAGTACGGAAGTAAACAAACAAAATTCACACTCTGCGAGTGGTATTGTGGTTCACTACGCACAGAGTGTTGTTTAAAATGGTTCGCGTTTGGTATACCGCTCGTATATCATTCGCGACATCACAGGTTTTGTTAGCATGTATTTCTTATGTATGTAGTAGGGTAAATAATTTAGCTTTCGTTACCAGAAAATGTCTAAGGTAAAGGCAATCAATATGAATTGACTTGATTTGAATCAGTGCCAATTTGTCGCTTGTTTGTCACACAGACAGACACGAACAGTGACATATATAAAGTCTAGTTAACAATAAAAAACGATTCGATTCAGAGCTAGCAGATGTCGTAAACAAGTAACTTTGCAAGATGTTTTGTCACAGAATAGCGAGTAGCACACCAGTTATGTATACTTACTATACTGTTATATAAACTAGGGTTGGAGCTCGTGGCTAATTAATAACAGCAGCATCAGGTTAAGCTACGCTTGCCGAGGTTGGTCCGTGGATGGGTCTTATCTTTACATACCGAGACTCTTGCCTCGGAAAGCACGTTAAGCAGTTGGTCCTGGCTGTCATTCGTGGATCTTTCACAGTCGTTACGGGTCGTCAGAAGCCAGAAAGTCTGACAACCAGTCTTACCAAGGGGTTACCCACTACTGGGTTGTGGAGATCAGATAGGCAGTCGCTCCATGTAAAATACAGATATTTAGCTGCATCCGGTTAGACTGGCAGCTGACCCCAACTGGGAAAAGGCTGGGAAAAGGGTAGGCAGATTGACTATTTATATAAATTAAATTCACTGTTCGTGTCTGTCTGTGTGACGGCATTGTTTTTCCGGTTTTCACCTTCATGTAGAGAATTTATTCCGGAAGGTTTCTGTTATAAAACGTTAATATTACACTTACATATAAGCAATCAATCTCGATGTTTTGTCAAGTCGTAAAAACCGTGCGAAACAGGAGCGTGTCGCTAGTAATAATTTTAGCATAATCTTATCTTGATCTCTCTAGGTTCATGCTATTTCTTATCCTTTTTGTGAGTTTGTGTAAATATCTGTACGATCTCGAATCATGTAAAATCAAGAAAACGACACGGTTGGTGCAGTGGCTGAGCGATGGACTGCTGCGCAACGTGTCGCGGGTTCGATCCCCGCACGGAACAAATATTTGTATGACCTGCAAGTAGTTGTTCCGGGTCTGGGTGTTAGTGTATGTGAGTTTGTATGTTTGTAAACGCACCCACGATAAAGGAAGAAATTTTTAGTGTGGGGAAACGTTTTAAAAAAATAAAAAAACTACAATGGTTTATTCAGCACAAAAAAAAAACACATTACAAAAAAAAAAAGACAAGGTACACACATACAAAGTATTCAACCAATAAAAGTTTGACAACATTGTCCACTGATTGCTTGAATAGATAGTAACAAAAGAATTACCAAACGAATCGATATAAAATGTGTCGTCATCTGCCTAGCCTTTTCCCAACTATGTTGGGGTCGGCTTCCAGTCTTATTGGATGCAGCTGAATACCAGTATTTTACATGGAGCGACTGCCTATCTGACCTTCACAAACCAGTAACAAGGTAATAAATACGATAAAGAAATGGATAAAAAATGTGTGTGATATAATGATCGATTGCTCGAAGATTGCTATTAGTTCAAACTACAAGTATCAACTGCAATACAAATCATGAGATTTAGAAATAATACATTAAAAATTGTAATTCACTTCACATTCACCAAAAGCTCATTCGTAATCAGATATTTAAAAAACAGCTCAAACGAGAACATTTTAAATATTCCCGGTAATTGGCGGCAGATAATATAAAATTTTAATAATGATGATCGATTGTTCGAAGTATTAATTCAAACTACAGTTTATCCACTCCAATACAAATGGAAAATGATACATTAAAAATTGTAATTCAATTCACATTAACCAAAAGCTCATTCGTAATATTTAAAAAACAACTCAAACGAGAACATTTTAAATAATCCCGGTAATCGCCAGCAGATAATTTGGAATTTTAAAATGAATGATAAAAGAGTGTACTGTACGGTAAGTATCAACATTACGCGCAAATTGCTCGCTTCCGGACAATTCGCGTAATTGCTGCAATTCGCCTTTATTACATTAAATTGTTCGCAGCGCTATAAGCTTTCTTCTTGCGGTTATCTACGTCGTAAATGACATTAAGTTATTTGTGCTTCGCTGGCTTTGGATGTAGCTACAGCTACAGAAGGAAAAATTGACCTGCAAACATGTACATAGAACATTGTAATATACAGTCAGGAAAATGTATTGTTTCGCAGGTTGATAAATATAACTACGTACCTACATAACTTTATTATATTAAAGTCACTTTGTATGACGTAAATTACCTTGTTTGTAAAGAAATTATTACATTATCGTCTGAAATCGAATCAGTATTCAGGACTAACCTACGCTTTATGTTAAACGCTGAATAAAATAAATAATCCCTAGTATATTTAACTTGTTTTATTAGATATCGTGTTCTCATGTAAACGAGATTACAATAAAAGACCTTATCTTTCTTTCTGCCTCGAAATATTAATTCTGACGTCATGCGGTAAAAAGCCGTAACGTCTTCAAAGTTGATAGTGTCAACTTTAACTGTATGTATCTGCACCTACGAATTGAATACAGCTTTATCACCTAGGCAGAAAGATACAGAGTTTAATGCGGCCCTATACTTAACTTATTTTTGATAAAAATGTTAGTTACAGCCTTACGCCGAATGACGCAGACTTGGCTATTTTATAAAGATGGCATTATGGTGTTTAAGTCTGTATTATCTGTATGGTAAAAGCTTGACTGACGTAAAAGGCACAACGGTGCCATCTTGTCTTGTCTTGTTATAAGACACCGTTAACCCTAGTATAATTCCCATACCAGCCTTTTATGTCAGTCAATCTTTTAATCAGGTCGATTGATAGGGTACACGCACCTATACATACATAGATATCGATAATGCGGTATTGCAGAAGCACAGATTAATAAAGTAACAGTATTGCATCTCGTCAGTGACCTTAAAATAATTACCCACAGCCGTGCGTAACTGCCGCTTACTCGAAACTGTTGCGTACTGGTATACACTGAGATTTTGGAACGCGTTGTTTCGGCCGTTTTCTATAAAGACGTAGTACTGTTACTTATTTATACTGTGGCAGAAATCTGCCATGCGAGCTGACGATTAACCCTATCGGTTGCATTTATTGATTACTTGGTGGAACGACAGTTTCACTGAGCATAGATTTGTAGTAACATCACGGCCGTATGGGCCCAAAGAGAATGACAGAGTTGTGTTATGTACACACGGCTACACATCAAGCTATACATTTCCAGTATAAGCTGACCTCGCATCGTACGAAAATCCTATACAATGCGGGATCAGCATAAACTGGAAATGTATAGCTTGATGTGTAGCCGTGTGTACACAGATTTTGCCAGTTATGTTTAATTTCTATATAATAGGGGTAAGCAGGGACGGCTACTGAGATATTCCTTATGCTTAATACCTTGAAGTATTCTAAAATGCATAGCTGTAACTAAATTTCGGCACGTCTTTCTGCTACGATAGTCTATATGTCCAAATTTTCGGTTGCATTGATGCATGCATTAATTCTACCATGCAATAACAAAACACGGTCTCTACTGTTTTTTTTGTAATAATAGATATACAATCTTTAATGTGTGTCGGTTTATTTGAATATGTTTATAATTGGATTAGTACCCATCTAAACACACGTAGAGATAAAAAAAAAATTGATCATAAGTGTACTGGATATGACTTGTGAAATAGATTCATTGAAAGCGGGGGACTAAAAAATGAGTTTTGTTTTGACAAAACACTTGTAATAATTGGAAAATGCAGTATTTTGACAAAATAAAAACTTAGCTTTTTGGGTATACAGAGTATATTCCAATAGTGTTAAGGCTCTTACATACTGGCGCGATTCGTCGCGCGACGCGAATTTTAACAAAACAATTTCTGAGAAAACTTCACGGCGAACAATGCGGCGGTGTCGCGTCGCGTGACGAATCGCGCCAGTATGTAAGAGCCTTTACTCAGTTAATTTAAGATTTACTCGAAATTTAATATGCCATCCTGTAGAAATAATGGTTACATAGCGCAAGGAATATGTTACCCAGTTACTGGGTTGTGGAGGTCAGATAGGCAGTCGCTCCATGTAAAATACTGGTATTCAGCTGCATCCGGTTAGACTGGAAGCCGACCCCAACATAGTTGGGAAAAGGCTAGGCAGATGATGATGATATGCAAGGAATATATATTAAGAATAATACGTATTAAGAAAAAACGTATTATGTCATTCAACGGCAGAATTTTTCACTTTTAAACCACGATATCAACCGCTAGAAAAGAAGTCACTTTCACCATTCTATTCTTATTAACAAATCAAATATTGAATTATAATTTAAATATTCAATTTTTTCAGTGAAATTCAAGTAAATTTATGAAGAAATTCTCCATACTGAATGTGTCATGATAACTCGTTCATGCATAATGCATGTTAATGTCAATGACATTGATACGAACGTCGCCGCCGTTGTTTTAAAATTATCATAACATTGTGTATTTTAATCATATTCTGTTTCAATTGAATACAAAAGTAAGGGCTTGTATTCCGTATGTAAAATACGCGCTTTGACGTGGAGTTGCGGATACCAGCCCGTATTACCTATTATCCTGGAATAGGACATAGGATACGTTTCAAAGACGTTGCGTAGGTTTGAATAGCTAGTATGTACCTACCTATGGTAAAGTAATAATATAATATGATTGAATTTTGGTTCATTTTTTTCTTGTTTTTCTGATGATCCTAATTAAAATTTGTCTTAAAGTAAAACAAACCTACATTATTTTGACATAATATTATTATATTATCATTATGTTTCAGATTTCCATTTCTTACACATTGAATTGATTTAACTACAAAACATGTCGATAGGAGATCATATAGTTTTAGCTAATGGTTAACACAGATACGCTTCCAATATTGATGCAAAATATCAAGTCTTACACAACTACGAAAATGCGATGATCTTGATGGGTTAGTGTTTTTTTTTAAAACGTGGACGTATGGGCTCACATGACATTTGCACCAAATTTTTTTACCAAAAATTTTTCTCACCATTACTCCTGGCAGATTGACATACAGCAAAAAAAAGAAGAATGATCTGAAATGACAATGCAAAAACACTTTTCATTTTTACCATTTTGTCCGCGGATTTATGATGCCAGATTTTTTCAATTGCCAACAAAATGTTTAAATTCAGCCACTTTCCATTTGCCTCTGGCATACGCTGTGATTTAGGGTTGTTCCAAGTTGAATTATTATCTGCGTAATTTTCTTTATGAGAGGAGTGGCGATGGCTCTAGTGGAGTGGAATTTTATTGTTGGGCAGCCCTAGCTTTAATATCGTGAGGTATCAATGAATCAATGGACAGGAATTATTGGACACTTTTGGAAAACTTTTTAATGCTGTAAAGTGTATCTTAAGGCGCTGAGCAGACGATGGACAATTTGCCCGCGGACAAATTGTCCACTACTATAGATCGTATGAAATCCCGGCGGTGAAATAGTCCTACGTGTGCGTTAGTGCATAGATTTTCATACGTTGTATGGTCGCGGACAAATTATCCTCAGCGCCTAAAGCTTTGTGTAATCCTAAATATATGTATCATAATGTTGAGCACTAAATGAAGTTACCTGTAATTACAAGTCATGTTTACTAGATATTCCCCTAACGAAATAGTGGGACAGGCAGGACCCTACTAAAATATCAAAAGAAAAAAAGGGTTGAAAGCTTTGGTAGTTCACTTTGAAAATACTATACCTACGCACCACTACGATGTACGCATGAGTGCGCTTTTGAACATAATCTTACATAAAACATATTTTGAAGCTCTTGGCTTGAAATAAACTTTCAACCATTATTAATTTAACAGCTCTCGCTTTTTTAATTTTGTTAGAATTTTATTCACTTCACCTTCACCTCACATTCAACCATAAAAAAGTTTTATTGTAACTTTCTTTTATTGTAACTCCAGAATGCTCAAAGTTGTAACCTTTTAAAAATGGAACACCCTCGTGGCGTCAGTAAAACTCAAATCAACTGAACGTCGCAAAGGCGTTACCTACGCAATCTAATTTGCGAAAGTCATAAAAAATTAAACGAAAACTTTTACTCCGCGTTTACATCTAGGTAACATCTGTCCAAGTAAAAAAAATGAAATAACTTGGCAAGATTAAGGAATTTTATATTCGCAGTCTCAGTGTATTTTACGCCTTAATACAAAAGCGCAACGTTGAAAATGGCGTTTTATTAAGAATAGGAAATCGGAAAATCTCCCGCGGGTTCTACATAGTACCAGATAGAGACAAGTTGAGGCTTTCTCTCCAGAGGTTTTATGCCCGTCACGCTTCCAGCCAGCTATAAAGCGCTTTACGTTGAAAATTGAAAGTGACTTTAGCTGTAAAACGTACCGGAGAATGTGAAGCGCACGAGGTAAATATCAATTTTAGGTTTCAGCGCCCGCAGCGCTTTTATGTATAGGTATTCCCTTTTTGTAGTGAAGTTTGAATTTCCAATAATAAGTGTGTAGTTGGGGAGTCAAAATTGAAAAGGAGAATACGTAAAGCTAAAACAGATTTCGGATATTTCTAAAACTTATGTAACAAGATGAAGTTTTTGAAAATAGAAATCGATTTAGATCGGAATAAATTCACGTTTGAATAATACCAGATCAACTGCAACAAAACCACAACTTCAGTCGATGTAGTCACTAAATGCTTGCTAGCTAAAAGCTTGTGCTTCGAGTCCTAATTTAAAATCTAGTTTGAAATAAACGTGATTTGTATTTTCTGGTTTAAATTCTGGCTTTCCCCACTTTATACTGCATGTCGAGAAGGATTTACTTACTTTTTGGTTTATCTTGTTAGGTTTCGTCATACAATTTACAATATTAAATCAGTCAAACGTCCAGGGGGCCAAGTCTACTAATTTACAAACGTGTCAGTGGTCTCATAATGATCAGTTTTTGAGAGATATACTTTTATTTGACCCTACAAAATCTGTCAAAAAGTCATCATTGCTTTCGTGACTCTCAAGGCAGTCTGTGACTAATATCTTTATAGATAAGTTTTCTCTTAGCCCTACGCTCGATTATTTTGTTTCCAACGGTCAGTAAGCAACAATGTTTAGAGAGCTTATAAATACCCAAGAAGTTTTACGAATAAGGTCGAAGCTTTATATTATTACAAAATCAGGTACTTTACGATGTGCAGAAAAAATAACATAATTACTGCCAAAATTCTACGAAAAACAATAATATTGCGTCAATAGATTTAAACGTAAATTTAGACCTTAAAGGCTTTCATGCGACATTAAACAGTCCAACATTATGCCTATTAATCCCTGAATGTCCTAAAATTCACGTTCCATGAATTCCACGACGGTTCAACGATTTTATTTTCACATAAATTACGGAACCCTTTTGGCTACCTCTACAGTATCTAACGATTGGAGAAGCGATCTTATCGGTGACGTAATGGATTGGACGACCAGAATATTGAATATGTTCGCGAGCCTTTGGGCAATTTGAAAAGATAATCTTTTGTTTATATACCAGAAATTGGGCTTTGTAGTGCAGGAGGCACTACAAAGCCCAATTTCTGGTACGTGTCCTTGAAATTCTTCTTGATTACGAAGCTCAAGATTGAAAATATAATGTGATGGTAAGTAGGTACTACCAAAGACTGATCGCCGGAGTCTCCCTGGAGATTTCAAAATCTCACGTCTCAATTTTGACAGCCGATTTGTCGCTGTCAAACACTATATGTAGATGTGAGATCTTGAAATCGCCAGCGGCGGCGGCGGTTCACTGGCGATCAAAGTACCTCGTTTTTACGGTGAGTCCAAGCTAAGTAATGCATCGGTTCAAAATCAGTCATTTATTCAAACTAGGCTGAGAATCAGCACTTTTGGAACGTCAAAATTATATACGACAGTCTCCCAAAACGCCCACCCTTCACCACTTCCTAGTGCTTTAGCTGGGAAGAAGAAGCGGCGCAACAAACTCCCCAGCAGCACAGCTGTCTGTTCAGTTAGAAAAAAATGTATTCTATACAATAGTACACACGGTTACACATCAAGCTATACATTTCCAGTATAAGCTGACCTCGCATTGTACAAAAATGATATACAATGCCAGATCAGCATAAACTAGAAATGTATAGCTTGATGTGTAGCCGTGTGTACTGTAACGCCTGAGGGGCGTTACCTGGACATGTGAGGGTGTGTGGTGGAGGTAATTTCAAAGAAGAGGAGGTTATCCATGGGTTTATTAATTAGAAGGCACGTTTATACATTTCAAGGGTCCAGCCTGATCTGACCCTCATTAAACAATAAAGACACACCTGTCAATATTTTTATTTAAACTACACTGCTGGAGCGTTCGGAAGTCAAGGCTGCGGTCTTACCAGCCAGCCCAACGTGAGGTTGCATATCGCATAAAAACTCACAGTACCTAAGCAAAATTATGCAACACAAAACATATCGAATAGCCATATGTCAGTTAGCACACGCCAATATACCAACCAAAAACCCAGTCCGGTGTTCTTATTGTCAATCTAGTCTTAGTCTGACGTCCAAGATGCTGGGTTTTAGTTGCTTTCACATTAGCAGATATCTAAAATATACTCACATATATTTCCCTACTCTCTATTTTTTGCCAAATTATCGATGTTTTTACTAGGGTTGCCGCTTGTCGCGTTCAAACAGCTTTATTACCTTGTACGAATACACTTTTACCCTCACACCCTTTGACTGGGTCCAAATATTTTTCCGTACAATATTTTCCAACTGAATAATATAAATAAAAAATCCAATTACGAATATTCTGATAGGTCAGGTACACTCGTCGAAAAAAAAGTCAGGCCAAAACTGCGGTACAGTTGTTAACCTATTTCATGTGGCACTCCATATTTTTGCAGCAACCGGATATTCAGGCATACCTGAGTACTGCAAAAATATGGAGTGCTGAAGTGTCGCTGAATGGAAATCGTTGATGCTTAAAAGCGCGTGCTCTGTTTAAAAACGTTTTTTCAGTCATCACTTTTTTTTGTGCAGTAAATATTAAGCTAACGTTACGTAACCATCTAACTTAACTTTACCTAATATGTTATAAAAAAAAAAACACTTTTTAAAAACAGCCTACTTATTTTGACGTATCCTTAATCATTATAATAGTCCAGGAAAGGTCGTGCGTATATGAACGTAAACGAGGCAAAAGGAGTGTTGTAAGGATCGTAGCAGGTGGCGTTCCGTAGTTTCTGCCTACCCCCATGGGAAGAACGCGTGAGTTTATGTATGTATGTTATAGTCCAGTTGGACCAACCTATAATTAAGGTAGATATTGCGATCATTTCCATAAACTTGGCCTTCATGCTGAATAAGAACTATTCAGCATGAAGGCCAAGTTTATGGAAATTCATTATCTAAAAAAAAAAAACGTTGATTATGTGGATAGTGCATTTTTTTTCGTTGTTGGCCATCCTTTGGTAACACAGAGATCACATCTTTCACGCGGTTTGAGCCAACCTTTTTTCTTGGCCTACTGTACCGATAATTAATTATGTATTAGCAGGTGAAGGGTTCAGCGGTTTGTCTTCTGGGATTGAGGGGTTTAATCGTGTATGATTTTTTGGTTAGAGGGAAGTTGAATAGCCATACAATCTTACCTTTCGTCTCTGAATAGTTTAGGAGCGTGTCCTATTAGTTTTAATTCATATTTTTCATGAATTAAAACTAACTTGTTTTCGATTTACTTGTTAAAATCAACTCCATTATTGGAATAATATTCTTTTACTTGACGAGCTTAGACACGGTAAACAGGCATATTAACGATTTAAGATAGTTAATTAATTCAGGCGTGACTTTGCAGAAATCCATTATAAAATACAATAGACGCTGATATATTTAGTAACCTATGCGTGCCAACACGTCGTGTTCTGCTTCGCGACTGGTCAATCGTCATCCTGAGGATGCCTCGTTGCCAGGTGAAACACGTGTCGATTTCTTACAGGCTATTATTTATGACTCTTGCGGAAAAGGTTACTAAATATAACTAAGTCTATTGTATTTTTTTCGAGAGATCATTTAACAGAAGAAGGTATAAATTAAGGTAGAATATTTTTTGAAAGAATAATCAGCAAAAAAATTCGAGTCTACCATGAAGCAAATATTCCTTTTATTCAAGACTATGCATGTTTTCGTACGATAAAAAATAGTAGCCAATAAAATAGAACTACGATTAACCAGTCTATTTACAATCCTTTGTTCTTGTTTACCAGCTCATTATGCCACAGTACAGCGACCTACATTGGCCAGTTCTCGACAACCATCGTTCTACTGGCACACTCAAAGCCGTTGAGAGTAGTTTTTCAATGTCCACGGACCCATTACGTTTTATATTGCAATCATTAAAGCTAACTTGTTGCTTTTATTTAGTGTTTTAAGTGCTCTTTTAAAATATAGGAAGTGCAGCTGTGGTAGCTTGGCTAGTTAATAGCTGTTAGGCGATGTTTACCTACTAAAACATTTTCTATTTTTATTTTTTACTAGCTGCGCCCCGTAGTTTCACCCGCGTAAGTCTCGATCCCGTGGGAATATCGGAATAAAAAGTATCCTATGTCCTATCCCAGGTCATGGTCTACCCCTGTGCCAAATTTCATCCAAATCCGTTCAGCCGTTCACGCGTGATGGCATGACCAAGGGAAATAGGGATTCATTTTTATAAATATAGATAAGTACCTACCTGAAGCTTTTTGAAAGGCCTACACTGTCCTCCCATAACTATTAACACTGCAATTCGAAATTATTGTAAAAGCCAATTATCTTTTAAAAGAGTAACCATGGAGTTTCTTGCCGGCTCTTCTCCATAGGAAACGACCAATTGGAACCGTGCACCTAGCTTCTGACGTTTCATAAGTGCCCATATAGGTTTATGTGAAATAACATATTTTGATTTTGATTATGTAGGGAAGATGATAATGTTTCACTTTTGTTATTAAGCTGTTATCAAACACTGTGATCTGCATTAGTGCAGTAGAACAACATCTGGAACCGCGATGATTGATAATAGAAGATAATACACGAGCTATTGATGAATATATATTGCTTTTGTTGGTCACACCCGCACCACACCATTCGTTGTCAATTATCTAAATACTAAGTGGTCATATTTTTATGTTTTAGGATTGAGAAATCCTCAGATGAAACGCCTAGACAAAAATACCACATTCACCTTTAGGTCTTTTCTTTATATTCAGGAAAAATAAATTATGACGCAAAAGTTTCATAAGATTGCACTCGATGACATCATAATAAAATTGCACAGACAAAAATATATCGTAGTATTTCAACATGACTTTTCACCTCACATAAAAACCGCGCGTCGCGTTCAAAAAAAGAATCTCTCTACAGATAAAAAATGTCTAAACATCGCGTGTGTCACCCAACTTTTTCAGGCATAGGAAACTACGCTTACAGCCAAGTGATCTCCCGCTCGATATTCGTGTCCTCACCAAAATAGACTTGAAACCAGGTCATCGAACGTTGACAACTAGCGACCACCGACGCTTCTAAACCTCAAAGATAAATTTATCAGTCGGCAAATTGAATTCCAGTCAATAATGTTTGGTGTTCCGAACTAAATGGGATTAGTGTTGATTTTGTGCAACGTGCAATGTTATATTGGTTCGAGAATTATAGCTGTCATTGTCTATTGCAATGCGGTGAATGAGAATAATATTCCTATTTCGGTTCTGATTAAAGTTGTAACATGACTACTTCAAGTTATGTGATTGAATTTGGAATCAATTTAATAATCAACAATACATACAAATTAATAATATTGAAGTGTATGTTCGTAATGTAAAAATAACATCTTTTTCTTAAATGCATAAGAAAGTTTATACGGTAGTAGGTATTTATAATAATTTTTTTATTTAAATTTTTGTTTTTTTGTGTATTCCGAAACGGCGGACCAATTTTGTCGGGAGTTTCACGGGCCACCTGATGTTAGAAAGAAAAACAAAGGCTTTCATTTTAGAAAAAAAAATAAGGGTCCATGCGGGCGAAGCCACGGGCTGCAGCTAGTTAGATTATAAATAACTAGACACCCGCCCCTGCTTCAACTGGTCAAGTCGTGCTACATAAAACAAATGAAGATTGCTTTATTATTTGTTAATTTAAGGTTATGCATTAGGCACATAACTACCTTTAGGAATAAATTTCCTAAATCATGTTGAGATTAGCATTATAATCCGTTGCATAGTTTAGAAAAACAATGTGGTAACCCAGACTGACACGAAAAGTGACTTTTTTTGTATGGTACACACGGCTACACATCAAGCTATACATTTCCAGCATAAGCTGACCTCGCATTGTAAGGAAATTCTATACAATGCGAGATCAGCATAAACTGGAAATGTATAGCTTGATGTGTAGCCGTGTGTACCTATTACCTATTAATAGATATGACGTATTGGGTTATTGTGGCTTTGAACTACGAAAAAATAACTCTCTCAAAAGACGATTTCAGACGCTAATCTACATGGTCCTCATAAGGCCTGACCAAGATTATGTCTGGACTTTAAAAGAGACTGCGACCTCTGAGTTTCGGCCTTTCTTCTCAGAGTAGTCAGATACTAAACGCCCGCGCCGACCTCATCTAGCTTATTTTTATGATGTGTAAAAGTGATTCTGATATCCGATTTACAGATTATCCAACATCATTTCATTTCGAACAATTCAAGATGGCGCCGTGGAACAATAAGATTCCTAATTCAAAAATTGTAACGACCTACAGGCAGTTCTATTTGAACGTGTGAAATATAACTTAAAATCCGCAAAAGCACGTGTTGGGTATAAATAAACATGGAGCAGTAATCCGGTGGTTACGTGACACGTAATAATTATCTTTGCCGGGACATTCGCGTCTGAAATAAACGCTCTGGGCTTTCTGTGTCACTGGGTTAAAAGTGTTCAACAAGGTCGCTTGCCAATTTTGAGATATGCTTTGTTTTTTTTTTGTTGTTATTGTTTTTATTTAAGTACTAGCTGCCCCGCTCCGGCTTCGCACGGGTAGCACTAAGTACCTACCCTACCCCTACCCTACCTACCCTACCCTACCTACCCTACCTACCCTACCTACCCTACCTACCCTACCTACCCTACCTACCCTACCTACCCTACCCCTACCCTACCTACCCTACCTACCCTACCTACCCGACCTACCCTACCTACCCTACCTACCCTACCCTACCCTACCCCTACCTTACCTACCCTACCTACCCTACCTACCCTACCTACCCTACCTACCCTACCTACCCTACCTACCCTACCTACCCTACCTACCCTACCTACCCTACCTACCCTACCTACCCTACCTACCCTACCTACCCTACCTACCCTACCTACCCTACCTACCCTACCTACCCTACCTACCCTACCTACCCTACCTACCCTACCTACCCTACCTACCCTACCTACCCTACCTACCCTACCTACCCTACCTACCCTACCTACCCTACCTACCCTACCTACCCTACCTACCCTACCTACCCTACCTACCCTACCTACCCTACCTACCCTACCTACCCTACCTACCCTACCTACCCTACCTACCCTACCTACCCTACCTACCCTACCTACCCTACCTACCCTACCTACCCTACCTACCCTACCTACCCTACCTACCCTACCTACCCTACCTACCCTACCTACCCTACCTACCCTACCTACCCTACCTACCCTACCTACCCTACCTACCCTACCTACCCTACCTACCCTACCTACCCTACCTACCCTACCTACCCTACCTACCCTACCTACCCTACCTACCCTACCTACCCTACCTACCCTACCTACCCTACCTACCCTACCTACCCTACCTACCCTACCTACCCTACCTACCCTACCTACCCTACCTACCCTACCTACCCTACCTACCCTACCTACCCTACCTACCCTACCTACCCTACCTACCCTACCTACCCTACCTACCCTACCTACCCTACCTACCCTACCTACCCTACCTACCCTACCTACCCTACCTACCCTACCTACCCTACCTACCCTACCTACCCTACCTACCCTACCTACCCTACCTACCCTACCTACCCTACCTACCCTACCTACCCTACCTACCCTACCTACCCTACCTACCCTACCTACCCTACCTACCCTACCTACCCTACCTACCCTACCTACCCTACCTACCCTACCTACCCTACCTACCCTACCTACCCTACCTACCCTACCTACCCTACCTACCCTACCTACCCTACCTACCCTACCTACCCTACCTACCCTACCTACCCTACCTACCCTACCTACCCTACCTACCCTACCTACCCTACCTACCCTACCTACCCTACCTACCCTACCTACCCTACCTACCCTACCTACCCTACCTACCCTACCTACACCTACTTTACGTTTAAACCTTCCCTTGAGGATAACGAACACAACAAAAAAAGAATTGGCCAAATTGGTCCAGGCGTTGTTGAGTTATGCGCTTACCAACACATTTTGCGATTCATTTTTATATTATAGATTTTTGGTTTCAATAAGTAGATAGGCCTCGATTTTGAGCTACTTGAAAATTTATTAAATTCAAGCTACTGTGCTTGTGAGTCTCAAACGCGTCGAGACTATAAAAAATCTAAAAAATACTGGCAGCTAACATAGCAACCCCAAAAAACACAAATCACAAAAAATATCCTTGAAAAAAAAAAAAGAACTCTTCATTCAAAAAAAGCATCTCATCGTACACATCAATACGGTTTTCCCAGCGTTTTGTACGGTACAGTTGAACTGGTGTAATAATTTATTCATGAGCCCACTTTCCACTGAATGAATAGGTCTAAAGCGTGGGTGTGCGAGTGTGTCCCGTGAGTTACGTTCGTAAATAGAGGAGGGAATCGTAGTTATGTGTTTGCTCTCTTGTTTTGTTTAGTTAGGTCATATTTTTGAAAGAAGAAAGGTTGCCTAAAATGTTTTTCTCGTCGCAAACAAATGAAAACTTATTACAAACGAAGGCCTTTTTGCTCTATAAATCACTAAATACATTTACCGCCTTACTAATAAACGTTGTATAGCGCCTGTATAGTTACATGACGCTTTGTCTTCTTCTTTAAAAAGTCAAATTACTTTTGAAAGAAGCGGATAGAGATAAACATTATTAAGTATTATTATAAAATATGATTTTCTCTCAGTCTACTAGAATGGATAGAAATAGAACATTGATAAAGGTTCCCGCGGACAGGCGCGGCGACGCGACAGTGCGACGCGATTTAGGTAGAACAATTTCCATGATGTTTTCATAGAAACTGTTCTACTAGAGTCGCGTTGCACGCGCTGCGGGAGCCTTAACACTGAACATATTAAAAAATATAATTGTGTCTCTTTCATTTTCAAAACATTAATAGAAACAGAACGAAGTTTTGCAAATAAACGATGTGATTTTTGTGGTCCGAGCGGAAACTTATTTAGTGATTTAATTATGATCCAAAAGGGGCCTAATAGTATTTAGAAAGACTATTTGGTCTTAATCATGCAAATAATATTTCAAATGAAAGCTTCCATCTATGTTGTACACTTTACCTACTACCTCTTTTATTCACAAACAAGAAAAAAACATTCAAATATATGATAAACCTTTCAATACTTTATCAATCCCCACTCTAAGTTGAAATATATTCGCACATCACGGTTGTTACCGATCACTACATATTTGATTCGCTCCGATATATTCGAAGCAGCACAAATCGTTCAAAGCCAACTCTTTGATATTTCCCCTTTATCTCTGAATAAACGTCTTAAAATTATCTGTTTATAAACTGGAAGTAACGAAAATAACTGGAACGGAAGACTTGTTTCAATATTTTGTGCCTTTGACTTTTGTTAAAAATAGATTTCTATTATTTATTTATTTTTGCATTTGGGTTTACAAAAATAGTACCTACCTATTTAAGTTTTTAGTGCCGACTCATAAACAGAAGCCGTAGGATTTTCGTCAGAACACTAGGTACCTCATAATCAGGGTTATTTTATTGCCTCGATGGGTATCGTTACAAAAAATATATTAATTTGATGATTATTGAAGTGAAAACTTCTTTAGGTGCGTCGAGCACTTTTTGGGTGAACAAAAATCATAGAACTCGCGTCATCGTCACGCTTGAAATGATTTGTTTTTTTAGCGCCATCTACCGTCTACCGTATGAAATACTTTGAGGTTACGCATTGTTGCTTAGTTTTCACTTCCTATCGGCAGTCTCCAAAGACTGCCTCGCATGTTTTTTTATAAAAATGAAAGGTCCGTACAAGAAAAATATTTTTCGGCGATTTTCGCTAAATATTGTTCGATGGAACTGTTCGTGTGTGAGTCCGACTTCGTATCTGGCCGGTTTATGCAAACAGTAACAACAATTGTCTAAACAATTTCTCAGTCTTCATCAAACAGACAAATTACGATAAACATTAGAATAATTGCCTTCCCATTCAGTTTAAATAAATAAACAGAAATTCATCTCCAATTTATACCCAAATTATTTACTAACATCCCTTCCGTCAACTGTAATAGAATAATATTGATAAAATAATTATTGTGTAACTAAATTATTCATTCGGTAACATAGGCCGACTACCTGGTCCGTAGGGAAATCAAATTATCTTTCTCAAATGTACATAACGTAGCTTTTATCATTGACAGCTTATGTACTGGGACTGATTAATCATTTAGATCGGGTATTAGAGAATGGTACCTAAATAATATTTGTTTTGTTGTAATTATAAACCATTGATCTTAAAGGGTATGCTTGTAGGTAGTTTGGATACGAAGGTTAACGTTTGATCAAGCTTAAGGTTCCCATTTTGAATTGTATTTTATCCTCCATTTTCTGCTATAAATAGTAACCAAAAACTCGACACTCAAGAACTACTAAATTCTCCTTATCGACTCACAATTAACATTTTAAAGAGACCACGAGTTGACTTGAGCAAGTTAACAAGCCAACAGTTTTGGAAGACTGTGAATTATTAAAACTTCATTAGGAGTTGGGTGGCAACGTAATTCTGTAGTATAAGTTTGGGCAGGCTCTGTTATATCTCGATGAGCTCGCACACACCAAGAGGAGCGAATCACGGAGGATTTCTGACAACTTTGAATAATGCACTTTATTATTTAGAACATAAAGTCCGAAGTTGCATAAATATGGACATAGACATCAAAGGACTCCTCGGGTGTCCAGCTCTATGGCGTGTGCTTTATGATGTTGAGCATAAAGTTCATTATTCAATGACATCACATCGTTAGCTCTACGCTACATTCGGTTCGGTTTAAGCGCAGTCTTACGTCGAGTGCCAATGTTGGTTCTTGTTAGTTTGAAGTTGTTCAGTTTTAATATTCTGAATTTATGTTCAACTTAGTATAATGCGTTGCAGTTGGAGTGCTTGTAAATGGATGGGAAAATATTGTATGGGTGGTGAAAGGGGACAGTTTTAGGAACACTCTCGAGACGACTAAAATGAATACAAAGTTTTCCCATCAATAGAATTTCTAGGTACCTAAATAAGAATTGTACCTAGTTACCAGTCAAACTTGACTAAGCGAGGAAACTCTATAAATGAGAGTAATTGCCAGTTCCGTCATTTTAACCCCCTTTTTTTTCGATGGTGGAAACCATCAAATGACTTCTCCCGCTCTGGGTGGAGCGGGAGGGCCTTTCAGACTTTTACTGACTAAAACCCATCCGTGTTCCTTCAGTTGCCTGTTGCCAAGGGTCCCGGTATCCCTTTCGGACTTTCCCGCAACCCTGGCAAGCATTGTTCCTAGCGGACCCACCAATTGTGCTGACATCTGTCATTTTAACCCCCTAAAACTACAATAAGTGAGAAGCCGCTCCTGTACCTCTATAAGCTAGAAACTCGAGTTAGTGATCTCCATAAGCGAAAAAGATCGTGTTCCCTTGAAGTCTCGCTTATCCAGGTTCGACTGTAATGATGTATTTCAATATTTTAATAGAACGCTATCACAACATTGTACACGGCCTATACATCAAGCTATACATTTCCAGATATGCTGATCTCGCATTGTATAGGATTTCTGTACAATGCGAGGTCAGCTTATACTGGATTATGTATAGCTTGATGTGTAGCCGTGTGTACAGCGTACAATGGGATTGGTCAGGTTTTGAGCGCACAACTTTTACGGCTACAGTGGTTTTTGGACTAAATTAAATATTTCTTTAAATCATTTCTGTCCAACGCATAGCTTACCATATTACCAGAAAATGCCTTATTTACTGTGTATATCTAATGCGGGCCATAGACGTTCAAGTAGTTTGATCACTTGAAATACAATACAAACAATAGAAATACGAAAAGTTCATATGTCTTCATACCATTTGACAGCTCATTTTGATCTAATTTTCCCACACACGCTCGCTTATGCATTTACACGAATACAAAAAAAAACATAATAGTAGCTTCCTCTCACCAGACACCTATTGGTATAAAAACATACAATATCCAGACGATAGGACATTAAAACAATAACTTAATCGAATTACAGCCCTCCCGGGAACAGTGCGATGAAAAACAACAGAAGGGAGAGTTGTAACAAGTTGGACAAGAGTACCTACCTACAGGGGAGCCCCGGCTGAAATGAGATTAATAATAAACTGAGGCTATGAAAATATCTTTGTTTCCATATCATGCAATAGTCCTACGCCAATGGGGGTTGTCCTTGGCTGCACTTGCATAGTGCATACAGGGAAAATCGGCGGTTGGTGTCTCAACTCTTAAAAATGTCTAAGGGGCCTCTGCGAGTTGGCTTCGGCCCCTCGTACGCCTTCTTAAGGTCCGGACCCCAGGGTCCCGAGATATGTCAAAGACATTTAAATAATTTAAGAATTACTAAAATTATGTTATTGGATCATGTAACTGATAAAGTGGAGGTTATCAGTAGATTAGCGATGGTTATTATTAAAATTAAAGCCGATAATTATGGATATTTTTTTCTTTGGTAACTTTAAGACGTTTTTAGAATAGTTATCGCATATTGATGGGCATATTTATATATTTTTTGCTATAGCATTTGTTGGGCCTAAAAATATTAACCTTGATACCTATTTACAAAAAACTTAAAACTCTAACTTAAAACTCAAACTTAAATTATTTATTTCAAATAAACCAATGACAGGCACTTTTGAATTGTCAAGGGGTCAGAAAGATGAAGCTAGGTCAGTCAGAAAGGTAAAAAACTGTATAACCCTTATTAGGGCTGATTTCATCAATGTCAGATATCTTTTATCCGTGGAAAAAAAATTGTCGTCTGACAGTTTTTGTATGGAAAAACTGTCAAAAATTCAAAATTTATTCGCAGGATAATACTTATACTCGGAATAAAAGTTTGATGAAATTCACCCTTAGTATAAGAAAAGAATCTTAGACGCTGAAAAAAATATGAAAAGGTTATCGTAAAATGTCACCCGGAATTAATGAAGCTCCAAAAAATGGTTGTAAGTGATTCAGGAAAAAGCTTGAAGATTTTATGTTAAAAATCCACAGAAAATACAAAAGAAAATAAATCTGAAATTATGTCTTGTGACTGGACACTACAAAGTTGAGTCACAATCGTCTTAAAACGACCTCAAACACAATGCTTCGTTAAAAAAAAAAACAATCTGCCTCGCCTCTTCCCAGCTGTCTGGGTCTGGGAGCGACTGCCTCCATAACCAACCAAAAGAATCTGACCTCCATAACCTAGTAACTGGGTAATACGATAATACCCCTTGGTAAGACTGGTTTTCAGACTTTCGGGCTTCTGACGACCCGTAACGACTGTCAAAGATCCACGAATAGGTACAGAATGACAGATGTATTTAAAATGGGATATTAAAGTTCTTTACGGGGTATTAAAAGTATTTGTATCCTGGAGGGATCAAAACGGATTATATTGAACTAATACTCTTCTGAAAATGAAATCTTTAGTAGGAAACTTTATAAAGTAGAATATTATGCTCGTATTTTAAAGAGAGCCTTTTATCAATCCAAGCCAGATTTTATTATTACCTCACTATTATGGCTTGGGGAGGGGAGAGGAGCTTGTGGCTAAGTAATAACAGCCGCACGGGTCAATCAATCAGGTTAAGCTACGCTTGCCGGGGATGGTCCGTGGATGGGTGACCATCTTTACATATCGAGACTCCTCCGTGCCTCGGAAAGGACGTTAAGCCGTTGGTCCCGGCTGTCATTTGTGGATCTTTGACAGTCGTTACGGGCCGTCAGAAGCCCGAAAGTCTGACAACCAGGGTTGCCAATGGGTATCGTATTACCCAGTTACTGGGTTGTGGAGGTCAAATAGGCAGTCGCTCCATGTGAAATACTGGTATTCAGCTGCATCCGGTTAGACTGGAAGCCGACCCCAACTTGGTTGGGAAAAGGCTAGGCAGATGATACGGGTTGGGGAAACTTTAAAGGTTTTACCTTAGCTCGTACTCGAAATAAATTAGCTGACAAAACTCTTTTATGTAATAGGTATCGATCAAATACACAACAGATGATGACAGATGTCATACAAAAAGGAATAAGTTAAGACCGAACCAGGTGGCTTTCTTTATTTTCTGCTTACCCCCATCAGAAGAAGCCGTAATTTTATGTGTGTGTAGGTAGACTTGATACTTCATTTTTTATTCTCGACTAAAACCAATTCAATCAGAATATTTCTCGAATTCGGGCCCAAATTTCTAGAAATAGAAATAGAATTGGAACAATATGGCGGTCACCTACGTGTACCCAATGGATTGATATAATAATATCGTGGCAATATTTCATTTTGTGAATTAAAAAATACAGTCTACGAATGTCAATATTAGGTCCCTTGTGATAGGCGAGCCTATCAATATTTTTTTTTCATCAGACTTCAATTTAAAAAAATATATCGCAAAACTGATAGCAATTTTTGCCCTGGGAATTAAAACTTGTGTAAATGGCGTGGTTTCATCATATGTAATAGGTATTGCTAGTTTTAGTACATGAGTATTTTATAAAAACGGCAAAATAAACACGTGTTTTGTATGTGAGCCCGCTTAAATATTTATTTTACTCTGTTTTTTTAGTATTTGTTGTTATAGCGGCAACAGAAGTAGGTACATCTTCTGTGAAAATTTCAACTGTCTAAAGGCTCTTACATACTGGCGTGACTTGTCGCGCGACGCGACGCCGCCGCATTGTTCGCCGTGAAGTTTTCCCAGAAATTGTTTTGTTGAAAGTCGCGTCGTGCGACAAATCGCGCCAGTATGTAAAACCCTTGACTATCACGATTCATGGGATACAGCCTGGTGACAGACAGATAGTCGGACGGACAACGGAGTCTTAGTAATAGGGTCCCGTTTTACCCTTTGGGTACGGAACCCTAAAAATGAGTAAATACAGTCAGCCTCAATGATTAATCGACGAAAATTCATATAATTGGCTACAATATTTGTTCTAATTATTGTAACAAGGTGTAGCCACCAAACATACCTAATAAACACCCACCGTGTCTGCGGAGTTTAGCTTACTATTCTAATATTACTCCATATTCTATTCATTCCCTAGACTCTAGAGCAGTGTTACTCAAAGTGTGCTCCTTGGAGCCCCTGGGCACCTGTGGGGGCTCCGCAAAATTACTGGTCACAATGAACCAGTACTTTCGCGGAGCCCCCACAGAGGCTTTGAGGAGCCGTTTCCTCAAGAACTTATTTTAGATTTGGCGGCATTTGCTTAATCACGTGTCTATGCAGGATACAATGGAACTACAAGTAGGCACTTTACTTTTTATACGCGTACTGCTCCCACGTCTAACAAAAATTAAACTTGGACCCTGTGAAACAAGTTTTGCAAAATCTGAAAAAACGACAAACGGTTTTGATTATTCTAAGGTTCCGTCAAAAATATCGTTTTCCAATAGGGTTCCATCGCCAAAAAAGTCTGAGAACCGCTGCTCTAGAGAATAATTAGAATAATAAATGAGTATTATCTAGACTTGAAGCCTCTCCCCCACCGGCGCGTTCATAATGCAGGCGTTATTGCGATAATGCGTTCCGATTACTTGCACACAGCTGTGTTCTTATCGTGCGATAATAACGCATGTATAAGATCGCATGCGTCCTAATACAAAATGTTCTAAGAACACTTATCGGAATATCGCAGGACGAAGAAACGCGCGCGTCCTTCTCATATTGCGGCGTTATTATCGCAGCAGTGTGTAACTTCGTGGCCGTCCTAATACGAAATGTACTGAAAACAGATATCGCATAATCGCTAGCGTTATTATCGCGCTATAAAAACACACCTGTGAGGCAGAGGCTTAAAAGGGCATTGCCCTCTATATTTTTTTCCACAAACATTCCATTCATCCCAGGTTAAGTGAACTACCCACATAATAAGAACTTTCATTGAATTCAATAAAACACTCATATTTTACAACCCTCTAAATGTATTCATATCACGCGAGTTAATTCCTTTGAAACTGCTAACGTTCGCTGAAAAATACTGTGAAATATAGTGAGGTGATTACGTGTTATCGATATCGAAATGCTGGGGCCGTGATTTAATTGGAAACTTATATCTAGGGTAGTGTAGCTATCTGTATTCATACGTGGATAACTGCGTAGTTGGAATTCCTTGATATTCTAGGGCAGGAATCACCAATTAGTATCACTGGAGGGCCGATTAACAAAATAATATGAGTGTGGTTCTTTTTTTAGACATTACTACGAACCAAGATTAAAAATATCGATTAAAATTAACAAAGCAAGCAATGATATTAAATTAACATATCTTATAAGCGCGCAATCGTGAAGACTCGAAAACATTTCAATTGTAACGTTTTTACTTGTAGTGAAATGTAAAAATGAATGAAACGTGGGTAACGTCGGTAAACGTGGGTGCCGCTGCTGCGCGGAACACTTTTTTCGGTTGTTTTGTGAGTGTATAACATACCTATCTGTTAATATAATATCATTGAAAGTAAGTAAATAATTGAATAATTTGAAAAATGACACAAAACTTTTTAGGTGTAACTGCGATCAATAATGTACTATTATTGATCGAAGAGGTGCAAGCTAAAACTCAACATTTTTATTTTAATGTTTTTAAATTAAGTTGTAGTTCTTTTTTTTTTTCTTGGTGTATTTTTTATTCATCATATATTTTTATATAGTTGTACCTAGTTATACAGCATGTAACAAAAACCCTGTGCGAGGTCGGCGGTCCGCCATTAGGTGACTTCTGTTCTAGGTAGTGCAAATCGATACTTGTGCAGTAATGGTTTTTGATACTATAAATATTATAGTATAGTTCTCAGATCCCTATCTATACTTATACAGAGGTATAACTTGTGAGTTTGTATGTTTGAATTTCGGAATCCGATTCCGAAATTCTTTCACTAATAGGAAGCTACAGTGTTGTATACTGAGAAGTTCTAGATAGAAAAACTCAATTACACTTTGCCCATAACCTGGGAATCAAACCGAGGACTTCATGCTCACCAGTAGCTTGCGACCTAGTGGTCGCAAGCTGAGTTTGACTGCCTCGTTGGTCTAGTGACCAGTCAAACTCAAAACTCAAACTCAAAGCATTTATTTCAAATAAACCAATTACAGACACTTTTGAATTGTCAAGGGGTCGGTCAGTCAGAAAGATGAAGCTAGTTGCCCATTCCAAAGCGTAGTAGGTTCCTATGGAGAAGAACGGGCAAGAAATTCCACGGACGCTCTTATAAATCAGAATATTGTTACTTACATAATAATATTGGTTACATCATTCATGTTGAAATTATACTTTCTATAAATAGGTGCACGTTATTGTCCGTAATTAAAAGTAAAAAAAAAAACAATCCAATAATTAAAATAGCCGTGGCAGCTAAGAGATGACCAATTGACAACTAAATACTACTTCGCCCAGCAAACAGTAGTTTGTATGCGACGCTTAATAAAATGTTAGTTCGATACAAAGTCCATTGAATTTTATGTTCTATTGAACGGATTACGATAAAATTTTGTTCCATTTAGTTCTAGCTGAAGTAACTCTAGCTCGTTTGTCGACGTCATTGATGTTTTTATTGTTCTAAAATTTGTTCAGTTTTGTTCAGAATCTTATGCACGCACCGGCCATCAAAGATGTACCTACAGATTATTTTTTTTTTTCGAATAGAGGTTCTGATGACAATTTCAGATATTAAAGCTCCACTAAAAATGACGTTGTTAACCCTACAAACGTACTAAGTCTCATCAACCATCACACTGCCAGTACAATGCAGCACCAACCTAACCGCTCTTATTTTAAACGTGGAACGCATAACGAATAGCCTGTTCGAAATAAAGGGCCGACGTCACGTCACGTCAGCACATACTCTTTTGAAATATTGGTAAAATATTGGCAAAAAGAGGCTGACACCCTTCACAGAGATGGTCCCACGGACCCGAGGCCAGGGCCAGCGAATATTTATGATCGCTCAATATGATAACTGCGAGGTTGAAATTTTTGCCCAATTTGGAATATTTCGTGTATGGCATTTTAGGGTTGAGATATTGTTTTTGCTAGGGCTTGTTATGTGATAGGAATTTAGGTAGGGTCAATTACTTGGTTCGACGAATCGTGATGTTGCTCGGGTAAACGCGAATTTTATATTATTACTAGCTGCGCCCCGCAGTTTCACTCGCATCCGATCCCGTGGGAATATCGGGATAAAAGGTATCCTATATCCTTCTCCAGTTCATGGTCTACCTATGTGCCAAATTTCATCCAAATCCGTTCAGCCGTACACGCGTGATGGCGTGACCAAGGGAAATAGGAATTCATTTTTATAAATATAGAAGATATACCTACGTATAGAAAAATAATCGTGGCTGTAGTTCATGTCTTTATTATCTAATCATGGTACGGGTATAAGACGATTAGTCTAACATCATGTAGTCTAATCTATCCTCTCAATGATTTACAGAAGCTCATTTCAAACAAAGAATGTTCTATTCCCCGATTCGGAATTCAAAATAATTCATTTAAAAAAAAGTAAATAAATATAGCAGGCCATTAAAATAGCCGCATAATATGATAATAAAAAAGCCGGCCAAGTGCGAGTCGGACTCGCGCACGAAGGGTTCCGTACCATTACCTATAAAAAAGCCAAAAAAATCACGTTTGTTGTATGGGGGTTCCCTTAAATATTTAGTTTATTCTGTTTTTTAGTATTTATTGTTACAGCGACAACAGAAATACCTACATCATCTGTGAAAATTTCAATTGTCTCACTATCACGGTTCATGAGATACAGTCTGGTGACAGACAGACGGACAGACAGACAGACAGACAGACGGACGGACAGCGGAGTCTTAGTAATAGGATCCCGTTTTACCCTTTGGGTACAGAACACTTAAAATGAAATACAGCACCAGTTACTACAGGTTACAAATGCTACAGTGACGAATATTCCCGTATTTTTTCAAAGCCGTTCCAAAGACGCGTGTATCGTTTTTATTACAATTATTTTGTGCGGGTTCGCTTTAAACAAATACTGTTTTTCATGGAGCTCTCCAGTTTGTGGTTTTAACGAGAGAACTGTAGAAAAATATCGAAGTTTTGCATGTTCATTTATTAGGGTATGGTGCGTGGGTTTAAGTAGGTAGGTGTATTATGATGTGTAAGGGACGAAAAAGTACGGTCGAATGTGTAATGTCTGACTGAACATTGTAAAAAAGTATTGAGCTGAAAGGAATGAAAGTGCGATTGTAATCGATGGATATTTTTGTTTTACTTGTGCATGGGCAAAAACGTAGTCTAAATCCAGGTGGAATGGAGCAGTAGGTACTTCCGGAAAGCATCCTCCAAAGCGCTCATCAATCGTACATCATCATCTGCCTAGCCTTTCCCAACTATGTTGGGGTCGGCTCCCAGTCTAACTGGATGCAGCTGAATACCCGTATTTTACATGGAGCGACTGCCTATCTGACCTCCACAACCCAGTAACTGGGTAATACGATACGCTCCTCAATCGTACATTGCATGATCGGTATATTAAAAAGTAAAAAAACAAAAATTTTCACTCGACGTCGGTTTTCCAAATGTATATTGAATAGGTGACTTACAGACTACAGAGCTACTTCTATCAATCTATGACAGAACTGTGTGAGAAAGCATCTATCTGAAACAGTACCATCATCTGCCTAGCCTTTTCCCAACAATGTTGGGGTCGGCCTCCAGTCTAACTGGATGCAGCTGAATACCTGTATTTTACATGGAGTGACTGCCTATCTGACCTCCACAACCCAGTAACTGGATACGCTCCTCAATCATACATTGCATGATCGGTATATTAAAAAGTAAAAAAATAAAAACTTTCACTCGACGTCGGGTTTCCGAATATATATTGAATAGGTGCTTACAGACTCTGTAGTCTGTAGCTCTGTAGCTACTTCTATCAATCTATGACAGTACTGTGTGAGAACGTTATCTATCTGAAACAATACCAGAAATCTCAAACCAATACCGTTTGAATTTCGAAATTCTCGAAGAAAAATAAGACAACTTTATGTCAAGTGCCTAGTATTTGGACACGCGTCAAAAGTTCTCGAGAGATTCAACCAATATCGCACCTCAAAGGAACAGAAATAGACCGGTCATTCAACCCAGTCTGAGACAGGCAACTATTTTACTATACACATTCATTCATTGGCCACCTACGGTGTTATAAAATGTAGGTGTTGATGTTCATGAAAGATGAGAGGGCAGTGTATTAATAGATAGGTTATAGTAATAAGATGAAAAAAAATTGGGTCAGTGACAGCTCGGCCCGAGTTAACTAGACCCGAATAATAATACCAGGGGGCCTAAAACAGCCACATTGGCAATTCCTCTAAAAGCAATTAGTTCCCTGAATTCCCAGCTGTCATTAGCAATTCCTCTAATTTGACACAATAGCAATTCATAATTTGTGGACCATTTTACGAATCTCCATAGAAAACTGTCAAACAGATGAATTATTTCGTAATAATTGAATTGCCCGCATGAATTGTCAGTTTGTGACATTTTACGATGACTCATAATATTTTCTTATTATAATTCTGTTAAAGTGGCCGTTTTTAGCCCCCAGATACTACTGTCGTCAAGACGCCTAAAAAGTGGCGTCTACAGTCGGCATAAAAAGTATCGACCTCTTAAAATATTTTTAATTTATTGATAGAATTTATTGGTGTTCATTAAAATCTGAGAGGGCAGTGTATTTATTAATAGATAGGTAGTACTAAGATCAACATTTTTTTGGGTTAGTGACAGCTCGCCGCGGTTCAACTAGACCCGAATAATACCAAATACTACGTTGTCAAAAGGTCTGAAAAAGTGGTGTCTACAGTCGGCATAAAAACTATCGACTCTTAATATTGGAGATATTTTTAATTTATTTTTGTTCAATAGTTCCATTACATAGTGAGTGAAAAATATATATTTTACTATAGTTTTTCTATTACTCTCAGTATCGTCACAGTATTAAAATTTATTACTGTGGTATCGTAGTCACGGGAATTCAATCTTTCTTGAAAAGTCGATGAAAGAAAAATACCGAATCATTACAGAAAATATTCTTTGAAAACATAAAAAGACCTCAATAAATAGTTTCTTTTACCTACTTACAGAAATATAAAAATCTTTGACTTTTCTCCAATTTTCTTGCTAAACTAACTTGAAATATTTCTTTGCAGGTACAAAAGTGAAATGTTGTGACATCAACCACTATGCCTTAGTGTTGTGACATTGTCGATAGCCGATATCGATATGGCGCGGCTGTTACTAGTGATGTTGCTGCCGGCGCTTGCCGCAGCGGCAGCCGCTGAACCTGACGTGTGTAATCCGGATAAAATGACTGTGTATAAAATGGTTCTGCATACATACTGGACGCGGGAGAAATTCCCGAAGCATTACCCGGATTGGAGACCGCCCGCGCAATGGTCGAAAGTTTATGGTGAGTTTAAACCTTTTAATTCTGAGTAGTTTGCATGATATTTTAAGGTTTTGCATCTGGTTAGAATTTGACATCTTCGGAATCTTGGGTTTAGTAACCGCTGGGTTTAGCATGAGTCTTTGCACATGAATTATTGCTTTTGTAACGAAAGTATCTTTTTTATCTTTTATTTTTTTTATTTCGGACCTTATAGTCCATTTAGTTAGTATACACACGACTTAGAAACTAGTGTTAGTACTTACATCTACCAGAAAAACAATACAAACGATTAATTATTACGCCACAGTGGCATGTAGGCGTATCCAATGTCCCACCTATCAGCAATCGTTTTCAGGATGCTGTTGGGGCTGGCCACTAAGAAATCATTTTTGAAAATTCATTCCCTATAGCGGTTAAAGTATGAATGGAAGTTAGTAATTTTTGCTGATGGCAATTCCCAGGCCCAGGCACATCGGGTATTACAAAGGCCTGAACATCAGACGTGTAGCACTTATTTTATTAATATTGCCATTCAACGTGGCAATGCTGCTAGCCTTTCGGTGACATTTCCCATTGACAGCGATGCGGAAGATTTTTTGATGCTCAATGAGACCTTCTGCTTTTTTTTTCTTTTTTTTGATATATAATTGTACATACTATACATACTTCTTTTTAAGTCTGTAGAGTATATAATTATTAACTGAACTTGATAGTCAGTTTTAAATATTCAATCTGAAACTGGAATTATCGACATTATTTTAAAGTGTTCTCATTGACTGAAATTGAACGCGACGCGACGTTTCGATACAAATTATCGATATTTGTATCGGAACGTCGCATCGCGTTGAATTTCAGTTCATATGATTTCACTTGTAATAAATCCAGTTTAAAATACTTCAGTAGGCAATTAAATAAGTAAGAGACAAGCTGCCAATTTTAACCCATAAATATATGAAATGCAAACATCTGTTTGTTTTGTTTTTTAAATCTTATTTTTTTAAATATACTTTTCAATCTTAAAGAAGAGCGTTGCTTTTCGTTAGATAAATAATTAATATTTATTATCATTTTTTAATGACATGCGTTAATAATTAATATGCATTATCATTTTTTCATGAGGAGCTCGTGGCTAAGTAATAACAGCCGCTCGGGTCGATCCATCAGGTTAAGCTACGCTTTCCAGGGTTGGTCCGTGGATGGGTGACCATTTTCACATATCGAGACTCCTCCGTGCCTCGGAAAGCACGTTAAGCCGTTGGTCCCGGCTGTCATTTGTGGATCTTTGGCAGTCGTTACGAGTCGTCAGAAGCACGAAAGTCTGACAACCATTCTAACCAAAGGGTATCGTATTACCCAGTTACTGGGTTGTGGAGGTCAGATAGGCAGTTTCTCCATGTAAAATACTGGTATACTGGTAGGCAGAAGAAGATTTTTTAATGACATATATAAACTTTTTGTCATTGTTAATTACAAAGTAGACAGTCCCTTTATAAGGCACTGGGTGTGGAGGCACGTGCCAATGTGTGTTGGGCCACGTTTACTAACATAGTTTTACTAACATTATATGGATTGTGTGTACTTGTATATGTAGTCCGAAATAAAGCATTTATATTATTACCAAAAAATCAATTTAAAACAGATAAACTATTATACTTGTATCGATAGAAAAATCAATGATTCTCTAACAAACATGAATCATAAAAGACGTGAAAATTAATTGCAACCACTTCAAGAAGACGGCCCTCGAAATTGTCAGACGAATAAATTCCAACCATTTGTGTGAATTTGTGCGCAATAACCGGCAATGAATAAATTATGCATTCATAAATTTACATTCTTACTGTTCTTACTAGTTATATTAATGGGCAAACTTTTGATGTACGGTGAAAAATCTAAGGGAGCGTTCTAAACAATGTTTTGGTATTTTAACATTTTCACCCTTTATTGAAGGGAAAACTTCTTTAGGCGCGTTGAACGATTTTTGGTAGGCGAATATCTTTTGAGTTCGCGTCACCGACATGCTGTTGTGCATATATTCTGTATTATGCTATTAATATATTAGTACAATAAAAATAAATCTTTTTCATAGTTTTTAAGATTTCTCCTCTGTCGGCAGTCCCCATGACTGCCTATGTTTTTTTTTTATTCCTTGACTAGTTATAGCCTTGTGTTTTTTTTAGGGGGGCCATATTTTTTAACGAGTTTTTTTTATCTGAGTAAATTGTATCTATAAATCGACTATAAATTGAAAAAAATACTGTAGTTGCAGTAGTCAAACATTGTCAAACAAACAAAAACATACAAACAACAACTTAAAAACATGTTTGACAATGTTGTCAATGTTGTGTATTGGGAACATTGTCAAACATTTCTTTAAGTTTTTATTAATGATAACGAGGCTTTTTGGCTAATTTAAACCTAGAATAGAATGTCAGTCTTTTTTTGTAATGTACGTTTAGATTGTGCAGAATAAACTATCAAAACCTCGTTTGGTTGTTTTGTTAAATTTGTACAGCCCGTTTCCATTTAGCCACTTGCTACTTTTAGGATTTTTTTCTGTTGAGATTTTCATAAGTTTCCATCTTTAGCTATCCTCCCTCATAACATGTCTTTAAAATAATGTGTCATCTGAAAGACAGCCCACACATTAATATGTTAGGTTGACATTTCAGAAATGTCTTCAAAGACCTGGCGACATTTAAAATACATTGAAGCTCAAGACCATTATTTTGACTAATGTGATTATCTAAGTATGTTATATTTTCTGATATAATTGAATTTATTTTTTAAATGTCATTCATATTTCAGTTCAAGAATAAATTTTTATCTCGCAAAAGGTTTTATTAAAAATCCTAGATAGATAATATAATAATACGTATAATTTTAAGCAGATTCATAGGTCTATGTAAAAATCTATGAAAAAGATTCGAAGTCGACTGATTCGAAAAAATTTTTTTTTTCTTGTCCTGTTTTCACTTACAATGCTTCAAACAACAGCTGTTCTCAGTTCTTACAAATCACACATAATCTTCCATTTTCAAAACAATTCCTCGCTTAAAAACAAACGAGTGCGGTGTCGGTTAACCTCTGGTTCCCTTTATTGTTCCTAATGGAGCTCCGCCGTCGTTCCAATTCTAAGAACAGCTGACCACAATGTGATACGATCATGATTCATGCACTCGATAATGTTAGGTGCAGCTCTGACTGCTAATGCATGTTGTTATTGTTTTAAAAATTATTAGGTATGGCCGCTAGGTACTTTTCCTTCTTTTCTTTTATTTAATATGTTTTCTTGATGTATGCTGGCTATGTAAGAATAATTTCAGTGTTGCATCAAAGTTATTTTATGTAGAAACATTTATTTTCATATTGGGAACAACAACTATTTCTAACTGTCCCTTGCTGTTTTAACTTATTGTCATAATTTATTATTACGATCAAACCAAAGTGCTTTATCGGATCAAATCTGGGATTTAAGGGCGCACCCTACCTAAAATTGCTTAGCATGATCCTCCGTTATGCTGAAAATACTCCAGCATTCATTTTGAAATAAATATATGTTAAAGTTGAGGATTGATGCTAGGTCCTATGTTTGGCGAAAACAAGATAACATAAAAAAAATTCGATAGAAAAAAAAACCAAAGTTATCTCTAAACAGAACTATAAACCGCTGGTATTCAAAAAATACTTCAAATTAGATGATGAAACTTTGCATAATAACTGAACTATCTATAAACCAGGTCTTATGTTTTTTATTTTATTTAAATAACCATTATTTTCACCGTAAAAAGCAATTACCTAAACTTTTCGACGCTTGAGAGCCGCTAGCGCCCCACTCCGTCTCGCTTTCACTCAGGTCGCGAGTAGTATGGTGCGAGCGAGATAAAATCTGAGGTAGGGTACAGCCTTAAATAAACAACCAACGCACCCAAAAGAATAACGACCTCGTCGTATAAATAATAAAATTAATAGAAACATTCTAGTAATTCATGTGTGAAACATTCATCATGGCACAACAAAATACACAGTAAAAAAAAAAACAACCTTTTTACTAAAACAGGAACTTAATTAATAGGCATACCACAGAAACTGACAAAAATATACTGAAGTATTTAATTGACTTAGAAACACGACACGATTAATATAACTCATTTATTTTATGACACAACGAGTATTATAAAAGTTACAAAGGGGCCATTTATTTTGACACGAGAACGGTCGGGTTTGGCATTTCGCCAGAAATAGCGGCCACGTATCGAAAGGGACAGGAAATCTGGTATCGACAACACTATTATATTTCAGAGAGCTTATTGAGGGACGCGGAAGAAAAACCTGTCTATAATGTATTATTTTGTCGAAATTGAGGATCGGTTGTGTATTTTGGCGCGTTCAGTTCGGTTAGTCCCCCTATGCTCTAGTCCCGCTATGCTCTACTCGAAAAATACCTACAAAAAAGTTTCGCTATGCACGAAATTCTTCGACTCTTCGTAAACAATGGAAGGTACAGTTGGAAAGAAAATTGTTTGAATTCAAATTATTTTTTTTTATAGCGCTAGTCGTATATGCGTAAGCGTCTGTAAGTTTAAATTGGTTTTATCTAGTTCTGACAGTAAAAAAGTCAAAATAACGGATATGGACAAACTAGTTTCAGAGCAATTCGAAGTTAAGAAATGTTTATGAATAGAGCTGTGAGTCAATACTGTACCCACAAGATTTAACGAAGTCTGTAGACTTCGTTACATATCCTATCTCACTAACTAATACTGTATGTATTACAAATATAATGTAAGCAGAAAACTAGTAAAATATAAAAGAGAAAGATAAAAAGTATAAGTATATATAAGTAGAATAAAAAGTCCGTTCTCAACTCAGACCAACAAAAAAGGAAGACGGATCACGCCGTACATCAAAAGTGAAGCCACAAAACCATGTTCCTGCAGTAAACACACAGGCTCACGCACACACCTACACTAAAACCATGCTCATCGTTCCTAGTACATCACGTGTCGTCGTCTAGTAAACATCAATAAAAAAAATAGAATTATGCCTTCCTGTGTGGTAAAAACTTGTAAAAACAAAAGCAAATCACATAAAAAGTCTCACGGAATCACTTTTCACTTGCACGTACTTGAAATAACATAGTTTTTTAATTTAATGAACAATGAATTTTAGGTTACTTGGAACAAAAAACCTCAACGAATGAACGAATGAAAGCAGTGACATAACGTGTTAGGTTTGCCATAATGTGATTTCAAATTTTCCCATTCGATTAAACCGATTTAAATTATGATTTCTTATTTCGAGTAATTATATTCCTGTTTTCTTTTTTATGTATTTATATTTTAGATTTCCAAGTAATACTGAATCTAAAAGTAAATGGATAGTAGCTATACGAAATAACGATGTATTTTTTTGTTTCGGTATATAAGTCCTTCTTAACAATCGAGTTATAATACCATCATCAACAATATCTTACTCCTACAATATTATCCTACCCATACAATATTATTCCCCAAATTATAGGGATTTTTTAAAAAAAATGACAACCCTTTTTACACACACATAAATAAAAAGGTGGCTTCACTTTTGATGTACGGCGCGCTCCGTCTTTCCTTTTTTGTTGGTCTGAGGTTCTCAAAGTCAAATCACCTGTATTCATAAAATTTCAGTCTTATTAATTACACAAATAAAATACAAATAATCAAAAATTTAAAAAGCTAGGGTTTCTGTCAATAGATCTGTTAAATCTACCAATCCAAGATTCAGCCAAGTTAGTTGTTCTGTGGTGCTTAAATGGTAATAAAATATTACACTGTAACAGTTTTCTTCATCACTGCCCGCGAATGTGATTTCGTGCATAGCGAAAGTTTTTAGTAGGTATTTTACGAGTCGAGCATAGCGGGACTAGAGCATAGGGGGACTAACCGGTTCAGTCGTAGTTGTGCAATAGGAAATCCGGCCTGTCTATTCTGCAAAAAACCCATCGTGAAGTGAGCTTGAAATTAAGTATCATCTGATAACAGAAATTGTCAGTTCAATTGAAGCTCACTTCACTTAGGTTTTCATGGTGAGATTTTTACCAAACACCACAACAGGTTTATACAAAGAAAGTTAGGAACAATTTGTAGTGACGAATTTTCCTGTTTTTTTTTATTAATTGGGAATTAAATGAAATTGTTTATTCAGTAAATAGGATATAGGAATCATTTTTACACGTCTTATAAAAATTTCGATAAAGTCGACTTAATATCGTTTTCTATCTGAGTACCTCTGAGAAGAGATGGCGAAACAAACTCAGGGGTGCTCAGGGGTCAAAGTTTATTTAAAAGTCGAGACATAATGTATCTTGGTTGAGCGTTAGTAATCAGCAGAAAGAAAGAAAAATATGTAAATACTTTTTACTATTTTAAAAATGTAAATTATTTTCTAAAACCAAAACAAAGAATCAACACGAAACTTCCTCCGAAACGCCCCGTTACCTAATTCATTAAACTAAAATTTAATTAAAACGAAATTAGCGAAATACTTGTTTAAACTTGCGTTACGGATCAACATAAAATATGGCTCAGTCATCCAGTTTGTTTGGAATCTCATAATATCGGCTTTGATGTTCGCGACGAGATACTCTAATTACTACCGGATTCCCTCAGCCTCTTAACTTTACAGGGAATAATCACTGCTCCTTTAAATCTAAGGGCCGGCGCACACCTGGTATGGCGCAGCGCGGCGCGATTGTCACTGATAAAAAAATATCAACTTTGTGTGCCTAAAAATAAAGTTGAGAATAGATAACCTGAGACGCGCGCTTCTTTCCGCTTACGGCGCGCTCTCGAGCTGATGGAAGTTAATTTATTATCAACTTTATTTCAAGTGGTACAAGGTAGATATTTGTTTGGCAGTAACGAATGCGCTGCGCTGCGCCTTGCCAAATGTGCGCCGGCCCATATGGTAACAGTTTTTTTTTATATAAGTAACCAGTAGGTTTCTGCCCGTTCGTGTCCAAACGATAACGACGAAGATAATATAAAAGGTTCATAACCCTTCTCTACTGAAACTAAAGAAACTTGAAACTGTATTCGTATTAAACAAAAATATTCCTATTTTATCCAATTTCCATACGAAATACATTTTGTTCACATAATTCACCTCCTTTCTACACACCGAACATATTTCATTTACACTCTCTAAATAATTCATCTGAGTGTATCTTCACTTATCTATTATTTTTGTTATAATTCTGTTCCTTTGGGTTGGATGGTTGGAGTATTATTTTATTAAATAAGCTGGGTAGTGGGTCGCCCTAAGCTTTGGAAGCCGCGACTGACTTCCAGTCTAATAAAATAATTAGTCGACCCACATACCCCACATAATATGAGGTTTATAATTCCAAATAAGATTTTTATTCGGGATAACGTGTAGGCTTTAATATAATATGAGAACATGAAATCGTCGTTACTGACAGCTTTAAAAAAATATTGTAATGTGGATTTTTATCGCTTAATTCGTATGAAGTTTATTACCATTTTGTTTTTTTTTTTGCACGATTAGAATAAAATATGATGCTAATTTTGGTAATCTGTTGGGCATTCATTACTTTCATTGAGGTTCGCACTTTTTGTTGTTTTTATATGCTTTACCTACGTTCTTTTCAGTCCTCCATTTTCCATTCAAATGATTGTCCCCTGTAATCCAAATTTTCTACTATACTTGTTTAAAATAGGTCCGTTCTCAATATTGCTCCTGCTGAGCTTGTGTAACGTGAGGCCCTGGACAAGGTGACATTCTATCAGCCATAACGTTGATGGAAAAGGTAACAATGTATAGGACTGACATAAGCTATCGAAAAGCATAAGTTAAATCTGTTGAAAGTCGTTGTAGAAATTCGAAACGCTTTGGAAGCGATTGTCACTTGTCTATGCCCTCTGTTTCGAAATCTAAATGAAGAAATGAGAGTGGTTTATGTAGCTTTAGGAGTATGAGGAACAGGGTGCAAAGTTCACTCCACCATAGAAAAGGGAGGATCCTCCGACCAGACGGGTGTTGTGTCTGGCGGGTAACTGCCGACGACGATTGATGTTTTTTTTTTTTTTTTTTGAATGGCATCTCGTAGGGTTACCACTAGGGGTATTTGCTACTCAACCGGACTTTCCTGCGGAGATGCTCTAAGCTGCTAACTTAAAGCCTCGAGCCAGGGGCATAAAAACTAAAAACTAACTTAAACTAAGCGACTGCTCGCTAAGGGCACCCCCTGTGGGGTACGGACCTCGGCTTAGGGCGTCGCTGGGGGGAGGGCAGCAAGTCTGGACAGGCTGGATCGGGGAGTTTAAAACTACTGACGGCTCTACATCAGCCCGGGCTGGTGTTTGAGCGTTCGAGCAAGAGTCGGGGAGGAGTAGTATCGGATCGGGGTCGCGGTCGCGGGGGACCTCGACGGCGAGGTCGTTAGGACGGGCGGCGTCTGGTTTTAAGAACCGTACTAGTTGCCCTATTGCTCTCCTGTAGGAGAGTTATGGGGTCGTCGGGGTCGGTAAGAGCGTGCCTGGGACGGCGGGTACGACTAATGCGGGAGGGGGCATAGTTGGCCGCCTCGACAGCCAGAGGGTTGCGATGTTTGGCGGCAGAGTCAAAGAAACGCTTGGAAAGGCGTTTCATGAACTGGACTATTGTGGGGATTTTAAGGTCGAGGTGGAGAGCCTCGTTACGGACATAATAGGGGGCACCCGTAGCTCTACGGAGGAAACGGTTTGGGAGGGCTTGCAACCTATGGATATGGCGGGGCCTAGCGTGGGCAAAGACGGCACAGGCATACGTCATGATGGGACGGATACACGCCGTGTAAATACGCAATTTGCACCTAAGTGACAATTTGCTACGAGCGTGGAGGACGGAATGAAGCCTAGCTAGAGCGAAAGCGGCCCGCGAACGGACCTGCTTTATGTGCTCTTGGAAGGTAAGGTGGTTGTCTAGGACGACACCTAGGTATTTGGCTCGCTTCCCCCAAGGGATCTGCTTGCCGAACATGGTAAGGGCCTCGGGGAGGGGGGGGAACATCCGCGGCTTGGAGAATAGTACCGCCTGACTTTTGTCGGGATTGACTTCGATTCGCCACTTCCTGAACCATTCGCCGAGCTTGTCGACTGAGGCCTGGAGAGTGCGGCGAATCGCATCGGGGCTACGACCCTTGGAGTAGATGGCCGTATCGTCTGCGAACAGAGCCAACTGCGCCTTCTTACTCTTTGGGATATCGCTAGTGGACAGTGTGAAGATGAGTGGGGAGATGACAGAGCCCTGGGGGACACCTGCACGTATGGGACGGGGGGAGGATATGGCACCCTCTATGCGATAGCGGAAGGTACGATTTGACAGAAAGTCTCGTATGATGAGCACGAGACGGTCAGGCACCCCGAGTTGGTACAGCTTATATAATAAGCCGTTGTGCCAGACTTTGTCAAAAGCCTTCGCTATGTCGAAGAAGACCGCACCGACTAATGAGCCTCGCATGAAGCTTTCGCTTATATGCTCGACAATGCGGTGGGCCTGGTGGGACGATTGATGTTTATCATCTTTATGCCGATGATCTTCAATTATATACAGCTGGGCGGGTTGAAGGTTTGTCGGACGCTATAGCAGATGTAAACCGAGATTTAGAAGCCATCAAAAGGTGGTCTGATAGTTTTGGGGTGTCAGTTAACCCCACAAAGTGTCAGGCCATTGTAATTGGGAGCTCACGCATGATGAGTAGGGTGACGCTTAGCTCTCTTCCTCCTCTAATTTTCAATGGTACCGTCATTCCCATTACCCCTACTGTGAAGGATCTCGGTTTGCATCTGGACTCGACACTAAGCTGGCAACGCCAGGTCTCTAGTGTTAGTCAAAGGGTCAGCGGTACTCTGCGATCCCTGTATCGTCTGAGGAACTTTTTGCCCGCTAAGACGAAAACAATGCTTGTGCAGACTTTAATTTTCCCCGTCATCGACTATGGTGACGTTTGCTACTTTGACTTGAATGCAGTTTTGCTGGATAAGCTTGACCGACTACTCAACAACTGTATCAGGTTCATATTCAACCTTAGGAAATATGACCACGTGTCGAGCTATAGGTCTGAGCTCAAATGGATGTCCATTCGCCAAAGAAGAAGTTTGCGTGCTTTGACCACGCTTTACTCCGTTCTCAACTCTCCTACTCCTCCTTCTTATCTTGTTTCTCACTTCCAATATCTGTGTTCTTCACACACTAAGACCCTGCGTTCTTCTAACAATCTTCTCCTACTCTGTCCTTCTCATACTTCTGACTTTGTTCATTCTTCTTTTCATATTCAGTCCATTCTTCTTTGGAATGCGCTTCCTCTTGATATCAGGACGGCCACCAGTCGTTATGCATTTAAGCGGAAATTGCGGAGTTTTTTCTCAAAATAAATAGAGTAGAGTCATGTCATCACCTCTCACCCTTGAATTTGTATGTTATATATATATATATATATTATAGTATTTATTATAGTAAATATATGTGTAAGTATATGTATCATAAGTTTATAGCTTATTTATGTACTGTACTGCTTTATCTATAATGCAATATGATATTTTTTTTTTTTTTTTTCTCTTTGTTCCTCTCAATTAGAGCACCTGCCATCTAATCTCTTCACCACCCTTGGTTGACTGGTAGAGAATGCCTCAGGCATTAAGTCCGCCTTTGTACCTTTTTTTAGTGCGAAAAGTTTAAATAAATAAATAAATAAATAAATGTTGGGTTCTTGTGTATTTATGTCCATTGCACGGTAAACTTTAATTGCGCGATGCAGGATTTATGTGACGTCAGGATTTTTGTGTGACGTCAGGTCTTTTTGATGCGTAGTTCGCATGTGGCGATGTAAATACCGCCACATAGCCATGAATGACCACAACAGCAACTAAAAAGAAAATAATTAAAACTATCAATCTACATACTTTAGGTATATTTTCTTGAACTACCCACAAAGATAAATATTTACATGGTTACGTAATAACCACTATAGTTTACTTGCTCGACACGTAATAAATTGCATACGGGCACGTTTATTTTGTTTTGTATCATTTATTTTACCTAATAAAATATTATTTCTTGATTTTGCTTGGAACAATTTGTAGGTATATACCTATGCATACCTAAGTATGGGTTTTCCCTAAATATACATATCTAATGCGATTTCCAAACCGATTTTACTTTGCAACGTTTTTTTAATTTATCACAGCCATTAAATAATACTTAAGATTAAATGCGCGAACGCTTTCACAGTTATCTGAGCAAGGGATGACCAAAATCATTTTGCGAAGGAGAAATAAATCGTTCACATTTGATTTATATCTTTTACGCACAATTTAATGTCCTGCTCTTGCTTAGAGCGAGATATTGACACGAGAGCCCGCAATTCTTTAAAAAAAGAATGGTTTCTTTTTTCATTTTCATGGATAATGACTTTGCAACCTTATCTGTTGGGGATGTAGATTTTCCTTTGCTTGCCTTGCTATACTTTTCGAGTTTTATTTATAAATGTTGCTTAAAAGTGTAGTAATGAATAACTTTTGCTTGACCAATAATGAGCTTAGATTATTATAGTATTATAACATTCCTACTATTACGTTGTTTGCACTATATGTTCCTGAAAAAAAAGTGACATCTTACTTCTTTGGAAGGCGTTGGTCCGTGGATGGGTTACTATGACTATCTTTACTTACCGAGACTCCTCCGGAAAGCATGTTAAGCCGTTGGTCCCGGCTGTCAGTCGTGGATCTTTGACAGTCGTTACAGGTCGTTAGAAGCCCAAAAGTCTGACAACCAGTGTAACCAAGGGGTATCGTATTACCCAGTTATTGGGTTGCGGAGGTCAGATAGGCATTCGCTTTATGTAAAATACTGGTATTCAGCTGCATCCGGTTAGACTGGAAGCCGACCCCAACATAGTTGGGAAATAGCAAGGCAGATTGATTTTTCTTTGGACCATACTAACCTTTTACGAATCGAAAGTACCTGACAGTCAATAGTGAAATAAGTTGCAGTTGAAATAAATTGCATTTTGACAAAGAAGAACGAACCAGATACTGTATGTAGAAAATACGACATTACGAAATTAGAATTCCTGTAAAATAAGATGTAGTGAAACAGAATTTATTACTGTACAAATGAACTAGAATCCTGCACTCATTACTCCATACTGCTCCATATTGCTCAGCGAGATATTTAAATAGAATAGCTCACGCATTGTTTGTTCACTCGCTCTGAAGAGCAATCGCGGTCTCTTTGTTATTTGAGCGGTGTCAAGTAGTTGTTTTTGGGGCTACTGATGGTTAAGCGGTGTCATTTCTCGCTTAGCTTGGCACTGCTGGTAACTAACTACATTTTACATAAGCTTTGATATTATCAAGTTAAGGCGCAAGTTACAATATTAGTTAGGATTTTCTTTGTTTTCCTCTTTCATAACATCAGGGGGCTAAGTCTATTAATTTACAAACGTGTCAGTGGTCTCACAATGATCAGTTTTTGACAGATATGCCATACAAAATCTGTCAAAAACTCATCTGTCACACCACCGCGGCACCGTAAGCCAAACAAAACTAAAAGAAGTTTTTATTCACTTCGTTCATTCCTCGCTTAGCTCTCAACGGAACCGTACCCTCTTCGACACTAGATACGTTGATGAGTTCCATAGATCAAAGGTCTGAAGACTCCAAGATGTTCCGTAATGGGAAACTGTAATTACTGTTTGTTTTGTAAGTCAAAACAATATTATATTATTTTAAAGAGTATTGTTTTGACAAAAGTTATTTATGTTGTTATTTTTGAAGAGAATGCGCTGCATTTGTCTCTAGTGTTTGTATTGAATCAGTAAAAATAGTGTTCAGGCTAATTAAGTATCTAAGAATACGGGGTTATCCTCAAGCTGTGTTTACACGGAAAATTTTATCATAACTCTATTGCATTTATTTCAATTTAACCAATCACAGGAACTCAGCAATTATTGCCAACATCAATAAACGCTCTTACGTACTGGCGCGATTCGTCCCGCGACGCGAATTTTAACAAAACAATTTCTGAGAAAACTTCACGGCGAACAATGCGGCGGCGTCGCGTCGCGCGACGAATCGCGCCAGTATGTAAGAGCCTTAATGCTGGACGTATAGTACACCAAATCGTTTTTTTTTCTCTTTCATCTCTGGCCACAATAATTGCTATGATGGAATGCCAGAAAAATGGTTGAGTTATCATACTTGATAAATATTGCCCAGAATGAGCTATTACGGTGACCGTGTAAGAGCACCTGATTTCTTATAAATATTCCTCTAGTTAACTTTTCGGAAATCCAATATAAAATGTAGGTAATAGACATGGTTATATTTAGTAACCTATTCCACAAGGCAATCGTCATCCTGAGGATGCCTCGTTGAGAGGTTGAAACACGTGTCAATTTCTTACAGGGTTTTTATGACTCTTTAGGAATAGTTCAATGGAATAGGACGAAATACGAAATTTATATCTACGTCTATTGTATTTTTTAAACATTCCACTCATAAAAACGTTGTCATCGCCAAATTATCGTACTTACTATATCCGAAACTACGATAGTTTCGTAGTATATCTAAAATTACATCACATGTGTCAGCCAGTGGCGAGTGGCGCCATTACTCACAGCTTGGCACCGCCTCAGGTGACCGGCTGTGGATAATTGGAGGGAATCTCCAAGACAAATTGACAGCCGGCTTAACAGTGGGTTTCCTATTTCTGTAGTGGTTGTTGTCTGATGCTACGTTTGCATGTACTGAAGTTGCGTGTCTATTGTGTTATACCTATATCTTGGTCATTTTCACTAAAGAGTGATTCTGTTGGTGTTTCATGCTTATTGTCTTCCGTAGTGAGTTAGATACGATCATTATAAAACTACGCGGTGATTAAGAAGGCAAATGCAGTTTTACGCAGAAACCAACACACATTTAATGAGTAATAGTTTCAAATAGTTTCAATAGCTCTACTTAGCCGAACTTTTCGTGAAACTTCATCTGCCATCCGTCTGCCTACCTTGAACGCGCGGATTAAACGTAACGTGTATTTGAACGATTTTAAAATTGAAGATACCTACTTGTTTCGCAAGGATGCCATAGGATATAAGTTTTGTATTATCGATTCCAAAATCGTTCGAATTTAAGTTACGATTACTTCGCGCGTTGTTGCTAGGGCTCTGAATTACCGCCTACTGTACACACGGCTACACATCAAGCTATACATTTCCAGTATAAGCTGACCTCGCATTGTACGGAAATCCTATGCAATGCGAGATCAGCATAAACTGGAAATGTATAACTTGATGTGTAGTCGTGTGTACTTGGATGAGTTACAAATGATTTGGGTATCAAATGAAAAAGCTTAATTAGCACATTTCAAAAACCCTAAAAATACTATAGAACTATAAACTAAAGTTATATAAAACTAAAACAAAACTAAGACAAAAAAAAACCGGAGTCACACGTAATCTGTTCGATTTATGGCCCTAACACTCCGGATTTTTAATTTGTCTGTCTGTGATGTCTTGTTTAAACCTTTTTAGTTGATTTTTTTGTTGTAGTTGGGGTTTATTTTATAGTACCTATGAATCAAATGACCACATCAAGAAGCAGATTCTAGCAAAGTAAACGAAACACAATTCACCACGATAACCACGAAACGAAGAGACATTAATAGTAAACCTCAAATGCCTCCACATTTGTCTTTTTACCGTCTACCCACACATTCGACTGTTTGACCGCGCTTACGTCAACTGTTTCTCATTATCAGAAATGTTGTTGTTACAGTTGTAATAGCAATCGCGTCAATTGGTTTAAATAGGTTTTTATTTTTATTTGAATTCAAATTTTATTATCATTAGTCTTTTACATAGATTATTTTCTATTTTGTGAATGTGAGAACGTTGTAGGCTTATTGGACTGTAGATTTATTGAACATCTTCTATTTTTGTTAAGTACCTGGTACTTACTTGTTGAAAGGCCTAAATTGTCCTCCCATGCCTACACTGTAATTTGAAAGTATTGTAAAAGCCAATTATTTTTAAAAGAATAATCATGGAGTTTTTTGCCGGCTCTTCTCCATAGGAAACGACCAATTGGAACCGTTCACCTAGCTTCTGACGTTTCATAAGTGCCCATGTAGGTTTATGTGAAGTAAAATATTTTGATTTGATTTGATTTAGGTTAACGCGGTTTAATTCCTGCAGGCGTAGCATGGCGTTTTCTATCTCTACGAAGAATAGACATAGCTTTTTCTATACAAAGTGACAGTTCGTTTCTTCATTTTTGACATCCACCGTAGAAATCTTTCTACAATCTGTCATTTTGTCTTTCATTTCTAACGATCTTTGTCTAGGTCTTTTTATAAGTAGACTATTTCGGAAGAAAGTTTTCTATCCTTACTGTCAAAATCACACTGACAACCGATAAATCCTATGAAAAAACAAAGAATTCTGAGTCGAATTATGTAAAAGAGTGAATTTCGTAAAAAGTGCAGTTGACTCTTTCTATTTTGCTGCCGTCTCGTACTGTTTACTGTCTACCTACAAGAAACGTCATTTTCTACTCTTCCGTCGACAAAACGATGCTCATGCTACGCCTGCTGGCTTCTTTTGTTTTATTAGTGGTCGTTTGGTTCAGTTAGTAGGTGCAATCATTCCGCACGTCCTGTCTGAGCTATTAATCATAGCATAAACATAGCATAATCAGTTCCCACTGCTGGGACTCAGGCCTCCTGTCTGTGCGCACTCCCTGTGCGTCGTAATCCACCACGCGGGCCTATTGCGGGTTGGTAGATGTCACATGTCTTCGAATTTTTGGTTGTACGACACTCACGGACCGGACAGGGTTTTTGTTACAAACTGTATATTAGACAATAAGAATAACAATAAGTTCTCATAAAAATGTATATCATTTAGCCCCAACAAATACAAAAAAGCTTCGATTTTCGCTCCAATCCTGTAATTTGATTGGCAAAAAGTTCTTTAAACAATCGTTTAGTTTAGTAGCTTTGTTTAGCCTTTGATCAGGTAATTAGGATTTTTATCGACTACTCATTCAGTACGCTAATAGAATATTGAACTACGGTCCTGATGTTATTTTTATCGACATCAAAGGAAATCTTCTATAAATGAGTCTTTTAGCGTTCGTGTTCAATTTACTTTAGAGTGTGTACTTACTGGGGACATTAATTTTATCACATGTTGCGGAGGAATTTTTCGACGCCATATTTTAGTAAATTGTTTATTTGTATAGTTAGTTTTAATCAGTAATTTATTTAATTAATTAAATAATGTAAATAGTTTGTATAGTTTTTCAGGTTATGTAAAATATTAAATAAATATTAATTAAATAAATATAATGGTAACTAGAAGTAGGTTAAAGTTGGGGAGAGAAATACATACAAGTACATGATGGGTCTTTTTACACCCTGTATATTAATAAACTCAAGTCTTCTGCCCATGACAGTAGGCAGAAGCTATAGAACGCCACCTGCAACGGTCCTTACATCCTCCTTTTGCTTCTATTACGTTCATACATCTGGACATACACGCACGTCTGTTGCCAATATGGTCACTATTATAAGTACAAAAGGTATATTTTTTCATACACGAAATCTCGGAGGTCATTGTACTCATCATTGTGAACAACTGTCACTATGGGACGAATTCTGAAGCTGTTCCCTACATTTTATGTTTGCATAGCTCGTCAAAATGTAGGGAAAGTTTTTTTTCCCGATTTCATGTTTGGTCCCAAAGTGAAAGTTGTTCATAATGATGAGTACATGGTCCCTTAAGAGATTTATTTATTTATTTAAACTTTTCGCACAAAAAAAGGTACAAAGGCGGACTTAATGCCTGAGGCATTCTCTACCAGTCAACCAAGGGTGGTGAAGAGATTAGATGGCAGGTGCTCTAATTGAGAGGAACAAAGAGAAAAAATATATAGTATATCGTATTGCAATAAAGATAAAACAGGTTTACAGTACATAAATAAGCTATAAACTTATGATACATATACTTACATACATATTTACTATAATAAATACTATATATATATATATATATAAAACATACAAATTCAAGGGAGAGAGGTGATGACATGACTCTACTCTATTTATTTTGAAAAAAAAAAAAACTCCGCAGTTTCCGCTTAAATGCATAACGACTGGTGGCCGTCCTGATATCAAGAGGAAGCGCATTCCAAAGAAGAATGGACTGAATATGAAAAGAAGAATGAACAAAGTCAGAAGTATGAGAAGGACAGAGTAGTAGAAGATTGTTAGAAGAACGCAGAGACTTAGTGTGTGAAGAACACAGATATTGGAGATTTCGTGTATGAAAAGATACACTTTATTTATTAGGTATGTTATTTTACCAAGAACTGGTTGACACTATCCATGTACGGTATACCTACTGGTGCTTGGTACGGGCACTGAAATCTTTATAGAAGGATTGGTTAAATGGGCTTATATATATAAATACATGGGCTTAAGGAGAGAAAATAAATAATTCTAGTTAAATTACACTAGATCTGAAATTCTGAACCCTTTACTGATTTAAATCCCATCTAAATATTCCGATATTTCCATGAACCAAAATAGACCAAACTAATCATGCTTGCTTGGCAGGTGCATTTGTGGTCGTGTGTTAGGCGCTTATGCACCTGTGCAGTATTAATATACGACGCGGAATCCACCTGAATTAATCCCTTGGCATCATATCTAACGCCTATGCGTGTCTGTAGATATTATGGGATAAAGTTGTGCGTTGAAAATTTACGTCGTGTTGGCATATGTAACTTGTCTATTACATGATCTTGTTAGCATTTGTCGACATACTTAATTACAGTACTGCCGTCGACAGTATGCGTTCTTGGCACCTATCAGTTTTATACTAATCAAATCAAATCAAATCAAATCAAATCATTTATTGCTTTGCAAACACGGGTAAATTTGTACATAGGTGTTGTCATAAAGTAAGTTCTCCATGTTTTGCCGTCAGAAGGGCATGCAAATCATATTCAATTAATAAAAAAAATTAAAATAACATAAGCAATATCAATAAAATCTCATTTTACAAAATAATGTCAAATCATTTGAAATACAATAAATAGAAAAATGTCTTAATAGAACATCAAATTAATGTCGTTGGCTACATTTGGCGTGGGATAACATGGTCAATAAAATAAAATAAAAATTTAAGATGTCAGATTAAATAGGTAACTATAAAGTTTTATCATTTATAAATTCACAAATAGAGTAATAACATTTTTCAATTAACAAGACTGACAGTTTTTTTTTAAAGAGTGGAATGGACTCATTTTTTATTCCATCCGGTATTTTGTTATAGATAACGGGGCACATGCATATAACACTCTTCGATAATAATGCAGTGTTATGACTACTATCACGTAGCATGTTTGTGTACTGCCTTCTAACTGGTCGTGTTCTATTGTCAGACAATTTATTAAAAAGATGCATATTTGATTTTACAAAAACAGCTATTTCGAAAATGTAAAGTGATGGGAAAGTTAGCAGATTTAGGGACTTGAATACAGGTACGCAACTATCTGTTACTTTCATGTTACACATTGCTCTTATGCATCGTTTTTGAGCTTTGAATACCTGTTCTCTCAGACTACAATTTCCCCAGAATATTATGCCGAATCTCAGAATTGTCGCGACTAAACCATGGTAAGCAACTAATCTGGTGGGCATATTCACTTTCTTGGATAGATTAAAAATCACATACGCTGCTGTACTTAATTTTTTACACACTTCTTCTGCGTGTGGTTTCCAGGTTAGTTGGCTATCTATCATTATACCTAAAAATTTTGCAACTTGCACTTGGTCTATTTTTTGTCCATTGTAATTTAAATTTAAAGTTTGCGGGGGTATCCGTTGATAAAAATGCATAACATTAGTCTTAAGTATATTAATCGTTAAATTATTTTGATCAAGCCAGTGTATAATGTCCGTTAAAGTATTATTTATGTCATGTTCATACGTTTTTAGGTCTGTACATTTAACGAACGCTTTCTCTCTCCGGACTGTAATGTTGATGTCAAACGTAAGTTTGTCGTATTCTTCGTGCTCGATTTCAAGTCGAGTGACTAAACATTTTTCTTCGACTTAGTTGTAGAAGTGGTTATTTACATATTATGATACTAATTTGATATGGTTTTGACGGAAATTATTCAAAAAGTTTTGTATCACTTCTCGTTATCATCCTATTAAGAGTTTGCCGTCGAGAGAATGCGTTCTTGACACCTGTCAGTTTCATACTAACGAATATGTGTTTTGCGAATTTGATCCTTATTAGTACTAGAAATTGTCCAACTGACAGGTGTCAGGATCGCATTTTCTCGACGGCCGAACTGTCATTAGCGGAGACATGAGAGAGGGAGATAGACAGAGATTTATAGGGTAATGTTTCAGTAATGGGAATTAAAATTATGTGGATATAAAAGGAGATTTTACAAAGTATATTTTAAAGAGTTCTTCAGAATTATAAAAAAAAACTAGCTGCGCTCCGCGTATGTCTCGATCCCGTGGGAATATCGGGATAAAAAGTATCCTATATCCTATTCCGGGTCATGTTCTACCCCTGTGCCAAATTTCATCCAAATCCGTTCAGCCGTTTTAGCGTGAAAGCGTAACAAACAAACAAACACACTTTCACATTTATAGATAACTAGCTTCCGCTCGCGGCTTCGCCCGCGTGGTATGTCGATAGAAAACCTATGTCCTTCCCCGGGATGCCATCTATCTCCATGCGAAATTTTATCGAAATCCGATCAGTGGTTTTGGCGTGAAAAGGTAACATACAGACAGACAGAGAGACAGACAGACAGACAGAGTTACTTTCGAATTTATAATATTAGTATGGATAGTATGGATGACGATTAAAACTTTGAAGTATTACAATCGCTTTGCAAGAATCAGACCTAATTAATTTTTTCTAAGAAAATGTAATCTAAATCTTTCACTGAAATAATGAACCCAGGTGTAAATCAATAACTTACAAAAACACCTGTTACTTCAATACCTTCATATAATATATTAACCGAGACAAAATTAATGATAGCATTAAATTGCAAGTTTTCTTCGAGATAAAAAAAGTGTTATCCGAGAATCGTTGGGTCTGACAAAACAAAACCATTATTTTAAGGTGGGCCTGCCCTTAATTGCGATCGTTAGGCTATGTACAGTCACGTGCATAAATATCTTTCACCTACACAAGATTCAAAAGCGATTTTCTCCTAAAGTATTGATAGATATTTTATGGTGTTCTCAACATAGTATTATCGAAATTCTTGAGAAAGACTGCGATTTTAATATCACGAGAAAAACGTTATTGAATTTTGCGTAAATGTCAGGTATTTATGCTCGTGACTGTACGTTTGTGTAAACGCCCCTATGTTTGCCTAGCAATATAATGAAATATTAGAAGGAGGATAAATAAATGTCGTATAGTGACTAAGAATACACAACATACGGTTATTTATTATGTTTGTCGGAGCAGCTTCGTAATGTCTATTAACATTTTAGTACAGCAAATATGAATACTGTGTGTCTTCCCCTTAACTTATAGTGAAAAAGAAAGACGTTATTGGAAGATTTCTTAATTTTATAGTTCCTTAGCAGTTAAAGTTATAATTAAGTGTTTCGATGGCAATTTTTATAGAGTCATTATACAGGTTGTAAGGGTAAACACTCTTGTCAGTCAAACCATGGGTAGTTGACTTAAATATAAAAATAAATGACCGAGTAACAACAAAAAAAACGTTATGTTCATTAAAAGATTTTTAAAAGTTTCTATGCGACACCGTGCTCGCTAGCGAAACAGCTGACTAACTGAGAGAGGGGTCGCGCTCACGGCCGGTCAGGTTACGTCCCGCGCCTGTGTTGAGAAGTTCGTTGCCCTAGCGCACAGGTGAAAGGGTGAAATACTCTAGTGGTTAAAAGTAAAGAAAAAAAAATCGTAATTTTCCATTGATTTTACGTTATATAAATGACAAGTTATTGTATCATATAAGATACAATAGGTACCTAATACCTACAATATATTATATACCTAACACAATAGCTACCTATAGGCAGCACAAAACATTTGAATTTCACGCCGTCTACTCGAGCTATCAAATCCGTAAAATCCGAAATACTTTGCTGACTAAACCTCAATGGCCCAGTATACACCTGTCTCCCAACACAACAGTGGTACATAATTATGTACTCCAGTGTTTATTAAGCGCTGTAGCGGTGCCAGTTGGCAAGTGCGCTACTCTGCTATCGCTGTATGAATCACTCGTATGAGGGGGTTCCGTAGCATTTTTGTACGTAAATATATAGTTTTGAGTTGTTAGAATCTTAACTTGTCTTTGACATTTTTTTACTACGTTAATTTATTATGGCTTCATGTTGTGCTTGTTTATATAAGACATTTCAATACAATGTAGAAATTGTTCATGAAATAAATAAATGGATATAAAAATTGAGGGATACAGGCTCCCGCAGTCAGGCGCGATGCGACTCTGGTGGAACAATTTCTATGAAAACTTCACGGAAATTGTTCTACAGGTCACGTCACACATGTCTGCAAGAGCCTTAAGGTGGATGACGAAATTTGATAACACTGCTTAGGTTGGTTTTGTAATTAGAGTTCTATTTTTTAATTTATGTAGCAATACTTAAGTGATTTTTAGACATTTTAGATACAACATTTGTCTTAATATACCTAAAACACGTAGTAGAGCGATACAGCTTTATTTATGTGGATATATTTTTATAAACTATATTTTTCTATTAGACATAACATAATTATCATAATAATTCTCGAAGGATTACGAAGAAATGCACCTTTTAGTAATGCCCACATTTTTTGGTTAATTATATACCAATTCAGATTATTGAAATTCATGTGATGGTCGCATTATTGTTCCTAGTAGTTATTTGTCGATATAGAGTCGATATGTATTTCCAATGCACAGTATTTTGTCACTAGGCAGCTATTTCGTCAGTGTTCATTAGTACGTCTGGATTGAAAGTGTCAGGATGCGGAGTACAAAGCCATATTGGAGACAATAGAATTTCAACACAATACTACATTCACGGCTAAATTCCGTAGGTATTGAGAGTATTAAGTTTTCTGATAGTGTTGGTTTTGCGGTCATTGACAGTCACTCCCGCAGGATAGATGTCAGATTTACCGATTTAGTAAACCCAAAAGAACTCATTAAACGTCAGTTCTTAGTTCTAAAAAGAAAATTGCATTTTTTAATCAAACTCACGGAACCCTGAATGATGAGCGATAAGATAATAAAAGTAATAGCGTTACAGTTCATTTTTATTATTTGTGAAGTTTGGACAACTGAAACGTCCTATTTCATGTACAGATAATAATAAAAAGATATAAAATATTGGGAGAAATCATTCAACCGACATTATGTACGATATTCTGAAAATCATGTAAGTACACCCACATCTCAATTTAGACAATCTTTTTTATACGTAATAATAAGTCCATTTTAAAAAAGACATGTTTTTTTAAACAAGCAGCTCCGCGAAGCGGTGTACTAACTTAAAAAAAATTACCAGTCCCACTTTTGAATTTCGAAGAAAAGAAAATCAATATTTATTAGTGTTTCCACCTTCAAAATTAGAGCAAGGTTGTCGTCTCATTGTTTTTTTTTGCGAACATTGAGTCAGAATTGTTATTTTAATTTTATATTTATTCTTGTTTAATGACTCTTATGTAGGTGATTTGGATTTAAATTAATCGAGTAATAAATCTTCTTGAACACAGTGACTAAGGTTTCTTTTTGTTCATCAAATAAATTTAATTTTCATTATTGAGTAAGATTTTGTCTTCAAACAAAATCACTTAATCAATGTTTATAGTTATAATGTAGTACCCATTGAATTCCAGCTTTCTTCTGTAGAACTAAACAAAAATATCCTTAAAAAAGACACAGTTTTCATTATTATCTAAGAAATTTAAAAAGAGATAGATATAGAATTTAGAAAGAGATTTAGAAAATTATTTTAGAAAAGTATCTAAGTACAAAAATTGACTTCTGACGTTGACTTTAATTATCTTCTCATAATTAAGATGTCTCAGCAACTATTTACTTAATTATAGCCCTAACTATCTTACCTCCTATCAGCAATTAGCCCCAAGTATTTGAAATTAATTACCTACGTTAACTTAGTCAAAGACCAAGACGCAGTAGGTACACTTTAATTAAAGTTGTCGCTTTCAGGGGTATCCAAAATAAAAGATAGTTACACACGGCTACCACATCAAGCTATACATTATTTTCCAGTATAAGCTGACCTCGCCTTGTACGGAAATCCTATACAATGCGAGATCATTATAAACTGGAATGTATAGGTTGACGTGTAGCCGTGTGTACAGAATGACACAACTTAAATGTAGCATACATTTGAAAATTTGCATTCATTCATTTCAATTTTACGAATGTATTTCGTTATAAAACTTTACAAGTTATTGGGTTTGCGTAAAGATCATTTTCACTTAATACGTAAATTAAAATGATATTGTTCCCCGGACAAAAATTTGATGATTTCGAGATGGTTTGTCTCCGAGGAGTCATTCATAATCTGCGTAGCATTTTCCCAACTATGTTGGAGTCGGCTGCAGTTCGATTCAAACTTAATGGCAGTTCGGAAGTGAGCTTCTCGCTGCGCAGTACCCCACTCCTCAACCCCATTTTTTTTTAAGGTTGGGAAATCATCCAATTACTTCTCCCGCTCTGGGTGGAGCGGAAGGGCGTGTCAGATTTTTAAAGAAAGAAAGAAAGAAAGAAAGACTGAAACCCACCCGTGTTCCTTCAGTTGACTGTTGCCAAGGTCCCGGTATCCCTTTCGGACTAACCCGCAACCCTAGCAGGCACCCACCCCTCACCCCCACTGACCCATGAATTCATTACTGCGCAGCAACTCGCCTTATGTTCCGAGCCGCCAATAAGTTTGAATCAGGGTGTATCAGACTAACTGGATACCCTGCAGCTTAATACCAGTATTTTACATGCAGCGACTGCCTATCTGAGCTTCTCTGGGTTGTGGAGTCGTTACGGGTAGTCAGAAGCCCGAAAGTCTGACAACCGGTTTTACGAAGGGGTATCGTGTTACCCAGTAACCGAGTTGTGGAGGTCAGATAGACAGTCGCTCCATGTAAAACACTGGTATTCAGCTGTTATCGTTTAAGTTGGAAGCCGACCACAAAATATTTGGGAAAAGGCTAGGCAGATTCATTGATTTTATCGTTTTCTGATAATAACTAACAATCATGACCGATAACCACAGAGAGATGAATAAAGGCTCCCGCAGAGAAGCGCGACACGACGTTGCGCCGCGATTCTCTTATGCTACGGCTACCTTTGCGATAACGCGAACTTTTCTTCGTGCGCTCTCTCTCGCACACCCCTCGATTACTCGCTGAGTAACACAGAGCGCACGAAGAAAAGTTCGCGATAACGCGAAGTGTAGCATTAGAACAATTTACATGAAGTTGTCATAGAAATTGTTCTAAAGGAGTCGCGTCGCTTGTTTGTGCCTGACCAAAAGAAACCTCTAACGGATAAGTTTTTCAATTTGATCTCCGAAATCGTAAAACGTTGAGTCAAGTTCTTAACGAAGACTTGCGAACAACTTCTCTATAATATTTTTACAAGGAGCTGTTTGCAAAGTAATTTGTTACCCTTTTTTTGCAGCCCTTCGCAGTTTATTCGAGATATAATAAAAGTTCATTAAGTATGGCCGTTCCGTAAGGAAGGCAATCGCGAATATTTTGTAAATACATTTTTAATTTTTGTTCTCTTAATTTTGATGCTTTCATAAACGTGTTTTTATTGTTTATTTTTCGATCTAAATATTTAAGAAATACTTAAAGAACCAGACTTTTATTCAAATCCATATTAGGTACAGATCAATCAATCAATTATGTTGAGGTCGGCTTCCAGTCGAACCGGATGCCGCTGAATACCAGTATTTTACATGGAGCGACTGCCTATATGACCTCGACAACCCAGTAACTAGGTAATACGATACCCCTTGGTAAGACTGGTTATCAGAGTTTCGGGCTTCTGACGACCCGTAACGACTGTCAAAGATCCACGAATGTCAGCCGGAACCAACGGCTTAACGTGCTTTCCGAGGCACGGAGGAGTTTCAGTAAGTAAAGATGGTCCACCCATCTACAGACCAACCCCGGCAAGCGTAGCTTAACCTGATGGATCGACCCGTGCGGCTGTTATTACTTAGCCACGAGCTCCTCATATTAGGTACAGATCATAGATATATTTTATATTTTTATATTTATATGGTACAGATAGTTGTTTGTTTTTTCGATTTGGAGTTTGGCAATTGCACCTGTCAAATTAGTCTACGAAATTTTAAAACAAACCTAAGCCATTATTAGCCGCTTATTTTGCTGAACTTGAACCAAATCATTATATTTTCTATAAGCGTGGGTGTGTCCTATTGACATCGCTTTTCCAAGAAACTTCGAGAATTTTCGTCGACCTTCTTTCGTCACCTTTTCGTGGAACTGAAATGTTATATGTTTAGCTTGAATTACTTATTAAGTACTAGCTTCCACCCGCGGCTTCACCCGCGTGGTATGTCGATAAAAAGCAGCCTATGTCCTTCCCCGGGATGCCATCTATCTCCTTTCCAAATTTTATCGAAATCTGTTCAGTGGTTTAGGCGTGAAAAGGTAACATACAGACAGACAGACAGACAGAGTTACTTTCGAATTTATAATATTAGTATGGATTATCTCTAAAGGTTGAAGTATGGTCGGTGCAGGAATTTATTTTTAGACCTTTCTTATTATTTTATTCTCGGAAGTTCCAGTCGGATTAGTTTTTAAAATTGAATATCTATTTCGGTACGTTATTATATTACACGTCATAGCATATTACTCCTGCTGTGTTCTCCAAAGGGTGAGGCAGAGGTGTGTAAGTGAGCACACTGGCATACGGCCAGTTAAAATTCCATCAGGCTGCAATGACTTTAAAAAATCTTAAGAGTAAAACCCAATAACAAAGAAAAATCCTGTGCTCAACAGTTCTGTTGCTAAAATACAATAGACGCTGATATATTTAGTAACCTATTCCGCTTGACTATTCTTTAAAAGTCATAAAAACCCCCTTGAAGATGCCTCGGTGAGAGGTGAAACACGTGTCGATTTCTTACAGGGTTTTTATGACTCTTGAAGAATAGTCAAGCGGAATAGGTTACTTAATATATCTGCGTCTATTGTATTTTATAATGGATTTCCGCAAAGTCACGCCAGAATCAATTAACTAGTTCTGTTGCTCTTGCAGCTACCAGAATTTAGACAGTTAAACAAAAAAAGTGAAAAATAACTTTCATTTCGGATGTCGGTGTCTTTGCTTTTCAGTTTTCGTTTTTTGCCACCGACTTCCGAAATTAAAGTTATTTGGAGTTGTGTTTTTTTTGGAAGTCGGTTGTTTTTTTTTTTTGTAAAAAGTTTTTATTTTTCACTTTTTAGTTGTGGTACCTACCCCCACACAAATTCGAATACCACTACCTGCTATGTAAATAACAGTGACGGAGTCACAGAACATCGTCTACGTAGAATAAGTGGAAAAAATACGTAATATTGAAGCTAACTCAAAAACTACGCAAGCAAAGTAAATAAAATTTATATTGGACCACCTCTGAAGTATGACCTACCAAACAAAAAAAAAAACATCAAAATCGATTCATATTTGCGGGGCAATCGCGTAACATACACACACAAAAACATACAATCGAATTGAGAACCTCCTTCTTTTTGAAGAAGTCGGTTAACAATAAGTTACGTTATCTTTCCGTCACAAAAATGTCAAAATACTAATTCATACTTTCTTTTGTCCTCAGGTGTATCCCACGACCGATCGTACGTGCTCTTCCGACTAGGTCGTCGAGTTCCGACACCAGTCCGTCAGTTCGCCGAGTCTGGTCGTTCGGACGCGCTCGGGTCTGCTCCGGGGACGCTGGACGTGTTCGGTGGACCCGCCGTAGGTCAGGGCGCTGGAAGGACAGAAGCCGAGTTCTTTGTTGATGGAAATCATTCTAGGGTAAGTTACTTATCATCTATCTTAAAACTACAACGGAACGAACAGATGGCCGATGTGGTTAAATAGTTAGCCAGAAGGCGCAACGTGCTTAGGCTGAGGGTCTCGTGAAGACTGCGCGGATCAGCTGGATGTGAGACGCACAGGACCGGTCGTTTTGGCGATGCTTGAGCAAGTCTAAATATGACATTGTATTATTTTAATTATTGTGAATGTGAGGTGAGGACTATGTGGATTTTTAATTTGTTTTATTTTTATATTCTTTTCGTTCTCAGTTAGTTTTAACGATGGTCTGGCAATTGGAGTACCTTATGCGTCGAGTCGTTGAGCTCCTTAAGTTCTAAGTTGAGCTCCACGTTACTGACAAATGCTTGCACTGACTGGACAGGTCCAATCAAATCTGTGTGGTTCTTTCCTCAAAAGACCATTTCAGATGCTAATCTACATGGTCCTCATATGGCCTGACCAAGATTATGTCTGGACTTTAAAAGAGACTGCGACTTTTGTTTCGGCCTTTCTTCTCAGAGTAGGCTGATACGAAACGCCAACCTCATCTAGATTATTTTTACATTTTTTTTATATGACGTGTAAAAGTGATTCCAATATCCTATTTACAGAATAAACAGTTTCATTTCATTTGGCGTCTTTTAGCTACATGAAGATGGTGGCGATTATATTTTGCAAAAGAAATGTTAAGAGATGAGAAAGCGTAGCAAATTAAGTTATTATAGTCACCGCGTAAAGAACTGTCGTCTGGCCATAAATCATTGTTATTAGTCCGACTCGCTCGCACTTATGGAGCTAATGGAGCAGTTAGCAAATTATCGATAAGACGCTAGGCTTTGCACATTCTTATTGCTACCGACATTAATAGCCCAAGGACTCAATTCATAACGCGAGTTTGGTCTACTAACAAACTAGAGCCTAATTCCTACATGCAAAGGTGACATGCGATGACATTAATTAGCGCCCACTAATTAGCAATTAGGATTAGTGACCTTATTAATTGTTATTAGCTTAGCATTAACAACTAAGCTCGGATTGGCTAGCGGCAACGTGTGAGAAAAAAAAAATTGGGTACCTATGTATTGTAACATGATTATTAATATATTGTATGTGGAAAGATGGCCCTGGAAAAGGATGTTTGGAAAGATTTGGCCTTTGCTCAGCAGTAGGACGGTGTAGGCTAAAAAAAAAAGAAAAGAAAGAGGATCCTCTCTGTGTCATTCTGTGTCGCCTTTCAGATCAAGTATACAATTTTTTATTAAGACCAATCAATCTGCCTAGCCTTTTCCCAACTATGTTGGGGTCGGCTTGCAGTTTAACCGGATGCAGCTGAATACCAGTATTTTACATGGGGCGACTGCCTATCTGACCTCCACAACCGAGTAACTGGGTAATACGATACCCCTTGGTAAGACTGGTTATCAGACTTTCGGGCTTCTGACGACCCGTAACGACTGTCAAAGATCCACGAATGACAGCCGGGACCAACGGCTTAACGTGCTTTCCGAGGCACGCAGGAGTCTCGGTATGTAAAGATGGTCACCCATCTACCGACCAACACCGGAAAGCGTAGCTTAACCTGATGAGTCGACCCGGTGCGGCTGTTATTACTTAGCCACGATCTCCTCCTATAGCTATTTTTACTAAGACCTTAAGTAGGAAAACTTACTATTAGAAAACTTTAGAAAAACAAGGAAGTATTTCCACACCACTTAGTTATGGAACAGGAAAAACCTATCTAAAATTGACTATTCCAACTCGCATATTTCCCTGCGGATGGATTCGCCCTAACTAAATCCATACATCATGTTCCTTTTAGTTTTACCGTTCCACGAATCTGAATGTCATTTTGAATGCTCGCGTGTTTAAATATACTCCTACCTGAACCACAGTATAAATGTGTAACAGTATTATGTCTTCATAGAAAACGGCCGAAACGACGCGCTTCGAAATCTCAGTGTGATATACACTGAAACATTCGAAGCGCGTCGGCGTCGTTTACGTACGTAGTGCACGGCAGTTATACGCACGGACGCGTAAGTTTTATCTACCAAGCAGCCCTAGGTAATTATTTCAAGGTCACTGCCGATATATAATACTGTTACTTTATTATACTGTGCCCGAACTTTCCAATACCGTTATTGGAATAATGGAACTTTATTCGGGAAACGGTCGATAAAATCTTCAACCGCATTCCGCCTGTTCCGAATCTACAATATGGCTATTAAAATGAATATTTCGCGAACATATACAGCAATAACAGCATCATTACGCTTTAAAACGTTTTAAATTTAATATTTATGCCGCAAACCAATTAAATATCGGGTTTATCGAAACAATTTGACACACAAACACAAAATATGTATCACAGCAAATTGTCTGATTTTATTAGCGCCATTATTTCCGTGGTCCGAGTGCAGTCGTAATCGAATGCAATAAAGATGAAGCCTCAATAATTTTGCAATTAAAATCGGCAATGGACAGCGCAATTTTGTGATAAGGGCGCAGTTACATCCACGTTTTATTCCAGTGGACACGGGACTTTCGAATTGGCATTTATTTAAATGTGGAGATTTCCAAAAGCTTAAGCAATTAGTGTCATAATATTATATTTCAAGGAATGATTAATGGTTCTCAGTTTGTAAGAAAATTAAATGATTTCTGCCTATAATCTGCTTTACGTATCGGTTGAAGCGGACAGATGTCTTTTCGTCTTCACATGTAATTATATAATTGATGTACCTATACCAAATATTGTAAAACATTTTTTTTTAAAAGAGTAACGGTGGAGTTTCTTGCCCATTCTTCTCCATACGAAAACTACCTTTTGGAAGGGGCAACTAGAATCAGTTCTATTTCTATGTATTTGACGTTCAAAAGTGCCTTTAATGTGCCTACTTGAAATAAATTATTTGACTTTGACTTTGACAGATTTTTGCGGTTCAGCTTAATAATAACATATTTTTTTCTTGAGGCGATTGACACGAAGTTAATTTATACAAATATAAATTAACTTCGTGCGAATTGCCTCAAGAAAAAATAATTTTATAATAAAATTATTAAATAAATAATAAAATTATATAATTTTTAATTTTATAATTAATATTTTTTTCTTGTGGCGATTCGCACGAAGTTAATTTATATTTGTATAAATTAACTTCGTGTCAATCGCTTCGCGTTTGCGAATTGCCTCAAGAAAAAATAATATTATTTGAAAGTGTCGATTCACCTATTTCGAGCGAGTAAATTCGGGCGGATCACCTGCTGAGAACAAAACTAGAAACGTACGTAGTAGGTACCTATACAGGGGAATTTTATAAAAATGTGGCTGTTAATGCTGTTATTGTAGTATATTGACGTGTCTTACGACTTCGAAGTGAACGAAGCCGCGGGCTTAAACTAGTCACCAATAAGCCCATAAAGGTGTCACCCACCGTACACACAGCTACACATCAAGCATACATTTCCAGTATAAGCTGACCTCGCATTATACGGAAATCCTACACAATGCGAGATCAGCATAAACTGGAAGTTATAGCTTCATATGTAGCCGTGTGTACAAAAACTTTACCCCACACCTACTCGGGTAAGGCTATTTGCACTAGTGGAATTGCACTCAAAGCCCACCCCAACAAACAATGCCCAAAAATATCGTATTTCATCACTAATTAATGCTTCCAGAGCAAACACCAATTACGATACGGACAAATAAAAGAATCGATTCGATGCCGTAATAAAGGGGAGTTTTATCGAATCGGGAATCGCGTTTGTTGTTCTGCCAGTTAAGCCTAATTTCGATTCTTTACTCGTTAATCGGTATGAGTGGGAATCGATTATCGAATGGATTTGTTTGAGGTAACTGTTGTGTGTTAATTAATGGAGGGTTGTGTGATTGGTCGGCTGTTTAAGCTTTATTATAGCATTAAGACCGCTTGATGAACAATTAATTAAAATATTCGTAGTACAGATTTACAGTATGAAATAATGAGACGGCTTTTAACGATCAATATAGGAGTAAAAGATGTCGGGTAGAGTTGGGATATAGACAGGCACTGGACATCTCTAATCCAAATCCTTGTAACTTGATAATTAAGAGCCTATACTACCTCAGCTCAAATTATATTATCTCGCTCACACCATAATACTCGCGGACAGAGTGAGAGCGAGACGGAGTGGGGTGCTGGCGGCTCCAAGGCTCGAATAGTTTAAGTATTTTGCAATAAGTTTCATGATCTAATATTTGAAGTATTTTTTTTAATACCAGCGGTTTATAGTGCGGTTTAGAGGTAACTTTGTTTTTTTTTTTCTATATAGAAAATTTTATGTAATCTTCTTTTTATCAAACATAGTACATCAATCTTAAACTTTAACATATATTTATTTCAAAATTAATGCTGTAGTATTTTCGACATAACGGAAGATTATGCTAAGCAATTTGACGTTCTCTATGCTCTTAAGATAAGATCTTGGCCAAAAATGTTCAGTAAAATTCTTGGTGTGAAAGCGACGTTAATTCTGGCAGCACTATGCTGTGATGTGGAAGAAACTCAACTTACATAACACTATTGAAATTAAATCATTAAGGAAATGAATGTCAACGGAGTACATAAGATAATTACGTCACTCGTGCTTAGTTCAGACCGCGCCAGTAATAGCGCAAGTAGCAAGAAGTAGTAGCTACTGAAGCAAAGTTCAATAGTGGAACAGTTATATTACTGTATGAAGTTATAAGCGCCAGTGGAGGTTAAATGTAGTTATTGAAGTTTCGTTCGTGTATTGCTCTTTTGTTCTCCCGAAGTGGTAAAGTTCGTACTTAAAAGGGGAAGCACTGGGGTGGTTATGAAGATTTTTTTACTAAATATTCATAATATTTTTAATAGGTAGATATGAGATAATATATCGTGTGCTGAAGCTGAAAATCAGCGTCGGGTGGTGACCTTTTTTGTTCCTTTTTTCAACTACATATGTTGGAGTTAGCTTCCATACTAGCCATACAAATGCGAAAGTAACTTTGTCTGTCTGTCAGTCCATCTGTCTGTCAGTCCGTCTGTTTGTCAGTCCGTCTGTAGGTCAGTCCGTCTGTCTGTCAGTCCGTCTGTCTGTCAGTCCGTCTGCCTGTCAGTCCGTCTGTCAGTCAAAGCTAGTACAAAATAAAAGTAGCACTTCTTTTGTTGACAAAATGCCCACAATCTAAACAAAGCATAGGGCGGAAACTCGTAGTCACCTTAAGAAGGCTCATTAATTAAAAGCACGCGGTTCTTTTAAAAGATATTTCATTTCTGTAACATCTTCATTATCGGCTTTCTATTTTTACGAGCATATTTTTAGATTTCGTACTAACGAGCACCTGCAGCTGTTTGACCTAATTTTTATCGAAGCTTGCTCTACTTCGTTAGTATAACATTGATGAGAATTGAGAATTTACTGATGAAAATATACGTCAAAAAAAAAAATGACTTCTTAAAGTTTGTCAAATTTATAATAAACTAGATGTAGCCCCCGAGTTCGTCTGCGATTCAAGATGAAAAGCAGCCTATATGCTTCTCCAAGTCTTGGCCTACCTATGTGCCAAATTTCATCCATATCCGTTCAGCCGTTTTAGCGTGAAAGTAACTAACAAACTCACTTTCGCATTTATAATATTAGTTAGGATAAGTATAAGACTTCAAGATTTATATTTTTGGAATCTATCACAAACTGATTTAATCTAATGGCATCGCGCCGTAGTTTGATTCGCGACCTTAATAAGTGATTAATTTTGAATTAAAAACCTTGTCCAATTCAGAAACTAATCGACCTCTTCAATGTTAACTATAAATAGTAGGTAAAAAGTAAAAGAAAAGCTCTTCTCTTCAATGTTAACTCGTTCAGGCATCCTCGACGAACTTGAACCACATTCAAGTTTCAAAATCAACAAGAAGTACTGGAAATCATACTAATTTCCGGCCAACATTTCGTTTACCAATCCCTGAGCATCTTGACAGTAACAATACCAAATTCTCCTCCAACATCGAGTTACAGCTGCTCTCATTTTATGACTACAAATTCTCAAGTTAACTAAGAATTTCTTAACAAACAAACCATGAGCAACAGTAGTCGCCTGGTAACTGTTGACAGCAAACGTCTCACTGGCTCACTGCGCATTGAACTAATTGCTCAGTTACCCCTTTAGCTAACAACTTGACTGTAACGGTCGCATTCCACAATTTACTTCTCGTTATTTAATTTGTCGCTGTTAAGTTAAATGTTTTGATGTTATTTGTTACTGAAAAGAATGTTAAGAAAGTTAGTTTTGTGAGAAGGTGAAGGGGTATGTTGAAATTAAGTTGGAAGGTCTCAGACCTACTGCCAGGGCTGCGGGAAAGTCCGAAAGGAATACCGGGGCCCTTGGCAACAGGTAACTGAAGGAACACGGGTGGGTTTTAGTTAGTAAAAGTCTGTCACACCCGCTTAGAGCGGGAGAAGTCATTTGATGATTACCAAACCTCAAAAAAAAAAATCTAGAGAAGCTTAGGGTGATGTCAAGCCAACTTACTATTTGCATTTGAACTAAGAATCATTCATCATCATCATTATTTCAGCCGACAGACGTCCACTGCTGGACATAGGCCCCCAAGCACCGCCATGCCACTTCAACCGGTTCTGTGTTTCCCGCATCCGGCCTTTACAAAGTCATCGACGCAAGTTATGGGGGCTTTCCAACACTACGTCTTCCGGTACGCGGTCGCCATTCCAGAACCTTTCGGCCTCATCGGCCATCTATTCTGCGAGCAATATAACCTGCCCATTGCCACTTATATTTGGCAATTCTTCAGGCTATGTCAGGATCTCGGTTCTCCTGCGGATCTCAATCGGAAGAATCATTGGGTTACCGAATTTTGTTACGTCATTTAGTAATCCAATGATTCTTGATTCCGAGCTTATCTCATAAAATATAGGGACGATTAACTAGGGTCACTGGCGGTTAAATTGATAAACAATTTACGCTACGAAACTCAACATCGACAGCCTATACGACTGTATTCATCATCTACCTAGCCTTTTCCCAACTATGTTACGGTCGGCGTCCAGTCTAACCGGATGCAGCTGAATACCAGTACGTTACATGGAGCGACTGCCTATCTGAACTCCACAACCCAGTTACTGGGTGACACGAACCTCTTCGTAAGACTGGTGGTCAGACGTTTGGGCTGCTGACGATCCGTAACAACTGTCAATGATCTACAAATGACAGCCGGGACCAACGGCTTTACATGCTTGCCGAAACATGGAGGGCTTTTGGTATGTAAGGATGGTCACCCATCTACAGAACAACCGCGGCAAGCGTAGCATAACCTGATCGATCAACCGACTCGACCACGACTCTATAAGACTGCATTCACAGGTTTAAAATAACATCCAATATTTAAATCAGCGATAATAATCGAAATAACGTGATCAGCATCAATCATGGAATTTATGACAGGCATAAACGAAAGGATACAAGCACACGAATCTCATTGCATCTCCCTTCCTCTCCAACCTTTAGAGTGAGAGCATGACCTACATTGCAAGCAATTATTGTTTTTTGTTGTCATTGTAATTTCAACAGCAATATTTTGTCGCAGGTGTCGGTAATGGCTCGGATGATCCCGTCCCCTGATTGGTTCATCGGAGTAGACAGCTTCGACCTTTGTGTCGATGGAAACTGGCTTGACAGCATTACAATTGAGGTAAGTGGAAATGAGGACAAATTACATCGCAAAATAGCGATTGTGAATGCTAATTATGAGTAAGTCTCAAACCACACTTCTGACTAGGGCTGTGTTCTACTAATCACAGGCTTGAACAATCTAAACTTGTAAGTAAGCGAAGTCCTTAGTAATCGCTTTTATCCTCCTTAGAACTACTATTAACCCTAGCCTTCAAGTAAAGGTCCTGAAGAGAAACATAAGAATGATAATGTGGCGGCATCTACATCGCCACATGCGAACTACGCATCAAAGACCTGACGTCACACAAAAATCCTGATGTCACATAAATCCTGCATCGCGCAATTAAAGTTTACCGCGCGATGGACATTATACACATGACTCCGTCATCAATCGTTGGGCAGTTGCCCGCCAAACACAACACGCGACTGGTCAGAAGATCCTCCGTTTTCTATAGAGGATGAGTGAACTTTACATCCTGTTCCTCATACCCCTAAAATAACATTATTTCATTCGCAGGTAGACCCACTAGATGCTGGCACAGACAACGGGTTCACTTTCACCGCCCCCAACTGGCCGACTGCTCCACAAGGAGTGGCATACCGCATCACGTCCAAGTATCCGTCGCATCCAGCTGGATCCTTCTTCTACCCGCATCTGAGGAGACTACCGCCGATTGCTACGTTCCAGTTTATAAAGGTACCTAGTTGGCTTTTGTTTCCATGCACTTAAATATTTTCATTTCTTTTTTATTTGGGTTTTATCTGTATGGAATTTCTCGGAAGCAGCCTTTTTTTTGTGTGTGGGAAATCATCCAATTACTTCTCCCGCTCTGGGTGGAGCGGAAGTACGTGTCAGACTTTTACTGTCTAAAACCCACCCGTGTTCCTTCAGTTGCCTGTTGCCAAGGTCCCCGTATCCCTTTCGGACTTTCCCGCAACCCTGACAGGCATCTCGGTATCAGCCTGGAGTTTGGATTTGTGCCCGGTTCATGGCAAAACATAAATGGCGAAATGTTGGTGTACTCTAGGTACATCTCTGCCCAACCCTTTGGGGGAACAAGGCGTGATGTTATGTTATGTTAAATAAATAAGTCAGCCAGTTTTGAAATGGCTATGGGGCAATAAATTAGTCAAAAAATTGAAGCTAGTTGACACTGGAAAAGGATGAGGCAAAAGTATTTGCGTTTTTATTTAAAATATAACAAAATTATTTCACAAAAAATTCTTAGTTTTAAAATATCAAAACTAAAATGAATAATAATCAAAGAAGCTCAAACATGATTCACTTTTCGACGAACAAAGGAATTTTCTGTTCAACACAGTTATTGTTGGTATAACTATTCAATTACAATAATTTTATTATGTTTTATCAACTTAAATTAGTTTGAATTTCGTATGAATTTTTCTACAGTTACAGCACAACCAACTTTGTTTAATAATCAAAACAGAAAATTATAATCAACAAACAATATTCAAAACCTTTATTAGTAATTATAATTTTATTTCAACTTCATATTTTCGAACTAATGAGCTTTCTTTTGAACGCTGTTTCGAAATCTTCGCATAAAATTATTGTGAATCAAGTTTCGAAGCATTTTGTTTTACAATATATTTTTTATGCCGACTTTGCAACTATTTCTAAAACTTTCAACAGCTACGCGAATATGAACTCTCAGAAGTATTCCACCGCAACACGGACGACAGGAGATACGACGTTTTACAACTGGACAAGATGAATCACAACAATATAGATGTACTGGACGGCAACAGGGCACTGTCCATCGCAGAAGAAGTGGAGAGAGCTGAGCAGGCGCCGAGGATATACTCTGAAGGATCCATGACCACGCCTGATGGGGCTTACTCGTATTATTCTTTGTAAGTCTATAAGTTTGATGTAAAATTAATATTTCTTTAAAAATCCATTTATCAGCTAAGTATACTACTAGTACAATATAGTACTACTAGTATACTACTACTAAGGACCGGTTGTTTCAAACGGTTGGTTAACGTAACATACGTACGTCAAATTTAACGTTCGTTAAATACAAAGCGTTGTGTCAAAGTTATTCCATTATTTCGTGAAACAAAATAAATAAATAAAAAAAAAAAAAAAAACAACGCTTGTTTTTGATTTGACGATAGTTAGCACCATTTTTGACGTTAACCCGTGCGTAAAGTGGACGTGAAACAACCCGCCCTAAGTATACAAGTATACAAGTATAAATATACTAAGCTATGAGTATACAATCAGTATTGTTGTTTATTTGGCAATTTTCCTAAATTCGATTTTTGAAGGTAAGCTTTCAAAATAGAGGTAGTTGTAACGCTATAAGTCCGTGTGGTAACTGAAATCGCGTACTCGCGTGACAGTCGCTGTCACGCGAGTACGCGATCATCGCGCTCGTTTATATGAATATAACGTATTCGCGCGTTCAATCTACTCGTTTTTGTACGTCACAATTCATGTAAACGTTCGCGTAATCGTGTATTCGCGAGAACGTCAATTTCAGTTAGTACCTAAATAGAGTAAAAATTGAATCCCAAAAGCAAATAATAATTAAAAATGTTATTCATCTTTTTCACAACCCAATAGACTTCAAAGTGAATGGCTACTCCATTCACTCTCGACTATTACTTTGAAGACATCATACTCAAGAACGCCTCTTCAAAAGCTCTTCGGAAAAATCTAATTGCACTTTTCCTGTAGAACGAACACGACATCGAGCACGACCGAAGAGCCTCGTTCGGCTAACGAGCTCCCGACTTCGGGACCTGCAGCCAGTGAGAGATCAGCTCTAAGAAGCCTGGCACGTAGGTACCGAGCGAGGCGACGACGCAAGCTTCGTGCTGACAACACTGACCCGGCTGAGCGGAGGAAGCGGAAAAGAGCTAGTGAGTTTTTAGTACTTTTTTTTTTTGTTGGTGGGAAATCATCAAATGACTTCTCCCGCTCTAGGCGGAGTGGAAGGGCGTGTCAGACTTTTACTGACACGCCCACCCGTGTTCCTTCAGTTGCCTGTTGCCAAGGTCCCGGTATCCCTTTCGGACTTTCCCGCAACCCTGCCAGGGAGTTTTTAGTACCTGGGTTATCTATTCTGTTTAAGCCATTGGATGGCAAATAAAATCTGAGAATCTGAGAATAAAATACAATCTGATGGTACGCAGTCACCACCGGCTATGTGCATTTCAAATACGTTACCAACCCAGAGACAAAACCGGAATATTGTCTGTGCGCAGTAATGATACCTTTTTTTTATTTTTTTGGAGGATGGTAAATCTTCAAATTTCTTCTTCCGCACTGGGCGGGCGTGTCAGATTTTACTGACTAAACCCACCCGTGTTCCTTCATGTTGCCAAGGGTCGAGGGTATTCGTTTCGGACTTTCCCGCAACCCTGTCAGGCATCGGCCCTAGCGGATCCCACCAATTGTGCTGCCATCTCTTTGAGGCGCGCGTGGAACACAACGTGCCGTCACAGTAATGATACCTGGCACCTAAAGCCTTTAAACCGGAACACACTGTGGTTTCTAGTAGATATTATTTAATGGGGTTGGGGCATAGGGTTAATGTAAAGGAAGTTGTACCTAGTTTATTTAGGGACTAGGAACAGCCATTCACTGTGGCTTAGCCTATGAATAAATAAAAATAAATAAAGACTAAAAATATTAATTATTATGTAGGTAAAGATGAAAATGGTCGTCATCGTGATATTAGAATACCGTTTATTATTGAACTTACAATACTTCTTTGCAACATAATAATATTTATTTCGTAAAATGTCTCAGTGAACCAACTGATATTTTACTTAATTACTTGGCTTCTGGACACAATTAGCAAAAGTAATACTAGCCTTACATCTTGACGTCCACGTAAAAGCTTCTGCGAGAAACATAAAAGGGAATGAATTAGGAAGGTCGACATACGCATCTTAATTCGACCTCGGCTAAACCCAGGTCATTGCCTTCCCTAATCCTGGGTCTCGTTGACTTAATATCGTATATTTTTTCATACTAACCCACAGAGTTTTGGTGTACTTTCAGATCATTAAACATCTGAAAGACGGTAGGGGTCGCTCTCTCGTACTTACAGCCATTTGTAATCCGCAAAGAGGCATGAATTACTTGTCTTCCTCGTATAATATTCTTACTGCTCTTATTTAGCTTGCTCAAGACTTTCATCTTATTTTATTCTTTATTATTATGTTTGCCAATTATGATAATCTGAGAATAATGTCAAACGTTGTGCACTAACGTTATGTACAGGGAAACTTTGATCATTACTGCCCTCTTGTTTTAGCACTAGTAATGCAGCAAGTCTCATTTAATCTCTTTACCACAGGACTGCTAGACTGCCGGGTATCAGATTGGAGTGAATGGAGTCCATGCCGCAGTGACGGTGGCTGCGTGGGCTCAGCAATGCGCACTCGCCGCATAATTCGTCGGCAGCGGCCCGGAGGCGCGCCGTGCCCGCCCACGGCGCTGTCGCGCTGGTGCGCCACCAACTGCACGGCACAGCAGACGCGCGAAGACTGGCGAAATAATCTCACGTAATTCGTAATTTGATTATTCAGTTTTCGAATTCGTTTCTTTTTATTGATGCCATGGTTTGGAATTCGTTTTTGAATGTTGAAGGACTCATTTGTGGTGAAGAAAATCTACTGTCTTTCAGAGAACGAAATACTGTGTTTTAATTGTCAAGTTATTAACATTTTCCTGAAGACATAATTTGGTGGCTCCGCCAAGCAAATGATGAACAAAAACTTAGCTCCAAATCATGAGTTCGGTATTATAAATAAGGCACAATTATTCTTAATTAGTGGCCCGATTCTAATACATGTTTAAACTTTCCTTTTGACTATTTATGATGACTGTTTATTATTTAGCATCTGTGTCTGTCCGTCCAAGTATTATTTTGTTTCGATTCCATTTATTAATTTCGCATTTCAATTTATTTTTGGATGTAAAGTGGCGTGGCGTGTAAAAATATAATAAAAATGTTGTATAAAATAAAAATAGTAAGAGATGACTGTCAATGTTGGAAAATAATAGATAGTATTTGGTTCATTAACGCTGTACCTAATTAAGCTTCTTTCGATTTTGTTTGTTGGTCAATTATTGTTAAGGGTGACTAAGATTTAGGGTTTATAAGGAAAGTCACGTGGCGTTACATCGGTAATGAATTATTTGAAAAAAAAAAAAGCTTCTGCTACTTGTAAAAAATTAAAAACAAATATTTCTTCCAAAATACTTTAGAATGACGCTTTCCATTCTCTTAAGAATCCTAATACAGAATTATTTTTTAAAAGTATTATATTAAATTATTACAGATTTTTGCTCTAGTACAAAATGATGTCGTGTCTTATGCTATTGAAGATAAATAAAGAAAATAATAGATTTATAATTTTAATTTATTAATTTATAAATTTTCCATAACCTTTTTCAATATTTCTACTCATAGATCCCTCACAATACTTTGGGAGTTAATAATAGAAAAAATACATATCGTTTACTTAAGTGTTTATCTTTGTGACAGTAATTCAATAAACGTGTAGCAATTATTTTAGTGTAAAATGGATCCAAAGATGCAGCTTTTATTTTTCATACAAATAAGTGTAAAAACTTTTAATGAGAAATAAAAATAAATGGACTTCTTTGCAAAGGAGTTTGTTTATTTTTATCAATTAATAAGTATTAAAGTAAGTCCGTATTTAGGTAAGTTATAATAGATAATCACAAAGCCTTCTGTGAGACTATGAATTTCATTTGAGATTGTAATTAATTTTAATATAACAAACATTGGATTTTACAGTGCTTGGTAGATGTTGTATAGTGCCATTCATAGAAGCGGAGCGGACATAAAAATTTAAAGCCAAAAAAAATGAAAAAAAAAAAAAACATTTTCACAATCTACGGATAAAGATGAAAGAAGATGATTCCGCTCAGCTTCGTCTTCATATTAAATGCGATTGTAATAGCATTTTTGTTACACCAAACTAGTGGAGGTTCACATCATAGAAACTCTTTAGCAATTTGCTTTAAATGCCAAAGAACTAAGTTAGACTTAATTTGAACTGACAGACGAGACGTTTCTCGAAGATCGATTCACACACAAAACGCCATTGAATATATTTTTATCGTTTCTAATTTGTCTCGACTCCACAAACATTCAGATTTTTTTTTTGGTCAATATTGTAAAATCTTAATATTCTAAACCTGGTAATGTGTGAATCGATCTTTTAATAGGCAAAGAAAAAGTTGAAACATCTAGATAATAAAGAAAGGTATAGAATAACTGTAAAATAGAGCCAAAACAGCTGAAAGTGTTAACCTTAGCGTAATATTCGGAGTATGTGTATTTTTTACAATGTAAATTATTCTGATTTCAGTAATAAAACATCTTGAATAAAAAGAGACTTGTTTCATTTTTATTACTGTAACCTTTGACGGGAGTAAAGATGGCGGGTTTAAATAGGTCAATCTCTAGACTTATGGACTCGGGTATAAAGGCTGCTTTTTTCTGTAGCAACTTTATAGATAGTGCCATCCCCTCCGCTCCACTCCGTACTAAAGTACAGTTTACAGTACAGTAATCGCGGAGTGCGATGGATGCCTCTATCTATAGCAACCTCTCGTAAAATAAAGTCCTTGTTTTTGTTCAGAGGAGCTTCCTCCACGAAAGAGCAGCATTTCGGTAGCAATCCTTTTGTACAGATATTGTTTAGTAGGTACACTGTACAGCCAAGAGAGATGAACTTCCCTGTCATCGGTAATTTTTGGCTTCCGAGTAAAACATTACAGCTGATGTCACCATAGCAACCTGGGAATATACAAGACCTGCAATTTGGCCTTCTTACAAATAATGACATAATACGCAGTTTGAATATGGATAGGTGAACAACAGTACGCATCACAGCTGTAACTGCATTCACAGATGAGGCTACTCGCCCTTATCCCGGATTCGCACAGGTGATTTTATTACGCGGCGTTTTTGTATCGCGCACTGGATTTTCAACGCACTACTTAGCGCCGAGAGTTCAAAATCCAACAGTGTACCTATTGTTTTAACGGACCTATTGGTCTTAGTAATGCTCGGCTCAACACCGAGAGTCGAAAATCGCCGCGATATACATACAATCACCCGTGGCTACGAGGGCTTACTGCCCCGTCTCAAAAATCCACCCCGTTGAGGTATGAAAACCACTTGACAAAAGAGGTAAATTCTTTAGCAGTCATCTCAAAGTTCAGTTCCTTCCTAGTCATATCATCTTTCACATAATCCATCCCTTTTCTAAAAACAAATGTTCAATTTAAAATCCCCTTTCATTGACCTACATTAATACCTACTTACCTGGAAGAAGTTCTCACATCAATGCTCATGAAATAACAAATGGAATAATTTTCTATCCACAAAAGAATCAGGGCATGAATGCGCTTAAAAAGAAAAATAAAAATAAGAAAATAAAAGTCAGTAGACTCTTTGGAAAATAGGTCAGTGGTTCTTAGGTAAGTGGGCAAGCTTATTACAAGTTACCTATTTTTCATCCTATGAAATAAATCTCAAGCGGTAAGTAATATTAATACCAGACTATTACTGTCGCACTGCTGGGCAAAGGTGTCTTCTAATACATAGAAGGCATGTGGATTGATCGCCAATCGCTTGAGCAAGCGTGGCGTTGCTCAAGCGATTGGCGATTTCAGACCATAAACTAATATTATAAATTCGAAAGTTACTCTGTCTGTCTGTCTGTTACCTTTTCACGCCTAAACCACTGAACGGATTTCGATAAATTTTGGCAAGGAGATAGATGGCATCCCGGGGAAGGACTAGGATTTTTTTTATCGACATACCACGCGGGCGAAGCCGCGGACGGAATCTTAACTATAAGTCCAGGTTTCCTCACGATGTTTTCCTTCACCGATGTCAGTAATATCCAAGATAAACTCAGAAAGTATGAATTAAATAAGACACATTGGTACTTGCCCGGATTTGAACCCTCAAAATGATAGGTACTTGCTCGGATTTATAATAATAATAATAGTCCTCCAGACCGTATTTTCGGCCACGGCGGCCAATCTCAACGGAGACTAGCCTTCGGCGCGGGAGATATTATAGTGCACAAGTGTTTGCGCAGACACAAGTGCACTCTCTCTTCCCTCACTCTCGTAGTCCGATGGGACGGCAATCCGACACGACCGGAGAGAGATCAGGCGTAGGACCAACGGCTTAACGTGCTTTCCGAGACACGGGGGTATCACACCGCCAACTTCCAAACTCCGGGCTGTTACTACGAAATTTCTAATGGAAAAATCCAATAACACTTTGCCCGACCCGGGAATCGAACCCAGGACCCCACGCTTTGCATTCGCGCGTGCGACCACGAGACCAACGGGGCAGTCAAAGTCGGATTTATACCCACTACCTCAACATGAGAGTAAGATGAACTTTCTGTCATTTTCATTCAAAATGTTGGCAAGGCGTAGTAGAAAGAGTATAAGGTGCATGTAAAACTAACATTGCTGCAGCTGGTTAACAAATTAATTCCATGATTGTACGTTATTAGGTAGGTTGTGGAGGTCAGATAGGCAGTCGCTCCATGTAAAATACTGGTATTCGCCTGCATCCGGTTAGACTTAAGCCGACCCCAACATAGTTGGGTAAAGGCTAGGCAGATTGATTGATTTTGATTGTACGTTACTAAAAATGAATGAGTAAAAGAGGTATGAGGGACAGGATGGAAGGTTCTTCATCCTCCAGAGAAAAGGGAGGTTCCTCCGATCAGACACAACACCCGTCTGATCGGAGTAATATAATATATTCGGGTCATACAAGTAGTAAGTCAAATAGGCGCGTTTATTTTTTTTACTCTTTACCACTTCAGAGTTAAGACTGTAAGAATGTAACCCTTATTGCCGTTCTTAAAATGATAAATTCTACTCTCTTAATTAGGTAGCTCTCTGAGCTGAAAAATTATTTCTAGTATTTTCTCTACACTACCTTATTATGAGAGAGGAGCTCGTGGCTAAGTTATAACAGCCTCACACGTCGATCCATCAGGTTAAGCTACGCTTGCCGGGGTTGGGCCGTGGATGGGTGACCATTTTTTATTGTGACATACCGAGACTCCTCCGTGCCCCAGAAAGCACATTAAGCTGTTGGTCCCAGCTGTCCTTTGTGGATCTTTGACAGTCGTTACGGGTCGTCAGAAGCCCGAAAGTCTGACAACCAGTCTTGCCAAGGGATATCGCATTGCTCAGTTACTGGGTTGTGGAGGTCAGATAGACAGTCTCTCCATGTAAAATACTGGTATTCAGCTGCATCCGGTTAGACTGGAAGGCTAGGCAGATTGATTGAATGACCTTATTATGAGAGTAAGAGATAAAAATATTGAAAGCAGGTACTTGAGTTTGCCTCTGAAAAACATTGCCTAAGAAGTCTAATAATGTACCTTCAAGGAAAAAACCCAAAAATAAAAAAACACTACCTCTTAGTCCTGAGTCCATTCTACAAACTTTTTACATTTTTCACAAACGATCCTACCTGAGCGACACGGCTTCATGATGTGAATTACACTCATTCTTATAAAATGAAAATGCTGCTTTAAAAAAAGTATCTTCATTTGTGAAGGATAATTGCCCCATTCTAACACAACATTAGCCTTCCAACTTTTAATAGGCTTTTTACTCCGTGGAATAAAACGTAACGTATTTTGTTACGTTTTTTCCAAGCTTTTTTGCGCTGGGGAAAATTTGTTGGCGTATTTTATATGAAAAGTTTTTGCATATGTATGGGTATAGAAATTGAGCGAAAGGTTTAATGAGGGTAGCTTGAGAAGTTTGTAATCTATAGGAGAAAGTATAACAATGTGAGTTTCTTGCCTGTTTTTGAATCACTGAAGAAAATAATTATGATTTACCACGTTTATAGCAAAAGAAACGATGCCGCGATGGGTGGACTGTGTAAAAGATGATACCTATGGCTAGAAAGGGGGTGATGACCGAGATAACGACTAAGACCTCAAATAAATTTGGATAAGGACAAGAGAATCATGTTAAGATAAGACAAGATAAGATAACTTTATTTTCTAAAACATGAGTACACACGGCTACACATCAAGCTATACATTTCCAGTATAAGCTGATCTCGCATTAAACGGAAATCCTATACAATGTGAGATCAGGTACACAAACTGGAATGTATAGCTTGATGTGTAGCCGTGTGTACATTATGAAGGTCTTATTGTTTATCAATTTTGTTATATAATTGTACATAGGTACTATACATATTTATTTTTAAGACTGAACAGTCTTATAATTAATATGAGGTAAACTTTGTGTAAATTATTTCATCATCACTGCTCTCAAAACGGTGAAGGAAAACATCGTGAGAAAACCGGCATGTCCTAGAGCCGAAAATTCGAAGACGTTTGACATCTACTGTTCCGCACTGGGCCCGTGTGGTGGATTACGGCTCTTCCCCTCTCGAAGAGAGGAGTTCTGTGTCCCAGCAGTGTGAAAGTTATAGGCTGATTAGGTATGCTTCCACGTGGAAGTTCCCAATTAAACATCTATCACAATAAAACTTTAGCTATTTGACTAGGGAATGTAAATAATTTCGGAATTCAACCTTAGGTACAGTCGCGGCGGTGACCTCTCGCGTCCGGCTCTGGTCCAGGCCATGGTACGGAGCGAGAGGGCATGGGAAGAAGTCACCTCCTTCTGCGAAGCAGTAATGCTCGCGAAGGAGGAGGCGGAACGCGTGAGGGAGAGGCAAAGTTTGCGCCCTCACGCCCCTAACCGCCGCCGCCGCTGGAGACGCCCTGGGCGTCGGGAATCCCAGGCGGATTCCCGGCCACCATAGGCGCGGGCTTGCGGACGGCGAGCAATGGGTAGCTCGCCGTCCGATCAGGACCAGGCCCGGGTCGATGGCGCGTCGTGTTCCACGCGCGCCTCAAAGAGATGTCAGCACAATTGGCGGGGTCCGCTAGGACCGATGCCTGCCAGGGTTGCGGGTTAGTCCGAAAGGGATACCGGGACCTTGGCAACAGGCAACTGAAGGAACACAGGTGGGTTTTAGTCAGTAAAAGTCTGACACGCCCTTCCGCTCCACCCAGAGCGGGAGAAGTCATTGGATGATTTCCCACTCTCAAAAAAAAAAAAAAAACAAAAAAAAAAAAAAAAAAAAAAATGGTACAGTCCTTACACAGTTAGTACTTAACCTCCCATTTTGCATCACGGTCAAAATCATAGTGATCTGTATTTTAATTTCGCTGACTGTACCTATGGTAAATAGGTACAGTCAGCGAAATTAAAATAAGCCAACAATATTTTTTCACCCATTTTTTGGCCGTATTCCATAAAATTGGGTCGACTAATTACTTTCACTAGCGATACTGAGAGGTTTTCGGCAAGAAATTAGGGCTACGAATATAGTAAAGTGGGCGTTCAAAGGATAAGTCATAAATTTATAATATGTGTATAATCTGAGAGGATGCATATAAAGCGTTTCATTTCACAGTACGTAAAAACGTTTTGTATGCAATTATTTTCTAGAGAAACTGCTATGCCTGTGAAAATGCATTAGATCAATTTTATTTGTTACTATTTTGTTTGTTATTATTTTACCAATTTTTAATATTGAATTTATTTTCTATTCTATTTCTTTTCCTTCTGAACCAAGGCTAACATTCAGCGTGAAAATCGTTATCATTACAAAGACAAGCTATGATCCCCATGGAATTTCCCATCGGAAAAAAAATCGAACATCCGTAAAAACTTTCATCCCTTGTTTAACCCCTTTAGGGGTTAAATTTTCAAAATTCCGTATTAATCTTTTTCCATATAGAAGGAACTTTGAGCAAAGTATGCTTCTAGACCCAGTTTAGGCTGTGCGTTGTCTGTCAATGAATTAATGAATTTTATGTTTTTATTACGTAGAAGATGCGATGCAAATGGGAATGTCAAAAATGATGCATCAAGAATATAATACGTCAGCGCTATACACCACTGAAAATGACCGTAATTGGTGCAGTAACGAGTCTAATTTTGGAAAAGTGAGCAACTTTGGGTAAAGTATTGCACTTAGGGGGTAAGAATAATCATTAGGTTCAATCACCTAACCAAAACGTAACTATCCACTACTAGAATAAAGGGATACTTAGGAACATTGCAGTATCCATCAAAGATTGATATCCCAGCCACAGTATTATTAAGTAGCAGTATTATGTCTTCATAGGAAACGACGCGCGTTGAAATCTCAGTGTGTACACAACAGTTTCGAGTGTGTGACAGATGCGGAAGGTTTATCTACCGAGCGGTCGTAGGTAATTATTTCAAGGTCACTGCCGAGAAATAATACTGATACTTTATTATACTGTGCCCAGTTCATATCATAAAGGTAATAGAGCGTGAAGTCTAGATAAGTGATATATAGATCCAATTCAGGTAGTCAGCTCCAAAGAGAGACACTTCATATCTGAGACTGTTCAACAAACGACGCCATCTGATTCAAAGATTTTGTTTGATTGAAGTTATAAAGGTGGAGTTTCGTGGAATGTTGACCGTGAGTTTTGAAGTGTGATTGACTGAGTAAAGATGTTAACGCGTTATTCATGTTTTTGCTGTGAAACTTCTTAGGCTGCGATTCGATACAAATTTCACATTTTGTAACATGAGAGAGAAGAAAGATAATTATAACTCTCTCTCTCTGTCTCTGACACTAAATGTCTCATTTTTTTTTAGTAAGTTTCTCTTTTGTCTCGTGTACGGCGTTGCACATGCAATTTAATGTAGGCTCAGTGCACGTCAGACAACAATTCTTTCGATTTTTTTTTTATTTTTCGTCTGTTCCTTTAGGTTTTACTATTTTTTATTTCCTAAGCCACCCCAGTATTGAGGCGAACAAAAGGCACACTGATTTATGAGACATTCTGTAAACTACTGAAATACACCACAACGCAGTGATGTTCAGAATAAAGGGCTTATTATTATATTATTAACTATTATATACGTAGATTTGTCAAGATACAGTAGGTAGGTGTTCTCATGTTACAACGTGACTACTGTTACGAAAAGACCACAAATTCATAAATAATCTACAGAATGTCAATATCCCAAAATTCGCTGATGTGCCTAAAAACAAAAGAAATCAATCTATATTTACAAAAATGAATCCCTATTTCCCTTGGTCACGCCATCACGCGTGAACGGCTGAACGGATTTGGATGAAATTTGGCACAGGGGTAGACCATGACCTAGAATAGGACATAGGATACTTTTTATCCCGATATTCCCACGGGATCGAGACTTACGCGGGTGAAACCACGGGGCGCAGCTAGTAAAAGATAAAAACAGGCACGTGCTATTATAATGGAATCAAAAGTCTATGAAAGAGCACCATTTCCCATCAGGAAATAAAGTCTTAATCTAGGTGAGTAGGCAGCACTAATAGCTCTGTCCAACTTTTTACTAGCAAACGCATTCAAACAATTTATGCTATCTAACACACTGAAATTCAAACTTTGACCCAAAGAGACAAGGTTGTTTTTACGCTGTGGGTAGGAATTCCAAGTTTTGTTCTGTTTAATACTATTCCCAAGAAGAGTTCGTTACGCAGATAGAATCTCTAATTTCCTACGTTAGCGCCAGTGTCAGGAGTTTTACAAAAGGTCCCTTGTATCGAATGTCGTGTCGCTTGGAATTGTGAATAAATTAGCTCTCCAAAGGGTTTGCGCTTTTGTTTTGAGATAAGGATTTAAAGAAATTGGGTTTGGATGATGACGTGATTAATGGGCAGGGAAATTGGAAGTGTTCAGGATTGTGCATTGACGTTTTGTTAATAAAGATCAATTTAATAAGCGTTTTTAAATGTAAAGGCGTGGTTAGAATTGGAGTATTAACGACTTGCCAATGATATTTTATCCTAAACTTTGAGGTAGGCACCACCAACTTGAAATACTATACCTACAGTAGGTGCAATAGGCCGCATGTCAGTGGTAACACAAATAGTATAAACTAGCCACTTACACTTTTGAAAATCCGAACCTAACACAGTGGGCCAGCTCGAGATTAAAGTGTTACCACTAACGTGCAGTCGACTGTACCTTCAATTTGTGTAGCAATTTTTTCTTTACCTTTTATATTTGGCTGTAGTGCATGTTCGGTATGAGTCAAGAGGATGTTCCAGAAGCAACAATTCTTTACTAGGGGGTCGTCCATTTATCAGGTGATGTTTTCCTCCCCCCCCCGCTGCCGCTGGTGATACGTGCTGTAGTCTTAGACTACCTAAAATCACGTGTTTTTTTGGTACAGTACCTTCCTTAAAAGATTTCAAAATATTTTATCTTTAAATATAGGTATAATCGAGTCAAGGTCACGCGCCGCTTTTCGATTCAGAAATCGCGCGCTAAACGAAAAAGTTAACACACGTGATCTCACTACACCCCCCTCCCACCTTGTGATATTTTGTAATTTTTCTGAACCCCCCCTTTTCGAGCGATCCGTAATAAGAAGGCGACTAACATATTTTTTCCGTGGCGAATTTACTTTGTGGCGAATGTACAACAACCCTAAATAACAATGGATGATGTTTGTATCTTACATCTGACGTAATGTAAAAAAGAATCATTCATAAAATCACGTCTATTTTGTCTCTCTAATTCTTAAAATACGCGATTAATTTGTATTGCATCGATGCTCCATCCTGTTAGAAATAACATCCTCAATTAAAGACTACAGCGAAAAGATAACGATCCATTCATCGGAATCTTTCCTTTCTTAATACCTAATTCCAATAATAGTAGCCATTGAACTAACATTGATTCGTTCTTTTGGTGTTGTGACCACCATTTCGGTCGCAAACGAGATAAGTTATAATGAAAAGTTAACACTGTTTGTCCACCATACCGGGAATGGAGGCGTCAACGAGAAATAGATGACGACGCCGCGCCGAAGGTGCAGTAGCGACAGTAGGTACATTTATTATGGCTTCGTCATCTGTTTCTCATTGACGTTCCCGTTCCCAGAATAGTGGACAAACGTCCTTACACATAAACTTTTTATGACTGCCTCATTGATCTAGTAGTAACAATCATAAGCGCGACTTTACTTTCAACTAAACCTACAAAATCCTCAACTAAACCTACAAGTCCTGACAATCCTCAAAACGACATCCCAAGACAACTCCACCCTACAAGTCCTGACAATCCTCAAAACGACATCCCAAGACAACTCCACCCTACAAGTCCTGACAATCCTCAAAACGACATCCCAAGACAACTCCACCCTACAAGTCCTGACAATCCTCAAAACGACATCCCAAGACAACTCCACCCTACAAGTCCTGACAATCCTCAAAACGACATCCCAAGACAACTCCACCCTACAAGTCCTGACAATCCTCAAAACGACATCCCAAGACAACTCCACCCTACAAGTCCTGACAATTTCTGCGAAGTTTCGTCATGTATCTCTTCAGCGGAAGTTTTCATTCTGGGCTCGAGCCATGAATAACGTTCGATGTTCGGTCGACCACAGGAAGTAACTTCCGGTCCTGTATCGCCCCTTATCTTTTTGCATTCAACACCGGCGAACTTTTGATCGTCGCGAAATTTAAAACTCGTGAGCGATTTTGTGGTTCTTTGTTGGTCTTTATTTTTGTGGATACAAAACCTATAGGTTGTTGTGAATGAAAAGATGTTTGCATATAGGAAAATTCTAAAGCAGTTTTCTTTTAGAGTAGGTAGTCGATTGAAATTGCGAAATTACGTTTTGTAAAGTTAATAAATTATATTTATATATATCATCAAATAATAACAGCCACACGGGTTGATCGATCAGGTTAAGCTACGCTTGCCGGGGTTGGTCAGTGGATGGGTGACCATCTTTACATGCCGAGACTCCTCCGTACCTCGGAAAGCACGTTAAGCCGCTGGTCCCGGCTGGCATTCGTGGATCTTTGACAGTCGTTACGGGTCGTCAGAAGCGCGAAAGTCTGACAACCATCGTATAACTCTGTTACTGGGATGTGGAAGTTAGATAGGCAGTCGCTCCATGTAAAATACTGGTACTCAGCTGCATCCAGTTAGACTGGAAGCCGATCCCAACATAGTTGGGAAAAGACTAGGTAGATCGATTGATTTTGTCATGTATTTATATTTCTCTGTCAACATCAAATTCACTTTTCTACACCATAATTATCATCGCATCTTCTATAATTCTCCACTTAATAACACTATTTATTATTTCGTATTATATCAATCTATATTTTTACTTACGGCCATTCGGTACGTCCTAACGTCGTGAACGCCGGAACAAGAAGAGCACGTTGGCACGCCATTTTACATTTCTAATCTTTTGGTGTTGCCAGTAAAATTAAACTGTTTTACATAAAGTAAAATATGTATATTATATACTGTTATCTGCTTTATGTTGTAATTAAAAACCTAACACGTAATTAGGCATTCATAAATTCATACCTAACACGAGCGATTTTTATTGTTTGTTTTTTTAGTGTTCCGTTCCCTTGTCTGTCTGTCAGCGAGTTGTATCTCCTGAACCGTAATAGGTAGATAGTTGAAAATTTCACAGATTATGCATTTCTATTGCCGTATAAAAATAACTTAGTCTAGAAATGAACAAAAAAAGGCCCAAATGTGAGGAATGAACGAACAAAATGTGGACCCAATAAACTGTCAGCTGTTTTTTATTCAGAATTCGGAATGCGACAGAACTGAAGTTGCAACGTTTAAAATTCCTTTTTTATGGCCAATATCTGTTGTGTTCTTGGGAACAATATTTACAACATGGTCATGGTAACCTACGAGTTTCGTTTATTTACGACCTAGGCACAAAAACCTTTTTGGTAAAATTGTATTACAGCTAGTATCAGTCAATGAGTGCACACACACGTTGTATGACTTTCATGCTTTACTGTCTGTTCGAAAACTATGTGATGAAAGTGTAAACAAACCCCGTTCATATTTATATAACGCATTCTTACGCAATCAGTCACTAAAGGGAATTAGTAATACATTCATCTGTATTTAGAAGGTTTCATCTTTATATCTCACCACTTTTTCCAACAGTAATGGCTTGAATAAAAATATTAAATAGATATTGAAAATAAAATTAGGATTTTGGGTTTGAGCATTGCAGTAGCAAGTAATCAAATAGTACAAATCAATATAGTAGTCAATTTTTGTAAGTAGCACAACAAAATGGCATCCACAGTTACGTTTTTGATTCATTTGTCTACATTTTCATCTAATACAGGAGGAACAGATCATACTGCCTCCAGACGTTTTCCACTTTTTATGGGAACACTACGGAATATAAACGTCACCCCCTGTAAGAAATTAATAAATTATTGATAGTGAACGGAAGGTAGTCTTATTTTCTTTCATAATTTCGCCATAATTTATTCGTGCGCCTCAAACGTGGCCCCCTCCGTCTGTGTTGAATTAGAAACAGACTGAATATAACACCTTATGACTATAGTTATAAGGTGTAAATAAATAATAGCACTCCTTTGAGCTATAGCTCAAAGAATATATCAATATATAATATATATATAGTCATCAGAGATCTAGGCTGGCTTTATGCGGCCCATCCTAACTGGAATTCCGAGTAGACTACTAGAATTTCCGTAAGTTTTCATAACAGTATATATAAGTTAGGTGGATAAATATCTAAATAGGTATATACAATATTACAACAACAATCCACTTCCTCACCATAACACAACAAAGGAACAAACAGACAGGTTAAGATTAACATAATTAATCGCACACACACATTTTGACGTCCATTGAAGACCTACCAACCTCTATACATAACCTTTTCCACTCAGAAGCAGCAATGGATACCTTTATATCACCATCGTGTGTCGCAGCCATAAGACCCTTGCATGTCACAGAATACGTCACAGATAAGGAATGCAAATCCTCATACAAATACGTGGGGGTGTTATCTACGGGCAATTTGAGGGGCAAAACCTAATGTAATAACGTTGCGGAAGGGAGCAATCTTAGGGGTAAGTGAGTGATATGAATTATGTGGCAGAGACGAATATGTTGTTTTTGGAACTATTTAGTACCGTGTACGTAAGTATTTAAGGTTAGAATAATATTTTAAACTTTATTTATTCAGACTTTTTTTTTTTTTTGTTGTAAAATCGTTTATTGTCTATTCATCATATGTTTTTATATACAATCTAACACTAAAATTATATACAAAGCAAAATAAAAATTATTATGGAAAGAAGGGCTCATAGGGCGTCAAAAAATTCTTCACTCGACGACGACAGCCCTCTGGTCGACTCTTCACGTGACCAGAGGGCTAGTCAATTTCTAGGTCAAAGAATCAGCATTGCCATCCAACGTGGCAATGCTGCCAGCCTTTTGGGCAAATTTCCCACTGACAGCGATGCGGAAGAATTTGACGCCCTTTGAGCCCTATTTATTCAGACTACAATGAAGTCCACAATGTTAGTAACAAAATAGCTTTGTTTTAAGCCTTAGCATAAGTTAGTACCTAATAAATAACTTAAAGTTGCCTTTTCTTTGCCGAAGACCTTAAAATAATTCCATTGATTCATCAGTAATCTTCCTAGATTTCATCGGATAGTCGAGACTAGAGTAATTCGCTTGTAGAAGGAATTGCATGGAAATTCTCGAGATGATGTGGTTGAAGAGCAGTCTGAAGTAGAACTTAGCGCTAGTTTACAGTAAAGGCTCCAAGCTATATCTCTGCAAAAAAAAAATGCAATTCAGGAAATGAATTGCTTTTAGAGTAATTGCTTAATGTGTCCGTTTTAGGCCCCCTGGTATTTCAAACACAACCAAAATTCTCGTCATTCGAAAATCGAACAATATTATGTATTTACATACCTATATAACTACTGAATACAATGCCAGTGTTCCCGACAGCCATTGAATGTTGATGACGTATACAAAGGGGGCCCATATAATTGGGTTACTGTTATGTACCCCAGACGTGAGACTGATTAATTTTAGGAAAACCCCTTATCAAACATAAGGCCGTTCGCTGATATGAGATGGCAGGTGGACGGTTTATAGATAGTGCGGTTCTAATTCTAACATTGTTGCGAAGAGGTATTTTATGAATGGTACACAAACATAATACATAATACTAAACATAGTACACCCACATTTCGCCAGTTATATTAATAAGTTCCAAGAAATAGGGGGCGAACGTATTGCCATTAATCAGGCACAAATCCAGACTCCGGACTGCTACTGATCGTAGCATAATCAGCCTATAATATTCCCACTGCAAGGACACAGGCCTCTTCTCTTTGAGAGGGAGTGGGCTGTAACGCGGGCCCAGTGCGGGTTGGTAGATGTCATATTATTATGTCTTCGAATTTTTGGTTCCAGGACATGCCGATTTCCTCACGATGTTTTCCTTCACCGTTTTGAGAGCAGTGGTGATGAAATTATTTACACAAAGTAAAGCGCCTGTCTGGGTTCGAACTCACGACCTACAAAGTCGTAAGTTGGTGCCGTTACCAGTGGGCCACCACTGCTCTCCAGGATGCCAATGTGACTGCCTCTTAGGTACCTATTCTGGTCAGCTGGAGTGAGTTTTTTTGCGATGGCATGAAATCCATCGGTATGGGTTACCGCGAACGAACATTTCTGAGGGACTGCAATAACGAGGAAAGATATTGTATTGGACGCGTAGAACATCCAACGAAAAAGTCACCGGAACGTTGCGATCATTCTTTTTTTTTTTCCCTAGCCTACTCTGTCCCACTCCTGGGCAAAGGTCTCCGTTCACTACTTCCATTTTTCGCGAGCCCGCGCATCCTCCTTTCAGTTTTGATGGAACCTATCCAGCTCGTCGGTCGCTCTATCAGTTGGAAAACCTTTTCCTATCACACATAAAGTGAAAACTTCTTCTTCCCAGCTAAAGCACGAGGACGTGGTGAATGGTGGGCGTTTTGGGGGACTGTGTTATGTAATTTTGACGTTCGAAAAGAGCTGATTCTCAGCCTATTTTCAATAAATTACTTTTGATTTTGATTTTAAAAAGCAATGCTTGTACACTTTGTACAGTCCCTAATCTTTCCCATAATTGACTATGGTGATGTGTTACTATGACCTGAATGCAGATCTCCTCAATAAACTAGACCGCCTTCTCAATAACTGCATTCGATTCATTTTCAATATTTGTAAGTATGAACATGTATCCGCGCATCATGGTTACCCATTTTATCAGCGCAGGGAGTTGAGGGCTCTATCTATGTTTTTTACTATATTCGACAAGCCCATTTCTCCTTTTACTTGTGCATAAAGTTTTAATAAATAAATAAATATCCAGCGACATATTCGAGTAGTACAAATAAAGCTCGATGTGCCATATTTACTCCTTGGTACTGTAAAGTTGCCGATTGAAGGAATGTACAATTGGAATTGATGTGTCTGGCGTGTTTTGTAGTCATGTCGCACTAGTGTGTCTAGGGACAAATCGTGACGTAATGTTAGTAATCTCAAACGTGACACAATTTGTTTTCTCAGTTGAAAGTGACAAAGGGTTATATTGTGACAGATAATACTTTACTTATTTACGTACCTACCTATATTTCATGAAATAAAGGATTATTGGGGTTTATTTATAAACGTTGCTTAAAGTTAAGTAATGATTAGCGACTGTTTATCCATACATTTTTGACGTTTGAACGTTACTTGACTTTAAGCAACGTTTATAATTAACCCCATTGTTGTTCTCTATGATACTAGCTTCCGTCCGCGGCTTCACCCGCGCGGTATGTCGGTAAAAAGTAGCCTGTGTCCGTCCCCAGGGTGCCATCTATCTCCTTGCCATTTTTTTGTGGAAATCCGTTCAGTGGTTTAGGCGTGAAAAGGTAACATACAGACAGACGGATAGAGTTACTTTCGAATTTATAATATTGAATATATAGTAAATATAGTATAAAGTATTGATTTAAAGCAAAATTGGTGTGCACGCGGTGCAATTCTATGTAAATGTTTCAATATTACTTTGTCTTGGTTGGAAATGCATTGGTAAATCCTTTCGAGTCGCAGCAGTCTACATTATTATGTTTGTAAAAATATTATCTCAAGTTAAAATTGTAATTAATGGAAAGCGACTAATATTTGAATTCTAAATTTCAAGTTAAGGGCTATCAATTAATTAAGAATTCTTTCCAAATAAAACTCAAGCAACTGGTCCGTTCATTGAGTAAACTCGCACAATACCCACTAATGAGCAATCCATTCCCAGCCACTGATTGTTTGAATCGTTGACACCATTCGATCCGTTTTGTAACCGAGTATAGAATGACCTAGTTTGGCAAATTCTGTTGGTTCTCCTTTTGTGACGACATTTTATTATTTATGAAATTCCATTTTGTTTTGAATTTGAAATAACGCATGATCAGATATGAGTTTTAGATGAGTGTTTTGTACTTTCTGTTACTTGTTTTTTGTTGTTTCAATAGAGAACTCTTGCAAAAACGTTTCATAGCAAATAAACTTAACAAAATATCACAAAATCTTACTTCATACTATGTCAAGTCTTAGGAGGAGCTCGTGGCTAAGTTGTAACAGCCGCATGGATCGATCCTTCATGTTAAGCTACGCTTGCCGGGGTTGGTCCGTGGATGGATGACCATCTTTACTTACCGAGACTCCTCTGTGTCTCGGAAAGCACGTTAAGCCGTTGATCCCAGCTGTCATTCGTGGATCTTTGACAGTCGTTACGGGTCGTCAGAAAACCGAAAGTCTGACAACCAGTCTTACCAAGGGGTATCGTATTACCCAGTTACTGGGTTGTGGAAGTCAGATAGGCAGTCGCTCCATGTAAAATACCTACTCGTATTCAGCTGCATCCGGTTAGACTGGAAGCCGACCCCAATATAGTTGGGAGAAAGCTAGGCAGATTGATTTATGTCTAGTCTTTTGATACTAACGACAATTTTAATAAAATCCATCATCATAATAAACATCAAATCCGCACTTAGGAAGCTTCTCAAATTGAGAAAGGCATATTATTGTTATCGATACAATCAAAAACACATTTGCAAGAACAGATGCAGGTAATAAGGGTTTACTTTAAGATCTGCTTTCGTAAAGTGGATATTGAGAACAATTTCAGAGAAGCTTTGCCAGACCCTTCGCATTATACAAATAGGGATAATTATTATATCTATAAGCACTCTATCACTCCATAATACAACATCAAATATTTAGCTAACTACGAGTATAATATAAAGTACCTACTAATGAACATTTACATGAGCAAATATTAATTCATGCTGTAATGAAGAGATTGTCGTTTCCTCGCCTAATCTCGGAATTTCATGCGCTCGAAGTATGCGGGAAATCTAGGATAGCCCAGGACAGGGACAGGATTTAGTAGATTATAGAGAAAACAAGACTCAGTACTTTCACTATTATAATTTAAAATTCAGTAGGTATAATAATTCGAGGTTGACCGCGGCGAAGGTGGTGTGACGATCTAATAATGTTTGCGGGGCCAACATGGCCAGAAATCGCACAAAATAGAGAGCTTTGGAAGGAAAAAGGGGAGGCCTTTGCCCAGCTGTGGGACATACAATAGGCTAAGAAAAAAAAAAAAAGGTATAACATGTTTTCTGAATCTATTAGGTATGTTTAAGGATTGTGAAGAAAAAGTTTAATCATCATCATTATTGGTGCCTTGTTCCACCCACTGCTAAGTTTTAATTGGCCTCCTTTCTGTGGCATGCCTTTCTGGTTTGTGCGAGTTGATTGATTCTATTTTTAAATTTTATGGCCAGTTTCATCACTTACTAATATCTGATCTGCACGCTTAGTATGACCACTTCTATAGCAACTCTACGAAGACAAGTGACATTCAATTTCTTTCCTTCATTTTTGACATCGAGCCGTAGAAATCTTTCTTAAATCTGTCAGTCTTTCGTTTCTTTCGTTTTTACAGTGGTTATCTACGCATGCCGGTAGATAATTTCAAGCAAATTATATTCCATTTGTTTTTTTGTCTGAGATGTCTTTAGTTCTTATCCGTACCCACACTGTGAAGCAGGCTTTTAGCGTCTTTTCTGTTTTCCTTTACCTGCTTATATCAAAGTCATGTAAGAAGACATAAAATCCCTAACATACATTCAACAAGCCCCATAAACAGTGTAACAGGAACAGGTGTCCTATAGAAACAAAAACAAACGAGCATTAAAACTCTTTACATTTCACTGTGGAAAACATTATTCTTTATTCCTAAGGAAATCATAAACAACGTTGTGTCATTCTTGCCCACAAATCAAAAGCGGCTTACGTACCTTTAAATAAACAACTTTATAAACAACATCCATGAAAACAGATTTCCACCTTTATGTCTTCTGAAATAAGAGTTAGAGAAGGCAGAGTTAGTTGTAAAGATAAGTTGGCTTCCCGTTTCCGGACTTACCTGCACGTTTGTCTGTCATATACAGTTGTTTATTGACTATTGTTTTCATGTTTGTAGTTCATGTGACATTAAATTAATGTTTGCAAAATTAAATAGGATACGATTTGTTTAAAACAGGGGTGTTATTATGTTATGGCGTCGAGAGATAGCCATGTATCTATCACATACTTAATTAATTTATTTGTCATTGCTCCATTTTTAATTTTTTTTTTTTTACGTGTTGTGGTACAGTAATTGTATTCTCGGTGCATCGTCTTCACATGTAATTATATAATTGATGTATACCAAATATTGTAAAACATTTTTTTTTTTTTTTTAGGTGCCTAGTTGAAATAAATTATTTGACTTTGAGCTGTTTAGGTACTTTTTTTTAAACTTGTGGTATTGCAGTATGTGCTCTTTCTTACCCACTTAGGCGCCCAGGCTTCAGTTGTTACCTAAGACTTCTTCATGTATGTTCCTTGTACGGTTGCCATGGTTGCCCCAACGCTAAACTCGGGCGCTTGAGTCCTTACAGAAAGTACCTTCATTATAGAAGTATGAGAAATAGGGTGTAAAGTTCATTCAACCTCCATAGAAATGAAACTCTATGGAATTCATCCGACCAGCAGAGGGGTGTTGCGTCTGTTCGGCAACTGCCCGACGATTGATATCGCGACTTTTTCATATCCCATAACTCTAGGTTATTAATGAGACTGTACATTTCAATACATTATTCTGTACATTACAGAACATACATACAATAAAATCAAAGCAAACATATGACTTGCATCGTCTAAGCACTGTTTAGACGGTGCTACTGTTATTTTTGCTTCATTATTATGGTAAGTAAGAGCAGACAAGAAGAAAGGAACAGAAAAATATATATAAAGGTGGTGCTTATTAGGGTTCCGTACCAAAGGGTAAAACGGGACCCTATTACTAAGGCTCCGCTGTCTGTCTGTCTGTCCGTCTGTCACCAGGTTGTATCTCATGAACCGTGATACTTAGATAGTTGAAATTTTCACAGATGAATAAAATAAATATTTAAGGGGGCTCGCATACAACAAACTTGATTTTTTTGCTCGTTTCGCTCGGTATTGATAACGGCAATAGGTAGACGCTTGAAATATTCACAGAATATTTAGTTACATGTCATATTCACTTTAAAAATTAATAATTAAATTAAAATAACACAAATATTTAAGGGGGGCTCCCATACAAAAAACTTGATTGTTTTGCCGTTTTTATAGATAATGGTATGGAACCCTTCGTGCGTGAGTCCTACTCGGACTTGGCCGGTTTTTTTCAAAGAAATCTCTTTCAGCATACCTGCTTTAAGAAAGTAAATAAAACTCTTATACATAACGTGTGTAAAAGTAGAAGCGAGGGGAGTATTTTACGTACAAGTAAACGCTGCAATTTATTGATGTCAATAAAATTAAACAATACAAACGTGTAAAACCAAAAATTCTCACGTCACGGAATGATTGTTCATTGACTCGCTAATTACGCAGTATCATTGCCATACGAGTCATACCTAATTAAATTAATAAACCAATTCATCTATATTAAACAGACTAAATAGGTCAACAGTGTAAAACTGAGCTTCATCACAGTTATCAGCTTTCATGAACGGTTCATGAGTAAAGCCCCTTTTACACGATGCGAGTTTCTTGTTTGCGGCATGCCATAAAATTGGAGCAATAAATGGCTTGCACAGAAGTTGCACCGTCTAAACAAGTTTAGATTGTGCAACTTTTATTGTTGCCTCAACTTATGGTATGCCGCAGGCAATTAAATTGCACCGTGTAAATCAGGCTTAACTTCGTAAATGGATCGTTTGGCAAAGTTCAACCATTTTGTTTGCGGCCATATTGATGTGTGGCAAATCTTTATAAATATAGTCTTTTATGGTGCGTGTTCCGAGTCACGATTGCAATGTTCTTGCATGTGCTATAATTTACGATCTTAATTTGGTTATGAAAAATCTTCCGTACTTCGGAAAGCATGTTAATCCGTTGGTCCCGGCTGTCATTCTTGGATCTTTGACAGTCGTTACGGATCGTCAATAGCCCGAAAGTCTTACCAAGGGGTATCGTATTACCAGTTACTGAGTTGTGGAGGTCAGATAGGCAATCGCTCCATGTAAAATACTGGTATTCAGCTGCATCCCGCTAGACTGGAAGCCAACCCCAACATGTTTAGGAAAAGGCAGGCTAGGCAGATTGATTGAATTTGATTATAAAATATCTTCGAAAACGTCACCAGCTTCATTAGTCGTACTTGAAACCCGGTCATAGTCGCACCTATACCCACGCTCATGAGTAAACAAACCCGTCTCCCGTCGCGTTTCGAGCCCGTTGTCCTTCTCCAGGGATTCGTGTTCATTATCATTTTGTATTCACGCAGACAGCACCTGGAGTTCTGTCGGCACAACAAGATTTATGACGTCACCGAACAAAACTTTCCCTTTGTGTGGTAATGCGTCTTTGACGGATTTTTGAGGATTTCTTGTTGTGAACAATTATTTTGGAATTATCGCTTTGTTTTGCGTTTGTTTTGAATTGGGTCATTTACTGTGTTGAGAATGTGGCTAGCTGTAGATTGAATTTCGAGAATCATAGACACGAAGAAAAAAAAACAGTTTTTTTTTCCTTTTTTTTCGAGTGACATATCATTTATTTATTTATTTGGTACTTCAACAGCAGTACATACAAAAACAATTAAATGGGAACACTAACATAAAGATATACTGGTATGAATGCCTATTATAGGTATACACAGCATTTGAAGGTAGGTTTAGGTATTACACGTCCTTACTAAGTCATGTAATTAAGGTATATATTTAATCGTACCTAAATATAATATTTTCAGAAAGTACTCCAAAAGACAACACCCGGATCATAATAACAAATCGATTGACACCTCATTCATCAAAATCGGATAAGTAGTTTAGTCGGTACGATAGAACATATACGTAAATACAAACATACATATAAATATAGACTGCTAAATCATAACCGTTCCTTTGGTGTCATCGTAGTTGGATAATAAAAAGGAATCAGTGTAAATTCTATCACCAGCATAATCTTATGTAGTCCAACCATATATGGCTGTATCCATAATTTATTGTAATTATCCGTAATTTATTGTAATTAGTACGTAATTTATTTATGTAACAAGCCATTATACCAGCTTCACAACCAAATCACTGGGAAATTACGATATGCCATGAACAAATCGTTTGCTACACTTTTGGTCTCCTGACTATTCAAGTGTTCACTAATTACATAGTAGTACAAATTAATTAAAACTTTATTATGTGAAAATGACAAGGGCCTATAATTAATACTTAGGTAATCATTTGCAGGGCAAAGGAGGAGCTCGTGGCTAAGTAATACGCTACGCTTGCCAGGGTTGGTCCGTGGATGGGTGACCATCTTTACATACCGAGACTCCTCCGTGCCTCAGAAAGCACGTTAAGCCGTGGGACCCCGCTGTCATTCGTGGATCTTTGACGGTCGTTACTGGTCGTCAGAACCCCGAACGTCGTAACTGGGTTACTGTTACTGCGTCGTGTTACTGGGTTGTGGAGGCCAGATAGGCAGTCGCTCCATTTAAAATACTGGTGTTACATCTATATTGGCCCGCTAAGATGCTGGCAACACTGTCGGCATGCTCTCACCACTGTCAAGCCCCTCTACTCACTTCCAAGACGCCATGACGGGAAATGGTGCATAAATAAGCTTGCACTTCCTTTCTCGCCCCTTTTTCCACACGGACCACTGAACAAGTCGAACCTCTGTCGATCTCGCTGTCAATCTGTTATCTGATTCTACTTTTATATTGGTGTTTGTGGCGATAATTAAGACCTGATAAGTATACCTAACTTTTGATTTATATTGTACCTATTAATTAAAAACTATTAAAATGACGGTAGTTCAATAATCTTGTATAAGTTGTGATTAGTGATTGTTAATTTGCTTTTCGTGTGATTAAATTATAACGGATCTTAGCTCAAATAAGTTACCTACTGTAATTCCTAATTAACTAATTATAATAATTTACTTAGGTTGTTGAATTTCATTTATTATAAACCCTGTGTTTAATCATCTGTTACAGTTTCAGAAGTGGGATTACTCCGCTCATCATGAAGAGGCAGCGAGCTAGACGCAGTAGCAGTGAATCTGATGATCCTGATGTGCAAGCCGCAGCAAAGCGGGCAGTACCGTCTACCTACGGAGAACCGTCAAGCAGTAAGCTAGAACAGTTGGTAAACGAAAAAGTTGAAGGTATGATGAACAAATTCTTTAGCAGAACGCGGGAAAATAGAAGTGACGGTGTTAAAGGCGACATAATAATTCCGTTATTTGATCCGGATGATAAAGATAATAACGTGTTTGTTTGGCTGAAGAAAATCGACCAGTTGGGTGATATTTACGGCTGGGATGAGTCAAAGCGCTCGTATTACATGCAAACTAGATTAGATGGCTCAGCTAGACGTTGGTATAATAGGCTAGATAATTACGATCTTACGTGGTGCGAGTGGCAGGAACTTTTGAAACGTACGTTTCCTAGGATGTTTGAATTTGCGGAATTAATTGAAGAGTTAGTCGGTCGTAAGAAAGAACCAAAAGAAACCATGAGTAAATACTTTTACGATAAATTAGCAATGTGCCGTAGATGTAAGTTCGATGACAGTGCCGCGGTCTCATGTATTGTTCGCGGCCTACCCGCTGAATTGCAAGCTAGCGCTAAAGCTTTAAAAAGTACAAACCCAGAAGAATTGTATTGTCAGTTTTTAGTATCGATGGAAAATTACCAGTCGCATACATCGCGATTTCGTGAGAATGATCAACGTGCTTTGAGATATTCTTCTAATGCTACCAATACTTCGAAGCCGACTGAAAAAAAAACAAACCATTCTCCTTCCAGTCCAATCAAATGCTACCGCTGTAATACTGAAGGCCATTTGGTTAGGGATTGCACTAACCCCGACACTCGGTTGTGTAAAAACTGTGGGAAGACCGGGCATATTGCAAGATTTTGTAGGCAGAATGTTCAAACTGATTCGAATAAAATAAAAGAAGTGAAAGTTATACAGAGTTTTAACGATTTATACTTTAAAGATTTATCGGTTAATGGGTTAAAGGCTATAGCATACTTAGATACTGGAGCACAAAGTAATGTCATAAGTTATAGTTTTGCGAAATTATTACGATGTATTATCGAACCAACTGATAAAATTTTAAAAGGTTTCACTGGTAGTCCAATACACGCACTGGGCGAAATAAAAATCAATGTTTCCTTAGATGGTTTATCTATAAAAACGAGTGCTTTAGTTACTCATGTCGACCTGGGAAAAATCGATATATTGTTAGGGCAGCCTGTCATTAATAGAGATGATGTATCCCTTATAATAAATGGTGACTCTGTGATCCTTTCCCAACATCAGAATAATATCCAAGGCATTGTCGTAGAAAGTGCTGAACAAAGAATAGACCTCGTTTCCAAAAATAGTTTAACTATTCTACCTAACGAAGCAGCAATGGTTCCGGTGTTAATTAATGGTGGATCAAAGGGAGTTGTAAATACTTATCCTCGTTATTTCAACCTCGCAGATCATGAGTACATTATCCCGGCGTCTGTGGTGGAAGGCTCCGAGGGTTTGCTCAGAGTTTACAACCTGGGTACGAAAGCTGTGGAGTTTGCAGCTGGCCAGGTGGTGGTGAGAGGGCAATGCGGTGCCGAAATACTGCAAGAAGCTGAAGCTGGCTTGGTGAGTCAAATCTTTCTTTGTTGTTGGTCCAATTCTGACGCTGGGTTTAAAGGCCAAAATAATAGAACTGTTGGTGGCTTCGTACCGAATTTTGCTGATGCAGATGTGACAAAATTGGACCAAAAGGATATACTGTTAGTTGATGGTTTATGTGCTGATATGTGTATTGGTGGTGTTAGTTTGGCAAACATAAACGTGGGTAATATAAGCGACGGCGATAAGCTACGTTTGTTTACTATTTTGTCTCAATATAGTTCTTGTTTTGCGTCTAAAACGTTGGAATTAGGACTCACAGGCCTAGCAGAGATGGAAATCAAATTGAACACTGATAAACCTGTTTATCATCGCCCGTATAGACTTTCATTACCAGAACTTTCAACAGTTCGTGAAAAAGTTAAAGATCTTTTAGAAGCAGGCATTATTAGGGAATCGAATTCAGATTTTGCATCACCCGTTGTATTAGTTAAAAAGAAAAATGGAGACATAAGACTATGCGTAGATTATCGGGCCTTGAATGCAGTTACTATAAAAGATAGATTTCCTTTGCCTATAATTGATGACGAAATTTCAAAATTAACAGGTAAAAAATTCTTCACCAGCTTAGATTTGTCACAATCTTATCATCAATTACCGGTATCCGAAAATTCGATTCACAAAACTGCCTTCATAACACCTGACGGGCAATATGAATACGTTCGAGTTCCGTTCGGTTTAGCCAATTCACCTGCAGTTTTTCAACGTATGATGAATAAAATTATTAATAAGATTAACAAAATGGGTGATGGTGATCATATTCTGGCATTCATGGATGATATTTTATTACCAAGCAGCGATATTCCACGAGGTTTGGAGCTACTAGAACTTCTCTTGAAAGTATTACGTGAGGCCAATCTTAAACTTAATATGAAAAAGTGTTCTTTTCTTCAAACTGAATTAAATTATCTCGGTCATTACGTTTCTAAGGATGGCATTAAGCCAGGTGATCATAAAATAAAATCTGTGCGTGATTTTCCTACCCCATCTAATGTTCACCAAGTCAGGCAATTCATTGGTCTTTGTTCATTCTTTAGAAAGTTTATACGTAATTTTTCCCTTATTGCTAAACCCCTTACAGACCTTACAAAGAAAAATATGACCTGGTCATGGGGAGAAGCCCAAGATAAAGCATTTAAAGATCTAAAGTCTAATTTAGTCTCTCAACCAGTTTTAGCAATCTATGATAGAAATTTGCACACTGAACTCCATACGGATGCAAGTAAGTTTGGTGTTGCAGGAATTTTGCTTCAGCGTCAAGAAGATAATGCTTTAAAACCTGTAATGTACTTTAGTCGCACTACCACCCGGGAAGAACAGAATTATCACAGTTATGAATTGGAGACACTAGCAGTTGTCGAGTCGTTAAAAAGGTTCAGAGTTTATTTGTTAGGTATTAAGGTAAAAATATTAACAGATTGTGTTGCTATTCGTCACACATTTGTCAAAAAGGATTTAGTTCCGAGAATTGCACGCTGGTGGCTGCAAATTCAAGATTTCGATTTAGAAATAGAATATAGGGCTGGAGACAAAATAAGGCACGTTGATGCGCTGAGCCGTAACCCAGTAGATGCCCACGTTTATGCTCTGTCTGCTGATGATTGGTTTCTTACTGTTCAAATGCAGGATCCCAAGCTATGTAACATCATCAACCAATTGCGTGGACCTAATGCCAATTCAGACATATTGAATAATTACAAAATAAGTAATGAACGTTTATATAAGAAAACTTTACATGGGGATCGCTTGTTAGTACCTTGTTATGCTCGTTGGAAGCTTTTGCAAAAATATCACGATAATATGGGGCATAGTGGACTAAAGAAATGCGATAATACTATAAAAGAAAAATTTTGGTTCCCCAAAATGACTAAGTTCATTAAAAAATATGTCACTTCATGTCTGGATTGCGCTTTTCGGAAAGGACATTATGGCAAGTTGGAAGGAAAATTAAATCCTATCCCAAAACCTGAGGTGCCAATGGATACTGTACATATTGACCACTTAGGGCCTTTTCCGAAATCTAGTAAAAACAATCAATATATTTTGGTAATTACATGTTCCTTCTCAAAATTTGTTATTGCCAGAGCAACACGCACGTTAAGTTCAGCTGAAACTATTCATATTTTACATGATGTATTTTCATTATTTGGTTTCCCTTCCACCATAGTGTCCGATCGTGGTCTTGCGTTTTGTAGCCGTTATTTTAAAGACTTTGTAGTTAAACACCTTATAAAACATGTGCTGACATCAGTTGCAACCCCGAGAGCTAATGGTCAGGTTGAGAGGGTCAACAGAACAATTTTAAATGGTTTAAGAACTAGCAGCGAGGAAAGTAACTGGGACTGTTGCCTGCCTGATGTAGTTTTCGGTGTTAACAACACGAGTCATGACACGACAGGTCAAGCGCCCTTTAATTTAATGTTCAAACATAAGAGTAAAGTATCTAACTTGGAAAACAGCGAAAGCAATTTAAATATAGACAATATAAGAGCAAAGGCCACTGCTAACATTAAACGTAAACAAAAATTAATGAAACGTCAATTTGATAAGAAACGTAAAGAGGGTCGTATCTACAAGAAAGGGGACTTGGTCTTATGGCGTAATCCAAAAGGCTGTGGTCAGTCTGGAGTAAATACGAAGCTTGATGCTACGTATGCCGGGCCGTATAGAATAACTAAGCCGCTTGGTCATGACCGTTATATGATACACAGCGTAAAAGGGTTTAGAGGGTACAAGAAATTTAGTACAGTGGTGGCTGTAGATTCTTTGAGGCCGTATGTAGCTGTTGTTGGTTCTGATAGTGATGCTGATGATGCTGATGGTCAATTAGATACAGAAGATCTTATAGATCTGTTAGAAAGTTAATTAATGCACATCGTGTGGACACTTTGTTTCAGGACGGCCGAGCTGTTACATCTATATTGGCCCGCTAAGATGCTGGCAACACTGTCGGCATGCTCTCACCACTGTCAAGCCCCTCCACTCACTTCCAAGACGCCATGACGGGAAATGGTGCATAAATAAGCTTGCACTTCATTTCTCGCCCCTTTTTCCACACGGACCACTGAACAAGTCGAACCTCTGTCGATCTCGCTGTCAATCTGTTATCTGATTCTACTTTTATATTGGTGTTTGTGGCGATAATTAAGACCTGATAAGTATACCTAACTTTTGATTTATATTGTACCTATTAATTAAAAACTATTAAAATGACGGTAGTTCAATAATCTTGTATAAGTTGTGATTAGTGATTGTTAATTTGCTTTTCGTGTGATTAAATTATAACGGATCTTAGCTCAAATAAGTTACCTACTGTAATTCCTAATTAACTAATTATAATAATTTACTTAGGTTGTTGAATTTCATTTATTATAAACCCTGTGTTTAATCATCTGTTACACTGGTATTCAACATAGTTGGGAAAAGACTAATAATTTGCAGGGCAGATGATGTCTATGTAGATGCAGCGTACAAGGTCTAAAATCGCATGACACTTCACTTTTTATTTGCAATATACTTGGTACTCGCGTGTATGATAGGTCAGTTGTCGTACAGAGTATTTGATTACCATGCGAAGAGCCATAATGGCTTATAAAAACATTTTCATTACGATAGCAAATTCATCCCGTTTTATTTGCGAACCCATTCAGTTTCATTAAACCGTAATTGATCAGCTGACAATGGCGTCGTCTGTACTTGATTGATAATTCTGACAATGTAGCGATATTATTACTGATTGTGTTATCGCTCAATTAAAATCTGAACGTCAACAAGGAAATACCATAATTATACGATATTATATTAGTTATAACAGTAGCAAGCGTTACCAAGTTATAGTTTGATTAAGCTTTAGATCTTCATATGCCGTAATCACAATGGAGTTAATAGTCATTTGTCCTTCAATTATAACAGCCTTTTTCAAGGCATTGAGAAAACGGTGTTCAATAAGCATTGAGGCCTTAGTGAGAGTTTCTTTTAAATATCTTCACTTTACGCATCGACCGCGTACGGCGCTCCGATTGGCCCTTCACCAGTGAAGGACCAATCGGAGCGCCGAACGCGGTCGATGCGTAAAGTGAATATAGTTAAAAAAAACTCGCACTAACGCCTCTGGTTTGCATCACCACTGCTCCTAAAACCGTGAAGGGAAACATCGTGAGGAAACCGGCATGTCCTAGAACCAAAAAATCGAAGACATGTGACATCTACCAACCCGCACTAGGCCCGCGTGGTAAATTACAGCGCACTGGGATCTCGAAGAGAGGAGGCCTGTGTCCCAGCACTGGGAACATTATAGACTGATTATTTAAGGTACTGGTTCATAGTGGTGTAACAAAAGCGTATCTAAAAGATTTAGGGCAGCAAGAAAAGAAGGTCTTGCTAAAAACCACGCTATATGATGAAAAAGCATTGAAATCCTAAAAAAAATAGACAAATACTCAGTGCATTCTACTACCAGTCAGTGAAAGACAGAAAACTGGATAAATATTATGAAAATAATTTAAAAACTATGTCCATATCAGTCTGACAGACACTCCTATTATGCATATCAAGTGCCGACGTAATGATACACCTTACATCCTATCCATATGCACCTACCAGCACAAAGCTTCCAGTGATCTACAATGGAATACGTATAGGTCTCCCAGACTTCAATAGCCCACTAATTTTAAGTGACGTTATTTAGCCATTGTCTGACTACCATTGTAACCAGTTCCCCCCCCAATCAGTTGCACAGCATGCAAAAGGATAATCAAAATCTTTGTGCCGGTCTCACAGCAAAATGTACAGTCACGGACTTTAATTGATGAGCCACCTTCAAACTTTTCAATTTTGCAGTTTCATACATTCACGAGATTACACGATTAAACACGAACTCAAATCAAAAGCTAGTAAACAAGATGACAAATAAATTACTTTTAATATCCATAGAAGTTGACTAATAAAGTCAACCTCTATGGATATTTCCGATTAAAAGTAATTCCGATTAAAAGTAATTTATTTGTCATCTTGTTTACTTTCATACATTCACGAGATTACACGATTATACACGAACTCGAATCGCAAGCTCGTAAACAAGATGACAAATAAATTACTTTTAATCGGAAATATCCATAGAGGTTGACTAATAAGTTCTCAATGATAAAAATAAATACAATGTTGCATTAAGTTTATCCAATCTATTTGATACCAACCTCCTTTGAATCATAGCTCATTAACTCGATAATTATGAAAACATAACTGAAGACAGTGACAGTTGAAATATCAAGATGACAAATAAATTACTTTTAATCGGAATTAGTCTTATCCATAGAGGTCGACTAATAAGTTCTCAATAATAAAAATAAATACAACGTTGCATTAAGTTTATCCAATCTATTTGATACCGACCTCCTTTGAATCATAGCTCATTAACTCGATATTTATGAAAACATACCTGAAGACAGTGACAGTTGAAATACCAAGATGACAAATAAATTACTTTTAATCGGAAATAGTCTCATCCATAGAGGTTGACTAATAAGTTCTTAATGATAAGAATAAATACAATGTTGCATTAAGTTTATCCAATCTATTTGATACTGACCTCCTTTGAATCATAGCTCATTAACTCAATAATTCAGAAAACTTAACTGAAGACAGTGACAGTTGAAATATCGATGTCAGAGAATTTCTCCGTACGCAACAGTAAACTAGCAACAATTGTTTATCGTTGCTAGGTTACTGTTGCTAGACCTGCAATTGGTTGACTTTGAGTAGTCACTGCTGTCAAGTTTGTAGTTCTGCTCTCAGGTTAGCCAACCGGTAAAGATATGAAATATAATTTTCTTCTTTTATTACGAAGACATATGACTTTGCGTGTCGGGAACCGAATAAACCCGATTTGCATTACACGGCTAAAATGCGAACAGTGCCAGGTGGCTCATCAATTAAAGTCCGTGACTGTACATTGAAATACCACAGTATACCAACAGTTTTAATTCTTACATATTCAACTTCCAACGAGATGACATCTATACAGGAAACTGAAAGGAGTTCATTATCATTTCTTTTCACCGTAAACACCTGAGATTGACTCCACACAGATCTACAAAAATAGATTGTGAGTTCAGCAGTATAGAGTCTGAAATAGCTTGAATAATAGTTAATGATGTAGTCGAGACTTTCTGGCGGTTGTCAGAGGGAATAAAAAATTGGTGGAAGCGAGTGTGAAATCAATGGGGATTTGTGTGACCGTTCTCAGGTATTCATAGAGGCATCGTTAGGAAAGTTTCAGAGGCTTACGAAGTATTCAAAAATCTTACTGTAGGTACGTGGACGTGCGAATGAGGCGAGCTTTTTAGGTTTAACTTCATATTGAAGCATTGGGTCAGGGAAATATGAAAACGTAAGTAGGTAGGTATTGAAACGTTCTTGTATGCCAATATTTTTTAATTTTATTTATTATTGACATAATCTACTCATTACAATGTTTACTATATGAGTTGTATTGCAATATGTGGTTAGCTAGCGAACTCGAAAATTGATAAATATTATTTATTTTACTTCAATGGTCCTAGTTTATCATTTATAACTTCCAGTTACATCTAAAAATAGCTATATGTAGGCGGGCACGCCCTTTGTGCCTGGAGGCTTTCATTTAGTTAATTATGTTTACATTTACTTTTTATTTCTGCTTGAGTACATATAGTTCTCGTTTTTTTTTGGTTGGTATATTAGCGTGTGCTCGCTGACATATGGCTAATAATTAGATTTATGTTTTGTATAGCATAATGTAAATGATTTTGCATACTTTTGTATAGAATCAATTTTTTCTAACTGAACAGACAGCTGTGCTGCTGGGGAGTTTGTTGCGCCACTTCTTCTTCCCAGCTAAAGCACTGGGAAGTGGTGAAGGGTGGGCGTTTTTGGGGGACTGTCTTATGTGATGTTGGCGTTCGAAAAGTGCTGATTCTCAGCCTAGTTTGAATAAATGACTTTTGATTTTGATTTTGATTTTGAATATAAAGTATTTTTCTATGTTATGAATTTATTTTTCTTTTTAGAGAGCAGAAATCTTTAAAAAAAAGAAATATGGAACCATAAATTGCAATTTTTTTAAGAAATACTACCAAAACCTCGGAGGTGCTGCCAACAAAATAATAACAAAATCTGCTCACAATATATCCCCTCAGAATTTAACTCAGTTTGCAGTATCTTTAACGTTGTTTATTAAGAGAGTAGTTCCACAAAACAATCAACACGCGCGGTAAAGCACTTTAAATCATAATTTATACGTAATTAATAACAGCCCAGCTAGAAAGGAGGAATAATAAATTTTAATTATGACAAATGACGTCACGGAACGCGTTAAATCGCTAGGGTTGTTACCAAAGAGGTAGTAAATTACCCAAGGGATGGGTAATCGCACGTAGAAGTGGGTGACGATAGGATTTAAAGGGTGAATATTGATAAGGAAAAACAACCGCGGTGTACAGCGATTAAAGCGCTTTATTTGTTTAAATATTAAATAAGGGTCGCACCGTTTTGGTTGACACCTACCTAAGCTTTTAGAATTTAAGCAAGTCCCTAAATTATTACCTGTGCAAGAAATATTGTTAATTTGTAGTGTTTTAAAAGTAATGGTTTTCCTAAGTAACCTAGGAAATACTACTTTTTTAATAGGAAAATGCTATTACTCAATCACCGAATATTTTAATGACATGCCGATAATAATGTAATTGTATTGACATTTTCGTTAAAATAAATTATTTCTGTTATTATTTTTACTTAAATTGACATGCTTTTATTGTATCCGTAGACATAGATAATATTGTAGCCAATGACATTTGATGTAATACTATGACATTTTCTATTTGTTATTCAAATGATCTGACAAAATTTGTAGAATGGGAATAAGATACACTAATGTTACTTTAAAATTATACTAATTAATTAAGATTTGTGACGGTAAAACATGGAGTACTTACCTTATGACAACACCTATGTAAAAATTTACCCATGTTTGCAAAGGAATAAATGATTTGATTTGATTAGAGAAGGACAATAATTAGTACTTAATTATTGAATAAGGTACTTAGATAGTTCAAATACAAAGTAGTAGGAAGTTTAGGCACACTTTTACCAACTTTCAAGTAAGAAATCTAACATGCATTAAAAATAGAGCTACCGAGCGAGTTTAGAAACTACTTAACCAAAAAGTAAGTACTGAAAATATAGACGAACAGTTTGTTTGTTTTCCTAAACATACAAACGATTAAAAAGCTCTTGAATAACTTAAATCGAAACAGAGGAGCTCGTGGCTAAGTAATAACAGCCGCTCGGGTCGATCCATCAGGTTAAGCTAGGCTTGCCGGGGTTGGTCCGTGGATGGGTGACCATTTTCACATATCGAGACTCCTCCGTGCGTCGGAAAGCACGTTAAGCTGTTGGTCCCGGCTTTCATTTGTGGATCTTTGACAGTCGTTACGAGTCGTCAGAAGCACGAAAGTCTGACAACCAGTCTAACCAAAGGGTATCATATTACCCAGTTACTGGGTTGTGGAGGTCAGATAGGCAGTCGCTCCATGTAAAATACTGGTATGCAGCTGCTGGTTAGACTGGAAGTCGACCCCAACATAGTTGGGAAAAGGCTAGGCAGATTGAATAACTTAAATAAAAACAAACAAAAAATTCAAAACAATTTAAATCATAATAGAGTGTACAAACGTGGGGAGAGGTCATTGAACTTTGTGTTTTATGAGATTCAGGTATTTTCATTGGGCGTTGCTCTCTCCAAAATGTTTAAAGTAAGAGAATTATATAAATTCTGCTATTGTTTTAGAATTGCTTTAAAATGTTCTCAAACTTAGTCCTAACTTGATGGTTCAAATTATTAGCTTGGCAAGATTATAAAAGGTTTTATGAACTTTTTCAGCGACATACCGTAAGTAAAATATGCGCATACCTTGAGTTTTACTGTACCAAGTAATTTCTAATAGGTTTGGGGAATTTGAATGCCTAATGAATCTGTGCTGTGTGTGCTGAAATGATATAACACACGGGTGTCACGGTGTGTCTTACACGGGTGACTGTTGTTACGCGTGGTTCGGTTATCTAGGACAATAGTCACAGCCTGAAATAATCACTCATAACTGACGTTGTCAAGTACAGAGCATGACATGCCTAATCCTTACAAACTTGTATTGCAAGTGGCTGATTTGCTTACAACATTACAATAACAGAAAGATAGAGTGCAGTAGAAAAGAAAGGTATATGGTTCTCATAATTTTTCGTAGGTTATCTGACAACCTGTAATTTCATTTCCCTTCGAGAAAAATTCAGAGAAATAGATATTCTGACTGTAGCCTCACAATATATATTTGAAAACCTATTGTACGTACACAAAAACATATCAAAGTTTAAGAAAATGTCCGATATTCATAGTTTAAATACCAGGAATAAACACAATCTTGCTGTACATCGCACTCGTCTCCACAGAGTAGGCAACTCGTTCATGGGTCAATGTATACGCTTTTATAACAAACTTCCCATTGACATTCGAAACTTACCCATTAAACGATTTAAAAGCTGTATTAAAACCAAACTTTGTAAAAAAGGGTACTATAAAATCTCAGATTATTTAGAAGACAAAAATGCATGGGATTGAGCTGCTCGCTCTGCTAAGCATTGTGACATTTTGAATATTATGGAAAACCATAAAAATATACCTACCAGTTTTATATACAAATTGACATTATTGAATATTGTATAAAAAATGACATGATGATTACTTGTAAAGTATTGTTTTAATGTGAATGTGAGGACTACGTGGATATTTATTTTTCGTTCTGTTAGTTTTAGCGAAGGTCTGGCAATTTGAGAACTTTATGCGACCTACCCAAATGTCCTTTCTTTGGTATTGTTCGTCGAGTCGTTGAGCTCCTTAAGTTCTGAGTTGAGCTCCACTATTACTGACAAATGCTTGCACTGACTGGACAGGTCCACTCAAATCTGTGTGGTTCTTCCCTCAAAAGACCATTTCAGACTCTAATCTACATGGTCCTCATATGGCCTGACCAAGATTATGTGTGGACTTTAAAGGAGACGGTGACCTCTGAGTTTGTTTCGGCCTTTCTTCTCAGAGTAGTCAGATAGGAAACGCCGACCTCATCTAGCTTATTTTTACAACTTTTTAATATGACGTGTAAAAGTGATTCCAATATCCTATTTACAGAATAAACAATTTCATTTCATTTCATTTCATTTCATAATTATAGAAATCATTATCTATTATTTCATTTCGAGCGCTAAAAACCAATAACTTGGCTTGCTACCAGTATTTTATGCAAAGAAAATGTAGGTATTCGCCACTGGAGTGTACAAAAATGTGACGAATTTACTTTGTGGCGAATGTACATTCGCAACAAAAAAAATCCTTACTAGTACAAGGACTTTTTTTTGTGGCGAATGTTAGTAAATTCGCCACAAAGTAAATTCGTCAGGCAAAGGTGTACCTAAATAAATAATAGTTTATTTGTGTAAGTACACCTCTGCCTGAACTTTCGGGGAATACAAGCAAATGATATGATGTTATGTCAAAAATCCTTTGCAGAGCAAGCTCAAAAATAATAAGCAGTAGGTACGTAAATAAATACACCCAAGTATAATTAAAAAACCGAACAAATAGCTCCAGGTTTCGAAATAATTCCAATAATAATAATGTCTAGACCCAGGCGCACGTGATAGTCTTATTAATGTAAATATTTAATAATCTAACCGCTATGTAGAAATGAGGGTGGACGTGAAAAACAGTACAATGATTTATATTTTCAAAAATCGAAATTATAAAAGCAACTTGTACGACACAACTTAGATGTGTGTGAGTTACAAACTCCTGTAAACCCCACTTTAAAGACCTAAAAATATTAACCTTGCCCTGCCTCTATATACTTGAAATTTGTAAATTTGTACGAAAATATCCGCAATTCTTTACTAAAAGGGGAGATATCCAAACTAAAATCGCACTCAGAAATGAAAACAGGTTAAACATACCCACTTCACGATTAAAAATGCACTCTTCTGGTGCATTTGTAATGTCCATTAAAGTCTACAATAAGTTACCAGGTTACATCAAAGACATAAATAAAAATAATATCTTTATTAATAAATTAAAACAATTTCTATTATTCAAAAGCTACTACACTATTGACTACTACTACACTTAGCTACTATACTTTAGCGATAAATTTCAAAAACAATAAAAATCACTGTTACCTAATACCTACATTTCACTATGAATATAAAAAAAAGCGCCTTCATCCTCTCTCCTGTTAAAAATTAACTTTTGCTGTGCCCGACAGGGTCCATAATTGATTCGATGTCTTAACATACCAACTTATTATGTACACATTGTGGATTGCAATAAAGTATTGAGTATTGAGTTTACTTAGTAGTACTATAGTAACTTAGAAGTGATCGACAAAATTCTACGTATCAATTTTACGAATGTATTTGATTATTTATGACTTAAGGTACAAGACAGTAGGCTGAGTAGATCATCAGCGCTCGCTACCTTTGACAGTGGAATATAATATTTTAATTTGAGTACTTCCACCTTGGTCCACCGTCCGTCTTCACAGTGACTAGTGTCCTGTTGATTTCCACCCTCCAATCCAGCACACTTGTGCGACCCATGGCGCTAATTGCGTTTGAGTAAAGATTATTTTAGGCGCAATCAGTTCGGATGTGATCGGCTTTACGAATTTTGTCGATGCTCCATCTAAGTTGTATCGTACTGTACTCTGTTTGGTAGCTCATGTAAATCCGGTTCATTTTTGACTTAGATTCGGGAAAGAATCAGCTTAAATTCTAACGCGTCATAAAATAACCTGACTAAATGTAATATCCTATGCGGCGTACTACGCAGTATGATTACTGTGTAAATCTCAATATATCCGAGTTATCTAGTTTCAGATCGGGCTGCGTTGACTGATGGCATGCAGCACACACCGCGCGTTGATAGATGTTGTACTCGCAGCGATAGTGCGGGAGCGTGGATTCGAAACATATATTTAATAGGTAGTTTGTAATTTTGCAAAGAATACCCACCTGTCTCGTAAAGAGAAGGCTAGCATTGATCACCATGCTTGCTCAAGACGGGATCGTGATTTAATTAACTTTATGTCCAGGTTTCACCGATGTCAGTAATGTCCAGGATAAACACAGAAAGAACATAAATATATTGAAAAAGTTGCGTTGCTACTTCCTGGGATTTGAACCAACAACCTCTTGCATGAGAAGCGAAAGATCTTCATGCAAACCATTTTGTAATAAAAAAATACTTAAGTTTTACCCTTTCAATAAAAAAAAGTTAATACGTTATAACATTATTTACCAAGTAAACTAAACAACTGAATTCCGAAAAATCTTTTAGGCGTCCGTCCGGAAAAGTGGACTTTGTTACAAAGGGTCTTAGAAAACCAATGTGTAGAGTGTGTAGTGTTGTATTTTTTGTAAAAATTTCTGGATTCATTTATGTCTAATACAAGCACAATAGCTTAAAACTTAACACGTGTTTTCAAATCTGACAATACGACTCAAACTAAACGTTTTGTCCTGTAATAATCTATAATAATCCTGTTTATGTCCATAACATTTTGTCTGTTGTTTTATAGAAATAAGCTCTGAAAAAGCTAGTAAGCTTATTTTATAAAAGCCTCTGTTCCGACGTCATGTGATGCTTAAATATTGTGGTCCAGTCCAAACATTTTTCACCAATAAAACACAAGGAAGTGTAGAAGGGCGCACGTTTTAGGGGCTGCCCTGTCTGAGTAACTTCAGATGTTAATAAAGTGCTAATTCTATGAATAAAGGAGTTTTCATTTTTCGAATAATTTTGCGTAGTTACCTACCTAAATCCACAACCCAGCTCCCGCGCTATCAACGTAGGGAGGGAAACCAGCCAACTACGAAATACCCAAATGCTCATTTATCCGTAAGTGATAAATAGGCCTGTATGAATTCCGAGGAGACGCGGTGGCGCCCCCTGGCGGATAATGAATATATAATGAACAAATCTTTACCTGCTGCTAAGTGAAACCAAGTGTGGATAAAGTATGAAGCTAATTAAGGGGGATGTTCAAATGAAACCTGAAAAAAATAATTGATTAGGTCTGAAATAATTATGTAACCTGAAAAACAAAATATTCGTTTCAGAGAGTCAGAAATTTCTTCAATATGTTGTTAGGAGTAATACTTTTTTAAACCTGTGATAAGATATCTACTATAATATTTACAAATTAAACATTATTTATTGAAAATTCTATGAATTGAAATGAAATGAAAATTCAAATGTATGAATTTTCATTGCAAAACATAGGTCATTAGAAAAATTGAAATTGTTAAAATCCTTCTCTCGATTATCATTTACTCTGTGCCTCTTTGTAGAGAGAGACAATTAAAAAAACAAAATAAAATGTTAAACGAACATAGCACTTACATGTACGTTAGCTATAAAAACTAAAATTAAGTATGATAAATATGAATTAATGTCGGAAAAACCATCTATTATTACGCCCATTTAATTAAAAAAGAAGCCAGCAGCGTATTTTTCATTCAATAGCCGCTCGGATGTGCACTACATTATAAAAAACTTACATGAGAGAATTTTTCCATTGTAAAACATAAACTATTCTGGAAATTATTGTATTTATAATACAAATACGAACACATAATTTCCAATTCAATTAAGAAAGTATTGACATACTTAATTGCACAGGAAAGGTATCTTTTGAGTAACTGCTTACGTAGTTTCAAGGAATTTAATAAAACTACAACCCTAATTACGTCAAAATATTGTAGGACTTTAAAACTTAATGATTTTTGTAAAACACTGCCCTGTCCTTTTCCTACCAATAAAATATTGATGCAATGAAGTAAAATATAATAACTAGCACCATTTAAATAATTAGAGTATTTTAATATGTTACAATAGTACATTGTGATACGAGTGTGCCTTTTTGGATATTACAGTCGAGGCGGTAGTTTCGATAAGGTAGCCGAGAGTGTAATAATCAATGCACACGCGTTTCATTCGACGTTTTTCAACACACTTGCGAGGAAAAAACAGACTTGTTGTAAGAACTTATTCTACAATAACGTACCTAACAATACAGATGATAGATTTATAAAGTTTAACTGACCTTTGTAGCCAGGTACAGTACCTACCTGGCTACAAAGGTCAGTTAAACTTTACTAACTATCCGGAGTTTCTTTTAAAGACTTCTATGTCGGTTGGTGGCAATACTTTAAATTTTGTATTTTTGATAGGTAATAAACCACACAACGAAAATGATAATAAATATTTATGGAAAATTGCGCGCTGGCCGCTAGCTGGTTTTGTTTTTCCATAGGTGTAAATAAAGGCACTGGCAAAACCGTTAGACAGCCTATACAAAAAAAAATGATTTGATTAAGAAAAAAAAAATATTATCACTAAACGTACCATGGCGGAGTCAAATCTATTTATTATTATTTACACTCTTCTCCCCTACGTGAAATCGACATTTTTAATAATGATTACTAATATTTGAACAAATATTTGTTATAATTTCTTTATTTGGCGCCTGGTTTTGTTTTATCCGCTAGCGATGCGCACGCGATTGTAAATAAAGGCACTGGTAATACCAATGAACAGCCTATATAAAAATATAATAATGTTTATAATACATAATACGCAAATGGGATTAGGGTAGTGAACAATATAGACTGAAATTGCCACAGACGATATAAACCCTTATTTAATAGTACAGATAGAGTTTTATTCCGCGCGAAAGCGGTGGCACATTGGCAGGCCAGCGCGATTCGTGTAGGCGGGTCAAGTGGCCTGCGCGCGTGTCACCCGCGGTCTTACCGGAAAAAAGCGCATGTCTCTGCTCGGGCGTAAATAGAGAATGCTCATTTATTAGTAGGATAGTTCATATTAATTCATGTATAGTAAGTATCCCACTGACGTTTAGTTATGGTAAAAAAAATCCCATGGGTATGCATGGGATTTTTTTTGCCATAACTAAATGCCATTGGTTTGCTTATGGTTCTGTTTTTTAAATAAAAACTTGATTTTGAGCGCTTGCCTTTGGTAAAAAGCTTCACTAAAACTAATTTCTATTGGATACAAATTCCATGCTGCCATGATAGTATTTACTAATTCCATACTGCCACTCCGACTAGTAAATAGTTATCTGTGGCGCACATATGTACGTAAAGTAAAAAGCACGCTTCCATAGTACACTGCATTATGAACCTAAAAGCGGTTCAATAAGAGCCACTTTACGAGCAAGTGTGTTGAAAAAATGATTAAAATGTCCATCCCCTTAACATCACTGATCCATTGAAGTGCCCATTGAATGGAAATGAAGTCTTTATAGGATCTTGAATACATTTTATATCCAGCACTATCAATTTTGAATAGCAAAGACACTGCTTTTCGATTGAATTAAAACCTTGCTATCAGAATTAATCACTGAAATAACTTTCGACATTACAATTGATTTATTATTTAGCTACTGCTAGAGGAATGATGTCAGAATAATATGATATCTATTTTTAAATTCGAATCTAGAATACTAGAATATTCGATGTGTTTTTGTTATTTGTTCTTTTATTACGTAGTTGAATTATTTTGTTTTTTGACGTAGTTCAATAGGTCCATTTCAGAATTCAGTTCAATTTTTGTTTTCGAGGCTGTAATGGCTAGATATTGCATGAGTAAAGAATGGGAATTAATTATCTAATAATTATGCTCATTCTTTCATTCGTTGCTCAACAAAACTATTTTTTATTCATTAATTTTACTAAAATACAACGCACAGTCTAATCCGCTGGGTTTAGAAGCATGAAATTTTGCACAAGAGTACCATAATTAAAAAAGTGAGCACTAAGGAAGGGTTTTAGAAAATTACCCCCAAGGGGTTACATGTATGGAATATGTATAGGGATGAAATATTGTATTTGTATATGGGAATCTAGCACACGAGAAATCATAAAGTCCGTGAAAAATAAAAGACTGTTGCTGGTACAATTTTAGGAGTATGAGGAACAGGGTGTAAACTGCCCAACGATTGATGTTGGAATCTTGTATATGTCAATGTCCATCGCGCGGTAAACTATAATTGCGCGATGCAGGATTTTATGTGACGCCAGGATTTTTTGTGTGACGTCAGGTCTTTGATGCATAGTTCCTATGTGGCGATGTAGATGCCGTCACACAATCTTCAAAAATCGACCAATCTTACAAAAGGACCAACTTGCTAGCGGCCGTGTAAAAAATAAACGCCCTTCATTAGTACTTGCGCACGATTTTACTCTCTTGTAACTGACTTTCAATTAACTTAATAGGCATGTGCCCGTCACGATTGTTAGCCAATTAACTAATGAAGTTGAGTCCGGGCCGTACTACGAGAAAATCAGAAGAACAAGTCTTAGGAAAACGTGGTAAAGAAAACTATAGTTATCAGAGATAAAAGTTATACTGGAAAAACTAAAAGAAAGAAAAATTGTTTATTTTGCATAAACAAAACAGATATTCCAAAAAAAAAAAACTTAAGATACACTCATACAGAGCAGGCAAAAGCCTCATATTCAAGCAATATAAGTTTGTAAATTTCATCTACTGCTTGATGTCAGTGACAATTTTACATCTTGATACTACACAGTGATAGTTCTTTCAACTGGTTAATCCTCAACTATCTATGTATCACAAAGTAATAAATAATGATATACATAATATTCCTTCAGGAAAAACAGGCGTAATGATAAAGTTATTTTCTTGCTTTTACAGTTGAAAAAAAAAAAAGAGTAATTATTCTAGTATTTTTTAGATTTACATTTACGGGCATGAGGAACAGGGTGTAAAGTTCACTCATCCACCATAGAAAAGGGAGGATCCTCCGAGCAGACGGGTGTTGTGTCTGGCGGGCAACTGTCCAATGATTGGGTTTTTATATACATGTCCACTGCACGGTAAACTCTAATTGCGCGATGCAGGATTTTTGTGTGACGTCAGCTCTTCGATGCGTAGTTCGCATGTGGCGATGTAGGTACCGCCACAGTTTATTCGAAATCTCCAAACGGCTGTTTGACACTTCCTGTGACCCAAGGGCTGGCTTTTACCTTGGTCAGAGGATAAGCATTGCCATACAACGTGGCAATGGCGCCTGTCTCTTGGGTACATTACCAGCCGCCAGCGATGCAGAAGAATTTTTCGACGCTATATTTTAGTTAATTGTGTATTTGTACAGTTAGTTTTAATCATTCATTTAATGTAGTAGGTACCTAATGTAAAATTAAATAGTTAGTTGTGTTGTGTAGGTATAAATGGTCCATGTAAGCCACAATAATAAACAATAATAAAATTCATACTGTGATACTTCTACAAATACCAACGTATTGTTATAACTTCAGAGAATGATTTCACGCTGTCGACAGATTTGTATGACGAGTTCCATCTCGCTTTAAAAAGGGGATTTAAAGTGGGACACGGCGACGGTTCATTATATTAGTGCAAATTGTAGGCTCTGGGGGATTCGGATTTTACTATAGTAGAGTGTTTTTGACGTCATATTGTTTGATCGAGTGATTGCATGTAGTTGGTAGATGAATGAGGTGAGAGGAGTACGTACGTAACTGCACTTTATCATCCTAGCCCTTGGTATCTCAAATTAATTGTGGTTGGTGCGGCATTTGTCATGTAACGGCACTCGATGGCATAAAATATGATAGTTTCGGCATAAAAAATGCGTGCATTTTGCAGCTACCGTAGTTTTACTTTTCTAAAGATGATCTTCTTCTCGTGTGGTTAGTGACTGACTTGGTGTCAGAGTTTTAAAGCCGCTCATGGACATCTGACTGGCTTCACATGCCATCGAGAAATATCTCTCAGGCATGTATTCGTCAGAATGTTTTCCTTCACCATTTTTGAAGAAAGTGATAATTATACAATACGCGCATGAATTCGAAAAGTCAGAGGTGCGTGTCTTGGGTTCAAATTCGAGACCTTTGACTTGGCAGTCTGACGATCACACCACTAGGCTATAACTGCTCTCTAGAATAATGAAAATAACGACAGCAAAGTCCATCAAGACTTTTTTTTTCACACTACATAACTGGCCGGGTGACGTCTTTCATATTACACATTACTTACGCTAACTCTACATTAGTAGTGTTTTCCTAAACATGTCGACGAAACCTACTACAATTCACAATGTGTGCACTTAGCGTGCACCATTACCCCGCATACGCCACTGTGTTCGTAGCCTTAAAAGGCGTCACGAAAGTGAGACGGGTCGACATATAAGTTGCATTAGTGAGACCAGAGCTTCCATGAAAAAGTGCCTTGGCCTTAACCCATTTAATCCGTAGGTAAGTTTTAAGGCCACATGTCCCTTGGCTCCGCTATTTCTTCCTGAAATGTTTTTGTCCTAGCCTTGACAAGTTACACATTTCTGAGAGCACTTCGTGACAAACCTTCAACTGTTTTGTTTAGAACTTTTACAAAACAAAAGAAATACGAGAACTTTTTTGCAGTCATACACACCAAGCGTAACTAATATTTGTTTAGTATCCATGTCATACAAAGGTAGCATGTCATACAAATAAACCTTCAAATCCAAATAAATTCTCTTGATCATGGTGAAAACCGCATCAAAATTTGTTGCGTAGTTTAGAAGTAATACGCGTTCACATCACAGACTTTCATTTTTAAATTAATTAAATTGGACAAATAAAAAACTACTAAGAGGCGTCAAAAGTAAAAGAAAACCTTTGTTCTTGAACATATAGAAAAAAAAAAAGAAAAATCCTTCCCTATATAATCTAAAAATATAATATTATCAGCTCATTGCCGACTATCAAAAACAAACGAAGTAATCAAAACGAGAAGGAAAATGAAAGAAGAATTAATTAAGTCGGGTTTTGTTCTATTGCTTATAATACTTGAGTCCAATGGACTCCCTTAAATTAATCGCCCGTAATCAAATCAACAAGAGATCCCTGTTGGTTCCTTTAATATAAATTGGGACTGGTCTTGAGATAGTGCTTAAGATCCCCTGACGTGGATACAGGGACGGGTTAGGAGAGTTTTCTGCGATTTATATATTTAAAATAGGTACGTCAACATCTTGTATTAATTGTACATACAGCATTGTACATTAATTAATTTAAAAGTTAACAGCTAAGAGTTCATATTTATGTATGTTTAAACCAATTACAGGTTTAACTGTATACGACATTCACATAAAACAAAGCAAGCAAGAATAAATAAAATTAAAATATAGAAAAAATTGTAAACAAATCTTCAGATTCGATGTGAATAAAAAGAAATACGTAACCCACATAGAATGACAATTGACCGCAATGTCTTTCATTTTGACAGTTGAACCACGTTTCTTGTGTCATTTACGTTGTAGAGCAAATGGATTTTTCAAAGCTTAGGGTCAGTTCACACTGAGACGCGACGTGACGCGCACTTTTTTTATATACTGATACAATATCGAATTTATCTACTACACAATAAGGTACACGCGCTGCGCAGCACCTTGCATCTTAGCGTACTTTGACACTTGTCACTACACTCGCACTGAAATTATACCTTTTTGTGAAGAAAATAAGTTCGATAAATTGTTAAAAAGTGCGCGCGTATCGCTTCACGTCGCAGTCTGAACTGACCCTAAGAAGCAATGGATTAATACCTTTCAAAACCCTCAGATTGCGATTGAAAGATTGCGTGTTACGCAATTAGGGTACGGGTGAAATATTAAATCCATAGTTTATTTGACGTCTTTGGGTTTAGTTTGTTTACCTATTTCTTTTTTATAACAAATATTGTATTCAATAATGCTTTCCATTTTGACACTCGTCAAACCCAGGTGCTAATTGTTTGCAAATTGTTAAAATGTTGATATTTCAATTTGTTGGAAATAGGCAACGAATTTCCATATTGTAAATATTGTTGTAACGAGAATCAGCTATTTATTTTTGATCGGCATTATTTTTGTTTGGGAATCCGATTTTTTATTGGTTTCATCAAATGCAAAAACGTTAATATGCGATTTAAATTTGCTGGTTTGGAAGCAATTACGAATAGGAATGAGAAACGTTTATATTTATAAATTATTATGATAGCTTGTCTCGCAATAAAATATTTGATTTCATACCTTGATAACATTTTCTTTCATATTTGGGAACCTAGTTGATACTAAATTGCAATTTTTTATTAATTTTCATTTTGTTTTTTTTTTAATATTTGGGTAGTTTCAAAACCTTCAAAGTCATAAAAATAAAATAAAACAGGTTCTAGGATGACAAAAATCTTCCATATTTTAACTGTCATATCCATCAACGTCTATAGTATTTTTTATTCATCGATTTCAAGACTGTCAGTTTTCATTTCACCGTTTCAGCTAGTGCTGCATTTGATCCGGCCCTGTACAATGGGACCCCTGGGATCTGTCTAACAATAAACTTGTGATAGGCTTTGTTAGTGTTTCGTCATCAACCGCTGTGAGCTATCCGAGGTCCAACTTTTTGTTGACGCAAACAGTTTTCGTCAAAGCATAGTTGGTTTATCTGAATCATATCCGAAATTCAGATGGTATTCGTTACGAAGTTAACATAGGGAAATATTACATTTTTTTTAGTATATGGTAGAATCCAATAATAGGTAATGGATTCCAAACTAGAATATAAACAACGTTTTACTTATGCAAATAATAATGATTGACTCTGTATGTATATTGTATAACTAGCTGTGCCCCGCGGTTTCACCCGCGTAGGTCTCGATCCCGTGGGAATATAGGGATAAAACGTGTCCTATGTCCTATTCCAGGTCATATCCGTGTGCCCATCCTCTTCTCTCTAGAGTAGGGAAATTCGCGGCGGCGCGGCGCCTGCTTCGAACGGTTCGCGCATTACATTTTTAAACTCGTGATAACTTCGAAATTAAATGGTCCGATTCGAATGAATTAAAAAGTATTTTACTGCTACATAAATACCCTTGATGTTAAAACTATTTATTTGAATAAGAATTAATATAATGTTGATAAAACTCCTTCGCAAATAATGCATTAATTTCTAACAAATTTGATTACCATAAAAAAGGTTATAGTAAGTCAATCTTAAAAGATAGACATATTCTGTTGAGGACTTTTTTTTAGAACTTTTAAAGAGGAACAATTCCATCGTACATGATATTTACGTAACATAAACCGTTTACGCAGCGCACGCAACGGAAGCTCTCAAAAAGGAATATTTTTTTCCCGTTTTTGCAACATATTTCATTTATGCTCCGCTCCTATTGGTCGTAGCGTGATGTTATATAGCCTATAGCCTTCCTCGATAAATGGACTATCCAATACAAAAATATTTTTTCAATTCCAACCAGTAGTTTCTGAGATTAGCGCGTTCAAACAAACAAACTCTTCAGCTTTATAATATTAGTATAGATTATACTCTATACGTATATTGTATCAAGTTGAAATCTAGAGCATATGGGACGAAATAATAAATCCAATAAAAATGAAAGATTATAAGGAGTACAGTTGGTTCACAGAAATAATAATATAAGCAAAGTAGGTAATATTTATTGACCCAAAAAAAGCGTTAGAAAAATGGATCGTTTGATTGAATAGAAATAAAATTGGACGCATGATGTTGAAATTCAGACAAAAAAAAACCATTATGATACTGAAATTATAATTCATAACAAAAACCCAAACACAAATTGACATATTCATTGAAATCACTTAGCTCATATAATCATGGTTTCAAAACACTATGGTACATATGAACCCATAATTCATATTATTATTAAACTATGTCATGTTTTAAATCTTTTTCATATTACATACTCGTAACATCATTAGCTGTGCTGTAACTTTTACACGTTTGAGCTCTAAGGGCTCTCACGACACTTTAGACATAAGGCCTCTCATGCACGATTAAGAGAAGGCCTACGCCCTAAGCCTACTTTATACCACAGATGAGGAGTTTCAAGGAGCCATTACATCTGTCTGTCTGTTCCAAAAAGTTTTCCCGTTTTTGCGGCCTTACAAATCTGAAGTCTGAAGTCACACTCGTTAAGGTTTCTCTAAAGTTGAGTCGTTAGTATTTGACTTGTTTCAAAGGCTTTTTTAAGCTTTTGGAGATCAAACGGCTGAAGATTTTTTAAATGTCTTTCAGAATATTTTAAGTCGTTGAAGAATTCTTTGTTCGTGTATAACTTACATTTTAATAATCAGAATAACTGACATCATGTTTATTTACTAACTAGCTGCGCCCCGCGGTTTCACCAGCATAAGTCTCGAACCCGTGGGAATTTCGTGATAAAAGGTATTCTATGTCCTTCTCCAGGTTATGGTCTACCAATGTACCAAATTTTATCCAAATCCGTTCAGCCATTTTAGCGTGAAAGCGTAACAAACAAACAAACTCACTATTGCATTGATAATACGAGTATTAGGTTATATAATAAAAATTAGCTCCCGCCCGTGGCTTCCACAAAGTAGCCTATGTCCTTCCCCGGGATGCCATCTATCTCCTAGCCAAATGTCGAAATCCGTTCAGTGGTTTAGGCGTGAAAAGGTAACATACAGAAATGACTTACGGACAGAGTTACTTTCGAATTTATAATATTAAGTATGGAAGTATGGATTTAGAATATTTAGGATATAAATATATAGGTAGGAATAGGATTATGTATCTGTCTTCTTGATATAGAGATTTAGGTAGTACGATTTAGTAGGGGGCTAAGTAAGACTATTGCTTTATTACCACAAAACCGTGTTTATCAGTTGTTAAGCCTAAACCTTTTAAACATGACATTTCTGTATGGAGTTTGACATAAAACTGACATTAAACACACGTTGAACAAGTGTCTAAGTTTTTGTGGTGTTTTGTGCCCTTGGTGTGTATAGTAATTGTTACAACATTGTAAGCATAGCTAAGCAGCCACTACCGCACCGACTCTTTTTAACCGATTTCTTCAAAAAGGAGGAGGTTCTCAATTCGTCTGTATGTTTTTTTTTTTTTTTTTTTGTGTATGTTACGCGATTTCTCCGCCAATTATGAATCGATTTTGATGATTCTTTTTTTGTTTGGTAGGTCATGCTTCAGAGGTGGTCTCATATAAATTTTATTAACTTTGCTTGCGTAGTTTTTGAGTTAGCTTCAATAATTACGTATTTTTCCCACTTTGCTATGTAGACGATATAATTATTTCACTCCGTCACTGTTATTTACATAGCAGATTACGGTATACGAATTTGTGTGAGGTAGGTACCACAACTAAAAAGTGAAAAATAAAAAACTTTTTACAAAAAAAAAACAACCGACTTCAAAAAACAGACACAAAAAAAGTGAAAAATAACTTTAATTTCGGAAGTCGGTGGCAAAAAACGAAAATTGAAAAGCAGACACCGACTTCCGAGATTAAAGTTATTTTTCACTTTTTTTGTGTCTGTTTTTTGAAGTCGGTTGTTTTTTTTTTTGTAAAAAGTTTTTATCCCCAACATAACTACGAAACCAACCACTCAACAGCGTTCCAAAAAAGCTGTAGATTAAAAAAAGTAATATCTTCGACCTTGAAGGCGCCAATACACAACAATACCGCATGGTTCCAACACAAAACAAATATTTTCCAAAGCAATACACTCAAACGAATTTTCTCAAGCGACTCCCAAACAATCGAAGATGAAATATGAGGGTAATATTCTCTTGCCAAAGACGAGAGCACGATTGCTCTCGTAAAGGGCAAGAATATCGAGAGAAGAATTTAGGCTCATTGAATGATGGAAATGGAGTGCTAAAATTAACTCAAAAATGTTTTGTAATATTTGTTTTGTCAGATAACAATTTTCTTTAATTATTTGTTTATAATAATCTACGGGACGAAACTATGAAATTTTCATATATCAACAATCCCCTTCATAGTTCTTTAATTAGGTAATAAACAATAAAAAAAAAGTTGAAAGCAATAATTTCTTCGATACGTATCAAACCATCCACTGCACCTGCCGAAATCAGCAATACTACATTACTGACGAGGGCTGCAACTGGGCTAGTGATGGACGACTGTGAAATTGTGGGCCGATACGAAGCCGAGGCACACAATCGTGAGTCCATCAATAGCTGGTTGCGGCCAAGGCTTGTATAGTACTTTTCTCAAATAATGCGCGGAAATCAAACTAAGTAAATTAATTATAATTTTCAGAATCAATGACGAACAACGATAATTTTTCTCGCGCCACTACGTTAATTTGTTTCTTCTTTATTTTAAACAGCTCTATTTGCAAGCCAAATCGAAATTTAAATAAAATCTTTGATGCGCTGAAGTAAAAAGTTCGTTCCATTTTTATTTATTTATTTTTTAAATAACACAACAGATACGAGTTTTCATAGTAATTTATTTGGCCTAAACACGACAGATATGGATTTTCATACTTACTTTGCCGGCCGCATCGTCATTTGTTTTTGAACAGTACGGCAATTTCGATTTATCTTGAAGAAGGTTGTCAAAATAATGCTCGAATTTTCAAGCATGTTGGAGAAAACATCATTCACCCACACATGAGCTCTCCATTCCTTCGTACTCCATGTTTAGGCTACATTTCTACCAATTTCGACACGTTCCGTTGGAATGTTTGAAAAAAAAAGTTATTGGAACTAATTCAAGGACGGTGATGTGGTTTAATTTGGGTAACTTTTTCAATTTGACGCGTCGAGTTTGGAATGTATTTTTTGCGTTGACCCACTTTTCCGCGGAACACGTTGATGGGTGACAGGCAGTACTTCATTTGCTTTTACGTGGCGTGTATGAAAATTCGACTTTGGACTTTCCAGCAGATTAAATTTGGCAAACAGTAATGAACTTCACATATTTCGTCAAACAAGGAAACTACCATTGCCTTTGGTGGTTTTTATAGGACATTCGGGTATATATAGGTACAATTACTAAAGAAAAAAAACATAATTATTGTCCATCTTAATTACTCGAGTAAACAGAAAAACAAACTAGTACCAAAACTGTCTCCTAAAGAAGTCACAAAACACCTTATTAAAATAATTGATTATTCGGGTTGAGTTGGCTCGGGCCGAGCTGTCACTGACCCTAACATCAAGCAAATTTCTTTCAGTCACCAACAAAAAAATACTCGCACACAAAAAAGGCTTCAAATGTTCTATTTCCGTAAACGTGCACGACCCAAATTCAGTGCTCACGAACCGTAGGATGCCATCTTTCTCGGTGCATAATGTATCACCACGTGCCTCGTTAATTGGTTGGCGAAACGGAACAAATGCCTGAGTTGAGAGAACACAATAGATAGGTACAGAAGGCCGGGTTCATACAACGAGCAAAAACGGGCGCTTTCGAAGTCATAGTCAAATAATTTATTTCAAATAGACACAAAGGCACTTTTGAAAGCCAAATTTTACAAAAAAAATGAATTGATTCTAGTTGCCCTTACCAAAAGGTAGAAGAATGGGCAAGAAACTCAAAGTTAATTTAGCTATGTACAGTCGAAAAAATTGAATTCTGACTCACCATAAGCTTATTTTCTTACAGACATTCAAATACAATTAGGTTGACATTCGCGTAAACATTCCTTGGTAACGAACTTGTCATCTGCCATCTTTGTTATTTTGATGGTTTCAAACGATTTATCGTCAAAGTGGGTTATCATTCACTTAGCCTGACTGTACAATATCGTTAAAAATATTTGCTTCCATTACGCTCCGCGGCAATGTAAATTGAACCTATATTTTCTGCGTGCGTTTTCGGTTGTATGGAACCAACCTTCTGTACTTATTTATTCTACAGTCGAGCCCTTTCAGGGGACCACTCTAATTGGGCCCATTCAGAATGCCCAACGTGACCAGTAAAGCCACGTTGTTGGTAATTTTTATGGTTTACGAATTAATGGATATAATATAGGGGTTTCTGAAAAAGGTGGTTTTGTTTTTGTAAGGGTATCATTTTAATGGGTGTGTGGTCTTTGCATTGAAATGGAAATTAGCTTGTGTTGTATAAAATTATGGGAGTTAGGTCTCGCCGAAATTGAGTAAGGGGTTCCGTGTGTAGTTGTGAACATGTTTTTTATTTCACTTGGACCTCCTTCCATTAACTGTGATGATGTCTCAAACAAAACAAAATACACATGACAAAAAATATTACAAAAAATACACTAACATTGCACTAGCATTGCCTTTGTAAGTATTTTTCTGTTCGCTTTCTTCTTGTCTGTATTTATATGTGTGTGCATAAATGGTTAAATAAATAAATAACAATACAAAGAAAACACAGAACCCCGCAGAAGTTTTTAATTAGCACCATTTCCATTAAAAACGAATACAACTTTTCCTATAATTTTCCCAGAACTGGACGACAAAGCAATTGCATTAAATAACTCAACTGTGAAACAAGTTACTTATAGTGCTAAACTCGACAATCCCGACATATTTTTATTTCAGACGACATTCTCACAAATCGAAATTTTATTTTCGAGAAAGGTTTTAAAGCCATAAATCCGCGCTGTCTTCAACTTTCCAAGCAAATGTGCGATAACTTGGATTATCGACATTTGAAAATTGCTTTTACCAGTACTCGGAATGAATTGATAGTTAGTAATAAGGCGGAGTTACGAAATTGAATGATATAGTCGGAGAAAGTGATTTATTGCAAGATTTAAGATAATAGATTTTTATGCACGCTTCATTGTCAGCAAAATAAAATTATGAGTACATTTAAAAATGAAAGTTCAGAATAAACTAAGGCATTAGGCAAATGAATAGCTTGTCTTATCTTATTGCCCAATCCTAACTAATTTATAAATGCGAAAATGAGTTTGTTCGTTTTACGCTTTCACGCTAAAACGGCTGAATAGGTTTGGATAAAATTTGGCACATGGGTAGACCATGACCTATGTTAGGACATAAGATACTTTTTATTCCGATATTCCCACAGAATCGAGACTTATGAGGGCGAAACCACGGGGTGAAGCTATACAAAATACATCCAAGTACCTACCCACTTTTCATTGAAATGCTTCATTCCCATTTTTTTTGGAGTATATTTCTGATACAATGCCAATAAACGCATTTTTCCTTCTTCTTTATTTGGTGCTTTGCATTGATGTGCCAACACAAGTAAAATAACTTATACTGGTTTGAGCTAACTTTTGAACTAAATCACTCAAAATTTCCACATGACCTAACAAACTATTGCATGCCTATTGCGTCTTCAACTTGGCGATATCGTCTAAATAGGAGTGAGGCGCGGTTTTATCGTCACAGATAAAAATAACAGATATTAAAAAATGGCAGATAGCAATTTGCTCCTAACGATAAAAAATATCTGTTACTTAAAATCACAGATCCTCAAGACTGTTACCGCGGCTGTTACTGTTAAAACTTCGGATACGATTTTCGACTTTAACGAAAAGAAATAAAGAAGATATTCAATTGAGATACTTATATACGTATTTATCATACGTACAAAAATAACAGGCTGTTATTTTATAACAGATAGATACGATTTTGGACTTTAAACTAAAAGAATTAAAGAAGATAATATATTCGATTGAGATACATATTTATCGTCTGTCCAAAAATAACATGCTGTTGTTTAGTAAAAGATATTTGGGTCTGTTATTTTTTGTCACAGTCACAGTGATAACAGATATCGTGTTTCACCTGTTACAACCCATCTCTAGTCATCGATAAAGTTACAAGTTACTAAGTACAGACAGTGTGTAAGTTTTACATTGTACTTACTTCCCTTATTATTGTCTCCGAGAATGTTTTTGCTTTGACAATCTGCTTACCCGTGTTTTAGTTTTTAAAAGAAAGGAGTTTTATGTTCGTTCCTTCAAAGGAGATTCTTTGAAATGCCTGGTGTCTGTTTGGCTTGGAAAAATGTTGTTGCGTTTTGATAACGTAACTTTACGCTTGTGTGCCCCTCGGCAGAACACTCACATTTTGCCTGTTTTGTGTAAGTCCATGTAAATAATAGAGAACCAGCTTATTGCCATTAATCGAGCACACATCCGGGCTCCGGGCTGTCTAACGAATTTCTTTATCATACCCAGGACCTGCTTAGCAGTTGTGCTTGCGATTATAAAACTACCGGGGCAGTACTAATGGAGACAAGAATCCTAACCTATCCATACTAATCTATACTACAGGATGTAAGGGTAAACACTCTTGTCATTCAAACCATGGGTAGTTGACTTAAATATAAAAATAAATGACCAAACACAACAAAAAAAAACGTTATTTTCATTAAAAGATTTTTAAAAGTTTCTATCTGACACCGTGCTTGCTAGCGAAACAGCTGACTGACTAAGGGAGGGATCCCGCTCGCTGCCGGTCAGGTCATATCCCGTACCCCCCGCCCGTGTTGAGACGCAAGTTCGTTACCCTAGCGCATAGGGCAACGAACTTGCGTCTCTTGTGGTAAAATTTAGATCTAAAAAAATTAAAAAAAAGTTGTAATTTTCCATTTATTTTACGTTCTATAAATGAAACCAAACCACTGGTTGCAAGGATAACGGTGTTTACCCTGTATAATACTATTGATACAGCAGTGTTATGTACTAGTGATATGTAGTGATCTACATAAATATTATAAAACAATTCCTGTGATGCGTCTGTCTGTCTGTTCTCAACTCAAAAACTACTGCACCGATTTTCATGCTGTTTTCACCAATGGATAGAGTGGCATCAGCTAGTAATATTATAAATTCTAAAGTATCTCTGTCTGTCGATATATGTATATATGTCTGCCTTTTCACGCCTAAACCACTTAACGGACTTCGACAAAATTTGGCAAAAAGATAGATGGCACCCTGGGGAAGGACATAGGCTACTTTTTATCGACATACCGCGCGGGCGAAGCCGCGGGCGGAAGCTAAGAAAATTATAAAAGTCAAAGTGAGTTTGTTTGTTACGCTTTCACGTTAAAACGGCTGAACGGATTTGGATGAAATTTGGCACATTGGTAGACCATAACCTGGAGAAGAACATAGGCTACTTTTCATCTAGGATCGCAGACGAAGTCGAAGTCGAAGAGTCACCGCCTCTTTCTCCAAATTTAAACAAGCATCTGCTCTCGTATTTCCACCAGCGTACAGTAAAGCAGCAACAAAGAAGTCTGCAGCTGAAATAAACCCATGTTGTGCTGAGATCTTTACGGGTATAGCCAGCATGTTAGCACTCTCAAAATTGTTGTTAATGCCGACGAAACAACGCTACTACCCGGGAAGTTTCAATCTAAACTATGTTTATTGGACCGCATAACACGACCGTACATATATTGCGAATAAGACTTTTAAAGTTCTGAACCACGGGTCCCAGTTCTGTTTGCGTACTAGTAAAGTTTCGTTATTTTTATTAAAACCGAGTTATTTGAAAATGTTCCGCTGGATAAAGTTGAGGATTATTTTGGTTTGTTTTTGTTTGTAGCGGTTGTGGTTACAGTTTACTGTGATGAATGTGGATTGTGAAAAGTGTGGTAAAGTGTTTAAATATTATCATCGTCAACAAACATGTGGGCTTTATTCTGAGCCCCATTAGTACAGTATAAATAATAACAGTATGATAACTAGGCTTATTTTTTTAAATAAATACCTACCTTCCATTTTTGAAAACATCGCGATGACCACTCGTCTCGTCACGGCACTCGCAACTGACAGCACCGCGACAATCACATTGGGGGTCTCGTCAATGATCGCGATTATGTGAGTGTACCGTTTCCAACGTTTACTATGTAGTTTTTGTACTGTCCATATTTTACACTGTGCCAGTAGTATTAGTATTTTATTTTTAATTCATCGTTAGACATAATAAAGCCTCGTTCAGATAGGCGCGACGCGACAATCGTTATATCGGTATACCGTGAAGTCTTCTTATAAATTGTGTGTCTGTAATAGAGTTTATACTAGCGCAGACACAGACGTTCACTCTGTCTCAAATAATGCACGTTGTACTTCATATCAAGGCGTTTTTATGTTTTATTGAGATGGAAAAATTGTATTTGGCTTTTTGATAATAAAGATTATTTATTTATTATTCTTAGAAATTGTTTTGTTAGAGTCGCGTCGCGCCTGTCTGCACGAGACTTAATGCAGTTAAATAAATAAAAGAATAGAAAAATTGTTTTTGACTATTTATCAAATTCAAAGATGGCCAGTCACGCACGTTTTCCAAGTTTTCTATTTTTTTTTTTTATTTGACTAGAACCTAAAACAAGAACTATAGGTAATATTAAGAAAGTCCTAGGTATTATTCAACAATCGATTGTATAATCAACTTTATAAACAAATCTTATATTTATTTCACGAGGAAATCTGAAAGCCCTTGTGAATTGAAATATTTATATTTATTTTAGTGCCTCTTACCTTCGTTTATGGTTACCGTGAACACGTGACCCACGTTATCTTCAACGTGAACGTGTTAAGGGTGGAGAAGGTACTATTGGAGGAAAGTATTTCTTGTAAAAATCGGGATTTTATGATAAAGAAAGGAAAGGGTTTATTTTCGGAGTTAAACACGTTGGCATGCAACTCAATTCATTTATTTATTTATTAATGAGCACTTAAGCGATGAGCTACATAAGTGATTATAATGAGATCCTTTTTCCATTGTCGGACACAGCTAATGAGTTTAAGAGAGGATGCTTTGACTTATTATTTCTAAAATACAATAGACGTAGATAGATTTAGTAACCTATTCCACTTAACTATTCTTCAAGAGTCATAAAAAACCCTGTAAAAAATTGACACGTGTTTCACCTCTCAACGAGGCATCCTCAGGATGACGATTGACCAATTGCAAACCAGAGCACGACGTGTTGCCACACCAAGCGCTGGACGCAGTGGTATTATAGTTAATATTTCTATAGTTATACTCTTTTTCTAGTTTTAGGGCTTGTCACTAACTAATAACAGCCGCACGGGTCGATCAATCAGGTTAAGCTACGCTTGCCGCGGTCGGTCCGTGGATGGGTAACCATATTACATACCAAGACCCCTCCGTGTCTCGGAAAGCATATAGCTGTTGGTCCCGGCAATCATTTGTAGATCTTTGACAGTTGTTACGGATCGTCAGAAGGCCGAAAGTCTGACAACTAGTCTTACCAAGAGGTATCGTGATAACCAGTAATTGGGTTGTGGAGGTCAGATAGGCAGTCGCTCCATGTAAAATACTGGTAGCTGTATCCGGTTAGACTGGAAGCCGACCCCAACATAGATTGGAAAAGGCTAGGCCATGATGACTTTTTTTCTAGAGAAAAAAAACTTAAATTTTTCATACTTCTTTCATTTTTATTGAACAGATATGTTGTGTAAGCCTTAAAAGTTTTCGTAACTCCTAAACATGACTTACAAAAACCACGGCATTAGGAATGCACCCCAAACCTTCCGATTTCCGGAATTAGGAGACATTTGTAAGGGTGATATACTACTGAATTTTACACTAGATAGTGCAATCAACTAAGTGCATTAGTCACCCAGACTTACTGAAGTTAGTGACTTACAAACACTTGGCGTGATTTCGTTTGACAAGATTCAAGTTTGAAGTTTTTGAATGAATATTAGATTTTCAATCCTGGGTGCGGTGTTTAAAATTACTATGACTTCAAAAGTACCTAGAGATTTTGGGAAATCTGAATATTTATGAAGGCGTAGATCGTTGAACTTCTTATATACTTATTATATTAATGTCACCTCAGATAATTAATTCTTTGTTGAGTTCAAACCTTTGGAAAAGAGTTTGATCAGCCGTAAGTTGGGTTAAGCTTTAAGGCTTAGCCGCACTAAAAATCTTGCGAATTTTATTCACGCGGTTTATATTTATTTATTTTTTTTATCGCAGTGCATGATAGGCCTAAGACCTAGGTCGCACTGCGAATTTTATTTGCAAGACTTTTATTCCCTTTGGCATTGCCTATGGCATGTCCACCTCTCTACATCTGTGTGAAGTATTAAATAAATAAATAAATATTCAATGAACGGCATTGCAACAAGTGCGAATTTTAAATCGACAGTGTGTGTAGCTACATACGATACGGTACCATGATTGTGTTACAAAATTACGATAAAAAATTCGAACGATTTTTAATCGCAGTGCGTGCTAGGCCTCATTATATGAAGCAAACTAGTCATTATCAGCATCTGCCTAGCCTTTTCCCAACTATGTTAGGGTTGGTTTCCAGTCTAACCGGATGCAGCCGAATACCAATATTTAACATGGAGCGACTATCTATCTGACCTCTACAACCAATTACCTACTAGGTAATACGATACCCTTTGGCAAGACTGGTTGTCCGACTTTCGGGCTTCTGACGACCCGTAACGACTGTCAAAGATCCACAAATGACACTCAATATTATTGGATACTGGTATAAAATTAAAAGAGCTTAAAAAAATTAAAAGACAGACAATGACTTCCTTCCTGCGAAACAAAATTACAGCGAATATTAATAAAGGAAGAAAAAAAAAGGAAAATCGTAACTTTCTTATCCGATTTCCGAGCGATTCCGAGACATAAAGTTATTAATTACGACAAAGGATCTTTGATCGTCCGAATTTATTTCATAGTCTTCATTAGAATTTTTAGGTCGCCGGTGAGAAATTCAGAGGAAAACCCCTTTTTTTTTTTTTTTGTTTGAATCGATATCAAAAGCTAAGCTAAAATCAAGAGGCTAGGAAATTATGTCAGGATATTTTGGAGCCTTAGGCATTTATTAAAAATTGAGTTACTGGGTTATGGAGGTCAGATAAGCAGTCGCTCCATGTAAAATTCTGGTATTCAGCTGCATCCAGTTAGACTGAAAGCTAGTTGGGAAAAGGCTAGGCAGATGATAATCCAATAATATTGAGATTTTGGTATTTATGTTTTCACAACTCATGAAGCTTTTCTGATTTGCAAAAATCAAATCATTTATTTCGCCAGAGATATGGTACAATGGGTGTTACAAGAAAATAGTCCTTTACACATCTCACCTTTAGGAGGCATGCGAAAATTCACTATATGACACAGTAAAAAAAGTTCCATACAAAAATTCACAAATACAATAGATCACAAACAATTCTTTAGTCTTTAGGATTAAGTCTTACAGTTAAAAAAATCATATAGGGTATAAAAATATAGTAGTTAGGCTCGCAGCTTAACTTCTACAGATATTGGTGATTTTTAATTCACTGATAACCTGTCAGGGAGTGAAAGTACTCATGATTATAAACAACTTTCCAACCAACTTTTTGCTATTTTGAGACCAAAACAAAATAGCCAAAAAAAAAATTCTGTTTCATACATTTGCATCGGGTAAATATTGCATTTTTGTATGAAACAGCTGATATTTCAGAGTGGGTCTCATAATGAAAGTCGCTCTTATTTATGAGTTCTTTCATACCCTGAAAGGTTAACTGTGATTTAAAAATCACCGTGTATAATAATTAGTTATAATAATCAAGGCCCATTCAAGATTATAGTTTTTGCGACATGATGGGTTGGGTTATAATAATGCTTTTGTTGGTTTTCTGCATTATGTTTATAAAGACTCAAATAAAATAATTACAAACATTTTATTTGTCGGCCACTTTTTCACCTATTGTAGGTAATTAAAATAGTTATTTATGCAACTGTTATATAATAAGGGGTATTAAAACACGAATGTGGAATAGTATCACATGAGTGTTTTAATACCTTATTATTTATAGTTGCATAAAAGATTTTATCTACACCCATGATATGAATCTTCTATAAAAGTTTCTTTGTAATTACCAATATCGAACAAAAATGGCGCGGTACGACGTGAATTTGAATTTTTAGAATTCGAATGTGTTTTTTTTTTTAATTACGGTGCTTTGTTAGTGAAAAGCTCGTGAATGACAATGTTCTTTTTCTTAAATGAGTTGCATTATGAAATTCAGTACAACATTATAACATCCGTTTGGATGATATTATGGTTACTATGACACTGGTTGTTTTAATGTTGGCAATAAGCTAACTGTTTCAGAAACTTTTATAGAGGATTTATAGCATGGGTGTAGATAAAGTATTTTATACGACTTAAAATTAATTTTTCACATGGAAAAAAGTAATTACCTACTTAAGTTGGTAATAATATACTTTCACACAAAAATTATCGTAAAATCTTGGACTTGTTTTGTCAAGAACAGGAGACAATAAACAAAAATTATTCGCCATTTACAAAAGACGTTTGAGGTCAAACGCGGGCCACAAATCAACAAGCACAGACTTACGGATTATAATCCAAGGATAAGTGTCGCTTTATTTAGCGGCCATTTTTATTTATTTGTAGTTCTCCCTTTTTCATTTCGCCAAGTAGTTCAACAAAGATATAAAGTCAAGACCTGGTTTATCTAGAAATGTAAATTCAGGGTAATTTTAATTAATTGTTTATCAAATTGAATACCAATCGAAATTGACCGTTTATTAAAATCACAACTATCATTCCCTGACAGTTGTATAAAATGACACTAATAACACTGCAAATTGACGTAGTGTGTAAATCCAAGAATTTTACTTGTTATTTTTTTTTTAAACATTCTCATTTGTTTTTCCTTCTCACTTTAGACATTGGCAGAATAGTCGACATCGGCTTTGATTGCCATTTCTTAAAAATTGAATATAATAAATAGTGTGTAAAGACAATTATTTTTAAGAAAATTAATAGGGTTATAATAATTATTGACTTCAGTCAGTAGGTTGAAAAAACGATTAAATAAACTATGGTATTTTGCAGACTTAGAAATTATTGGTTACCTTAAACCAATTAAAATTACCTTCACATGTTATGGAAAAATATTTTTTATTACACTTAATCCTAATTTGAGTCAAGTTTTTAAAATATTATGTTATTGATTTTTTGTAATCTACCAGTTCTAACATAAATATTACAAGAATCCAGCGCTTTTTATTGCTCTCCTTAATATTAATCTTCTTATTTGTAGACTTAGTGACATAAATAAAAATTGTTTGCAAACATTTTCTATTATTTGCACAATTTAAGTAAGATGTATTGGATTCATAAATATTATTTCAGAGCTTAGTGTTTTGATTTGAAAGCCTACTCCGTCCTGACCTTTGGACAGTTGTGATACAAAGTCAAATCAAAATAACTACTTTTATAACATTTGTCCCTGTCTTTCGAGGTTAAAAATAATGTATGTTGATTATGAGAAGACCACACACAAAGTACTTACGTGTACTTAAAATACATAATCAGCCTATAATGTTCCCACTGCTGGGACAGGGTACAGGGATACATAATCAGCCTATAATGCTCCCACTGTAGGGACCCGCACTAGGCCCGCGTGGTGAACTATGGCAGTGGGCCATAGTTCACCACGCGGACCTAGTGCGGGTTGGTGGATTTCAAATGGTCTTCGAATTTTTTGGTTTTGGGATATGCCGGTTTCCTCACGTTTTCCTTCACCATTTTATGAGGACAGGCGATAAAATTAAACACACAAAGTAATATGCTTGCCTGGGTTCGAATTCGTGACCGTAAGTCGAGGTCAATACCATTGGGCCACCACCCCCTCTCACTGACGCTTTATGTATCTATTTATACAACACTTCGTCTTACGTATACTACCTACAAGCTATTCGAAATTGGTGACACTAAGGTAGGTACGTATTGTTCTTAACTATAATTCCAAATTGTAAAGAAAAATGAAATGGATGAAAGGAATGAAATACCTACTCGAAGGTACTTCCACCTATTATATACCTTACAAAGAACATAAAATAATGCGTAGAAACATAACACACAATATGCGTACTGTGCAAATCTCAGAGTTTGACTGATTAAATCAGTGGAGTAACTCACACAGGGCGTGACATTTTCACTTTACTGACGTTCAGGGTTGACAGCTGAAATAAAAAAAAAAACAAAAAAAATATGTTGTTTTAAATAACTATTATTAAAAATTCGAGAGGAACAATTCGATTGTTTTGAGTGCATTGCAGTTATCTTCGTAACTGCTGAAATAAATCGATGGAGCGATCTTTATAAGGATTGTCCCGAAGGACATTGGTAAAGGCCGTTTATTTTTACGGTAAATTTTGTGATGAGGGCTTCATATTTAGATTCCCTGTATCTATAGCGAAATTGGCTTACGTTACGCCGAAAAGATGAACTCTTTGCTGAATGTTAAAGCGTGCCAATGACGAAGAAGAATTCTGAAGTTAAATATTGGCTTGCTCAGAATTCCATCCATTTATGCCATTGTTGCCCTCAATTACGAGCATTTAAAGCTGCAATTTATTCATTAGACATGGTTTGAACCAGCGAGTTTTTTAAATAAAAATCTAACAGCATAATCAGCTTATAATATTTTCACTGCTGCGACTCAGGCCTTCTCTTTGTGAGGAGTGGGCCGTAATCCACCACGCGGGTCCAGTGCGGGTTGGTAGATGTCACATGTCTTCAAATTTTTGGTTCTAGGACATACCTGTTCCCTCAAGATGTTTCCCTGCGGAGTGGTGAAAAACCTAACAGTAATTAAAAATATTACTGTTTTTTTTATTACAACTTACTGGCAAATTAGTAAGTACGTACGTTTAGTTAGTAAGTACGTTTATAAGAACTGTACCTATGTCGGAATAAAGTTTAAAATACAAAAGCTGGCTCAGTGGCTAAAACTAAAGTAAGATCTCGTGTTGTAATAATACGGAAAGAAATCTAGGCAGTTGCAAAAACAGAACTGTAACTACGTTGGAATAGAGTTCAAAATACAAAAACTGGCTCAATGGCTATAGCGAAAGTAAGATGTCGTCTCATCCACAGATAACTGTCTACTAATAACACTATGCTCTCATCAAGCAATAGACAAACTTTGTCAATTTTTTAAATTTTCTTATTGTTAAATACGAGGCTTTTGGCTAATTTGTACTTCTAGTAAATGTTATTTTTTATTTTGTATTGTGTGTTTAGTTTGTGCAAAATAAACATTTTTTCTTTCTTTCTTTCTTGTAATAAGACGGAAAGAGATCTAGGCAGTTGCAAAAAAAGAACTGTACCTATGTTAAAATAAATTTCAAAATACAAAAACTAGCTCAATGGCTAGAACTAAAGTAAGATCTCGTGTTATAATAAGACGGAAAGAGATCTAGGTAGTTGCAAAGAAAGAACTGTAACTATGTTGGAATAGAGTTCAAAATACAAAAACTGGCTCAATGGCTAGAACGAAAGTAAGATGACGTGTTGTAGTTCGATGGAAAGAGATCTAGGCAGTTGCAAAAAAAGAACTGTACCAATGTCGGAATAAAGTTCAAAATACAAAGACTGGCTCAATGGCTAGAACGAAAGCAAGATGTCGTGTTAAGACGGAAAGAGATCTAGGCAGTTGCAAAAAAAACTGTACCTATGTCGGAATAAAGTTCAAAATACAAAAACTGGCTCAATGGCTAGAACGAAAGTAAGATGTCGTGTTGTAATAAGTCGGAAAGAGATCTGGGCAGTTGCAAAAAAAAACAAAGATCAGTTACACCCTACGACCCTGGTAGCCCTAACATCTAAAAGTAATTACATTTGCCTACGTATTTAAGCACGCTCCAGGAAAACGTGCAAACGTCGCCTCTAATTTTGTACCCACTCCTCAGGGAGGACTATTTAAATAACCTAAAATTGGATTCCGAATCAACCGGGGACTCACTGAATAAATTTATTGGCTGAATATTAATTTGTTGATCTTTGAAACGTAACGTCGTAT